>OY728130.1:551914586-553114586 GCA_963277665.1 Viscum album | reverse complement strand
ATCTTTAGTGGATATTTGTAATAAAATGTTTCAGTTCACATTTCCACAAGAATGTTACTGTTAGAATTTCAATGAAAATTTTCAAAAAAAATTTCCAATACATATTCTCTACAAAAAAAATATATTTTAAAATAGATATATATATTTTTTTGTGGAAATTGACGGTGAAAATTTTCAGAGTATAAATAAATTTCCTTCTCAAATAAGTTTATTCATATGTGCATGAATACTTGTACATTTATATATACACCATTATTATGTTATTTTGTTTCATTAAATAAATTATATTAATATCTATCTTCTCAAATAAAATAATAAGAATGAAATTATTAAATGTAATATATAACTATATATATATAATTTTCTATAAAAAACAATAGACATTATATTGTCTTTCACATCATAATTATATATAATTATGTAGGAATAAAAATAATTTTATAATATGAAATTTTACTATACATAAAATTTATATAATATATAAGAAAATATTTTATATTGATTTAATTTAAATTATTTCAAAAAAATAAACATAAATATTTTAAATGGAAATTATTATACACATAGAAAAAATACATGAAAATATGAAATTTTATAAAAAATGTAATTAGGTAATTTTATTTTATTATCATTATGCATTTATTATTTTTATTTTAAATTATAATATATTATTATTTTTAAGGATTTAAAATAAATGTTTTTTATTATAAATATTGTGTGTCAATTTGGGTTTTGAAGGTGTTTACAAGATTTTATTGAGAGTAATCTTGAACGACTCATTAAAATAAAATAATTTATTTCTAATATGTTAGTTTAATTAAAATTGTATCTGGTGACACATCACTTATTTCCAAGTGGGTACACATCTCAGTGTGATCCTATCTCTCACAAATCAGCTATAGCCTGATGATGGATCTCTTCAGCTACCCAAAACAATTCTCAAATGAGATGAACCAACCTAACCAAAAATGAACTTCTATCATTGGTGATTCATATTCTAAATATAAAACATCTTTCCATTGTAATACATTTGTGTTTTAAATGGGGTAGGTTATTACCATACTTGATGTGCATAGTAGGTGGGGGATTGGTGGGAGTATTTTCAATCTTGAAACCACCTGACATACCTATAAATGGAGGGTCTAGATAGCCTTCCAAAATCAGCCATTCAAAATCGTGAAATTTTGATTTCATAAAAATCTTAACCAAGGGAGATCATTTAATCTAGAGGAGCTTGAAGAGCTACATCTATAGAGAGAATGTGGTGTATAGAGGGACTCTTTTGAAAAATATTTTTATTTCCAAAATAAAGAATTTCCCCATCCATTCATCTTTATTTTTGATAAATGAAATAGAAAGGCATATATTAGAGACATGTACAGTGATCCTACATCGATTAGTGAAGTTTTTATGGTGAAAAAATATTTATGTTTCTCAAATTCTTATTTTAAATCCAGTATCTAATATTTCATATCTCAAAAATTTTAAAAGCACAAAAAAAATTAAAATGGGGAAAATCGTGTCATCTAGGCCTAGTTGATGTTCAGTCAATGTTCTGGGTGCTATAATACCCCCTTATTGGAGAAGAAAACACTATTCATGTAACTAATGAAATTTCAACTGAGATTCTAGTAGCTACTTAGGAAAGCCACATCAGTTCTATGTTATTGACAATACATCCATTAATCAAAGATATTGACATAGACTTGATTAGATATTGATAATTAAATGATACATTTCAATGATCCAGAAGTCCATTCCCACATTTTTTATCATTTGGAATCCTATTATACACTCTATTTTTTTTAAATTGTTCTAAAATATTAAAAAAATTAAAATTCAATAGAAGTAAAATACACAGGAGGGATGATCATGCCAACTTCTTAAAACTAATCTTTTTGGAAGTATCAAATTGAAGATCTATTTATGTTGAAGGACCTCTATGTCCCCATTGAAAATAAGAGAATTAACCCTGATACCACCAAGGAAGAAGAGTGGAATACATTAGACATGAAGATGACTGATCAAATATGTAAATGGATCGATCACAACATCAACCACCATGTTACTCATGAGACCTCTTCATAAAAACTCTGGGAAATTTTAAAGAGTACTAAATAGTAAAATATCATATGAAATAAGATCTTGTTGACAATGTATTTGATGAATCCTCAATTACATAGAGTAATATCTAAAGACGAACACAACATGGAGTTCTAAAGCTTGGTAAATTAATTTGTGGATATATGTAAGACTATGACTAACAGGGATTAGAAGAACCTCCTATTATGTACACTTTTCGATAGTCAAGATAAAATTTTCATCAACATTAGAAATATGGGACTCAAAATAAATGTTAACATGAAAATGGTAAAGGATGCACTAGTCAATATGGTGGCCCGAAAGAAGGAAATGTGTTACAACTATATGTAATCTCTAGTTCTATAGAATAGAGAGATACAGCAAGGAGGTGTACGATGAGTAGGAAGTGTCAGTTGAACAAAGGGTAGAGTAAGGGAAAAAATGGAAGGTGAAAATTTAAAATATTTTACTATTCAAACACAGGGGGATACTAGAATAAGAACAAATCAAGGTTTCTATAAGAGAAGGTAAAATGATCTAATCAATAAAGATTAATGGTGACACACACATGATAGTATATCAGGAAACCACAATATTCACCAAAGGTGAATGATAGAAATGCTTTAACACATCATTCTAGGACTCAAAATGGGTTCTTAATACTACAACATTATTCCATGTCACTCCACATTATGAGTATTTTCCGACTTATCAAGCTGGCGACATTAGTGTAGTCATGATGGAGTATAATTGTTTAGAAAATATGTGTTACATGGTTAATATGAATTTTTGGATGAACATTGGATACCAAATAAACGACAAGGGTTTCTCGACATGTTCCATGAAATTCAATCAACCTGTTATCTAAAATAGCCTTTGATTGAGAAGGAAATTAAAAAATATTAAAAAATAGACCATTAGGGATAAAAACAAAATCCACCATTATTTACCAAGGATAAAAATGTGGTATGTTTCAAAAAAACTCATGTGACAATATGGGATGACAGCCTCAGCACAATGGAAAGAGACACACCAACCCATCTATGGAATATGCATCTTGTCCATATTAGTGAATGATGGTTATCTACCCTGATGAATAACAAGTACATAATTTTTTATAAATATACATCACTTGATCCTTTGAAAAAATAATTATATGGGAATAAAAAATATGGATCATTAAATAATTTTTCATCAATGAGATTCGATTTAATAGATTTGGAGCACTGTTATTCATGTAGTCCTATAGAGGTGGATTCACTAAGAGGTAAAAAAATATTTCATATGCTTTAATGATGATGTATTGAAAAATGTGTGGTCGTTCATATTGAAGATAGAGGGAAAAATATTATACTACTTCTATATGTTCCATGAAATGGTAAAGGATAAATCTATAAAGATTCTAATTTGTGTTCACTCAGATAATAGGGGAGGGTACACATCTAGAGAATTTGATAATAATTGTGGGAGTCTTGGAGAAGGACATGGAAGATTTCCCCACCCAAAAAATAACAAATAAGATTTAAAAAATGTATGAACCAAACCATCATGGAGAAGTTAAGAAGAATGGTGGGTTTGGAAAATCTGCCTAATACATTCTGAGGTGATGTTGTTCTGGTTACATGATACCTCATAAAAAATCATCAATGAACCTGCTGAATTTTATGATTTAATAGATGATATGGTCTGGTAAAAATATATTTTAGACTAATTTATTAATATTTGGATGTTTGGAATCTTCAAAAGAATCCAAAGTTCTCACAAAGAAGCTAGACTAGTGATATACCCCATGAATCTTCATCATCTATGGAAATGAGGAGTTCAAATACATGTTATTTATCCTAAATTTGATGCAGGTGAGAAAAAAGGACATGTCATGTTCCATGGGAGTAGATGATTTAGGGTATTTAGAATCATTCAATGTCTTGATGGGAAAGTGTTTAGGAATAAATTCCTAATCCAATGCATGTACAAGAACCACTTGTAAATAAAGAAGAGGTGGTACATGAAGAATCATTTGAAAAGGATAAAAAAGATATAGAGGATGATATTAAGAAAGGGTAGACACAATCTGATACATAATAAGTTTCAAAAACATCACATGATCTAGGTGACATGATTCCACCTAAAAAAACATAAAAAATTTGATGATCTTAAAAAGGAAGGATTTCTTAAACAGAATATTTAGAGTCGGTGTACCTGTTGCTGAACGATAAGGGGGATCTTGAGTGATATCAAGAAAAATATCAATGTTATATATCATTAGATATGTGAGGTGATAGATCATAAACTGATGAGACTTGTGATGATCCACACGAAGGATAACTTGAAAAATATGTTGACATAGATGGATTCTCAATGGAAGAGAGAAATTTTTAGATTCTCTAGTGGATTATAGTTAGTGGGGGGAATTGATCGAGATTTCCTGCTTCCTTCCACTATTTTCAAAGGTTGTGTGCCGACATCACCTACCCTTGACTTACATCTTGTTTATTGAATATTCTACATGTGAAAAAACTATTCCTTCGGAATCCTTGTGAGTTTTCAAAGGCATATTTGTATTCTATGTTTTATGTCACTAGAAATTTGGGGAATGGTGGGAGTTAATTAAAATTTGACAACTACCCCCATGTCTATAAGCATATGTCCTTGACAGCCTTCAACGATCAACCATTCCATCCATAGATCCTTCTTTTTATAATATATCTTAGCTAATAGTGATCATTAAATCTGAAATATCCTTGAGTGATTCATTTGTAGAGAGATATATGTGTCGATAGGGAGTATATTATATTGCTTTCTTCTTTCAAAAATAAATACCTTTTCTCTCCATCCATCATCATTGTGATCAGTGAATAACAACACAATAGGGGACATTCCCCCTTCCTTTCCCATCTCACACTCTCATCCATCTTCCTTAAATATTCATTTTAATTGTATATTGGAAATTTTTAGTTTATACGTACATTGAAAACATGTAATGTAACTATACATACATACATGGAAATATTCCTCAAATTTAAATAGATTTGAAAATATTTTGGGAATTTTTAGTTAAAATATTTAATGAGTATTTTCAAAACAAATTTTCATATAAAATTTTAATAAAAAATATTTTAATACATAAATAAAAAATTAATTGTTCTATTTAAATTATCATTAAATATTTGTTTCGATATTTTTAACTATAATGTTTTATATTAAATTTCATCATTAATTTTTACATATTTTTTTATTATGATTATACTTAAAATTTGATAATTTTTTAAGATAAATTATTATACATGTTTTCAGTCCAAAAATATTTACCCATAAATAAGTAATGTATTTTTTTCAGAGAAAGTTTTAATTGAAAATTTCATTGAAAAATAATGAAGGAATGTTTTAACTAAAAATTTATAGTCGTCTTTGTAAATTGGTACATGATATTTAATTTCCAATGTAAATGATCACATTTCTAATAAAAATTTCATATGAAAAGATTCAATGAAACTTTAATATGAATAATTATATTTATGATTGTAAAATAATTATAAAAATCAATATTAGTATATACACATATATTTATATATATATATCTATACAAAAAATTTAAATTCTGAATTTTTTATTTCAGGATCCACTAATTGATAAAGCCCATACCATCTATGAGGGTTTGAGGTTCACCAATGAGAGAGGATGGCAATGTAGTATTTTTTAATCATAATTCCACACCATTTTAATAAAATCAATGTTTTAGAAAAGGGATTCCAAATATTTTGATTACTAGATATGATTATCTTCTCCCTTTTCACCTTTTCATTTGATGAAATTTCTATTTTATCAAAATAGAAGGGAATAAAGAATCTCATTTACTAGTGACCTAGGGTCACAATGGTGAATGGCATGTTTTTTTGTGGACTTTACTTCTTGGTTAACTTCTCTTATGATTCTTGATCAACAATATCTAATTCAAACCCCATGTTTGTTTGTCAGAAAAACATAAATTATAAATTAGTATTAAAATTTATCAATTTTGAGTGGAAATCAACACTTAGTATTTGAAATGTAATTTTATAATATTTTTTAAAACAATTTGATTACCCAAATTATAATATAAATAAATTTTTAATTTTTTAGGAAAAATATATTAATTAATAAATATAGAATATAATTTTTCCAAAATAAATGTATAATTAAAATTTTGATTGTGAATGTCAAATTAAAATTTCCATAATAAATATAGAATTTAAATTTTGAAAACTTAAAAAAATATACTAAGATAAAAAGGTGAATTTTCCCTGGGGTTCAACATTAAAAAATTTCATTAGAAACATTTAATGTATGCTTCTATATGAAAATTTTATTTCATGTTTAAAAACCCATTTCAAATTAAAATTTTCACATAATATTTAATACAATTATATGAAATATTCGATTATCAAAATTATAAAATAATTTAATTTTTAACTTTCTAGTTAAGTATATATTACTACATAAATTGAAAATGTAATATTTCCCTAGAAATTTTAATTGATAATTTACACAAGAAACCTTTAGTGTAAATATTAACTAAAAAAGTTTAGTCTAAATTTACAATCAAATTTCTAGTGGAAATTTTCAATGATAAATTTCAACTATAAATGTTTTTTAAACCTCATATTGAAAATTTTCAAAAACAAAATTCCCAAAAAAAATTCAATATAAGATGGATATTTTTAGTGATAAAATTAAAAAAACATAGAAATATGAATATTCATGGTAATATTGATTTATAAATTTCATGTGTAAATTTACAATGGCCATTTTTAGTATATATAAACAAACTCAATGAATTTTTTTTAGAATTTTTTGTTTAACATTTACACTATAAATCTTCACTAATATAAATCAATATTGAATATTTTTAGTGAAAATTTATACCACCAAATTTGAATTCCCATATACAGACATACATAAATATATTTCAAAAAATAAAGATATAAAATAAAAGTTTCAAATGTAAATGAACATTGGAATGTCAGTCAATTTCATTGAAATGTTTCAATAAAAATTCACGATGAAAATTTAGAGTTATTGGTAGAAATTAAAAATAAAATTTCAATATATAACCCTATATATATATATATATTAATATAATTATATTCATGGAAATAAATATAATTTAAAATTTTAACTGAAATTTTACATTTTTTGATAAAATCTACACGCAAGATTTAAAATTAATTTTCATTATTGAAAAGTGCACATAAAAATGTCTTTCAAAATTTTGAAATAATTAGATATTTTTTATAGACATAAGTATAAAGGGATGTTACCACCATTACCCATACCGAAATGGAAAGGAAAAAACATAACTATGGACATTGTCATCATACTTTCCAAAACATCTAAAGAACATAATGCATTATGAGTTATAGTAGATCACCTTATGAATTTGGAACACTTCAACGCTATTAGAGATGATTTATCTTTTGAGCATATTTATGGTATACATATAAAATAAGTTGTAGGATTCACTGGAGTACCACCCTTCATTATATCTAATTTGGATTCAAGTTTTACGTAGATGTTCTGGTGAATTCTTCAGCGGGCTCTAGATATAGAGTTATGTTTCAGAAATGTATGTCATCGTCAGATAGACGATTGGTCTAACTGGATAATATAAACTGTAGAAGACATCTTTAGATCTTGATATATAGATTTCATAGATGGTTGGGATCAATACATACCTTTGGTGGAATTTTCTAACAATAATAGATTTCACATCAACATTCATATTGATCCTTATGAATCCCTCTATGGAAAGAAGTTTAGATGTCCATCTTGTTTGAATGAAGTTGGGGAATGAAATGTATCATGACCTAATCATGTAAATGAAATAGTAGAGAATTTCAGATATATTCAACAACACATAAGATTATCTCAGATTCGACAAAAATGTTATGGTGACTAATGAAGAAAATACATAGATATTAAATTGGGTTATAATATGTTTCTAAAAATATCTACCTATAAGATAGTAATGAGAATTTTAATAAAGGGAAATCGGATCCCAATGTATATTAGTCCTTTTTTATTCTTGATCATGTTGGGAAGGTAGATTACCAATTGGAGCTACCCCATAATCTCCCTCAAGTTAATAATGTTTTCCATGTATCTATCAAGATAAATTTCATACCTGATCACTCACATATTCTAAACTCAGAAGTCATACCACTGGAGCAAGATCATTTTTATAAAGAACAATTTATAGAGATTATGAATCATAGAAAAAATGATCTTTGAAACAAAATCACTCTCTTGGTTAAAGTTCTATGGTGGAACCAAAAATTCGAGGAACCTACAAAATAACTTGAGGATGTCATTAGGTGGAGGTACAATCGTCTATTTCTTTTCATGTGATGAATTTTTATGGTGAAATTCAGTTAAAAGGGGGTATAAGGTAACACCCGAATGTTTTTTTGAAATATTTTCCTTAAATAATTTTATTTCTTCATTAGATTTAATTTCCTAAAATCGTGAGTTTAAACATACCAATAGATTACCTTGGAATTAATTGACCATTATACCCTAGCTATTAGGTTATCAAGATTAAATATAGCAATCTTTTGAAAAATTATGTTGGATTCATTGGGTACAAATTATTTATGAATAATATATGAAAATTATATATTTATATTTTTTAAAATTATGTGAATTACAATAATATTAAAAAATTAATGAAATATATTTGTTCAATATTTTATAATTTATTTTTTACATTCATCTAATAGATATTTTATTCATAGGCTATGAATAAACCCTCTTTGTTGTATAAAAACCTATATTTTTTTAAAAAGTGTAATTTTACCACTTTTTTAGGCGGAACCCAATTAAAATTACATGTTTTACACATTAATAATATTTATATTAAAACTTAGACTTTTTCTTTGGAAGAGGGATCTAAAAATTTACTTTGATAGATTTTTTGGTATTTTCTGATAAGTTTCATTTTTTGATGAAAAATAAAAATATACTATATTTTAATTGAAAAAAACTTTGTTCATCAATATAATTTATATGGTAAAATTATATTATTTATGGGTTTTAATATATAAATAGATTATATTTTTATTGGTTATTGTAATGGTGGTCATTGGCATAAATTTTACTTTGAATGCGAATGTATAATCATTTCAATCTTTTTCAATGTTTTAACCATAAATACATGTTTTCTCATTATGAAAAAAATATTAATTTTAAATTAACTACTAAAACATATATTATTTTAATTTTGAAAAATGGATTACATATTTGGAATGATATGTCCAAAATAATGTAAATATCTTTCTATTATTTTTCTGTATAATGAATAATAACTTCAGTAATTTTTTATTAATACGGTAAAAGGGTAAATAAGATAATTAAGGGTAAAAATATTATTATAAAATTACCCTAAATATTTTCCTAATATCATTGGAAGAGTGTGTATTATCCTAAATAAACATTGGATCAAATTGGTATCCATTGTAGTTCACTTGGATGAGATTAATACATTTAATTTATTTTATATTAATAAAAGATAAATATGTATTACTCAAATATTAATAACTATACATTTTTTAATACAAGGTTATATAGATGATAAATTCTACTGTAAATATAATTTTTAAAGATATTTGTTTTATTTATTTGGTAAATTTCTTTCAAATTTTTAGGAAATAAATAATAAATTTAAATGCTTATACATCGATCATGGATAAATTATTTAATTAATGATAAATCAATAAAATAATATTTATTAAAATGATAAAAACCATTAAAATACCCAAACACATTCCCAAATCTTAGTGGTCAAGTATATATTGACCATAATCATCCAAGGGTCGAGTAATTTACCATTTGGAGCCATATGGATAATATTATTATACTTATAATATTTTATTTAAAGTGATATTAATGTTTTCACATTAACAGTTTAATAAATATATCATTTTTAATATAAACATTTATATAACAGTATAAATATTTTTATTAAATATTAAATAACAATTTTCTTTATGTTATTTTGTTTTTAATTTGTATCCAGCAAATAGTTATATAAAACAATTACACATAACTGACTTTGTAATTAATTTATTAATAGATATAATAAATAAATGTTATTAAAATTTTTAAAATAATTATAATTTGGGATAATTAATTTCTCCAAAGAATTTTTCATATGAACATGACAATTTAGAAAAATAGTTAAATAATTTTTTTGAAGTTAACTTATTATCTTCATATTTTTTAAAAACCATGAATTGAATAGTGCAAAATTGAGACTATTGATTGTTTATCAAAATAATTTATTATTAAATTACTTAAAAATCATAAAACATTTTTAAAAAAATATATAATAATTATTATATGGTCTAAAATTTTATAAATTATTCATTTATGGTATAATTTACATAAAATAGGTAAATATTTAACTATTTTAATATTGAAATATTTGTTACCATTGTGAAAATTAAATATATTAACCAAGTGTTAAATTAATAGGATAAAGTTTAAATAGAACAAAAAACATTTCAAAAAATTATATTTTGATGATATTACAGCCTTATATCCTATCATCTTCATAAATATGACATTTTATAGGTTTTAAGATTTGGTTTTATTTTATAATAATTTAATAGTTTCAGAGATTCCATTAGTGCCCCTCACCTCAATTATAAAAGGGAACCTACGCCATCACTTATTCACATCATATTCAAACATAATGATCAAACATCCCCTAAAAATTATCCTTCTAAACATACACAGTCACATTATAGAGGTGTTTTTATTCTCTAAATAGAAACTCTTTTGCTGTAATAAGAGTTCTAGATGGATCTCATCGAAGAATATGTAATATCATCTAATGAATATTTTCAACTTATTCCTTATTATGCTTCGTATTCATGAGTTTTTTTAATTTTAATGTAAATAATACTATACAAATTGTATTCCAAGATTTTATTATGATTATGGAACAACCATATTCAACCTTCTTTATATTCTATGAAAAACAAAATTTCCATATGTGTGTACGTAAAACATACCATCTCTACATTGTGGTGTAATCTATTTTTCAACACCACATTACTTGTATGGGTATAACTATGGAAATAATATCTATATGTGATTATTAAAACATAATATTGATTCTAGAACAAAATATATACCATCCAAATCCATACCATTTCACAATTATGGGAATGATATTATCACTTGTGCATACATATGACATATCGTCTCCACGATGGAATGCAATTCATTCGACATGATATCCATTGAATCATGATTATATAAATAAATATAATGATTTAATATAGTTTATGTTATGTTTTATAGTCCAAATAATTAGAACCAAGACATATTAGACAAAACATGCATAAGAAAACGAAGTCACTAATACCCGAATAACTAGTAATAATGATATTTTATTAAGAAACATATGATAATATGATCATATATGATATCATAAAAATGAATACGATTCTATAATAATTCAATGAAATTTTTTAAATCATTATAATTGAGGATTAGATACATACAAATGACATCAGACCTAAGGTAAGGGATAAATTTCCAATATCATTATTATCTGAGATAATTTATACATAAGTATTTACTGGTTTATATTTACCAACCATTTCCATGATTCTTAACAATGTATTCCAAAATATACTATCTATTCATAAGAAAAAAAATTAAAATTCAATTTTACCCATTAGTAAATATTTATTAATTAGTTTGAAAGGAATATCTTGTCATTTTTGATATGAGTTAATTTTTTGAATTTATAAAAAAATTTACAAGAATGTTTTCTTTTAAATTATATGGAATTAATAGATTTTTATGTTTCCATAACACCCAATTTCTTTGAAGATTAATTTAAATGATTTCATTTTTATTTAAAAAATATATCATTTAAGATTTCACATCATTTTGAGAAAAGAAACAATTTTTAAATAATAAATGATATTTCACTCAAGAATTAATTTCAAGTGTTATATAAAACTTCTTTTTCATCTAAGATGGAATTATTTAATAGGTCTATTTTTCAAGTGTACTATACCTATTCTTCCTATGGTTTTACTTTTATGTTGGAATTATATTTATGAAATTAATTTGTTTTACATGGATTATATTATAGTGGAATGATATTTAAAGATACCCATTTTATTCCTGAGGTTATGAAAAATTATTAATGTTTTTGTGGAACAAATAAAAATTATTTAATTATGATATATTTTCAGACATATCTCCCTCCAATTCATTGGGTATGGATTTAAATATCTTTTTATAGATAAGACTGGAATGGAAAATGATATCAATTCGGTAATATAGGGTTGGAATGAGGAGTTATCTTGTTTTAGAAATGGACTTTGTCTACTATGATGGTCTTGGAAATGATCCTTGAATAATATTAAATGATATTATATTCTTATGTTTAGGACACAAAATTTCATGCCTTATGTTATGACTTTTGGGATTTCATTTGTCGATTCTTATGAACTTTTATGTTTTTATCCAATTACATGATATCACGATCTTTCATATGTAGGACAAAATTTTCCAAAGTAATCTTATTGTGTATTCTAATTATTATATGATTTATATATCACTTATTTACCCTTACTCAAAAAATGAGATAACCCATTCTTATTTTTCCGTTCCCCTGGTCATGTAGAATGTTATTGAGTATGATATGTATAAATTGGGTCTAGTTATTAAGAAATAAGTGGGAGACAATGTAGATGTATCACAAACAAGTTGTTTATGTTTCCTAGTTTTTAAAGACACTAAACTTATATTGTTATTGCATGGTTTGGTTATTGTTTCCAATTAATATTCTTCAAATTTGATATGTTATCCATGTATGTAAAGTATTGGCAGTTATACTATTTCTAACCTCACATGTGTTTATTTCCTATCCTGTTGAATGTTTTATATTATATAATTAATAATTTATATATTCTCCCCTACTTATTTACTATTAATAGTATATAGATTATTTATTTTAATATTTTTTTCACCTCTTGTCATGCTTTACATCTGAAATTGTGCATAGTTTTTGGATCCTGATCTCAGTTTTCTGGTTCACATATAGCCCTGATAGACTTAGTTGACCCCTTAGAGGGGTAACATTGACAAGATGAATAATAGATTTTGGATCTAGATACTAGATAGATAGTGCCAAATCTTGTAATGGGATTATCCCATGGTGGAAATATGTCATAATCCACTGTATGTGGGTACATAGAATGTTAAGATGTTCCAATGGGGAATATCCCTACATATGTGTAGATTTTCATTGATTCATACATCCCAGAATTCAATTCATCAAAGGAGAGATGGTAATCATAGGTAATGGGAGACACATTCCCTTAAAGTTGTATTTATAGATTTTCATTAATTTAGGAACATGTTAAGAATAAAAAGTCTCATATAATGAATTCTTTCAGGCGATGGACACATATGACATTCTTCTAGAATGGCGTTGATTTTGGTAAATATAGATTTCATAGTAGCATGGTTATCACATGATAACTTGGTACATGATTGGTTATTTTCCCTTAAGTGAATTTCCTTTTACATAATAACATAAACCTTGATATTCATGCTCACTTGTGTTGATGATGCATTTGTGGTGACTTAATGGGTTAATACTCACCCTCTACTAGTATCTCAGTGCCTGTGTATAAATCATGATTAGGGGTCCAGAGAATAAAAATATCTGAATATTAGATTGTTTAGGATCTTGGAGTCTGTAGATAGACTCATTATTAGGATAGACTAAATTAAGCTACCAA
Organism: Viscum album; assembly: GCA_963277665.1. NCBI lineage: Eukaryota > Viridiplantae > Streptophyta > Magnoliopsida > Santalales > Viscaceae > Viscum > Viscum album. Next base: position 553,100,697 of record OY728130.1, on the reverse strand, counting down.
AACATCTTTAATTATTTATTTCTTATTTTTGAACTACTACTTTTTGACCTAAAAAATTTAAGGTCTATTTGTATGATATTGTATAACCTAAATTGAAATAAATTATATATTATTTTTTATTATATATTTTAATGTGATGTTTTGATGTTTTATTGGTATGTTGTTATATCCTATGTATAGAAATGATTACTGAGGGGATTTTATCCCCATGAAAACTTTTGACCCTTATTCCTAGTCAACTACCTCATGCATATGGGATGTATGCATGATTTCATGTGGAACATTAGCTCAAACCCAATTATTTAGTATGGGGAATTAAAAAATGGAATTAGATAAAATATTACTTTATTTTATAATTGAATATTCAGGGACATTGTATGAAGAACAGAGGTTGTATGGAACATTGGAAGGGGAGTTTCAATTTCCTTATCCATCTCTTAAGTAACTGACCTCTAAGTTATAGTGACATGTGTTTTGTTATAATTTATGGTATTTGGGAGAATTTTTGAATAATGAATAGGAAATTAAGATCATATTTCAAAAATATATATATACATATATATATATATATTGTTCGTCGCAAAGTAGTTCTTCAATAAAATTCCATGAAATGTACATTTTGTTCGGTTATATGTCTATATTATCTACTTCATTGATAAATTTGTGATGAAATTAGTTTGCTGAACTTGTGTATGTTGATGTGAAATATATATATATATATATATGTGTGTGTGTGTGTGTGTGTGTGTGGGTGTGTGAGTGTCTATTTCTATGAACATTTGTAATGTGAAAGTGAAAATGGCAATGCTTGATACTTGTGTATAACTTGGAGGGTTGTACCCTATGTAATGGTAACTCCTAGAATAATAATTCCAATCATAATCCTATTTGTGTGCCTTCTAAATTCTTAATTTTTATTATAATAATGTTTTTATAGTAATTTGAACCATTTAATTTGTATTTTGGAAAACTGTCACCTCAGAGACACTTAATCTAGACTCATGATGAAGAAAACAAAATTCTATCTCTATGGAGGACCTGCTAGTTCTACCATGGCTTATTTTGGAGGATACACCTAATAATGATCCAATACTCAATTTTCTTGTTCATGAGTAAAATATTCCCCATCTAGGAGTTATGAATATTGTTCCTGCTCAAGGTGGATGGGAATATAAGATGATGGTTGACTATGCCTACGATTTTCAATTCCACAATTTCTAGAATTCTAGGGAACTAGTGGTCCTAGAGATGTTGAGTACTAGGTTCAAATTATTGAGGGAATATTTTATCTAGTAAAAACACATGAGGATATATGGGTGAATCTAGATTCCTTTATTCTCTTGGGACATTCCACGAGGTGGTGGGGTGTTATAAAATCTAAAGGAAAGTGTGAGGGTCTTACCTAGTATTCCTTTAAGAAGATATTATTCAAGGAGAAATTTACTAATGTGTAGAATCTAGACTAATCATGGGAGTTTATAGAGACTTGGCATGGACCAATGTCATTTTTTCATACTCTTCTCGAATTATGGATTTTTTTATGATTTGTAATCTTTTGGATGGGAATATAGAGCATAAGGATTTGACATTTAAGATTAGACTAGATTAAAATATTAGACATCTGGTTTGGGGATTGGTGTTGATGACATATGAGGAGGTACTTCATAAGGACATAACATTGGTGAAGTGTCAAGAAGAGTACATGTTTGTGTATTTTTTATCAATATTTGAGTGCAATTTTGTCTGAGATTTTGAATGCTACAGAAAGTTACTCTTATTATTTTTTGAAGTGGAAAGATGGATATTTACAAAATGTAATAGATAGGTTGAGTATAGTATGGTTTCTTATACTCTATTTTTTAGAGTAAGTGCTACCACTTTCTACAAATGTAGATGGTAGTAGAATTTTAGTACATCATTTGTGAAAACACCAAGGGAATGTATTTAGTGTTGTAATATGGGTCATTTCCAATGATTTTATTTTAAGGTTTCATGTCCAGACTAATAGAGGTTAGGTCATGGTGTAGTTATGGGCCATTAGTAACAGACCAAGGATTCACAAGCACTAATGGCTCAAATGAGTTATGTACCACATATTTATGTTCCTGCTCTAGAATCACATAGGATATATGCCATAGAGAGGGTTCATACCGTTAGTGGAGATGGATCTTCTAAAATTAGAGGTATGATTGTTTACCTGCACATTATCTATTTCTTTATCTGATACACAAGATTAAAATTATATTTTTAATATTTGGGTCATTACTAGAATAGATTTATTGATTAATTTATCTTCTGAGTTACTCTCTCTTGACACACCTGAGGGAAATAAAGTAGACTATCTCTAGTGATTTTTTGTGTTTCTTATAATTGTTTCTAGATACAGAATTATGTGGGACATCATGATCTTAGTGATTTCTATTATTAATTTGATATTCACAATGGACTGGTTGAATAGTTATCGAGGTTATATTGGTTACTACTTGGGATTTCTATCTTCAACTATGCATAGAATAGAGTGGTTTTAGTTGACCAGTAAGTGGAATTTCAAAGTAGGTAGTAAATGTCCTAACCCGTGTCTGATTAGAGCTATCACATTATAAGTTAATGTCTTGGATCTCAGAGTATAATAAGCTATATACCCCCTTATCCACCCTCATGTGGTGGGTCAGTATCAGGATTTCATCCTACAAGACTTATTGGTTCGTCCTCAAAATTGATAAACTTTGTTTGAAATATATCTAACACTATGGGATAAACTGATATTGATTCCTCCTTTTTTTATATAACCACATGAATTAAGAGAGTTAGAGGCCTAGATTGAGGCTTTGGAGATAAATGGATTTATCTAATAATGAACATCCCCTTGGGTGATCCAAGGTTATTTCCAAAAAGGTAGAAGGTAGTTTATTACTTTATGTCTACTATAAGAAATTGAATCATTTAACTGTGAATAATAGGAACCCTTTTCCAAGGATTACCAATCTATTTAATAAATTATGGGTATCATGGTGGCTTTCCAATATAGATATTCATTGAGGATATAAACAGATGGGTTTTAGATATTAGTATATTCTTATAATAGTGTTTAGGAGTATTTTTTGATTGTATGGGTATATTTTATTCCGTTTGAGTTGACAAATGACCGAGTGGTGTTCATATACATCTCATGAATAAGATTTAACATCAATACAATGAAACCTTCATCATTTTAATTATGGAATATATCATATTTTATTTGAGGTCCTCATATATCCATTTTATGTACTTTGATATTTTATGGAGTACACATTGAGAAAATCATATTTATACCAAATTATCGATGAGAAACTTATGGACTCAAGTGGTGTGATTCCTTGTACCAGTAATTTTTTAGGAAAGAATTTTTGTGGACCTAGAGAATGTATAGGTTGTGATTTCATGGGAATTTACCAAGAATTTGTTTGATATTAAAAGTTTTCTTAGTCTTATTGGTTGCTATTGACGTTTAATCAAAGGCATATCTTGTTTGGTAGTGTCGATGAAAAAGATGACCAAAAAGGGTAGAAGTTTGAGTGGCTTGGTCAACGTGAATAGGTCTTCCTAGATATGAAGATGATATTGATGAAATCACCAGTTTTGATTCTTTTAGATCCTTATAATAGATATATAATGTACTGTGATGGATTAATTGTTGTGTTTGGGGATTTTTTGATATAGGTGGATCTGGTAGTCACTTATGGGTCATGCCAGCTGTGACCCCACAAGTAGAACTACTTGACGCATAATGTAGAGTTGGAAGCTATAGTACACACTATAATGTGTTGGTGAAATTATAAATATTAAAATAATTCCATCATCTATATAGACGATATGTTATTTTGATACATCTTGTATCAATGGGATCTAAGGAAATGGTTTTTGGTGGAGTGTATGAATATATTCAATTTTGAGATGGAATACGCTATAGGGAAAGGTAATTTCATTGGAGATGCACTCAGAAACAAAATTAATATGATTCAAGAGCATAGAGTGTGGCCATTTTGGGTTGATTTCCATATGATGATTTTTATATCATTGTGCATAAAGGATGAATTTTAAAATCATTTATCTATGTAATTTGTGACATTATTTATCACATGTTCTTTAGTATACTTGATAAATTCCAACCAATATGAAAATACCAAGAGGTGTAGTGTTTTATAAAAACATAGAGGAATTTGATTATTTCCAATGGTGGTACTTATATGGTGAAGATGTGATATATGTTCATGGGAGGTTAGTTCTACCAGCTTCTTTAAGGGAGGATATGATAAGAGACTTTGTTTTTTCAAAGTGGGAAGTGAATAATGGATCAATGAAGATGTACCATGATATCAGACATTAGATCTGGTGGCCAATTATTAATAGGGACACTGTTATTTTCGTTTCATGATTTCTTACCATCCCAAGGGTATAGATTTAGCATTATTTTCTTGATTGTAATACTTAGTAAGAACCCCTGACAATGTGGATGTGGTATGACATGAGATGGACATCGTGATGGGGTTACCCCATGCCCCAAGGTGTCAAGATACTATTTGGGAGATTTTTTATCACTTAAAAAACTGTCTTATTTCTTACTGATTTGAGGGACCCATTAAAAGGATGACTTGTGAATGTTGTATGTATATTATATTATAAACATATAAGGATTGTTTTGAGCATCGTGTAAGATAGGGACCCACGTTTCACATCATAGTCTTGGGAGGGCGTAAAAAAGTATTTGGGAACCTAGGTGAAATTGAGTAACATATATTATATATAAGAATGATAGAAAGTCATTGAGTGTGATACAAATATTAGAGGATATGATTTGGTCATGCATTATATAATTCAGTGGATTATAAGTAGGTCACATAAACCTAGTTGAGTTTGTGAAATAAAACATTATCCATGCATCAATTCAGATGAAACATTTTGAGTCTCATTAAGGTTAGTCATGTTGCTCATTACTATTTTGGAACAATGTCATTGTGTAAATGGTTTTGGCTAAGAATATGGTAAGCATGACCTCTAAGACTTTTTAAATGATCTAGAAGTGGTTAACCAGAGCTTATAGAAAATAGTGATCTTAAGCTATTTAGAGGAGGTATCCTTTAGAATTTACAATGGGTGATTTATTTTTCTAGAAGAAAACTTTTGAATTAGGCCATTGATGATTATAGAAAAAATTAAAACAAGTTAATTTGTTTTTTAGACCATTTAATATTATCATGTGTATCAGGAAACTGGCATACTATTTGGATCATACATTATAGTATCGAGGTATGAATGATGTATTCCATATGTATCAAATTTGGCAGTACATGCATGATCCTATTCATGTGATCGAGAATGAGGACATTGAGATGGTCATAATGCAATGTTTGTGGTGCACTCATTCTGGACCATTGAATGTACTAAAAAAGTGTTACGAGGGAAGACATTACCACTTTTCAGAGTAACATGGAAACATGAAAAGATTAAAGAGGAAATAAGTTAGTGAGATTATGAATTTTATTTAAAATGGACCTAGTTTATTGAGCATTATTTTTAGACACACTTTTTGACAATGAGATTTCATAAATAGAGATAATTATGACTTCCTCAACATCAATGTATTCTTGTTTTTAAATTAAAATGCATATCTGCATTTTTTTCTTTCTTGGAGCTATGTATAATTGGTAAAAGTGTATCAAATATATTTTTTGAGAGTATGGAGGCTTAATGGGCTATACAGTGGTTGAAATAAATCCTTCATCCAACCTATGGTGCAGGAAATGGGACATGCATTTCTAAAGATCCCACAGGCCAGTCGTGGGTTCTATTAAAGTGCCTTCATTAATATTCTATTCATCATTTTACCCTATTAGGATTATTATATTTACTATAATAATCATTTATCCTTAATGTGACAAGAACTATTGGATATCTCTCTTTTGTTTCTTTAGGCATCCTATTCGTATTCTCTTGGGTGTTTGATGTTTATATTGATCTGGTGACATCCTTCAAGAAAATATCAATCTATTATAAGACAAATTGTAAACCATTATATGGAATTTATCATTGTTCCAAGCCATGATCTCAATATATATTAATCTCTAGCCAGATCTAATTGAGGATTAATTCATCATTGATTTATCATTGTAGAATCATGATAATTTGTGTCCACTCATTGATCAATTTTTGATCTTCTATTAGAGACAAATATATATGGGTAAGTTAATGTGGATTCCACTTCTTTTCAATAGGGATTTCAGGGCACCTTTAAGGCCTTTGGGCTACCTCAAGTCCTTCGGGCCACATGTATTTTCCCCAGACAGACTCTAAAAAAAAGGAACATCCCCAGAAGAGGTTTCAGAGCATGTTCACTCACCAGAGTAGAGCCAAAAGGATTTCTCAGAATGAGAGGGTATGGATATGCCATCAGGACTAGACTATGCTTTCAAGGAAAGCCTAGCCAGACGTCCATGCGAAAGTGGAGAGATACTATCATGATATAGATGCTGGGGAGGGTAGTTCTTTGTAGATTTTCTAGTTAAATTCCCTAAGACCTTCAGGTCATGTATTCTCCTAAACCTACGGGCCATGAAATCTCTAAGACTAATGGGCCCATAGAGGTTACCCCTCAACCCTTGAAAAGGGGGTTATCAATAATCAATAAAAATGAAGGCCTTTGGGCCATTCGGGCTAATCCCAAATCTAGAGAATCTATTATGAATGTTTGGGTCTTGTTCTAGTGAACATTGCTGTGCAGGCGTGATCCTGGTGCCATATCTTGATCATTCATGGAAATTGGCATCAAGACACTATGTAGGGATATTTACCATATTAAGACATCATATGGAGTTATTTTACATTCTTTGATTATTTGTATATGAATAGTGTAGAGACCCCATCATTATATGGTATTTTTTGTAATCTGTGGGAAGCTTGTAAAACATTTTATTGATAAGGATTGCATGTTACTTTCTACGACACACCTTATATGTTGTTATTTCATATCATATTGAATGTTTTATATACTTTGATTTTACTTGATATTCCCCAGCATAAATTTGTACTGTTTATAGTATATGAAATTTTTACTTTGATGTGTTTTCCCTTTTTATGTTTTTACATGTGGATTTGAGCATAGATAATGGAACCATTCTCAGTGTTCAGGTGGATAGATGGACCTGACTGACATAGCTGGGCCCTTATAGAAAGATCTTGGATGTCATGCTCATAGATTATGGATCTTGATAGAGAATCTACAGTGCTAGAGTTTTGTATGTGATTAGACTATGGTGGAAAACACCGTATTACATTGGATGGTTTTATGTATTGATGAGTAACATATTTATTCATGCGTATAGTTTTAGTGATTCAGGTATTCCAATCATATGTTCCATCAAAGGAGAGAAGATATCCATTTTTTATGGGAGACAGATTTCCTTAAAGGCGAGTGTGGAGTTGTACCTTAAAGGAAGAAAGTGTATTTACCATAAAGTGGTTGGAATCAAATAAAATGAAATATTTCATATGACTACCAGTTATGACATTCTTCTAGAATCATAACGAATCAAGTAAAACTGGGGTTCTTGTAAGCATAGTTAGCACAAAATTGATCAATACATGGTTGGTGGTATGCTTGTATGTGAATCTACATTTCTATCATGACATAGAACGAAATATGCATATGAAATTTTATAAATAACACGTTATTAGTGTTCTACTAGGGTTATAATAACACCAGGCATAAGAATAATGGTGAACAAGAAGCATTCATGATCAGAAATTTATAGAAGGGTAAGGCCCTATCAGGATTTTTTAAAAGATATTAGAGTTAACAGATCAATACAGTACTGGGGCAGAGTTTAAATAGATATTGGTGCTCCTTAATTTGTTTATTTCAAGATTTATTGGTTATACTTATTGACCCTACACAATGGGGGTCGAAAATTTAGCATATCATAACTCATGGATTAAATGATGGCTATAGAGATCATCAACATATGATGTTGAGGCATAAAATGGTACTCGGTAGTGTTGATGGTGGGAGATGAGGTCGTCATTATCCCTTAGCGGCGCATGATGATGTGCATTAGTGAAATATAGAGAGGCTCAATGTTGGGCCTCCCTAAATTATGGATGCGCAGTGAAGAAATGTTGTTGATGTGAATTTAAAAAAAAAATATCAAACTCAAGTGTAGATCTAGTGGCTTATGATCTATATCACACATATTTTTAGTGGTACCATATTGGAATAATGAGAGGGTATTTCATCTTTCACTGTTATCAGACACTGTGATCGTTATGGGGAAATACTATTTGTGAATCCTTTGTGGTATGGATTATTGGTTTAATTTATAATATGATAGGGATGATCTTCCATTATGGTGTCATGGTCATGGGGGCCTACGGTTCATATATTAGGCTAAAGTTACTCTAGGAGTATGATCTATGTAAAGTTAACCCTCAACACATTAAAAAGGGGGGAAATATAAAAAAACATCAAAGGCCATTATACAATATTATTTATGTCATTTTCTATTGTGATGTTTAGTTAGTTTATGTATATGTTGTTATAATGTGTGTATGACTATTATTAACAAGGAGTTAGTCTCCTCATGACATCTCTAGACCCCAACATTTAGTCATCATCATCTAGTGTACAAGGAGAAATATGTGAGATCATGTGGAATATATTCTCAGATTTAGTGATATGTGTTAGGTTGTTACAACTATAATATTTTAATCTTTGGCCATAAATAATGAAACAAAGTGTATCATATTATTTAACCAAGAAAAAACAAAATTTCCCACGAAGTTGAAGGTTCCATAGGTACTCTACCTATAATGTTCATAACCTCGAAAACAATAAACTAAAATTCTATTAGAACCAAACAAGGGGTTTTATAAAATTTAAGGAATGACAGATAGTTACTTTTAAATGTCATAATATCCTTTTTGAAATATTACAATGAGATTACATAAGATTCAATAATAATCTGGCATAATGAAATACAAAAAACATAATTTCTAGTATACTACAAATTAGATTAAAAAATCTCCCTTTTATTCCTCTCAATAACTTTTTTCCATTGGTTTCCTAGATTCATCCATATAATGTTTATTATTATAACACATAGAAGTTTCTTAAACCATACAAACTCATTATACAAAACCTCTTATGAAATTAATTTATGTATTTACATGGATTTAACAAATTACCAATGTATTTTTAATTTTTTTACAATGATAAAAGATGTTTTAATCACAAATCATTCCCATTTCAATTTTTTCATGATTTTTGAAATTTTATTTCATAATTTTTTTATTGAATCAAAAATTATTTTATCATTATAATATTAAATAAGTAAATTATTAGAAAATATTTTTTTCTTAAATAATGTTGGGTTGTCCAACCCCATTGAAAAAATATCTCATAAAATAAATAAAATACATCCTTCATGGAAAGATATCTATTTTTATTTTAGTCCATATGATTGTTTGGTATATTTAATAATATAAATTAGAAAATATGGATTTTAAAAGTGGGGATGTTATTTAATGTGAACATCCTTCACAGTAACACCATTCAAGAAAGAATATTTTTCATCCATTAAGAATGTGTAACAGCCATATATGATTCAAGTACTAAAGGAATTTTAATGGATTCTAAACTAGCTATAGGGGAAGAAGATACTTCATAGTGTATTACATCCTCTTGAATATAACACTTAACTACTATTCTATTCATTTAAACAGTGATCACACTATGATCATTGTGATTATTAATAAATACAAATTTAATTTATATAACGGGATAATACATGGGTTTATCAACTAGTTGCCACATGTATTACACTTGAACTGGTTTATTTCTTCTTAAATTACTAATACGTAACATTCATTATGATGGATTCAAATATGGTTTTAGGTTTTAGTTGAGAGAAGATAATAGAATTTTAATGGTTTAGACCACTTCTTTGAGTCTAAACTCCCTAGTTAAGGCTCGTCAAGGCTTGCGATAACATTTTCTAAATTATGGTTCTTTAAATTTTTGAGTTTTCTAGGCAATAATGTTTTAGTTCCATTAGTTTCCAACCATCTAGGATTGTTTTATAACAATTCAAGTTCTAAATCACTAAACTTTTTTATGAAAAAGACTGTCAATTCTCATATTATCTAAGAATCACTAATATCATGAATTTTATATTTCATGTGATAAAAGAGACGAATTTAATAAAATTTGATATGAGTTCATTCTTCAACAATACTTCAATTTCGGCTAAAAACTATATTATATTTAAAAGATATAGAATAGAAAAGAAAGAATCGTTCATAAGACTATAAATCAAACAATCCAATATTACCATTGGTTTTACTGATACAAACCTTACATCTAAAATTTTAAAATTATCCAACATTTTTTCCTATTAATTCATAAATCATTGCATGTTTTTTTCAACAATGGTATTATTAGAAATATTTTTATGAAATATAATTTTATGTCATCAGCTAAAACATAAAAATGTGTAGTCATTCTATATTCATAAAACATTGTTCTTATAATTTCCAACAAATTATTATTCCTCCTTCAAATAACATCATTATATTGATGTAATATATGTGTAATTAATATGTATTTAGTAACATGTTTTAAACAAAATGAACTATATTATATTTTTTCAAACCCACCTCAATGGTTACTTCTCAAATTAAAAAAAATGGAATCTTTTTCAAATTGAACTAATTTACATAACTTTTTTTAAAAGGCACATGTTTAACTCTTAATCCTTAAAAATTAACTCTTTTATATCTATATAAATCCTTAAAAAACTCAAAAACAAAATAATTATCCCCAAATCTTTTAGTTCATGATTGTAGAAACAAATCTATGTGGATAAGTTCTATGTGTCTAGAAGTAGTATCCTATTAGATATATTAAAAATATGATTTTTGTTTTCCCCATTTTAAATGCATCATATTACTTCTTTACATAAATATTATTTTGAGAAAAATTTGAAATCAATTTATTCATAGTTAACTTTCTAAAAAAATAAAAATTACAATTTCTATGTCTTTTTTTGCAAGTCCATCATTCATTGATATCATCATTAAAAAAGTTGATCATTTACCTACAATGAAAATTTATATTTAATTTTTAAAATTATCATTTCTAGGTTCCATTATAAATAAGTGATATTTACCTGAAAATATAAAATGTTATATTTGAGAAATCAAAAGAATAATTATTATCAAAAAAAATCTAGAGATACATATCATTTTGTTCTTTAAACTGTCCTCATGAAGAAAATTGTTGATGGAGAAATATTCTTAATTTGTAACATATTGATATCAAATAATATTTTCTGTTTAATTATCTCTAGTTATAACGTTTCCTATATATATTTTATATAGATAGTGGAATTTTGACATTCCCAAACTCATATACATTCAATAGTCATTATCAATGTACCATTTTTAATTTCAATTCTTATGCCTAACTGCCTACAAAAAATAAATTTAACAAGAATATTCTTTTGGTACATATATGATCTCGAGTAAAAACTTGATCATAATTAGTGATTTCAATATCCAAATGTATCTATAATAAATAGAATTTTCATCCTTTACATTTGATAGGATTCTAAAAAGATGAGAATGATTAATTCTATTGAATTGAGATCTTTTAATGAAATAATTATTTATACAATGAACATCAACTAAAAAATGAAAATAAATAGTAATATTCATGTTTCATCAGTTATAACCATGAAAAAAGTAGTTTATAAACAATAAAGGTACTTATCCATTACAAAATTTTCCAATTTCTCCTCTATTAACTTTATTGATTCTAGGTATTTTATGTAGGTAACCCTCTCCCTTAGTAAAAAGTCTAGAAAATATTTTTGGATTCATCCTCTGTTACCAATTAGTTGATTTCTCTCTCATATACAACATAAGTATTTTTTTCTATTTTTGATATTTAATCTATAAATTGATTAGATTATAATTATCTTTTAGTGATATCTGCATGATAATAATTTCTAATAGTATTATGTTTTTTTATAAGGGAATCATATTTATCTTCGATAGCATTGAAATATTCATTTTGTTATTCGAAAGAATAATTATCATATTTAGAACCATGACTAGAGGAGTAAAAATATTTTACCACCACTATTTGATATATAAAGTCATGTTATATTTCAAGTTTTATTACTCACCATTACAATTATAAATTGAAACATAAATGTAATATCTTGATACATTGTATGTGTCTTAACAAGACCTTTATCCTTTCTTTTTGTAATGATATTTTCATTGATAATTTTTCATATAATTATTATATCTTTTAGAATTAGAAAATCAAGATTGATATTTTTCTAAATTTTCAATCATAACATCTGAATTTTTTCACATTACCTTTATTATTTTTACTTATTTTTATAAATTGAATTAGAAAGAGTAGAATTTTAATTATTTGAATTATATATTAATATATCTATAAAAGTTTTATCATGTTTTTTATAGAAATATTATGTATGAAATTTCGTTTTCTAACAAACGTAAGAACATAATATTCAACTTGTATGTTGACCACATACCTAATGAGATTTATGGTTTGATATATCATTTTTATATATTTCCCAAGTGTAAAATGAATAATAGTAGGTGATATTGTATTCAATAATAAATTATGAACTATAATAACTTTTAGAGCTTGATCAGGTTTAAAAACTACCTTTTCTATTTACAATTTTGGTGAGCCTCCCAATCAACTGAATAATGCTATGTCGATTATGTATCCAGAATGTGTCAAATAATTGTTTTGAAGTATTATACCTGGTTCGTCTAAAATTATTAATACATGAGTTGTTTTTAATTTTCTATACCTTCATACGAAACTACCATTTTCTCCCACATGTCATGAGTAGCATCACAATAAGAAACATTTTTAAATTCATTCATAAATAGACAAAAAATGATAGGTTTGATGGATTTACAATCTAAATCATAATAAACTTCTAGATAAAAAATCCAAAAAACAATTTCACCATTAAGAATCATGTATAGTATATCTATTGATATATTGACTATGAAACCAATATTATTTAAGTGGAAAACCATTCATGATTTCCAGCTTTGACAGTTCTCAAAATTAATGAATGGAGATATTATCATTGGAATTAATTTATTCACATTTTCCATTATAACCATAAAATATATATCATAAATCTTCAATTATAAAGTTCTAAAAAGCCAAAATACATTTATTTGATACAAAGTTTCTTCCGCACATGTATTCGCAATTACTCGGGATGGGGTGAATTGAGTTCTTAAATTTTACACCAATAAAATTTTTCCAATTAAAAATGGTATTAATGTTTCACAATTTTTTAATCCACTTATGTAAATAAAAATAAATGAAAATGTGTATAAAATAATTTGATTTTATAGTGTTTTGGGACTCCATGAACCTTCCTTAGTCTACTCCATCGATACTCAATGTCTATTTCTGGATTTTTATTCCATATCTTTTTCGGGGATCACACATCTATATATAAACAGTTTTCACTTATTATAATGTATGAATAGATTTTATAAGGATTTAAATTAAAATAACTATTAATAGTATTCAAATGAAACCTATTATAAAGGGTTTATATATAGTTGTAGAAATAAATAAATATAGAAAAAGAAAATAGTTTGGTTCATAGTTACAAATTTATGAAACTAAAAAATGAAGAGGTTCCTCAAAAGAATAAATATAACATTGAATAGAATCTATAGGAATATTTTTTCAACTATAGATATGATATTATTGAAATCATTTCAAGAAATTATTTTCTTATTCATTTTCAAGATGAACAATAAATCTTCAACATATTGTAATAATTAAGATGTTGTTTGCATGAATTAGAAACTTGTTTAGCCAGAGTTTTATTATTAATATTCTTTATAATTAAAATATAATTCCTTCTAAAAATATATGTAATCTATATCTATAGAAATATTAATTTTGAATATATAATAAGTATACAGATTAAAATTTTACATCAAATCAGTCAGTAATCTTCCCCTAAACAATCGGTAACAATTTGGTCATTAGAGTACTTTTCTTCCCTATAATCATTAAATAGGTTATGATATGTATAAAAGCCTCCACTTTTCATGAAAATAATCTAGAATTTTTCTTCTCCTTAAAAAAAGAAACAAATGAAAACATAATGATATTTAAATTTGAACTTGAATTCTGTGAGCACCATCTTCTTACTTTGTAAGGATAGCCATCTTTGTGATAAAACCCATATTTTGGACAATGAATTCTCTACATCAACGAGTTAATATTCATAAAGATAATATTTAAAATTACTTTTTATTGTGATGGTGATCTAAAAAATAATCATTCTTCATAAGGATGATCTTATAAGGATCAATACAAAATTTATAAGCATCAAATATGGACTTGTGTAAGAATTATTCTATATTTTCATAAGAATCATCCAGGACTTGCATAAGTATGATTTAAGCCCCACATAAATGATTCCTTTTCTAAAAATAATAAAGATAGACTTTGTAAGGATTGTTTTCTTAGCTTTGAAAGGATGAAACTATTTACTTTTTTACGTAACATTACTGATGAAATTTCTTCAAACTCGGTTTTAATAAAGTTTAAATAAAAATAATAAATGTAATAAAAACCAAGTGAAACATAAATTAAGGGCCTAAAAATCACTGAAAGTTAACTCATTAGTAAAAAATTTATTTTATATGAAAATTAATACAAAGTAAATAATTTTATATATTAGTTCAAAATTAGTATCTGGTAAAAAATGTGTAAATAAATTGTAGTTTTAATTTAGTTCATTGTATTAAAATTGCACTTGTTTCACAATTCACTTAATATTATAAATGTAATGTCATATGAAAATATACCATTCCATTTTAATATTATTTTATCGATACATATTTAATTTTTTAATTTTTATTTTTTATCATATTTTTAAATTGTTTTTGGAAACTTACATGACTATTTATTATCCTCAAAATTATTCTTGTCTAATCTATACCATAAAAAAATAATAAGGGGGATCATTATTAAAGTATTTTAGATCAATATTATTATTATTTAAAACATTTTTTTGATTGATAAATTAATTTAAATACTTTCAAATATAAAATAATAATTTTTCTATGACATCCAAACCACTATATGATTCTCGCACTTCCTTCTTCCATTTATTTTTATAATATATCATTCTATGATATTTAATTTTTTATTTATTCTTATATTTGAGTAAAAGATAATGATAATTGAAATTTCTATGTTTATTACACTAATATCATCAATATTTATTGGAAGTTCAATTTTTTCATGAATTTATTGAAGGATATTCTGAATACCATTCTTTCCATGTTGAATTTTATAGAACCGTCTTTCAATCGAGCTAATTTTTTCAATCAACATCCTTATCATTTTTAACACTTATTCCTCTTCAAAAATAAAAAAATAGAGATAGTGGGGATAACATATGGTCACACCCTAGAAAAATTGAGGTAACCTCATGCATGTGGAAATTTTATTTTTCAAGATTGATGAAGGGAACAGACATTAAACTACATCATGAGGGTGCATAAAGGAACAAATAGCAGCATCCCACAGATGATGTAAATGTGGGGATAAAATAAGGTTCACAACAAGAGCGAGCATCAACTGAAATGTATGTAAGATGAGTGGTGTCATTCATTTCAAAAGTAACATGGATTTTTCTACTAGTTTGATATGTCATATACTCTCTCACTCCAAATCACTCACAGAAACAATAAAAACACAAAATTTAGAAGTTGTTTGGTTGGATAAACTACAATGAAAGAACGATATAACACTATCCCAATAAAATGAGATACCATAAATTACAATATTATACAACTATTAACAACCATATTTATTGAATGGGTAAGAAAAAAAATTAATAACCACTGCATTTTTTTCTCCATGTTTCCAATAATTTTATAAGATTCTAGAAATTTATGGTGGTGATTATTTTTGTTTAACAACCAACACATCTCCAAACTAACATAATAAGAAATCAAGCAACCCTTTTTTAGAAGAAGAGTCACATCAAAGTAAAAAAAATAATTTTAAATTATCACCTTTGAATAACATCAATTTATGTACATTTCAGTATATGAAATATTTCATCAAAAAATAATAACTCATAATTTGAGAAAATTAAAGAATAAATACATTTTATTATGTAGGCATTTTTACCAAGTGAGTTTTCATCATGTAATATTATGTTAAAATTTGTCAAAAAAGTTCATAACTATTAAATAATTTTAGAATAACTTCTTCAAAGTAGAAAAATAGAAATCTTTGACCAATAATAGGTTGGGGAAGTAATTTAAACAACACCAGAAATTGCTCCTTGGACACTTTTAGTTGTCATGGTCTATGATGTCACAAATAAATATGGTGACCAAAGGCTGTTGAAAATGGTTTGTTTTGTTTTCCAAAACAAAACTTGATTTCTGATGTTAAAAATTATAATGGATATACTAGATTGGTTATAAATATCATTAATTCCCTAGCCTTTCACTTAGGACATCAAATCCATAAGATCTGTATTCAGAACATGGAATTTACATTAATTCAACCATATAACAAAAAAACATATATATGTATATTATAAAACATCTCCATACTATATAAAGAAAATATAAAATCATGAGGATTAGTATAAATTCATGCCTCATACCATATCTTCACATTAGTACAACCATATGAAATGAATGCACATGATCAAATCCAAGGATATCCATATCAGATCATTCAATATTCTCATGTTGTCTACATAATGTAGATCAATCAATATAAACAAAAGAAATGAATGTAGCACCAACAAATCGCCCCAATCAAGCACCCAAATGAGTATCCAGTATAGCATGTCAGTAACATCAATAAAAATAGACATTTTTCATACAAATATGCTACTTTAGTAATGAATTAATCCAACAGGTATCATTTTGTGGTCTCACAGATAGTGATAATGAAGATTAATAGATTTTTAATGTATGCTATTTTCATTAAATAAAGTAATACCATTGTATTATATGACATAAAAATGTTGAAAAAAATATATTTACTGCTAAAACATTGTTAAATATATATTTCCACACATTCATAAAAAAATTACTTACCCATCTAAATTATATTTTCAAAATATTCACTATTTTTCACCTATAAATAATCATTTTTATAAATAAATTAAAGAGAAGATATATTTTATTTATCTATAAAAAAATATAACATTCCTTATTAATTGAATTCTATTCATAATGATGATATTCCAATCTAAAGAAAATGGTTTCTTCTACAATTTCATCACCTTCATCTCCTCATACTTTGACCTCCTCTAGCTTTTCTTTATCCTCCGTAAACCATAAGTCATTGAGAACTCCCACTTAATTTACAGTGGGTTTCGTGATGATACTTTCCCAAAACTACACCCATCATACACTTTTCAAAACCCAAGCACCATTTTGCGATGGCTAGTTTGTAAGAAAATCCCATTCAGACAAAAAATTATGGATATGGCCATCCTCTCACATCTGCACATCATCCATGAGGTCCTCCATATCCTTGAACACAAACATTTCACAACCATTGTTTATGTTAATGAGGAAACCTATAGAGATATGTTCCTTGAGTTATTGGAAATATTTGAGGTGGTTTTTTATATCCTCATCCCCCTTCTAGACTGCAGAACCCACGATCAATTATACACCAAGTTCAACATATGGCTCATTCATGATTCTGCTAAATTCGGAACTTCAGAGCTTTTACTAACTGTAAATATTGATCCAAGAAATTCAGATGGAATCCGACATCATAGGATTATTAACATAGACCCTTAAAACAAACATTATCCTCATATTAAAAAACTTTCTAAGCTGATAGGTCACTTACTTTGGATTATTCATCAAGATTTTAATTATTCTTGGTTCACTCACACCAAGGATCATGGGAGTGTCAACCAGTTGGATGTATGCATAGTTAATGCGGCCATGGGTTTCCCTAACATCAATATGGACTCTCAATTTTTGTATTACATTAGGGAACAAGCACAATGGTAATGTGGTACAGTTATGGGTGCATCTTTCATCATGAATATGTTCCGATATCTAGACATTTTCAACACCTCCCATCCCCTCACGACTCTCATCCCGATTGAGTCAATCAAATTTCTTCTGGTTCAAAATATAAAGCTACTAATGGAGTATGTTGAAATCTATTGATGGGTGATGAGATGCATTGAGGGTGCTGGTAAGGTATCGAGGGACCATGCTGACAACCCACCCCCACTCCTCCCACCTCAAGTCCCACTCCTACTACTACACTCATGATAAAAAGTCCCTTATCTGCACATAATCACACCCATTTAACTTCCCCATCCACCACTACCATACCCACAACATATCCCACCCCACCCCACCCTACTATCATCTGGATTTCTCACCAATATATTTTGGTGAACCATCATTATTTGTGCCATCTACATGGTATCCCTCTCATTGAACCACCATCATTTGTCATCCCTTCATTTACATCCACCCCTACAATTTTTCAGCCTCCACCTCTAGCAGGTCATTCATCTTATATTTTTCTTGAATCCACCACCTCCTCTGCTCACCTACCACCAAAGCTGAGAGATCTGTCCACCATGAAAAACTTTCTGGCAGAGCAAGTCTAGCGAGGCCAGGGCCAGGCACCAGCATCATCTTTTAAGGTACATATCATCAGTCATCCTTCCATATCCATGGCCACACTAAGGATTCATACCACACCACCCTGATCTAATTAGATACCTTCTAGAACGAAAAAATACTCTATAGAAGTTGATTCAATAGACACATCCTCCATTATTGATATTTTGTCTAGATGCATAAACCATCTGTTTTGGATAGGACTACATATGAGTAACATGTTGATTTTGATTAATCTTACTATATCACAATACCCTCCCCTATTTTTTTACTCTGACTTTGTGATCATATTTTTCACTATCTATATTCCACATTATCGATGTATAATTTAACATATTTTATACAAAGGATAATATGTTTTCCCCAATGTTTCATGGATTATGTTTTATTCCTTTATTGTATTACATTAGGCATGTCTAAATCTTCTACCAATTATATGGTCATTGATGCCCCTATTCCATCACTATATTCCCGAATACTATGGATGAATCAACATTTGGCTGTTGCCATGAACTAGATTGAGGAGATTTCCCTAGTGATTCATGCTAAACATTGTTCACTACAAAGATGAGAACATATGTTATTCCTACTACAATAGATTCATTCCCAGTATTCTACTAAGGTTGTTAATCTCACCTATCATTCACATCATCTTGGTGAATCAATCACAAGTTTTTTAGGCTATAGATGACTTCTGAGAAAAAGGAATACACTTCATTATACTTTAGTCCATCCACCTGGTTTATGATATATTTTTAGTGATTTTTTGGAGAAAATACATATTTCATTTATTTATTTTTTTAGTTTCCTACACAATATAAATTTCTTCATTTCATTACAATTTTTGTTTATATAATTTTAATGAGATTCATTATAACCACATATCTATGTTTATTTAATATATTTTATAATATTCTACACTATGTGCAGCATCCAATTATAATTTTTTTATCATGTTTTAAAGGTGTGAACTAATGACTTATCTAGTGAATGATTTTTCTTTTTAACACATAATATAGGTATCCAAATTTGAAATGAAAACTCACCAGGTATCCCCATGGAATGAAACTCATAGAGGGATCTCTTGATTCCTTAAAATCATTTTTAAAATTGAGATTTAATTCTTTCTATGTCATATCTATCACATATATCACATAAGGCTTCTTAAAAAAGTGTAAACACTATCTCATTTTAAGTGTGGGCGAGTTTTTCTTGAGATTTACTATCAATACACATGGATTATTGGTTGTTTTTATCTATCTGGGTGACATTTTTTATTTAAATCATACTTTATACATGAAAACTCATTGAACACTTTTAAATAAAATACAATGTTATGTTTAATTTTTCTGAAATTCATGTTTTCCTACTATTTAGTTTTTAGAAAGATTGATGTGTTTAGTAATTTAACTCAAATTATTTTTTTTTTAAATTAATCTTGATTGACATATTAAATAATTTTTTATAGCCTAATTATTTTTAGTAACATTGGTATACTACCATTATTGAGAAGATTATAACCTAATATTTAATTTTAATTTATAAGGATATTTATTGAGAGAAACAACGGAAGTGTAAACATATACTAACTTGTATTGAGATCTTATTGAGGTGGTTATTAAAAAATACAATTTTAATTTGATTGAGGAAATTTTTGTTGAGGAAATTTTTCCTGAGACCCACGTTCGATTTTTATCCATCATTTAACCCATGTCTACTACGAATTACTAATTTGTGATACAACTATTTCAATCCAATTATCTCTTCCTACTACACTCTCTTTATTATTCATGACTATCCATTGAAAAACTGTGGGGTAGATTTCATCTAGAGGACACAATATATGTTGGTTAAGGAGATGTATTATAGTTATTTTCATGAATTATTTGATGTGATCTGTGTGTTAATGTTGGAATTGTATTCTTACCCTATTCCATTGAAAAATATAAAAATAAAAATAAAAATATTTTTGGTTGTGTATTATGAAATTTAAAAATAACCATTTCTAGACTGATGAATCCCATAAAAGGTCATATGTTCTTATGGGATGTATGTGAGATCTTTCCTAAAGAAAAACATTGAAAAAAAATAAAAGGAAAGAAAAATAAATAAACATATATACTTTTTTATATATAATTGATACACTCATGGATCTATTTTGAGGTGATTGGAGCATGGACATTGTTTTCGCTTGGAGGAGCATCATAACTTTACTATTATAGTTTATCATGCATTAATAATTAATATATTGCACTTTTTTATCCAATTTTTCACTTTCTATCCCTTAATTTGTCCTCAGATTCGATTGCACCTTTTTTCTAAATCCCTAGTGATTAATTTCATATTTCTATTCACAAAGTGGAGATGATATAACCAATGAAATCCTATGGGTAGGAACATGTATTCATGGTGTGAGTGTAAATACATTTACATTTTAGATAAAATTATTAAAGAAAATTCATTATGGGTTAAATTGAAAAATGGGTATATATTTTAAAAAAGAGTTCTGAGATTGTATTTAAAATACATTAATAATCTGAATAAGGAACTAAACTATGAGGCATAACTGATTTTGTCTACTAGATTTATTCTGAATGACTAAATTTTATGTCTATAAACATAGATTCATTTTATTGTCTATAATTGATGTTTATTATTTTAACAAATCGTTTCTTTTTGGAATCCATGTTGATATTCTTTTTACTTTAGGATAAGAAATCATACATGTGGGGGGGGGGATTTTGGTAAGATGATCTGGTATATATATTATGGATTCATTTACATAACAATTATTCATGTTTAATTTGACAATGTACTAGGTATATGTTTTATATTTCATAGAATAAGTATATATTATTGTAAAGGAAAATCTACCTAAATGAGCCAAAAGTAGACATTAAATATCATGAATAACATGCATGACATGTAGAAAAAATTAAAAACATGTCTAAAGTCATGATGAAATTACATTTCATGAAAATATTAAATTATGTGAACCTCCAATACACATCGTATAATATTAAAAGGCCATTTCCTTATGAAAGTTCAAGTTTGAAGAAGAAACAAGTCAAGAGTTCCAATTTTGTGTCAAAAGATGAGTCAAATATTTAAAACTATAAAATTTAATTTGGGATTTTCACTAGATAAAAAATAGATAGAGAAAACAATGTATAATGATTACACAACATCAAGGGCTTACACATCATTCAATTTACTAACTATTCATTTTTCAGAGTGCACACAACAATACATAACATTCGAGAACATATTTTTTTCTCTCATATTATCTTGTTTTTTCCTCTTTATTCTCTCCCAATTCAACTGTAGAAAATTATTTTTATAGATATGATTAAATCATAGGAAATTTTATTGATCTATAAGAGTTATTTATATTTTTCATCATTGTTTACCATTCTGAAATTCATCTTCCATTTCCATTTCCATTCAATAGTGGATTCTCTATACATTATTGTTGGCTATTGTTTCATGTAATTGTTTCATTGGTTTATTAATTGTTATTACATCAAAAATCATGATTCTTTAACTATCTATTCAAAACAAATTCATTAAAATTAATTTATTAATCTACTAATAATGTATGCACTTATTTCTTCGATATTGATTATCACCATCTTAATAAATCAATGTTACTATCTATATCCATGTAAAGGAATATTTTCATCTTAGGTATATAATTTTTTTTATAATAATCAACTAGTGTTCCATGCACCACTTTGCTTCCTAATCCCTAGGACTATTATATGTTAGGACAATGATTATCCTTTTTACCAAAACCCAAAAATTTACCCTGACTCAAATATTATTTACCAAACCTAAATAAAACTTCATAGCATTAGTTAAATCTTAAACAAAACCCAATTCATGAAGACTCCCTCAAAAAGAGTTCAATGACACTAGTAATTTTTTCCCAATCTCTCTATGTGTGTTTGACTACACACTCCCACACCACTATGACATTATAGAAACTATAGTTTTGGATAAAAATAAATTCTAATCTGACCATAGCACATGAAAATTAAATGGAATGTGTAGGTGTTTCCAATCTAAATAATCATAATATACTCCTTATCTAAACGATTATTCCTAATTGGAAACCCCAAGAACATGGGTTCCCCTATATATATCCTCAAAATAATTACGTGCTTCATTATAAATATTTATAAGAGCTTGAGAAACACCTTCATCATAAGAATAAGTATCCTCAATGATCTCATGTGGTTCCAAATGAGTATCACTATTATAAATTGTCCTATAAGGGTGTTATATTGGATTGAAAATATCATAAAGCCTCTCCTAATTAGTGATCTATATCTATTTACATTGATTCTAGCTAATCTTAATCATTTTATTGTTGTTATAATTCAAATGGATTTCACTAAAAAACAATTTATTTTTAAATACCACAGGGACCAACAATTGTTTTTAAGAAAAAGAGAAATAATTTTATGGTATTTAAGAGTGTTTTCTCTTAAATATGGTTTGTTAAAATCATCTATATGTTTCATCAAGAAATGATACTTGATTATTTGAATTTCACGGACCATTGTGTATAAAAAACCAATATCAATACCTAATAGAGATAAAATTTCCCATCATATTTTAGATAGTGTGGTGAATAAATTTCAACACCAACCTGCATTTTTCACTAAGATCCTTTTCAAATACTGTCATATTGGTTTTTTATCCATTATCTCTTCCAATGCATTCCCAACCCAAAAATGTTGATTTTTTATAAGATATAATAATTTATAATAAATAAACCAACAAATATTTAAGACTCTTAAAAAAATACTGAAAAGGTAAAATTGAACTCTCACACTTGACCATCAATAATTATACAACTCAAATATTTATTTCCTCCAGCATCAAATACCATATTATGATAAAACTATTTTAAAATGAATTGATTTAATGTATTGTTTTCATCTAATAACTAACTATTCAAATTTTGATTCCAAAGGGATCTCTATAACAATGAGTGATTGGTTTTGAACTATTAAGCATAGTATTCATTTTAAAACACAATTTTGGATGAGTGGAGGAGATACTTAAAACGATTTATAGATTTTATTGATATTTCCTTCTCAATATTGGAATATTTTGTATTATATTATACATAATATATCTCCATTTCAACTATGAATATTGATATTAATGAATATGGATTCAAAGGAATAGTTTGAGAAAAAAAGTTCAATAAGAGGGTTTGGTTCATGATTGATGTGGTGTGATAATACAATTTTTATTTGACATTTAAATCATTTATGGATTTACCCATATATTATTTTACATTAAAATAAATATATATTAAATATGTAAGCCAATAAATTATCTTTTTAAATGAAATAACTATGAAAACAATTGATAAAATAAAAAAACACACATATCTCGAGAAATATCGGTAAGAAAATTAAAAATAATATTAAATGTTTTTAATACAGATTAATCATACGTAATTCATGTCTGATTTAATTTATTCTCTTTATATTAAATTGAATGCTAAATATGTTAGCAAGATGCTATAAATTAACAATTAATTTATCAGTGATATCTCATTTTTAAAATGATATCTCAAAACCTTTTGTCTCATATCTATATTTTTTCCATGAATAAGATATAATATTTCAATAAATTATGATATCACATTTATTATAATATTTTTTATGGAAATATTTGAATTTATATCCATAGATCAATAATGTATGCCTCATCCATAGAATCTGTGAACAAAAACTACAAATATCTATCAACTGAGATTCAGTAATAGATAATGGAAACAATTTTTCTTTCATACTGCACAATGAAAATAAATACTTCCCCCAAGATTGAAAATCTTCACAGGTTCTCAGTCTATAAAAATTAAATCCACAAAAACATGTATCCAAAAAACTAAATAATTCAAATTCATGTTCTTTAAGGTAAAATAATCCAATATTGTTTGTATTCATGAGTTATTTAAAATCGTTAAAAAATAATTTAATGAGATACTTTAGGGTTTTATTGAAAACATACACACATGAAAATAATAATCAAAATATCCAGTCATCTTGAAGTTAAGTATAATAAATATCGCATCATTCCACTTTAAATAGATTAATATATAGTATTCCTAGTTTTATAAAGTAAAATATTATAGTATGTGCTCATGGAAGCTTAACTAATTTTGGTGTTATCCATGCCAAATAATTTTAAAATGAACATTGTGTATTTTCTAATATTTAAAAAAATTATTTCATTTTATTTAAAAAAATTATATCCAATAAATAATTTTAACTTACCCCAAAAACTCATTTCAAATTCATTTTGAATAATTTTATAAAATTAAATATATAATGAGTTTTTTGATGTTAAAATTATAATATCATCAACATAAATTCTTACTATTAAAAATTCATCATTTAAATATAGATGGTTTAATAACACCTTTTTATAAACTATTTGAAATAAGAAATGTGTTGAGCCTATCATACTAAGCGCTATGATATTTAAAAAAAACACTTTTTTTAATTAAAAAATAATATTTCAAAAATGATGGATTTAATATCTAGAATATTTTTCATCAAATACATCAAAAAATTTATATCTATTCTGGAGTTCACTCTAGACATCAATTTGATAAAGTATGATATTAATATATACATTATATAAAAGAAATATTCTAATACCCCCAATATAGAAACTAGTGAAAATATTTGTTAAAGATTAATACATTCTTCTTGAATATATATTTATGAAACCAATCTATATTTATTTCTAGTGATTGTTCTACATTCATCATCCTCGTTTCTATATGCTCAAATAGTGTTAAATGTTATGTAGTATTTAGGTCCATCTACTAATTCCCAAACATTATTCCTTTCAAACCAGTTCAAATATTCTTGCTTTACTATTTCCCAACATTCATAATTGTTTCATTCACTAATTTTATTAGGTTCAATTTATGATAATAATCTTTTATTTTTATCCTTTTTTATAGAGGCCCTGATTTGAGTTTCTATATAATTATTTACACCTATAAAATATAAAGGTTTATCTTAAATGTATCTAATAGTTATAGTGATAGAATTAATTTATACTTTATTTTTTTATTTTAGAAATAAATTGGTGGTTTGTAATATGTTATTTATGCAGTAAATTTGTAGAAGGAACATTATATTTTTAGGTATCATTGATATTCATATTTTATATATCATCATCACGATTTTATAGAATAGTATTCGGTTTATAGGGACATATTTAATCAAAAATGACATAGAATGTTTATTCTATTACTTTATATTTATTTATAAAGCCTATATTTTCTTTACCATTGGTCGATTAAAAAATTTAAATTATATCATATTTTTTTTGAAAGTTATTATATATGTCGGTCAGAGTGGATACTCAAGAGGGGGTGAATTGAGTTCCAATTAAAATTTCTGTTAAAATATTGTCTATTTAAAATCCCCTGATTTATAAAATAAGTTAAACTATAGTGAATTTATACAGATTGTAAATGTTAACCTAGCTTCTCAAAGATTGATTAGGTCTCAGTTAATTTAAACACAAGATCAAGCTAACTTTTGAAACTATCCTACTGATTTACAATAAGTGTAAACACTTTCTAATTTAACTATCAAAGTAGCTTTAAAATAGTTTTGTATTTCAAAGCAATAGCAGCATAATAAATAAGATATATGTACTATACTTTGAACTTAAACTAAAGATGCACAAAATATGTAACAAGAGGTTCAGTCTCAAGCCGAGACTTAGTCCTCTAAAATTTATATAAATTTGATCCACACCATGGATCGGGGTTAACAACAGTTTACAGGACTATCCAGGCCACACAGGGACCTCTACCACTGTTCTTCGTGGGAAATAAAACAAAGACTAGGCCACACAAGGACATCTTCCACAGTTGACATGGGTAAACAAGAGTTAAGAGTTTTGAAGTGAGGATTTGATATCCTCCAATTCAGTACAGGAGACAGTGTGTGTATAAGATATACAGAGTACACCAAACTGCTCAAAAGTTAATAAATAAATAACTTAGAGAGAACAGATAATAGTTTAGAAGGCTCTAGTGATTATCAATACAGCTCTGGACTTGTTGGATTCAGCAGGAATGCTTCTGAGTCTTTCTCTGGTTTTTCTGTTGAAAAACAGAGTGTCATAGTTCAGCTCGTGTTCTACAAGAGTGAGAATGATCTCTTGATTCGTCGTGTGTTCATCAGTAGTGTTGGATTGCATTCATGAGAGTTCTTTGTAAGTCTTTCAATCTCCTTATTGTTCAGGATTGTTCTTCTTGTTGTATCATCACACTTTTCTCACTTTACTGCTTGCTTTATTTTCTTGATTTCACGTGTACTGCATCTCAATCTTTCTTATATTCCTCAAGTTATGGAAGTAGGAATGATTCCGTTTTCATAGGTACGAGATACAGTTACCTGACATGCCAACAACTATCATTAAATAACATTAATTACATTAAAAACATCAAATATGACCGTTATCATTATTTAAATAATATTGACAAAGAGTTAAGAAACGATGTCACCGTGATTATTTAAACGGTGTCTTCTTCATGGTATAAGGTTCACGGTATGAGCTTCACGGTATGAGATTTATGGTATGAGGTTCACGGTATGTCCATGTCACGGTGTGTAGCTCACGGTGTCTGGGTCACGGTTTGTCCTTCACAGTGTCTGGGTCACGGTGTCTGGGTCATGGTTTTTCCTTCACAGTATCTGGGTCACGGTGTCTAGGTCACGGTGACTCCTTCACGGTGTCTGGGTCACGGTGAGTCCTTCACGGTGTCTGGGTCACAGTGTCTAGGTCATGGTGAGTCTTTCACGATGTCTCCATACATAGAAAAATATCAGTATTTGGACTTAGTAATATTTAGAATATGGATTAAGATTAATCAACAGAGGGTAAGAGAACATGATTCATAAATATAAAGTCTTGATAATATATATGAGATTTGTAATCATGCATAAGACTTGTAAATAATAAAGAGAGTAATTAACATCCATTAGATTTGTTATCATTAAAACATGATGTGTAGTTATTATTGAGATTGAAGAGCATTAGCAAGATGTGCAATGAAGATTGAGATTAATTAACAGTAATAGGATTTGTGATCATTAAAACATGATTAACACATGAGATGTCCAACAATCTCCCCCTTTTTGATGATCACAAATCATATATAGTCAAAATATAAATGAAATGTAACGTTAAAGAAACTATCATATTAGAATAGCAAAAAAACACATTATAGTACTGACACTTGTTTCTCCAACTTATAGTACTGACACTTGTAGTTTTCTCCCCCTTTTTGGGATTATCAAAAAGTAGAGAAAATGAAATGAAACAATGCAGTATTCATTAAAAAAGGTTCAGAATAGATCACACAAGAGAAATTCAATTAGGAAACAAGAAATGACATCCCATTAAAAAGAAAACAATCCCTAGACTCTTCAGGGATCCATCTTTTCCTTGCCTTTATCAGCAGCGGGAGCTGGTGCTGAAGCAGAAGAAGGCATAGATGCGGTACACAAAGAGGGTAAGGGTAGAACTTCAAAAACAGATGGAGCCAAAGTGGGAGAGTATAAGATCTAGGTTGTGGTTGGTCAAGAATGATTGTACGGATCTGAGAAAGAGCTTGGCTAACTATCATGGCAGTTGAGGCTAAGGTAGGTAGACCAGGTCTGAGGGGTGCACCAGCTAGAGAAACTATAGCAGTACTCTGCACATGAAGATACGACTTCAAAAGACTGATGAAATCATTAATGATTTCACCACCATATTACATAGACTTTTCAAAATCACCCTTATTCTCCATAAATATGTCCAACAATCTGGTGAACTCTGTATGTTTCTGAACTTGAGTATTAAAAGCTTGAGTCACCGAAGGGATTCTCAAATTTTCCACAAGATATCTAAAGTGATCTATCATATCACTTTTAGAGAAAATCCGGGAGAGATACAAATCTATTTTATTGGTGATCTCTTGTTAAGCATCTTTGGCTATCTTAGAATGAGTCCTAACCAAGTCCAATGCTCGATCACTGTTCTTAACCACTTCTGACAAAGAAGATAGATCCAAGCCACTGAAGGCATTCTGAAGCACTTCTTTGATTATGGATCTCAGTAGAGAATAATCCAAAGAAGGTGTGGAGGTCTGATCAGAAGCAGGTGAAGCCTTGATAGATTCAGTTAGAACTTTGAGTTTTTTTATAACTTTTTGTAGGCATCCAGTGTATTCATCTATAAGCTTATTCAGATTTTCTACAAGATCCCTCATGCGTTCCAGCGTTTTTGTGTGTATTTTTTCAATCTTCTCATCAAAAGAAAGTAGGTATGGATGAACATGAGACAAAATATCCCTTGCAAGGATGGAATCATATGTCTCAGGAGAAGTAGCAATTGGTGTAGGGGAAGAAACAAGAGCAGGCTCTGATCTCAAAGGCAACTCATTCTGTAAGTTTGCTACCATATTTTTCAGATTTGAAACACCAGCACTCAGCAGCTTATTTTTCGCTCTGACTTCTTGAATTTCTCTGATCATCCTTGGTTGAATATGCAAGATAATATTTTCCAAGAGAATTGATCCATCTTCTTGACTTAACTGAGTCACTGGATGAGGTTGAGTAGATAGGATCTTCTCAACTCCAGTTAACAGAGTCTCTCCAAAAACATTCAGATCATCTTTAGTCACAAAGGAGTAATGCTCAGGTAAGGGTGTAGGTAAAGGTAGTGGTTCAGATTGAGGTTGAGGTTCAAATCCATCTTCAGACTCAGATTCTGATTCTGATTAAGGATGGGGCTCTAGTTTTGGTTCTGGATGAGCTACAGACATCAGTTGAAACAGAGAAGAAATATCCATTCTAGTTGTAGTCACTTGTTGTTACTCATTTACATCATAAAAGCTTGGGAATTAATACCGAGTGTACACAGAGTGTGATACAGAAGGTTGATAAGCTTCAGCAGATCCAGCTTCTATAATCTCAAGGTTTTGAGGTTCCTCCCCCTCAAATTGTGCTTCCATTTTAGATACTATAGGCTCATCATGATCAAGATCCACAGGATCATCCCTAATCTCTTTAGCAAACTCTTACCTTGCCAGCTGAAAGACAATTTACATCCTCTCTTCATTAGAGGGAATTATCTCGGGAACCGATTATTCCACTGGATGAGCTTCCAGACTTTCTTCTTTCTCAACAGAAAGATCCTTTTCAACAGGATCTACCTCTAAGGTTACTTGCTGTTCCGAATCAGGAAAAATCAATTTTCTTGCAGTGTTAGGATGAGCTTCTAGATTTACATCTGCACTATAATCAGGAGCTTCCTCTTCTATCAAACTAATAGCAACTTCCTCTCCCTGAGGTATTTCACCAGGGATAACAGCAGGGAAAACAGTCCTTTCTTTTTCAAGAGGAGTTGTTTCCATTGGAGGTCTTCCAGCTTCTTCTCTAGGAGATACTTAAGCTGTTACTTCCTCTTCTTCTTCTTCTTCGGAATACTCAGCCACTTCATCTAGTTCCAAACCAGTATCAAATAGATTTATAGGCCTTCTTGGATAGTCAACAGGATTAAACATTTTAAACAACTGATCATTATCGTCAACCCAATGCTTCTTCCAGGGGTTCTAGCTAATCCTTATCCTTCTAATGATAGGCATGGATAGGCAGAAATCAATGTCCTTTATCTTTTCTTCATTCGGTCCAACCATCCCTTTGGAAACTAACATAGCTGAGATCATCCTTGAGTAAAACAAAGAGGTGGATTTGGAAGTGACTTTAATTAGCTCACAGATATGGTTAATAACATACTTGCATAGGTTGATCTTATGGCCATTCTTCAATAGGTTAATTAGGAACACATCCTGATACTTCATCACAGTAAAATCTCCTTTTCTCGGACTAATCAAATTTTGAACAAACTTGAATAGTAGTCTTGTCTCCCCATCTAATTCAGTAGTTATGGACCTTCGCTTGGTGCCATTTCCAGTCAGGATTTCCAAAGCATTCTCCAGGTCAACGAAATCGGTTGTTGGAGGAGGGTCTCTCTGGTAATCCTCACAAACTCCTTCATATGGAATCCCTAGGCATGTAGCCCACAACCTTGAAGAGAAAGAGAACTTTTGTCCATTTATCCAACTTGTCACCATAAAGCTTTCTCCAAACTCAAAAGAAAACTTCACATACTGATTGAATTGAGATACCAGCCTCGGGTAAATTGGTCTATTCTGTCTAGAGAACCATTCAAGCCATCCTTGTTCTCTTAAAACTTTCAAAACTAAAGATTTTCTAGACATCAACCATTCTGGTAAAACTTATTTTTCAGGTACAATAGTATGGCTTACCAGGTTTGGGTTTAGAGGTCCTTTGGGAGCTATCCTCGGTATCTTATTTTGTTTCTTAGTGTGGCGCTTCTCAGATGAGGGTGAAGATAGACGCTTCATCCTTGGAATTCACTAAAGGTTCGGGCGAGAGGGAAGAGAAGGTTCATGAGAGAGTTCGGGTAAGGAATCGAATGAAACCCTTATGTTTAATCATTTGGGAATGTCAAACGTCATAAAAACAAAAACTCGAGAAATAAAATAGCGGTGAAAATAACAATTACCACGATACGGGTTAAAATAAGAATAAAAATAATATTCACGGTGAGACCGTGAGTAGGCATTACGGTGTGATAAAAACTATTCATCACGGTGAGATAGTTGATAGTCATCACAGTGAGACAGTGAGCATTCTGTGTAGTCACAGTGAGACTGTGAGTTGATGGACTGTGAGCATAAATCAGTAACATAGAAACAGTGACCATGAAATCGTAAAGTAAAATATAGTAAATTATTAAACATTAAGATCATTAAGATGTCTATTTATTATTAATCATACTAAGATCATGTATGATGTAGTCTAATATTTCAGAATTTAATGGTTTAGTGAACAGCAAGTTGATATTCAGTACCAATGAATTCCAAAGTGATATCACCTTTTTGATAATGATCCCTCAAAAAGTGATGTCTTACATCAATATGTTTTGTCCTAGAATGATAAACATGATTCTTAGAAATATTAATAGCACTTGTGTTTTCACAGTTTATTAGGACATGTCTTAATTGATATCCACAGTCTAGTAATGTGTGTTTCATCCACAAAATTTGTGCACAACAACTTTCAACAGCTATTTATTCAGCTTCTGCAGTAGATAATGCAACAGAATTTTGTTTCATACTACACCATGATACCAGTGACTTGCCTAAAAGATGACACGTTCCATATGTGCTTTTTCTATCTAACTTACATCCAGAAAAACAAGCATCAGAATAACTAACTAAATCAAATGATTGCCTTTTGGGATAGAACAGTCCTAAATTGCGAGTATGCTTGAGGTATTTGAAAATTCTCTTTACAGAATTTAAATGTGACTCTTTAGGGTTTGCTTGAAAATGAGCACACATACACACACAAAACATAATATAAGGACGAATAGAAGTCAGGTAGAGTAGACATCCAATCATTCCTCTATAAGTGGTTTGATCAACAGATTTACCATCTTCATCAAGATCCATCTTACTGGTGGTACTCATGGGAGTGTCACTACTTTTTGTGCTATCAAATCCAAAACGTTTTAAAATATCTTTAGTATATTTACATTTAGTTAAAATAATTCCATCATCATTTTGAAAGATTTTAAATCCATGAAATAATTTAATTTCCCCCATTAAACTCATTTCCAATTCATTTTGCATCATTTTAGAAAAATCATCACATAATGTAGTTTTTGAAGATCCAAAAATAATATCACCTACACAAATTTTTACAACTAAAACATATTTAGAAATTCGTTTTATAAACAGAGTAGGATCAACTATTCCTTTTTTAAAACTTTTAGAAATTATAAAAGTACTTAATCTATCATACTAAGCTCTTGGATCTTTCTTTAAACCATATAAAGCTTTTGATAATTTGAAAATATGATTTGGAAAATGGGGGTTTGAAAATCCAGGTGGTTGTTCAACAAAAACATTTTCATCAAAATATCAATTCAAGAATGCAATCTTGACATCCATTTGATATAGTTTGAAATTTAGATGTGCAACATAGGCAAGTAAATTCCTAATAGATTCTAATCTGGCTACTCGAGCAAAAGCCTCCTCGTAGTCAATACCTTCTTCTTGACTATAGGCTTGTGCAAATATCCTAGATTTATTTCTAACTATGTTTCCAGATTCATCTACTTTATTTCTAAACACCCATTTAGTGCCTATGGTGAAAGTGTCATTAGGTCTTTCAACAAGATTCCAAACTTTATTTATTTCAAATTTATTGAGTTCTTTTTTCCTAGAAATTACCCAAAATTCATCATTAATAGCATCATCAATGTTTTTAGGTTCATGTTGTGACAAGAAGTATTGATGTTCAACCTGATTTCTAAGAGAAGCTCTAGTCTGTGTCCCTCTATCAATATTTCCTACAACATCATCTAAAGAATGACTATTTAGAATTCTAGTTGATCTAGTAAAGGTAGGACCAGAAATTTCAGGCTCTTCTCTAGGTTCGGGTTCATTAGAAGAAGATTCTGGAATAAGTCAAGAACTGGTTTTCTTTATAGCAGGTTTATTGATTTTATCATTAAGGTCCAGAATAGATAAATCATCTTCAAGATTTTCAAGAGAGATTTTAGGCTCATGTGGATCAGTTTCATCAAACTTGATGTGAACAGATTCTTCCACACACTTGGTTCTTTTTTTGAAAACTCTATAATCCTTACTGGTTAAAGAATATCCTAAAATGATTCCTTCATCACTCTTAGAAGCAAACATATCAAGAATATCTTTTGTATTAAGAATAAAGACTTTACATCCAAAGACTATAGAGTAGCTAACTTTATGTTTTCTATTGTTCCACAACTCATATGGGGTCTTCTTAAGAACATGTCTAATTAAGACTCTATTAATAATATAACAAGTTGTATTCATAGATTCTACCCAAAAGTAAATAGGCAGGTCATATTCATTAAGCATATTTCTAGCAATTTCTTAAAGGGTTCTATTCCTTCTTTCTACTACAACATTTTGCTGAGGTGTCCTAGGAGAAGAAAGGTTATGACTATAGCCATTGTGTGAGAAATAGGATTCAAATTCATGATTTTAAAACTCATGGCCATGATCACTTCTTAGAGTTTTAATCTTAAGTCCACTAAGATTTTCTACAGACTTGGAGTATTTAACAAAGTAAGAACAAGCTTCACTTTTGTGAGCTTAAAAGTATACCCAAGTATATCTAGAAAAGTCATCTACTAGGACATAGATATAGTGCTACCCATTTAAGCTAGAAACTCTTGATGGTCCAAACAAATCCATGTGAACCAACTCGAGAGGTTGAGAAGTTGAAACTTCTTTCTTTGATTTAAAAGAAACTTTATGTTGCTTTCCCTTTTGACAGAGATTACAAACTTTGTCATTTGGAAACTCAAGTTTAGGTAGGTCTCTAAATAAGTTCTTCCTAGTTATTTTTCTACCTGAGTGTATATTGCAGTGTCCTAATCTTCTATGCCATAACCAAGACTCTTTATGAAAATCATTTAAACGGGTAACATTTTTCTTGGATAAGGAATTTAAATCAACAGCATAAAAATTTTCATTTTTTAAAGTAGAAAAGACTAAAACATTTTTAGAATTAAAAACATTATAAGAATCATTTTAAAATTTTACATTAAAACCATCATCACACAATTGAGAAATACTCAACAAATTATATTTCAGTCCATCAACAAATAAAACTTTGGAAATTAAATCTGAATCAGTGTTACCAATTTAGCCTAGGCCGATGATCTTTCCTTTATAATTATCACCAAAGGTGACATGACCTCTATCAACCTTTATTAAAATTTTGAAACATGAGTAATCCCCAGACATATGTCTTGAACATCCACTGTCCAAATACCATGTCTTCTTGTGGGAACTCTTTGAGAAGGTTTCCAATAAAACAGATTTATATAGGAAATGATTTTGGTACCCAGATCTTCTTGGGTCCAGACAGGTTAGCAATCAAAGATTTTGGTACCCAAATTTGTCTTCTGGGTCTCATATAATTTATAGAATCAAAATATTTTGAAAGATAAACTCTATTTGATTTATAACTATGTGAATAACTAGTTGAAGGATATAAATGTCCAGAACTAGAAGTAGCAGTATTCTGTCCAGATTTAGGAATAAATATATTCTTGGTAATCTATCTCTGTCCAGGTTTGTAGCCTATTCCACTAGTGTATTTTGGCACAACTTTCATTCCTAGCATTTGAGTTATTGTATCCTTTCCATTTGTGGACATCTCTAAGTCCTTCCTAAGTTGCTCATTAGACATTTTCAGTTCAATGTTCTCCTTTAGCAGTTGAGAATTTTTCACTTTTTCAATAGTAAGTTCGGTTTTAACAGTAGTAGTGAGAGCATTCTGTTTCTTCAATGATTTGTATTTATCCTTAAGTTCATTGCATGTCTCTTCCAGCATATTACAATATTCAAATAATTCCTTACTAGTCATGTTTTCAAAATCCGAATCAGATTCTGCATCATATCCATAATAATAAGAATTAAAAACAAGAGTATCTGAGGTTACCTCATATGTGTTTGTCATGAAACACATGTTTTCATGATTATTTTCAGAATCATACATTTTAGATTCACTTGTACTGTCTTCAGAAGCACACCAGGTAGCCTTCATAGCCTTTTTGAACTTACTATATTTGTAATCATATTTTTTCCTGAATTTTAGCTTTGGGCAGTCTGCTTTAATGTGTCCTTTCCTTTTCCACTCATAGAAAACAACTTCATCACTTTTATCTGGTTTTTTACAATCCTTCTTCCAATGTCCCTTATTGTCATACTTTCCTTTGTAATTTGATTTTCTGAAAAATTTCTTTTTCCTATAAAATTTATTAAACCTTCTGGCTATCTGAGCCATTTCAGCATCACTATCAGAGTCTGAATTTTCACTTGTTGAACTATCAGTTTGTATTTGAGATTTATCTTTTTCCTTACTCTTTGAAGTAGCAGTCTTGAAAGCCACATATTTTCTCTTAGTTTCATCATCTTCCTCTTTATTCACCTTGATTTCCTCCTCATACATCATAATCTTAAAAATGAGTTATTTGATAGGTAGAGCAGAAATGTCACATGACTCTCTGATTGAAACAGATGTGCCTCTCCATTAGTCTGGTAAAAATCTCAACATTTTCATAATTTGTTCCTTTGCTGGAACAGTCTTTCCGAGTGAATTCATTGTATTAACTATCTCATTAAACCTGAGATACATATCAAGAAATAGGTTCATCAGTCTTCATTTTAAAATTATCATATTTAATAGTATAATTATTTATTCTTATTTCTTTAACATTGGTTGTTCCTTCATGAGAAACACCCAAAGTATCCCAAATTTCAAAAGCAGTTTTACAAGCAGGAATTATATTAAACTCTTCATCTCCTAAATCACAGTACAGGGCATTCATGGCTTTACAATTATTATTGTAGGCAGTCTTTGTAGGTTTATTCCAAGTTATTCATTCAGTTTCTGGAATTTTATATTGTGACTCTATAGCAGTCCACATATCAAAACCCATGCTTTCTAAATGAATTTGCATTTTATGTTTCCACTGAGCATAGTTTATACCATTAAAGAAAGGTGGCCTGTTAGTAGCAGTACCTTCTAGTATATTGTCCATAGCTAGACTTTAGAATCATAATTTAAAGAGATAAAATTTAGAACTAACAGAAAATTAATATCTTTAAAGATGCAACTAAAATCACAGTTGAAAAATAGAGTATTTCAAAAATCCTTAAACAAAAATAAAACCTCTGATACCAAATTTTGGTCGGAGTGGATACTCAAGAGGGGGGTGAATTGAGTTCCAATTAAAATTTCTGTTAATATATTGTCTATTTAAAATCCCCTAATTAATAAAATAAGTTAAACTGTAGTGAATTTATACATATTGTAAATGTTCACTTAGCTTCTCAAAGATTGATTAGGTCTCAGTTAATTTAACCACAAGATCAAAATAACTTTTGAAACTAACCTAATGATTTACAATAAGTGTAAACAATTGCTAATTTAACTATCAAAGTATCTTTAAAATAGTCTTGTATTTCAAAGAAATAGCAGCAGAATAAATAAGATATATGTAGTATACTTTGAACTTAAACTAAAGATGAACAACAGATGTAACAAGAGGTTCAGTATCAAGACGAGACTTAGTCCTCTCAAATTTATATAAATTTGATCTACACCCTAGATCAGGGTTAACAACAGTTTACAAGACTATCCAGGCCACAAAAGAACCTCTACCACTGTTCTTCGTGTGAAAGAAAACAAAGACCAGGCCACACAAGGACCTCTTCCACAGTTGACGTGGGTAAACAAGTGTTAAGAGTTTTGGAGTGAGGATTTTATATCCTCCAGTTCAGTACAAGAGACTGTGTGTGTATAAGATATACAAAGTACACCACACTACTCGAAAGTTAATAAATAAATCACTTTGAGAGAAAAGATAAGAGTTTAGAAGGCTCTAGTGATTATCAATGCAGCTCTGGACTCATTGGATTCAGCATGAATTCTTCTGAGTCTTTATCTGGTTTTTCTATTGAAAAATAGAGTGTCGTAGCTCAGCTCGTGTTCTAAAGGAGTGAGAATGATCTCTTGATTCTTCTTGTGTTCTTAAGTAGTTTTGGATTGCATTCATGAGAGTTCTTTGAAAGTCTTGCAATCTCCTTCTTGTTCAGGATTGTTCTTCTTGTTGTATCGTCACACTTTTCTCGCTTTACTGCTTTCTTGATTTTCTTTCTTGCACGTGTATTGCATCTCAATATTTCTTATATTCCTCAAGTTCTATCAGTAGGAATGATTCCCTTTTCATAGGTACGAGATACGGTTTCCTGACATGCCAACAACTATCATTAAATAACATTAATTTCATTAAAAACATCAAATATGACCATTAGCTTTATTTAAATAATATTGACAAAAAGTTAAGAAATGATATCATAGTGATTATGTAAACGATGTCTTCTTCATGGTATAAGGTTCACGATATAAGCTTCACGGTATGAGCATCACAGTATGAGCTTTATGGTATGAGGTTCACAGTATGTCGATGTCACAGTGTGTAGATCATGGTGTCTAGGTCACAGTTTGTCCTTCACGGTGTCTGGGTCACGGTGTCTAGGTCATGGTGTTGGGGTCATGGTGTCTGGGTCATGGTGAGTCTTTCATGGTGTCTGGGCCCCGGTTAGTCCTTCACGGTGTCTATGTCACGGTGAGTCCTTCACAGTGTCTCTATACTAAGAGAAATATCTGTATTTGGACTTAGACAGTAATATGCAGAATATGGATTAAGTTTAATCATTTGAGAGTAAGAGAACTTGAATTATAAATATAAAGGCTTGATAATATATTTGATATTTGTAATAATGCATAAGACTTGTAAATAATAAAGAGAGTAATTAACATCCATAATATTTGTTATCATTAAAACATGAAGTGTAGTTATTATTGATATTGAAGAGAATTAGCAATATGTGCAATGAAGATTGAGATTAATTAACAGTAATAGGATTTTTGATCATTAAAACATGATTAACACATGGGGAGTCCAACACTATATTCTTTTTTGTGTTTATAAAGTAATATTTCGAGCCAAAAATTATAAAGAAATTCACTTTGGGTCTTCTTCCATTCGACAATATAGATGGATTATTTTTCAAGAATGGTATTATAGTGACTAAATTAAATACATAGTAATATATATATGAATAAATTCATACCATAATTAAAAAATAGATTTATATTCACTAATCATAAATCTAGTAATTTTTTGAAAAATATTATTTCTCATTTCAAAAAAAAAATCTATTATTTTGGTGTTATTGGTGCATTGAAATTATAATTATAGACTTTCTATGAGGATAAAGATAAAAATTCATGACTCTTAGAATATGGTCCTTGATCACTTCTCAAGTCCTTTATGGTAAGTCCACTGAGGGTTTCTATAGATTTATGATGATTATAAAAACTGGAAGGACCTTAACATTTTTGGTATAAAAAAATCGATTTATCTTGAAAAATAATCAACTATAAAAGGGGAATAATGATTTCCTACTAAACATATAAGGTCCTGAACGTACATTTTATATAATATTTTGTTTTAGTCATGAAATTACTTTCCATAAAATTTAATATCTTTTTGGATTTAGTATTTTATAAAATCAATCCGTAACTCGTACATAACAAAACCATAAAATAATAAGTGGAAACTTATGATCAATATACATTTTTTTCATAATGTAATTTTTTAAAAATATTTCATGAATTATTTTCATGGAAAAAATCCATGAATTGAGTGTTGATTCCTTCTATTCCCTAACCCATCATTAAAACCCAGGGAAATATATTAAAAACGTGATATGAGAACAAAAACTCAATAAGGGATTTAAAATGAAAAGAAACAATTTATTCAGTAAAAAATCATATAACATTTAACTTTATCTTAAAATTCATTTTCCAATAGGATATAAAACTTTTTCCCTTGAATAACAAACATTTTCTTCAAATAAAATCATTGAAACCCATAGAGAGCCATTAAAAATACTTTAGGATTCTAAGAAAATAATATATATAAAACCCGTTCAAAAACCTATTAATTGAAATACCATATGGAATAATTCCTAAATAATCATTACCCAATGTATTTGAGATCTATAAATGGGATTAAACCTCATATAATCTATATCGGGCTCACCCATGAGCTATAATGGGGCTCCACACTTCATATAAGCTATATCAGGCTCACAAATTTCCCACGAGCTATAATAGCGTTCCAACCTTCATATAGGTTGTATCATGATCACCCAAGAGCTATAATGGGGATCAAAAAATCATATATGCTATATCAAGATCATCTGTTCTATATAATGATCAATTACAATACCAAGTGTAAAACACTTTCATCATAAAACTTATAGATACAATCAGATTTTTTTAATAACCTTTTAAACCCATGTAAAATATTATATTATTTTCAATCCCATTGAAACATGATTAAAATAATGAAAAAAATTGGTTCTATGATAATCACATTCAAACATTATTATTCCATGGAAAATAAATGGGTTCAAAAATAGTCTCTTTGAAATAAGATTAACCCACAAAAATGAAACGGGTTCTGTAATAGTCTCTTTGAAACAATCATAATCTATAAAAAAATAATGATGTTGGTATGAATAAAAATATTCCCAGAGGAGGATATGTAAATATAAAGGGTTTTTACAATGACGAATGGAAATATAATTAAAATATCATTAATAATGTTCTTGTGTGTAGATAATATTTAAACATTCCAAA
The DNA here is from genome assembly GCA_963277665.1 of Viscum album. NCBI lineage: Eukaryota > Viridiplantae > Streptophyta > Magnoliopsida > Santalales > Viscaceae > Viscum > Viscum album. The sequence continues at coordinate 553,060,525 of OY728130.1, read as the reverse complement.
GTGTCTCATAAACATTTGAAACATTTTAATCATAATCCCCATGATGGAATAACTTTTATAGAACATTATATAATATTATATTAAATAAATTAAATATTTTATATTTCAAAGGGTTTGTGTATAAACATTACAAAATAATGTGGGTGTATAACATCAAAAATAATGCCTCAATGAAACGAAATTGAGATGAAGTCCCATAACATTTATCCAACTTGTCACGTATGTTTTTATCTTCCTAAATAATTAAATTATGTTAATTTTTTATTTATTTTAACACTATTAAAGTTTATCAATATATTTATTTCATTATTTATAATTATTTATACAACTACTTAAACAATTAAGTCTATGTCATGTGTTTTAACCATATTTGGTTTATGTTTCAAAACCACTATAGTTGGATTACTATGGCCAAAGAATTCATTTTATAAACATATTAAGAATAAAAATAATTAAATAATTATCATATTTATATGTTAATTATAATTTTAAAACTAATGGTAAAGTATTGTTATGAAAAAATAACTGGTGTTACAATCAAAGAAATGATAGATTGTATGTATGGATGAGTAATGTTCAATTTTTTCAATGATCATTACGGACAGATGTAAAGGAGAATTTATCATTCCAGAATTATAGTTATATCATAGATAAAATTTTATTTACTCATATATACTTATAAATTTATCTCTTGTGATGTAAAAGGAATCACATTATTTCGACGTGGCAGTATTACAAACATCCATGAACGACGTTATCACTTTTTCTATGTGTAAAATGAGGTTAAATAACATGATATATTATATTTAAAGAAATTTCATTATGTAATATATATTATATATATGTAATTTATGTCACATATTTTTACTTTAACCCATATTTAATACATTCCATGTATTTTGTGAATGTATCATATCGCTTTGAGGAGGCAGTAGTCCACACGTCCACAAATAATGTTATCATATTCTAGAAAAAGGGAATGAGTGAAGGTATGAAATATATAATAATTAAATAAGTATTAATAAATTAAAATTATCATATATATAGTATAAATATATTAATTCTATTATAATTCTCATCCATGATAGGTGGTAAATTAAAAATGTATGACATCGTTTTGTGAGGCAGTAGTTCACTATACACACAAACTCTGATTTCATTCTCCATTTGATGGATGTGTTGTAGGTGTAGGAAAAACCATTAAAATAAAAAATAAAATTATAATTATTATAATTTTTTTATTTTATAATCATGGAATATGAATAATTAAATGTTTGGATAATTAAATAAAAAATTTCTCGTTGAAAAATGGCTCGTCTTCTTCGAGTAACACAGTTTGGTTTGAACCAAAAGAATTTATATTTTCTTGTATATCCAAAGAGAGGATTGTAGGATGATATTAGGTATTTTTTGAGGTTATATTTTTATTTTTGTAGGATACAAAGGTTTCTATATGTGTTAATATGTGGTGAAGGTGAGTGCCTTTTAAAAGTGGAGGACGTAGATTCTTGTAAATTAAAAAAGGTAAATAATTTTGGGATGTCTACCTTACATAATAAACCACTAATAATGATAAATATTAGATAAAATATGGTATATGGTATAATAAGGGCCATAAAATTGATTTTTTTTTACTTGTGTCTAGGTTTACTGCCCACTTAAGATTAATGTTTAACCACCAAAGAACATATTTTTACCATAATCATTGTAATTAATTTTATTTGATTTCACTAATTTTTTTTGCGAAAAAAACATTTACGTTTCTATAAATTATAAATTATTATTATTCAAAATATATAATCTAAGTTTTAATGTTTTAATCATATATTTTTTTAGAAAATAATTTAATAATAAGCTTATATACAGGATGAGGGAGATAGTTTTAAAGTAAAAAAGTTCAAAATTATGAATTTTTTTATATCCAATTTCAAAGTGAAATTTATTCTAAAAACATAAATTGGTTTGATATATATATATATATATATATATACTAATTAAACTTTAAAATAAAATTTTACTATATAAATAAATTACTTTAAAATGTAGTTTTCAATTAAAATTCAATGTTATTTAATATCCATCAAGATATAAAAGTTACTAGAAAAATACCAAAAATTCACCCAAAGTAGTATTTGATAGTTCTATTTAATAAATAAATTATATTTCTATAATATAATTTCCACAAGGTTTAAAATATCGTATTAAAATATTTTTTTCATCAAATGTCTGGAAAACTACCTTTTAGAATAATACACTTTTTATGTTTAAATTTTTTTTTATTCTTATTTTATGCCAGTTAAACTTATTTTATGAATTTTAAAAGATTTTATTGATTATTTAACATTTCAATTTCATTAATTTTATTCACTAATAGGGATTCTTTTAATTTATTAAGGGAAAATGTCATTGTGGACATAAATTGTTTTTACATAAAATCACATCCTTTATATTCAATTAGACATTATTTTTATTTCTGAAGAATTAGTAACCAAAGAATTAATTAAATAAATGTGTGTAAGATATATTTTCATAATTTATTTATTCTCATTCATTCCCTCCATTCAAAAATGTAGTTGATAAATATCATTTTAAATAATAATATTAATGGTATATCATTTTTCAGTATGACTCGGGTATTTTTGTAACACATGTCATCAAAGATACTCGATATTGCATGAAACACAAGATAAACATGGTTTTGTGTGTGATTAAAGCTATAAAATTGTTTTTAATGTATCAAAACATATATAATAAATTAAATTAATTTTAAATCATATATTTCATAAATTTTCATGATGTTACATCCTACCCACTTAAAATGAATTTCTCCATCGAAATTTATCTTGTTTATCAAATGATTAAAAATTATAGACTCCTTTGTTGATCTTGAAATCATACAAAGGGTTAATTAATCATCATCTTAAGAAATGGAAGATGGGAAACATATACATCACTAGAAGTTATGCTTAACCAGGATTCTACAAAGGGAGAACACAGGTGGGAAATTAAATCATGGATTTGGAATAGGAAAAAATTATCATGGAATAAATAGAGTTATAGAGAACATGGTCAAGAGGAAGTAAATGATGAAAAAATCACAAGATAGGTGTGTTTTAAAAGAAAATTTATAACATCACAATGGATGGTAATAAGATAACATTTTATTTCATGATCGTTTTCCAAGAGTAGAAATATTCCATCACCATCTATACTAAGATCATAAGAAAATATACTTACCTGATGAGTATAGATTAATCCTTTAATCAATTTCCCACCACTTATTCATATTTTTCTCCAAAGAATTAGTATGGAAGAGGACATTAAGAACATTAAATCATATACTATAAGGTTACATAATCCTTGAGAGTAAAACAAGATATTCATTCTATATTTATATATTCCAAAAAACCAAAATGAATGGAATATATTAAGATAATTAAAACATTTATGTGATGATACAGTATATTAGTCTTTAATGATCAAAATTAATTGAATACGTCTAATTATACTAAATACTTACATAAATATGAACCCAACTAAACATCTTACTAAAATTCCTCAATCACATTATGATCACAGTACATAAAATATTAGAATGAGTTTCTAAATCGTTTAACATAGGGTAAACCTAAAAACATTGTTGACCTCCCTAGAGCTTCCATCACATCACCGAGTGTATCAACATCATCCACAATAGTAGAAATAGATTTTCCAAAACGTTTTTTTACAGATCATGATGATATCTATTAAGAGTAAGATTATTTGGAAACAAATTATTATAGTTTCCCAACTCATTGAAACTAAAACATCACACTATTTTTTTGATATCTAGAATCTCATTGTTAGATTGTTTAGGACTCCTCTCCTTACTATCACAAACCTTTAAATGAAACATACCACACCACTAAAACATTAGATTTACTTACTTACATTCCCTAAAATGTATCTAACCATTCTTGGGACATTTTTACACTAACCTCAACAAATATTAGTTTGTTACTTATCCATTTATACCATATTTATTATTTTATAAACATTTCAACTCATGGGATGTCTATTTTGGAAAACTGAATTTCAACATTCTCAGGAAAATTAAAAACCTTTTCATAAATTTTAATTTATTGATTGGAAAAATATCTATGTTAATTGGGTCAAATTCTGAGTAAAATCTATTTATTTAACTATCAATGTCTTTAATAATGTTTGGAACATACCTGGAAAATCATGTGATGTTTTCTTCATATGAAACTATATAACTTCCATCATTTTTTCTCTACTATAAGAGTTGTTTATCTAGCCTAAGACGAGGAATCCAAAGAAAATATATCACAAGGAAAATATCCTTGAATGTTTCCCATAACATAGAATCAATATCATCTTTCTCTCAAGTATGCATAAAAAAATACCACCATCGATCAACTTCACCTTCAAAAAGATAGATGTAGAGATTTTACTTTTCATGTTATTAAAATAAAAAGACTTAAAATATTTTCTCCAAGGAATATATCAATCCTTTATATACCACTAGATTAGATGAAATGTTAATTTATTAGGGATTTTGTCTCATTTATTGTTCCAATATAGATATTTTCTTTCATAGTAGATTCAGTTCCTCTCTAGAATGGATACCACAATCATTTATATCTTGTTTCAATTGATCGATCATAAAAATAGAAAATTATGTTCTAATTCCAACCATCTTAGGATGCTAATTTGGAAGTATATTTCCCTCTTTATGGCTTCCCACTAGATCTACCATGCTTCCTCTATGGAAAACCATTCTGAAAAAACATACTTTAGATAATGAAGCATGAAAACCATAAAGTTCTATATCTTTTCAATATAACAATAAGGTAAAATAATCTAAGGGAGTTCTATTAACACTGTCATATCATATAAATTTATCTCAACTTTTCCTTTGGTACAATGTACTGGGATTTAGCCTTAACCATTATATAATCTTCAATTTTAGTCAACAAATTACTTTCTTTGACATTGAGGATCTTTCCTGGTTTATATTTTTAGAAAATTAGGCCATAACACATAGATAAAAAGTCCATTAAATACAATTTGTACACATTGGATTAGTAACCATTATTCCAATAATTTAAAACATTTAAAATAAATTATGAATTCTTTTCATGTAAAATCTCTACATCTTCCAACTTGACTTATTCCTTTCCTTTACCCATCATTTAATCCTATGAAATAATTTAAAAAAACATGGATTAACACAAAATCTTAATAAGGGATATTAAATTAATGAAGAAATTTAGTTCAATAAAAACATGAAATCTGATATAATGGTTACCTTTATTTTCAATATTCTTTGATAATATTGAATATAAAATATTTATATGAAAAAACTGACATTTTTCTTGAAGAAAATAATTAAAACCCATAGAAATTATTTAAGGATACTTTAATGTGTCTTAGAGAATTATATTCAAAAACCCCTTTAAAAAATCAATTGAAATAATCATAATGATGACTTCCAACATGATCATTACCCAATTTATTAGATAACTATAATTGGGATCATGATTTTTATAATCTACAACAGCCTCACCTATAAACTATAATGAGGCTCAACCTATTGTAAAAGATATATTGGTCTCACCCATTAATCATGATCTATAACAGGGCTCATCCCTTTTTATTAGCTATATTAGGATCACCAATGAGAAATAATGGGGAACAACCCTTCATAAAAGCCATTTTGGGCTCACTCATATCATATAATTCTCATGTACCATATCAAGAGTAAAACGCATTCATCATAATACTCATAGAAATAATAATTGTTTATTTATAACGTGATAAACCCATGGAAACGAATTTGGTTTAATGTCAATCCCATTGAAACATTATTAATAAATGGGAAAGAAAAAGGATCCACAATAATCTCATTAAAATGTGATTAACCCAAGAAGATTAATTGGGTTCAATAAAAATGTATTTTAAATAATATTCACCCATGGAAAAGAATGGGGTTCCCAAAAAATCTCTTTGAGAAAAGAATTACCCATCAAATGAATGAATGAAGATCGTATCAATAAAAATATCCAAAGTGGATTTTATGTAAAAAACATGGGTTTTTTATGTTTATTAATGGAAATACCATTAAAAAATCATTAAAAACTACGAATCAATGAAATGAGATTGAGACAAAGTCCCTTCCCTTGTCTATGACTTGTCACCTGTTTATTTATCTTCCAGAATAATAAACATATGTTAAATATTTTACCATCATTAGATCCTTTTTCAAGTTTATCATTACTTTTAGTTCACTTATTATATTTTTTTAGGCAACAAATTAAAAAAATTAAATCTACATCATGTGTTTTTTCCATATTCATTTTATCTGTATAAATGACTATTTTGGGTTCACTAAGTTTAAGGATTAAATTATAGAAAATCCAGAAGAATAATTATTAAATAATAGTAATATTTATTCATTAGCTATACTTTTAAAACAAATAATAAAAAATGGTTCTAAAAAATGAACCATTATTCCAATCATATAGATGATCGGTCATACGTACGCACGAGTAACATTTCATCTTTTCAATGATCATTATGGATAGAATAAAAGTAACATTTATCTTTAAAAAATAATAATTATATCACTAAGAACATATTATTAATCTTACATTCTTATAAATTTCATTCTTGTTATGAAAAAGGAATCACATCGCATCAAGGAGGTGGTAGTCCACACATCCACAAAAGATGATATAACAGTTTTAGTGTGTCAAAAGGTAATAAAAAATTGATATGTTATATTTAGAAAAATTTAATTATGTAATACATATCATATATATTACATTAATGTAACATATTATTATGTAACATCATACTTAATAAATTCAATGTAAAGTGTGAATGTTTCACATCTCTTCATGGAGGCGATAGTCCACTTTTCGAAAAATGATGCTATCATATTCCCACAAAATGGAAATAATGAAGGTACATGTTATATAATAATTTAATAAGTATTCATACATTATAACTGTCATTTGTATCATATTAAAATAATATTTCCATCACAATTCCCAACCATGAGAGGTGTTCAATGATAAAAAAGGAGATTGTTTTTGTGGTGGTATTTCACTGTACACATAAATGATGATTTCGTTACCCATTTGATGGAATTGTGTGTAGGTATAGTTATAAAATTTAAAATAAAAATATATCCACATATTTAGGATAATTATTTATATATATAATAATTTAATAAGAATAATTTAAGGGGTTTAGAATGAAATTAAACCAAACTTATCATTTAACAATGGTACCTCTTCTTCGGTTAACTCCTTTTAGTTTGAATGAAATTCCATACATGGTTTGATTTCAACAAAATATTAGGCTTACATGATAATTATATGTATTTGGGTAGTTTATCTAGAGATATTATAGACCATAAAAATAACTTTATATGTGTGAAGAAGTGGGGAGGGTGAGTTCCTTTTTATAGTGGAGTAGTGGAATTCTTGCATATATAAAAAGGCAAACACTATTTGGAGGTCACCCTTACATCAAGTTCATACAACAATGATTAGAAATAGGATTAAGATATGATATGTCTTAATAATTCCATCCAATGTGTGTTTTACATGTATCTATGTCATTTCTCTACTTGTGATTAAATTTTAACCACTAAGTAAATATATTTTTAACTTAATCAGTATAATAAATTTTAATTGATTTCACTTATCTATTTGGTTAGAAACTATGTTTATATTGCATGAAATATGAAATTATTGTTATTTCGAATAATAAATCCATTTTTCAAATTTCCAATCATAGATTTTGGTGAAATTAATTTAAATCTTATCCTAGATATGGTACGACAAAGTAGATATTTAAAGTGAAAACATCAAATATTTGAAATATTTTTATATCCAATTTCTATGTGAAATTTATTCAAATAACCTAAATTGGATTTATTTATATATTATTTTCTATTTTTTCCTTAAATAAATTTCAAATATAATTTAACTAAATATTCAAATTATAAGAAAATATTTTTTTGAATTAATATTTTGTGTTATTTACTATTCAACAAAATATGAAAGTTCTCATAAAAATACCAAAAAATTACCCATAGTAATATTTTATTTTATTAGTCAAAAAATGAAGTTTATTTTTAAAAATATAATTTATAATTTCTAAAAAAATTATTTCTAACAAAAATCCTTCTATAAAAAACTGTAAAACATTTTTTATAAAAATACAGCTTTTTATGTTAAAAAGTTGGATTTAATCTTATTTACTCCTATGAAACGTTTTTGATGAATTGAAAAATATATGGTTGAGTATGTAAAATATAAATTTCATTATTATACATCACCAATAGAGATTAGTTTAATTTATCAAGATAAAATTCCATCATTTTCATAAAAATAGTATTTCATAAAAAAAGTCCTTTATATTCAACTGGCATTTATTTTCATTTATATTTAATTGGAAACCAATGAATTAATTTTATAAACATGTGTAAGATATATTGTCATAACTTATTTTATCTAATTCATCCCCTCCATTCCAAAATCTTTTTGATAATTATCATGTTAAATAATAGTATTAATAGTACATCATTGTCTGGTAAGACTTGGGCTTGTGTGTAGCACAAGTCATCAAAGAAACACTATATTTCATGATACACAAGAAAAAATTGGTATTTCATGTAATAAAAGGATAAACATATATTTATTGTAACATAAGTCATCAATTAAAGTCAATGTTGTATGCAACCCAAGAAGAAATTGGTATTGAATTTAATGAACGGTAAATAATTTATTTTATATAACACAATCTTTTAAATATTTTTATTTTTTTGAAGAAAATATAATTCATAAAATATCAGGATGTTACAAAAGTAGAAATTATATACGTTCCAATTAAGTTTGTATGAATAGATTAGACTTTTTGAGATATATAAACCATTTTTTTAGGTTTAAAATATATTCTATGATGTTTACCCTTTTGACATGGATTACACACTTTCTATTTATGAAATTCAGGATTATGTAGATCATTGACTAAACATTTCATAGTCATCTTTATAAGTGACTATATATTACATAATCATAGTATCTTATGTCATATCCAAGATTAAATATCAATATAAGTCAATAAATATTAATTTTTAGAAAATAATGAATCAAAATTAATAGTACAAAATTTATCATCTTTAAAATCAATTAATACACATGAATGCTTAGAATCATAGATTTTAAAAAACTTTTTTCACATTTAACATTAAAACCTGCATCACATTATTGTTAAATAATTATAATTTTATATATTTAGAATATAGTAAATAAAACTATAAAAATAAGTAAATCCAAATTTACCAATTTTTCCCTATCCATTGATTTTTTCTTTTTCATTGAAATCAAAAGAAACATACCTACGCCCTACGTTAATAATGTTTTTGAAACGTGAATATTGTCCATTTATATTTATAAACATCCAGTATCTAGATTCCATGTATTCTTACTATATTTATTTATGAATATCTCTTATAATCAATAAAAATACACATTGATTTTGGAAACCCGATATGCTTCTCTCCTTCCAGATTAGAAATCAGTTCATTTGGAATCAAATATTTTTTTACATCTTTCATAAGATTCAATTAAAAATATTTAGAATGAAAATAATTTTTGAATAAAAAACCTTAGAGATATTTTCAAAGATAATATAATTATTAATAACTACCGTTTTTTGGATCTTGGAATAAAAATGATTTTTAAATTTTATTTTGTGGTCTAGGTTGATAACCAAAAATTTCACTTGGTTTGTTTACAAATAGACCTCCCAAAATTTTTTGAGGTTTATTTTATTTTAGGAAAAGAATCATTTTCCATTCTTTAATTTTTCATTTTATATTTAATAATAGATATTTTCTTTTAATTGATTAGCATTATTTTCTTTTTGAACACTAAGAGAATATTATTCTACAACCCATAATACATTTTCCTTTTTGAATTTTTTTTATTTTTATTTTATTTCATTCATTTTATATTCCAATGTAGAAAAATATTCGTCTAATAATTTTTTTAAATTTCTTAATCATCATGAATATGAAAATAAATAGATGTTTCCAATGATATAGTAACTATAAATAACAAGTAATCTCGTTCATTAATATCATCATGGCTTGAATATGCGTTGCTGGAGATTTCAATGATTCACCCCAAGTAGTAATAAATTATTTATTTGTTCTTTTCTATTTATCAATATATTTATGTTTTTATTAATGGTTTGATAAATAATCCTTTACTAGTCCTTTTTTCTATTATAATACGTTATCTTGCTAGAAATGTCCTCATTTTTCCAATATTTCTTCTAATTGATTTTTTTTTCATATTTTCTATTATATTTAAACTTTCAGAATATCTTATTCTTTTTTTATAACCTGATAAACATTTTGGATAGGAGATCCCATTATTCATCATTTTAGTGTCTTATTCACTTCCACATGTATTATAATTTTTAAAAACATATTTTTATCAATAAATTGATGCCTTAAATTCATTATATTATCATTTTAGTTCACAATCCACATTATTTTAATTCATTTATTCTCAATAAATAATGAAAATCCCTATAATCAATTTTAATAGTAGTTTGTTGATGTCATATGACGCAGAGGAAGAGGCTGATTTGCATCACCATCATTCTAGTAGACATATCGGGATTCTTATCACCTATGTTATGTGATCCATCATCTTTCCAAGTGTTATCATAATGTTAATGATTTCAGTAAACCTAATATACACATAAAAATATATTATTAAGGTTTTATTTTGAATGTATCATACTTAATAGTGTATGTATTTAAATTTATTTCGTGAAAATTATATGTTCTTTAATGAGTTATACTTATGTCTCCAAAATAAGATAATTAATATCACAAGAAGATATTCTACTAAATTTATATTTTCATAAAACACATAATGATGTGTTCATAACCCTTTAATATGAATCATAAGAATATTTTAAATTATTATTACATTCCTTTCAAGGGTTTTTGGGTTTTTCATATTTTTATTCAATAGATCCCAAAATAAAAATGGCCATACTCTCAAGATGAATTTTCATTTTTATTTTCCGTTGATTATAATTTTGACCATTAAAATATAGTGGTATGTTGGTTTCATAAAATATATAAATACCCTCTATAATATCTAATTATAAATAAAATTTTAATATATCTGGAAAAAAAATTAATTAGAATAAATAGTGTGAAAATTAAAATAAACCATTGAAAACAAATGTTGGTTATAGTGGAAAACTCAAGATGGTGTCAGTTGAGTTTCCAATAAAAAATTTCATTAGTTTTTTAAAAGTCTCAAACCCATTAATTTATAACATAAATACTAATAAACTAAAATAGTATAAATGTTTAATTTTATCTTTGAGATAAATTCATAAATTATTATTCAAAACACATTTTAATTAATTTTTAAATCACTTTCCTTTTGGAAACCAATTTTCTAGAATCAAAAACATTGGAAAAAAACTAATTAAAGTTAAATATAAAACTATTGTTTTAGTATATGTTTATAAAATAAATACTAGTTTGACTAACATACGCTGTAAAATAAATAAACGGAAATTCATGGTAGAATAATCTAGTTATTTAGTCACAAGATAAGACTTATGCCTCTATGCTGGGAAATATCCTATTTCAACAATATTAATTATAAATAAATTGATCCATAATCTATATCATATTTTACAGAACAAATTACAAGTCCATCCAGGATATATCGAGCCTCTTACATAATTAAACATTGGATAATTGAATGATAATACCTACATCTCCGTAGTTGAGGCTACACAACCACTTCCGTTGTTCTCTGTGGGATAAATTTTAACGATTTAGAGAATCTTTGTCTCACACTTTTTAATATTTTATAGGATATAGTTCCTAAATATATTCAATGTAAATAACACACATGTCAAAATTAATAAAAACATAGTAAGAGAAGGGAATTAATTTGGTGAAGTAGAGTATGTAGTTATGTTTTTATATAGGATATTATCCTCTTATGGTATTCATATTATGATTTGGAATTGAAGTGAAAAAAAATTCATATGTTCAATGATGTTTTGTAGAGGTTCAGGTGAGAAAAATGTCATATACGTTTAAAAACAATGTACCGGTTCCATCTTCTTTATTTAAATTATGATATCTTTATATATATTTATGTCACCATTATACAGAACATGTCTCTCCAGTCTTTTTAATAAAATGCAGTAGCTTTCATTGGAAATAGCTATTGAGAAATCGTCATTAAAGATCCTTATACTACTATTTAAGACACAAGTTCAATAAAATCTTCTCACTATTATTTAATTCTACATTAGAAAGTATTTTAATTTATAAATTTTATATTAGGAAAATTATATTTAGTTATATTCACATTATGTTATGTCATATAAACATTCCACAGTGGGGGTTGTTTTAAGAAATTCCTCACCAAAATCCACAATCATGTTAATAATTCACAATTTCTGGTCAAATTCCTAGAATGAGATATTAGATTTAATTACTTACGATCAGATCATATTGATGTTTAATCAATTGAATTCCCAAAAAATAACATTATTCTTATGGTCGATCCAAAACATTACCAAATTCCATCATCGTAGTATGGTATCTTTATTTTTTTTTGTAGTCCATTCTATACCTTTTTATATACACGAATTTAACATAGGGTAGGTATCTCAGTTGGTGATATTTTTTAAGCATGGTGGCTTGCAAAAGGCTTGGTGTTCGATCTATTAAGAATTTAGTTGATCCACCTATCATGCTGTCAATAAATCCATTTGTGGAAAACAAGACTATGGGAGTCCATTTCAATACTATGTGTGATATATGTGTTTGACTTATGCTTCCTCTGGAATAACATACAGTCGATCCATATACCGTGAAGTCGATTCCAGACCATGAAAAATATTCATTATTCTTTAAAAATAAAATTATCATGCATAAGACATAAGATATGTTATAAATGAAAGAGGCATTATTTTTTATTTTTAAAAGAATGAATTTCTTGATAATCCAACAAGTATTATCACAAATTACTAAAAAGTACTGATTAAGTCCCCATTTGTCAAATTTAAAACTATAAGTGATTAGAAATAACATTTTTCATCACTTTATTAATACTAATAAATTATATCTTTTATCATTTATAAAAAGGTACTGAAATTTGGTATTTCACTGTGTTTGTTTTTCAGTGAAAAAACATTTTTAAGAGTCATTAATATAAAATTGAAAAAAAAAATTAAAAAATGAATTCAAATGAAAAAATAAATAATGTTAATTTTCTAAAAAACAGTATTATTAAAAATGAATTATAATAACTATTTAAATTATAAATATATTCTGAATTAAATTTAAATTAATTAATTCTATACGGTACAAAAATATAGTAAATATAAAATCGTAATATATAAATATATATAGAAAACATTTAAAAATGAATAAATTATGAAAATATAAAAAAATTTAAATATGATAAAATTAATAAATAATATGGAACGAATGAATATTAAAAATAAATAAATAAATTTGAATAAATTAAAAAATATTTAAAATAATAATAATTCTGAATATTAGATAAAAAATTTACAAACAGACAAGGAATGAATAAAAAGTAATAAGTTGTATATTTGGTTTTGAAAATGTTAAGGAACAAATACCCCTTTTTTAAAAATAAGAACATATATAATATAGAAGAAATATATGAAAAAATAAAAGTTCTCATGTCACTCAATATTGAGGTCTCATGTTGTGGTGAGAGGATCGGCCACCCCTACCACAAGTGTGTCTCCCCCTTCACAATGCTAGGAGATATAATAATGGGCTAGCTCCATCGTCAAAAAGTATGTCATCTACAATAACCATCATTTCTTCTACACTGGGAATATGTTCACTGTTATTTCCTCAATCCATGCTATTACTAAATGAAATAAAATAAGTGGTATTTAATTCCATTACATTCAATCCAAATTTAACCTTTGAAGAATATATAAAATCAGAACCTGACAAGGAACATTCCTCCCTTTATTTTTACATCTTGAGTGAATCCATATTTCATGCCCCTGGAGAATCCCTGTAAACATTGTGACTAGTGCGAATAATATTCATGCATGGAGAAGATGTAGAACTTTCTACCGCACCTACATTCATTTCCATTCATGTTACCTAAGGGAGATCCCTTCCTTGGGATTGATTTGAGAAAAATATTGGTCTCTACATAATAATAAATTTATGGATTACAGGAGGAGTCCAAAATCCACTATTACCTCAATAACCCCTAAAACTAGAACATTATCCATCCATGAATGAGTTTATTTATCAGTAACAATATTTAAATCCTCATTTCATTTATAATTTATTGAAATTGAACTCAAACCCAAAGAATGGGCCATTGAGACGCTAAAAGTTTAATATGAAGGTACCAAACAACTACCAACATAATTTGGAATGTATGGAGCTCTAAATGGTTGGTTTCAATCACCTATACTACCCACCATATAACATAGTTCAAGAGGAGGAACATGGGAAACATTCATTTCCATCTTTCTGCCCACAGAGTCCGAAGAAGGTCTAATGGGATTGAGATATCTATAGTCTCTAAGTATAATTGTAATATTTTCATTACCCTTTACAGGGGAAAACATTCCAATATCTTGAGTTAGAGCCCTTTTAGGATGACTTTTCTAGAAATAACATCATCCATCTTTTCCTTACCCTTGAGGCTATTATTAGTTATCATTGTTCCTTACACATGTTGCATTCCACCTCAGCCTATGCAGATAGATCTCTAGTAGCTTAACTATTATCAGTTTCCTCATTATAATTACACTACCTTATGAACCTAAAAATAGAATTCTTGAAATAAAAACAAACATTAATAAAATTACTATTTTTTTCTAATTCATCCCAAGAATTGGGATGGTTTTTCATCTAACTGTAGATGATGTATAATTTATAAAACAGTAAAAGGATATGAAATAAGTCTAATTTTTAGACTTAAAGTACATTCATCCATATGAGTAGGACATACCTAGTCAATAAATCGAGTTCCCTGAGACTCTTACACATTATCATGGGGAAGCCTACAAGTGGGATCCATGTTCCAGGAAGAATGAGCATGGCTAAACCCATCCATAATAGTATCCTTAAACTAATTATGAATTCATTGTATAATTCCCTTACATACCTTCCACTAACAATACTGCAGATCATTTCCTTTTAAGAGAGAATTAGAGAAAATAATATATCTTCTGTAGTTACTTAAAATTTACAATAATTATACATGAGTTCGAAAACAAATGAGTTTTTTCAAATTCAATACAGAGATTAATCTCATTCTTTGGAGTGGAATGAACTACCTTTTCAATCAAAGTTTTTCTTCAATCAATCTCAACTAAATTTTATGAAAAATTACCATAATCGCCCAATTTAGTGGAATTATCCAACCAAATTATAATATAAATTATAGAGTAAATATCATAAAAAAATTATTGATTCCATAATACCCACTTCAACCCATGAATTTTGATCCAAACATGTGTTCAAGTATCATTTAAATCATTTAGATTGAAATTTATGTTTTATTCATGAACCATTATAATTCCTGGTCATAAGTTAGGAAAACCCATAATCTGTGCATGAGCCATCATTTTTTGTAGAGTGGAATGAAATATAAAAAACACTGACCAAGACATACACATTTTAAATTCTAAAACCTCCAAATAGTGACTTATTGAGAAACTAGGTCAACTACCTCTCATGGTTTTATACACTTCGATAGAGAAATTCAAGAAAAAAATTAATTATTTCATAGATATATCCTTTTTGAAATTTCACTAATCAAATCTGATACATGTGATGTAGAACCATTCCTGACTATCCTTTACGATATCTGATTCATAAGATGGATGAATGATCCTCCCAAAAAATTATAGAAGGACAAGAATCCATTCAAAAAAATTCTATCATGAATCGGATCCTTCTTTGATAAATATGCACTCAGTCAACCAGTGAGATGAGTTGGAACATAGGAGAAGAGATTAACAATTCATATAATATTGTGTTGAGTCAATAAGGTTTTCCTTATGACTTTTCCATTCCTTCATACTTGGGGGAGATTGTTGAGTCAATAAGGTTTCCTTATGACTCTATCATTCCTTCTTGTTTTGAAAATAACAAAAAACTTATCTTAAGGAAAATTTCATTTATCCTATGTTTTTTACTTTCATAAGGAAAATCTCCTTCCCCAAGGAAATTCATCCTTACCATGTTTTTCATTCTTCATTATCTTGACTAAATGTAAAATTCGGTTTCATATCTAAAACCTCAGAATCATATAATACTTAGATAAAGAGAATTCTATTTTCAGGATCCGAATTTAGGTTCTGAGTTCTCTGAATTAAGACTCCGAACTATTCTAAGTTCTAACTCTGAGTTCTCTAAATTCAGGCTCTGAACACTTCTGACTTCTAAGTCAGAGTTCTTTCAATTCAGACTCCAAACTATTATGAGTTCTGACTCCGAGTTAACTAAATTCAGACTCCAAACTCTTCTGAGTTTAGACTCCAAAGTCAAATTAATTCAGACTCCGAACATTGTAAGTTCAGACTCTGAATTCTAATGAATTCAGAATCCGAACTTTGTAAGTTCAGATTTCTAATTCTCATGAATTCTGACTTCGAACTTTTTAAGTTCAGGTTCCAAATTCTTTAGAATCCAGATTCCGAATTTCTATGAAATTCAGACTCTGGAATTCTATAGAGTTCAGGTTCTAAATTCCTTAGAAAACATAATATGAATATCCTTGTATTATAGAACCATAATATGTTTTTAGTTAGACTCCAAACATTTATTTGCATACATTCCGAATATTTTATTTTTGTTATGTAACCATATTTTTTCTTACGCTTGTTTTTGTTATAAAACGATGTCTTGATTTCAGTTACTAACTAACCGTTGTTTGAGTGAAATGTGTATAGGTCCCTCCGAGATTCAAGGAAAAATATGACTGTTGGAGGAGGGAGCTGACCGTTGGTTCTGTGCCTATAAATAAGAGCTCAATTGAAAGATCACACAACATGTTGATCAATCTAGAGATTACATTCTACTGGAATGATTTCTAGAGAGAGAAAATTTATTATTTTGTGAGTACTAAACACCATGTTCATATTTTCATTTTGTGACTCCGAATGTTGCTAAGTAAATTTGAGGGCTTCCAGGGATAGGAAGAGAGAGGTTCCGACTACCTTAATTTTTGAGGACTTCTTTGCTGAGGATGATAGAGGTTCCGACTACCTTGAATTTGAGGTCTTGTGGGGATAACAAGATAGACTCTGATCTTAGTATCGAGGGATTACCCTGGTGTGGGTAAGACAAAATTTCTTAAATGTATAAATAAATGGATCTTTATCCACGGTTGTCGAATACCCTTCTCTTTGGGTTAAAATACTTACTACTTGTTACTTGTTTGTTCCAAGTTTCCCACTGTATATTTTTATTGTCGATGAATGTATAACTACATTATACTTCCTTACACTTGTACACTCTGATTTAGTATGATTCTATATGCTTTAAGTTAGAATTGTTATCTTTGTAAACTTTTTTTATGTTTCATTTCGTGATTCACATTTCAAGAACTGCATTCTCTGAATCATATTTCCAAAATCAAGTATGTTTATAAAACTAAAGGTTTTTGGATTACCTTGTTTAACCTTGTTAAACATCTTCATCTTTAAAAATTATAGAGAGTTTTTAAAGTATACAATTCACTCCCTCTTTTTTTAAGAATATGCGTTCTTGTCAAAAGACCAGAACCCTGCAATTTATTCAAAACAAGAGTATAATAAAAATTACATGAGACGAAATGAGGGAAATTTTCTATATTCTCTAATAAAAAAAGGAATCAGATCCTGAGGGATAAAAATCCTTCATGTGATCTCATGAGAGACTCCCATGTTGGCGAAACTATCGGTGATCTTTTTTCTTCACGGAAGGTGTGTGTAGCAATGAAGTTGAGACTGTTGAGTGATTTGTAGCAGTTAATCCTTGGGGGGGTGAGAGACCATGCTAGGTGAGACTCGCCCTTCTAGATGGCTTGAGAAATGGTAGAAGAGTCTCCATCAGTATAGATATTTCTCTAGTTGAAAATTTTTGCAAAAGAGATGGCATGGATGATACCCAACATTTCTTCCTCCAGAGCAGAAGCAATGTCGTCGTATCCATAGAAATATCCAAGAATCTGATCAAGATGGTATCTAAAAACACCTTTTCATCCCGAAACTCCCGGGTTTCCTTTTGAGGCTCCATCAACATTGACTTTAATCCAACCAGGAGAAGGAGCCTTCCAAAAGACATCAATAGTGTATTTCGGTTTTGGAAATATTCCACTCACTCCAATCCATCAGAGGGTTTGAAGATCAATGACAGAATTTTCAAAATGATCATTTTGGATCATGGAATCCTCTTTGATAGTAATAAGTATCCTCATTTTACCTGCATTTAGTTTAAATGAGATATGGTTGAAAATGATATCATTTCTACCATACCAGAGTATATGTCGAAGCTCTACAACGGCAGCGAGAAAAAGGTTTCTAATTTGCAGTGACCTCAGAAGCTCAATCGTCCTTTTTAACTGCGAGAAAATAAAGTTATTCAAAAACCATCTTGACCCAAAAAGATCAAATGTCTAATGCCAAAGAGCAATAGTAGTCCCATAAGATAAAAAGATTTGGTTTTTGTCCTCTCTATGTTGGTTTCACAAACAACACTTAGATCAAAGATTAAAACCAAAAGACTGAAAACAACCGTCGGTAGGAATTTTTTGGTGAGCAATTCTCCAAATGAGGTTAAGACATGAAGCTTTTATCCAAGCCTTATTGAAATTTCTGATCCAATTGATATTATCATCAAATTTAGAGAGATAGTGATTATAATATTTTTTGAGTCTAACAATCCATTATTAGCGGGTTCCCAAACCAGAAAGTCATCATTGGAAGTGAAGTAATAATTTTCAAAAATCTCTTTAATAGGATCCAGAAGATGTGAGCCAGAATAATTTATCACACATATGATGGAGCAGTTAGTGGGACCAGTAGTAAAATAAATAGGCATTTCCGAAACAAGAGGGGAACCAGTTCAGTTATCAAACCAATAATTTAAATTATATTCTTTACTAACAATCCATCTAGAATTTTCCAAGATATAAAAATAAGAAGATTTAATCGAGTTCCAGATAGAGGAAGAAATGTAGTGAAATGTACGAGATTTAAGTTTATCAATAAAATGAGTTCTGAGAAATTTCATGGGATGAGAGTTATTATTAATGAGGGACCACATAAATTTAGCTTGAAGATCCTCATTAAAGGTTTTAAGATTTTTAATTCTGATATCACCTTCTTCAATAGGTTTACAAAAAGAGGTCCAAGAAACTATGAAAAATTTTCTCTCCAGGGTGATACCGCTCCAGATGAAGTTACTTATATCAGTATTTAAGAATTTAATAAGACATGTAGGCCACTTGTAGACCATCATGGGGTAAACCAACATAGAAACAATGGTGGATTTCACAAGGAAAATTCTTCCTACCATTGAAAGGCATTTTTCGTTCCAGGATGAAATTTGTTTATGAATTTGATCCACTCTGTCATGGAAATAAGAAGATTGGGTTTTTCCCCTGAAGATGGGGATGCCAATGTAAGTGAAGGGCAGGGAACCTTCCTTAACCCCTAAATCATCGGTGAAATGAGTTTTCCTGTTGAGGGGGAAATTTTTACTAAAATAAATAGAGGATTTATTCTAGCTAACACACTGACCAGACACCTCTTCATAGTGAGAGATGATGTATTTAAGGTTATTGATATTTATTTTGTCCCCATGGAGGAATAAAATGATATCATAGGCATAAAGAAGATGAGAAGGGGCATGTAAATTCCCAGAGGCAAGAATCGGATTGATTTTTCCTTGATCAACAATGAGGGTGAGAAATCAGCTAAGATAGTCTTCTGTAATAGAAAAAATGATATCAGAGAGAGGGTATCCTTGTCTGACACCTTTGGAGCACTTAAAGTAACCTCTAAGAGAGCCATTGATTAGGATAGAAATATGGGCTGAATTGAAAATGTTTTTGATTCTATTGAAAAAAGTGTCATTGAAACCGAAACAAGATAGCACTTTAAAAATAATGTCTGAGTCAATCATGTCAAAGGCTTTAGTAATATCATGTTTAAGAGAAACATTTCCACCTTTAGTGTTTCTATTCAATAAATTGGTGGATTCAGAGGCAAGACAAATGCAATCTCGTATAGATCTCCCTTTAATGAAGCCAAACTGGTTCCAAGAAACAATTTTGTTGCTAATAGCAGAGATTCTATTGGCAATGATCTTAGTAATAATCTTAAAAATAGATTTTAAGAGGCTGATGGGTCGGAAAAGGTGAATTTCATCAGCATTTTAAATTTTGGGAATAAGAGTGAGAAATTGAGAATTAAGACCATGTGGAATCACCCCCTTTTCATATAAGGTTCTGACTTAATTACAAAAATCATTTTGAATGAAATACCAGTGTTTTTGGTAAAAACTCATTATTGAAGCCATCAGGTCTAGGGGAACTATCTGGATTAAGGCCAAAAATAGTTTCTTTAATTTCAGAATCAAGAGGGATATCGTTAAGTAAGCGGTTATCATCCCATGTAACCATGTTCGGAATTATATTGGGAAAAATTTCATTGTTGGTATTGGGTAGATTGAAAATTTCAGTGAAATATGATACAACAAGGTTGGATATCTCTTATTCCATGTTAATGAGTTTACCCTCAACCCTTAAGTAGAAGAGAGTCCTACTAGCTTTCTTAGCTCTTTGAAGGGAATTGTAAAATTTGGTGTTCTTGTCACCATCTTTGAGACATTTAGCTTTGAAAATTTGTTTCATTAAGTTGTCCTTAAAGTTGAGCAAGGAGATTAATTTAGAAGAAATATTGATTTCATTTTGGGGGTCAGTATTAAATCTGGTTATGTTGTTCTTATTTTGAATATGTGTCAAGTATTTCTCCAAATTCTTAATGTCTTTTTCTATTAAGTCAGATTTAGTTTCTCACCACTTTTTAAGAATAAGTTTGAAATTTTTCAACATAGTGGTGCAAGAAAAAGAGTCAATGGAGTTATCCTTGTTATCCCAGGAAGAGTTGATTAAAGTGACACACTCATGGTCTGAGGACCATGCCAAATTAAATCTGAAAGGAAAAGAGGGTTTCTGAAGATTTTGAGGGAGACTGACTAAGATCGGGTAATGATCTGAGGCAGGTTTGGTGAGAGTAACACTGGTGATCTGGTTCCATTTATCAAGGGTTAAGTCCTTAGTGAATTCTCTATCGAGCTTACTCGCCACAACTCGATTATAATGATGTCTATACCAAGTAAATTTGGAACCAACTAGGTTAACCTTAATAAGATTATTGGCCTCTTTAGAGGCTTTGAATTCTCTAGATGAAATAGAAGAGAAAGATTGGACATGTTTTTCGGAGGGAAAGAGAATAGCATTGAAGTCACCAACTAAGACCCAGGGGTCATGAATTTTGGCATTGATAATGGAAATTTCATCCCAAAAAGGTCTTCTATCCTGGTAATTATTTTTGTCATAAACAAAAGTAGTGGAAAGATGAGTGTTATCCAGGTAGTAATCACAAGTCAAATCTTGCTCAGAAAGACTGAAAATATTGACATTTTGAATAGAAGAGTCATAAAAGATCCAAAGAGAGTCCATAAAATTACCATTGTTATAGGCACCTAAGAAGGAAAAGCCAAAATTGCAAAGATGTATGAATTTGGTGGGGGGGAATTCACCTTAGGTTCACCAATAGCAAGAAGCATAGGGAAATGAATATTAATAAGTCTTTGTAAGATATTAAGGGTGTCATGGTTAGCAATACCCTGACAGTTCCAATAGAGTATATGCATTAATCTTTATGATTGGTGTCTGAACCCCCTTTATTTTTATTTCCAGCTTTTTGTCCTCTTTTTTCCTAGGGGATATATTCTTAACAAGAGTGCAGGTTAGCTCAATTTTTTTTGAAGGAGAAGAATATTTTTGAGCATTACCTCCTGCCTTGTTACAAATGTTCAGGATTCCCAAAGGGATCTGGTTAGGACCAAGAAGTGCCTCTGAAACTGTAACAGTTTTAGAGGGACCCGATACAAGAGCCTCTTGAGGGAAGGAATTCTCTGGAACTAGGTTGGAAGGTGCCTCTATGATTAAAGATTCGGAGGGTCCCGAGGCTGAACCATCTTGGGAGATGCCTCCAACACGAGCCGGAGTGAGAACATATAGATTTTCAGTGTCCAGACAAACTGATAAGACCATACCACCCTGCTCTTTTAATGAGGGAGGATAGTTGAGAGAAGAAGATATATTTTCAGTGACCACTAGATCAGTGTGGACAGTATTGTGATGAAAACCAACCGCATCCCGATTCAAATCACCATTATCCGGAATGGTCATCTCTTGTAACCAGGTAGGGGGTAGGTTAGAGCAGAACTAGGGGTGAGGGGGAGGGATGGGTCATAGAAGAAGACCCAGCCTCACTTTTTTTCATCTCTCCCTTGATCCGGTTTGGTTGTGATGAATCCATAGGTGAGGACTTAGGTATATTACCATGACCCAAAGTTAGAGAATACTCGAGATCAGTTTTTAAGGGAGACTCTATTATAGTAAGAGGATTTTGAAGAATCAGAATGACTTCATTTTCCATATTTTGTTTAATGGATTGTTCCTCCAAATCATTGTCCTCCTCTTCCACTATGTTAGCCCAAGAAACCCCCAGGATAATCCTTAGGTTTAGAAATCCATTTTTCAGTGATAGGATTGTGAGGTTCTGTTTTATCCGTGTAAGGGCCTTATCATTTATATTTTTCCTATCTTCAGTCAAGGGAGAGTAATTATTATGGTTGGTGACTCTACAAAACATTCTATAATTAAGGATAGAGTGTCCAATAATCTTACAGAAATCATAGAAGGGAGGCAGTTTTTCATATTCAAGATTGATAACAGTCTTATAATACCTAGAATTGAAGGAAATGGTTTTAGGTGGTTTGTTCTCAACGTTTACTTCAATTAAGACCCTAGAAAACATTCCAAGATCAGCATTTATAGTCCTTTGATCAATTTTTAAAGGAGTTCCAATATAGAAATAAAGATCATTAAGGATCATAGGGTGCCAAAATTACCAATTAAGGTCATGGAATCTGACCCAAACCTAGGCAGTTTTTCCTCTATGTGTATTTGGGTTAACGGGGAAGTCACATTCAGATAGTCCTAGGAACCCAGACATTAGGTTAATATTTCATATTGTCCAGACTCTATCAATATCCTCTTGCGAATTGAGGAGTAAATAAAAAAACACTCTTCCTATAGGGATCAACTTCCACTTTGTTAAACCCCAACAAAAAGAAATTCTTTGATTCAATTCAATATAAGACCAGGGTTTTTCTATTTTAAAATAAGCGGCACGACCCATCATAGAGAAATTACAAAGGATTTTTTACTGTGAAATCCCTCTGGGATAGCTTCAAAGGAGAAACCTCCATCATCCAGACGTTTCACCATCGAGTGAGATTTTACACTTGTAGAAGTAGCAGAATGGGAACCATTAAGGGCTTCCAGAAATGAAATACCTCTTGGGGCCGAGTTCGATGCATGAGTTAGATTAGAAGCTTCATGAGATTTCGCCAGCTCAGGTACTCTCAGATTTGAGGTATCCTTATCATGGTAACTCTTGTAAACCATAGGGAGCTCCCAACTAGGGTTGAAACCATCCATTTCGAGCAAAATAAAATAGGATATGAAGATCTATGAGAATTTTCTAGTGGATTAGGGTATGTCGAGCTCTTCAGAACACGATAAATCCTCCACCTTTCCTCAGAATCAGTTTTTTTTTGTGGAAAAATCTTCACCCACTCTTGTATATTTAGTATCAACATTATTATTTTGATCTTACATTTGGTATTACAGAGTATATAATACTCCACATACCATCTCAACAATTGGTATCAAAGGTTTGGTTCATTCTGAATTAATCTCATGATTATATTCAGAATAGAATTCATCTTCTTCTTATTTCCAAAATCAATTTTTCAGATTCACAAGTTCGGATTCATTTTTTCTTAGAGATACTCGTGTTCTATATTTATCTTGCTTATTAATATTTTCCTTGTTTACAAACCTTACTACTAATAAGTTTGTGTAGAATATTTTCTATTAAGATTGTAGGAATCAATTTTGGTTCCATTGACAACCTAAATCTAACAAGACCACTTATTTTTATGGTAATGATTATGAATATTGGAGAGATAGCATGAAGAAATTTATTATGAATACTAGTGTGGACAATTTTTTTATTCTTAATGGAGGATATAAAATCTCTGACATGGAAGTTAGTACCTTCACCAATCAATAAGAGCATGAATATCAACTGAATTATAAGGTACGCAATACATTTCTTTGTTCCATGACTAGAAATATATATATCCAAATTTCATCATGTGATGAAGAAAATTGTATATGGAAGAAACTTTAAGTTACACAATTTGGAACTTCCAAATTTATTGAAAATAGAAGAGCCATGCTCAGAGCCAAATATCATGATTTTTTATTTCCTTATGGAGAATACATATTTAAGGTCCAACATTGATTTATGACTATTATAAATAGTTTTCTATCTATGGGTGAAAAAGGATTAGATGATGAAGCTCTTGTGGACAAGATCATTGAAATCATGCTAAATGAGTGGGAATCCAAGAGAACTACTATTTATGAGAATAGAAAGGTTAATCAGATTTATCTTGATGAAATTTTTGGAACTATTCTTCAACATGAGACTAGAATGAAGAGAAATGTTGAAAACATTAAGAAGAAGAATTGGAATTGCAGTGTTGCTTTTACTACAACTTCGAATCATATGTAATACAAGACTCCTGAGAGAGTTACTAGATCTGTATCTATGAATATTGTTATAAAATATGAATCTAGTGGAAGTGAATCCTCAGAAAATGAACTATCCAATCTTGCTCGAAGGATGAACAAGATAGCTGGACAGAAGAACTTTCAATATGAATATAAGAAAAAAGATAGGAAAGATAAAGAATATTCATAAGTTACATGTTATGAATGAAAGAGAGCATGAAATATAAGACCTGATTGTCCTATGCTTAAAATAAAAGTAAGAAAGGAAAATAATTATGAGAGTAATAGAAAGAAGTACTATAAAGATAAAGCTAAAAAATCCTTGAAAGATAATGAAACTTGGAGTGCTAGTGGTGGAGACTCTTCAAATGAATCATCAGATTATGAATCTTCCCGACATAAGAATCTTGGTCTAATATCCAAACTACCTATTGACAATCATTACTTAATGGATAAGGTACACAATGCTGAATCAATGACCAATGTTTCTTTAAATGAAAATTATAGTAATGATAAATACTATGAATATTTGGATGAATAATCCTCTTCTGATGAGGATGATACTTTACCTACCTATGAAAAAGTTTCTAGGTTTTCTAAGCTTCTTGAGAATGAAAATTCTAAAGTCAACAAAAAACATGATGAGGAAAATTCTAGGATTTCTATACTTACTAAAGAAATATACGATCTTTCTAAACATCTTGATAATAGAAACCTTGATTTTTAAAATATATCAAAAATTATTGAGGAAGTAAATTATGAGAAGGATAAACTTTCTAAGGATCTAGAAAATTTAATTTCTAAGAAAGATGTTTTCGAGCCTAACTCTAGTTCTAAAGCTAAAGTTTTTTTAGACAAGAACATAGTTATCAGACTAAAGTCGGAAATATTTTCCTTGAGGAAGTTTTTGTCAAACTTTAACTTAGGTAAGGAAACTTTTTATAAAATGTATTCTCAAATCCAACCTCTAATAATAATTCTGGTTTTAGTTATACTAGTTCTAAACCGATTTTTAGTAACAATTATTTTGTTCCTCAATGTGCTCCATTCTTCACTAAGAGTTAGTGTGGTGGAAAATCGGAAAAAAGTTGTTCCCTATACAAAACTCAGTATTTAGGATTTCATCAAGCCTATTTTTATAAGAAAATGTGGGTGACTAAGATCTTGCTTTCTGAAATTTCCAGATCCAAGAAAGTTTGGGTTTCAAAAGTCTAACTTTTTTGTTTTCAGAAAAGTAAAGAAAGTACCAATAGCAATATATGGTACATGTATAGAGGATGTTCTTGGAAAATAACTGGTAACAAAAACTACTTTGAGAAGATTATCAAGACGAATAGTGGGAAAGTAAATTTCAGATATAATACTAAGGGAGAAATTATTGGTATATGTAACATCGTTCTTCTTGGAAAAACATTGATTTCAAATGTTTTGTTTGTTAAGGGTCTTAAGAACAACCTCATTAGCATATGTCAAATATGTGATGAAGGTTACCTTGTGAATTTTAGGAATGACGAGTGCTTAGTACACAATTCCAAGGAAGATTTTATTCTTTCTTACAATAGGAAATAGAATGTTTACACACTAAACATAGAAGATCATAGGAGCCAAGACTTACCTTGCCTTAGTGCAATGAGAGATAATTCTTGGTTGTGGCATATAGGTTTATGACACTGTAACCTTAGAAACCTATGAAAACTCTCTATGCAAAGATTAGTTAAGGATCTACTGGAGATTAGATTTGATTCTTCAAAAGTTTTTGATCCTTGTAAATATGGAAAGAAACATAAATCATGTTTTAAATCAGTCGGTGAAGTCTCAACAACTGATGCATTACAGTTAGTTCATATGGATCTTTTTGGACCAACCCAAACTGAAAGCATTGGAGGAAAATATTATGTATTTGTCTTAGTTGATGATTACACTACATTTACATGCGTCTATTTTCTAACAAAAAAATATGAAGCTTTTTTTATTTCAAAAGTTTTAAAGCTCAAGTTAAAAATGAGAAAAACCTTCCATTGATAACTATTCATAGTGATCATGGAGGTGAATTTCAAAATTCTGATTTTGAAACTTTTTATATTAAAAATGACATTACTCATAAATTCTCAGCACCTAGAACACCTCAAAAAAATGGTGTTGTTGAAAGAAGAAATAGAATTCTTCAAGAGATAACAAGAACAATGTTGAGTGAGTATTCTATATCCAAAATTTTTGGGTTGAAGCAATATATACTGCTTGTTATACTATAATTGTAGTTTTTATTAAGCCTTTTCTTAATAAAAGTCTTTATGAGTTATGGAATGGTAGAAATATTATAATTTTCTACATTAAGGTTTTTGGTTTCAAAGTATTCAATCTGAATACTAAAGATAATTTACACAAATTTTCACAAAAATATGATGAAGGAATTTTCTTAGGAAACTCCACAACTTATAAGGATTATAGAGTTTTCAATAAAAACACATGTACTATTGAAGAGACAATACATGTAAAATTTGATGAAACTGATCCCTTTTTTTTAAATAACCTCAACCTACATGTTTCGATGTTTTCAAAAAAACTGATTATCAACCCATGTTAGATGATCCTTCTGAAAATAAAAATGTCCAAGAAGATAATTCTGAAACATTTACCCCAAAAGATTTCCTACCCTATGTTGATTAACAAGTTTTACAAAACCTAAATCAGGTGTTTCTTAAGAATCATCCTAGTGATAGTATCATTGGTGATGTCAATCAACCTGTAATGAATAGAAGTTTATTAAGAAATGAAGTGGAACATCTTTTATTTCTTTCCCAAGAAGAACCAAAAAGCACTGATGAATCGTTTGGTGATGATGATTGGATAAAAGATATGTAAGATGAACTAAATGAATTCAAAAGGAATAAAGTCTGGACCTTGGTTGAAAGACCTAATGAAACATATGTTATTGGATTAAAATGGGTTTTCAGAAACAAGTGCGATCTAAATGGAATCATAGTATGAAATAAAGCTAGATTGGTTTCTAAAGGATGTAATCAAAAATAAGGAATGGACTATGAAGAAACATATGCTCCAGTATCTAGACTTGAATCTATTTGTATTTTACTTTCCTTTACAGCACTCTTCAATTTCAAACTTTTTCAAATGGATGTGAAATGTGCTTTCATTAATGGTTATGTTCAAGAGGAATTTTATGTTGAACAACCTCCTAGTTTTAAAGATACAAAACATCCTGAACATGTCTATAAACATACCAAAGCATTTTATCGACATAAGCAATCCCCTCGATCTTGTTATGATAGACTTACAAGATTTTTTCTTCAAAATAATTATGTTTAGGGAAATACAGATCCAACCCGTTTTATAAATAAAGACAAGAAAAATGTTTTGATTATTCGAATTTATGTTGATGAAATTATATTTGGTTCAACTCAGCAATCTTTAACTGATTCTTTTGTGGATCTAATGAAATCTGAATTTGAAATGAGTATGATGGGTGGGTTAATATTTTCCCGTGGTTTTCAAATTTCTCAAAAACAAGAAGGAATTTATATATCCCAACATATGTATATTAATGATATTCTTAAAAAAATATGGATTTAAAAACACTAAGAGTATTAGTACTCCCATTGGTACCTCAAACACACTTGATCTTGATGAAGATGGGAAACCGGTAGATCAAACATCTTTTAGAGTTATGATAAGAAGTTTACTTTACTTGAAATCTATTCTTCTAGACTTAATGTTTTCAGTTTGCTTATGTGCAAGATATCAATCTAATCCCAAGGAATATCATTTAAAGGCAGTGACAATAATTTTTCTCTACTTAAAGGGTACCATAGATTTAGGACTCTTTTATACTTCTAGAAATTATTTTATTCTATAAATTTTTTTGGATGCTGACTTTAGTTCATGTAGAATGGATAGAAATAGTACTACCAGAACTTGTTATTTCTTAGGAGATTCATTAGTTTCTTGGTCATCCAAAAAGAAACACTCAGTAGCACTTTCCACTACTGAAGCTGAATATGTAGTAGCTAGAAGTTGTTGTGCTCAAGTGTGGTGGATGCAACCCACACTCACAGACTATGATATGAGTTTTACCAAAACACAAGTTTTGTGTGATAATACTAGTTCCATTACATTAAGTGAAAACCATGCACATCACTCTCATGAAAAACACATAGTTATTAGGAATCACTTTCTTAGGGATCACATACAAAAAGTAGATATCATTCTTCAATTTATCAGAATTCAAGATCAACTTTCTGATATTTTTACAAAATCTTTACCCTCCGATAGATTTGAATACATTAAATAGATGTTTGGAATGATAAACATAAGTAAATATTTCTTGTAAACTTTTTGTTGAAATCAATCTCCTTACAGTAATAAACTCCTTTTCATGGAGGGAGTACATTTTTCGGTTAGTTAAATGACAATTTTTGTAGACAGTTTTCTTTTCAAAATTTTTTTAATGATGATTTTCATGATTAAATTTTCGTAAGGATGTTTTTCATACTCAAAATTTTAGTAATGATGTTTTTCGTAATGAAAATTTTTTCGTAATGAAGTTTTTCATACGTAGATGTTCTTAATGAAGATTTTCTAAAAAGTTTTTGTAGTCAGTTTTTCAAAAAAAGTTTGTAATAGAATTTTCGGAATCTAATGTTCTTCACAAATTTTTTTTCCTCAATACGAATAATCTTCCTATAAATCTGAAAGGTATGTTTCCTTTCCAGAGTTTTCATAATCATCTTTTACTTACTGGTATTTTCATTTGTTGTTTAAAATTTTTCGGATTCTCTTTTCCTTAAATCCTAGTTTTTTTCTTGAAAACCTCAAAAGATCGGATTCTATCAAGTTTTCCTTGAGACTATCATTTCAACTATCAGATCTAATGAGAAGTTTTCTCAAATGTTGGATTGACTTTGGAAGTTCAACCGTCGCATCAAACGCCTATATAGAGGACCCCTCGATGGTGATCCCACATCAGATTTCAATCCTTTTCATGTCGAAGCTCTACCCCCCATTCAAAATCTCATTCTGAACCTCTCAAATCTTTCTCAAATACGAATGTCTGTTGAAGTTCCTTCTCAAGAGATGTCAACAGTCAAGCTGATTTCGTAGTGGAATATTTACAAAGAGAGGATGTTCCATCTGAATTTCTTTTCCAAGTACGATTCCATTATATCCAAGAACATCAGGTTGAATGAATGTGAAAGCATTTTCATATCAATTCCAGGAGCTCAAGATGTAGTATATCCGGATTTTCTTGTGGACTTTTATGAATCTGTGATCTTTTTCAAAGAAGAGGAGAGGAGTTAAAAAAAATTCAATAGATATGGAAAAACTTATACCCTTTCATACACCAAGTCTACAAGCTTGGTGGGGTTGTCTTATGAAGGGGAAGCTGAATTCTATTCCCACAAGTTTCTAGATGTTCAAGGAAGCTTTGTAATGGTAAAATCTATAGAATGCCTTGGTCTTAGTGATATCAAGACTCTGAAGATTGATCAACTATCTAAAAAAATTGTATCCTTGAATTATGGGTTCAAGGTTTCATCATTCCGAGAAATGGTGACAAGGACACGTTGAAGAAGAGTGATATTTACTTTTTGGACTTCATGGTAAACCAATGGAAGATCAACTTGATGAAGCATATTATCATTATGATTGAGAATATTAAAAATGGAAATCTGAAGGCTCATATTATCATATACCCGGACATTCTTTCAATGTTAATTGTTTGGTGCCTTGAGTCTTTCAAGATTCCTTGCAGTTCCAAGCCAAGGAATTACAAAGTCATGTTAGTAAGTGATGATACATTGAAGAGAATTAATGTTAGTTTTTCTAAAGACTCTGGAGAATTTTATGATCTATTAGAGGGAGAAGCTGAAGCTATTTTGAATAATTCAGAAGTTACTGAACCATCGAGAAAGGTTGGAAAGAAGAGAATGTTGAAGGAAGTAGAAGAAGAGAAAACCCCAATATCTAAGGAAGCTCAATCTGCACCTCTAAATCCCAAGAAGAAGAAAAATTATCCAGATGAGTTTGTAGCTAAATGGAGGGAAGACAAAAAGAATAGGAAAGAAGGGGAGCCATGTTTTGGTTTGGATCATGCTAAGGACAAGGCATTAAAAGAGAAGACCGTTGATGAGCTTGAGAAGCAAGATAAAGAAAATAAGAAAAAGAAGAAAATTATTGAATATGAGTTAGTCTAGTATCTTTTAAAGGCTATTAAAATAGAATCGGAGAATATCCTGGTACCATAATATTTCATGGTAGAATATTTACTAGAAACTCCGGGTAAGAAGTTTGTCACTCTGAAAAAAAGCCCGAAAACTAATTGTTGAAGAAAAAGGAGAAGAAGATGTAGAAAGTTGTGTTGGATCCAAAGATCTTATAAAGAAAGTTAAAGATTACCGTGAAAATGAAACCCCATCCGAGAAACTGTCAATCTGAACTTATGAAGCAGAGTCGTCAATGCTCGCAACTCCTTGGAAGGATGTGGAAGGTGAAGATGAGAAGGGAGAACAATTAGTTAATAAACTGTCTGAGAATGAAAGTTCAAACCATGATTTCATACACTCTGAGGATGCTGAGGCTAGAGCTGAAAAAGAGAATATAGATGAAGATAATTTTGTTCAGCTGTCTAATAGTGAACGTAAATCTCCAGATGAGGAATCCATTCTGAAAACTAACAATGTTAAATAGGTTTTTGTTGATACACCCACTAAATCAGTTGTGAAGAAGAAAGATGCTGGTGAAACTTCAAAGAGGATTCTTGTGGAGCTAGAGAAAGATCCCTCACCAAGCAGAGTTTCAGATTCGGAATCATCTTAACTTGGACATTATTTAGTTGTCTAGTATTTGAATAAGTTGGTATCCACCATCCCTATTTTCCCATGTATTGACTCCCGATGTCATATGCTTCAACACACGCTAAATCAGAAAGAATATTCAGTGTACATGGTGATGGAAAAGTGTGTCAAGATGGAGGCAGACATCAAATCTTTCCTTATCAAATATGATGCCCACAAAAGGTCCTGTAAGAAAATAGTTGGCTGGTCAAAAAGAAAGTTGAAGATTTGAGAGAAATTGATGAGTTTCAAGATGGTGTCAAAGAGGTTGTTGACAAAGAAAATGGTAAAATCAAGTATCTCACAAGTATCTTTGTGGAAAATCTAACCCTTGAGTAGAATACCCGGGTTCAAGAAGTGCATGATATGAATGGGAAATTGTATTTTGTTACCCAATGCTGGAAGAGAGAAAGGGATCGTCAGATTGAGATTGAAGAAAATCTTGTTAAGAAGGAAGAAGTCCTAAAGGCTCAAGAAGAAGTTCACAAGGATCAGCAAGATAAAATGAAAGCTCTAGAAAAGAAAGTAGAGGATCAAGATCAAATTCTTAAGCGATTAGAGGAATACCACAAAGATCCAAAAAAGTCGAAGACTATAGTCAAGAAGATGATGCCGAAAGAAAAGGAAGGATAACTTTGTTCCAATCCAATCTTTTGTTGTAATTTTCTTCTTTGTACAAATTCTTTCTAATCATAATGAAATTTTTCATTGCTTGTCTTTTGGATGTATTGTACTAATCTTTCTTGTAATAAAATTTATTTTTCATTCCCTCAATTGTTTTTTTGAAAATGACAAAGGGGGAGAAAGGAAAAAGGAATACTATGTAAAGAAGATATATCCCTATGTAAGGGGGAGTTTATCTTAGGAGGAGTTTTCATTACAGAGATTTTCATACTCAAGATAATGAAACATCTCATTCCATAAATCTACAATATGTTCCTTATTGTTCCAAAGCCTAAGGGGGAGTTAGTCGTATTCATATTTTTTCCATATGATAAGGTAGATAAGTTTTATTTTCAAATTCTAGAAAAATATTTTCTAAGTCCTTATATTATTTTTCGTAAGGATGTTTGTGCTTTCCAAAAAGGGTGAGATTGTTGAGTCAATAAGGGTTTCATTATAAATTTTCTATTCCTTCATACTTGGGGGAGATTGTTGAGTCAATAAGGTTTCCTTATACCTCTACCATTCCTTCTTGTTTTTAAAATAAAAAACACCTTATATTAAGGAAAATTTCATTTATCCTATGTTTTTACTTTCATAAGGAATATTTCCTTCCCTAAATAAATTCATCCTGATCGTGTTTTTCATTGTTCATTATCTTGTCTAAATGTAAAATTCGGTTTCATATCTAGAACCTCATAATCATATAATACATAGATAAAGAGAATTCTATTTTTAGGATCCAAATTCAGGTTCCGAGTTCTCTGAATTCAGACTCCAATCTCTTCTGAGTTCTGACTCCGAGTTCTCTGAATTCAGACTCCGAACTCTTCTGAGTTCTGAATCTGAGTTCTTTGAATTCAGACTCTTAACTCTTCTGAGTTCCTACTCTGAGTTCTCTAAATTCAGACTCTGAACTCTTCTAAGTTCAGACTCCAAACATTGTAAGTTCAGACTCAGATTTCTAATGAATTTAGACTCTGATCATTGTACGTTCAGACTCCGAATTCTCATGAATTCTGACTCCAAACATTGTAAGTTCAGGTTTCGAATTCTTGAGAATCCAGATTCTGAATTTCCTTGAAATTTAGACTCTAGAATTCTATAGTATTCAGGTTCTGAATTCGTTAGAAAATAGAATCTGAATATCCTTGTATTATAGACATCGAATATGTTTTTGGTTAGACTCTAAGCTTTTATTTTCTTACCTTCTGAATATTTGATTTTGTTTATGTAACCATATTTTTTCTTACACTTGTTTTTGTTATATAAAGATGTCATTCTTTCAGTTACTAACTAACTGTTGTTTGAGTAACATGTATACAGGTCCCTCCAAGATTCAAGGAATAATATGACCATTGGAGGAGGGAGTTGACCATTGGTGTTGTGCCTATAAATAAGAGCTCATTTGAAAGAGCTCACAACAAGTTGATCAATCTAGAGATTACAAGCTGCTAAAGTGATTTCAAGAGAGAAAAACTTTATTGATTTGTGCATACTGAACACCTTGTTCAGATTTGGTTTGTGCGACTCTAAATTTTGATTAGTACATTATAGGTCTTCTGGGGATAAGAAGAAAGAGGTTCTGACTACCTTAAAGTTCGAGGACTTCTTTGCTAAAGAAGACAGAGGTGTCAACTACCTTGAAGTTGAGGGCTTGCAGGGATTGTAAGACAGACTCTGATCGTCATATCGAGGGCTTACCCTTGTGTGGGTAAGAAAGCGTTTCTTGAATGTATAAATCAAGGTACCATTGTCCAAGGTTGTTGGATACCCTTCTCTTTTGGTTAAAAGACTTACTACTTGTTTCTTGTTTGTTTCAAGTTTTACGTTGTATATTTTGATTATTGAGGAAAGTATAAATATCTTATTCTTCCTTACACTTGTACACTCTGATTTAGTAAGATTCTATATGCCTTAAGGTAGAATATTATCTTCTTAAACTTTTATTAAGTTTCATTTCTGGATTCACTTTTCTGGAATTGCATTCTCGAAATCATATTTGTGGAATCAAGTTAGTGTGTAGAACTAGAGGTTTTGTGGATAACCTTGTTTAATCTTGTTAAACATCTTCATCTTTAAAAGTTATAGAGATTTTTAAAGTATACAATTCAACCCCCCCCCCTGTATATTAATTATCTACATTATTAATTTGATACTACATTTGGAATTATAGAGTATATAATACTCCACATACCATCTAAACATATTGATGATGAGGCAGTCACTGGAGAGCATCGAGATAGTTTATCCCATTCTCTAATCACCAGTCCTATTAAAATAAATCACCAATGTTCATCATATTAATAAAAAAATTATATAATATTAATAATATTAAATATTTAAATTGCATTAATATTAAAAAAATAATTTTAATAAATTAATTATAGAAATTTCTAATATATTTAAAATATTAAAACTGAATAAATAAAAATGAATAAATATTAATCATATAAATTATTAACATATTGATAATAATAAAACATACTAAATAAATATATATAATTAATCATTTCAAATGAATTACTGCCACAAAATATAATAAATAACAAATACTAAAAATGATTAAATAATATTAAATTGAACAATATTATAAATGAAAAAAATAAAATTTCATTAGTTAAAAGAATATTTAAACAAGTGAATCCATAAGATTAATTACATGTATTATAAACCCATAAAAATGAATAAAAATGAAAAAATAATAAATATAATTTATATTATGAAAAAAATATTAAAAATGAAATATTTTACCAATTTAAAATTTTAAATATTAAGAAATGCATTTAAATAAATTCACTATATAAAATTAATTTTTTTTAAAATAGATATTAATAAATAAAAATTAATAAAAATAATCATAAATATTACTAACATATTGAACATATTAAAACATAATAAATAAATTTGTAGAAATAAATATTAAAACTGAATGATTTTTGAAAATATTAAAAATTAATAAGGACAACAAATAAATAAATAATACTAAATGAAAGAGTATTGAAAATAAATAATTAAATTGAATAAATTATAAAAATATTGGAAAAATATAATTCATAACATTAAATACATAAATTAAAAACACATAAAAATGGATAAAATAAATTAATTAATTAATAATCTAAAGTAGTTAACAAAATTATTTAAATTGAATTATGTTGACTATAAAAAAATTCAACAATTAAAATTTATTAAAATTATTTAATTATATAAATTTCAAATATATTCCAAATATTTATATTAGTAACTAAAAAAGAATTAATTTTAATTATATAAATTATACAATTATTGAATCCTTTTAAAAAAGTAAATAAATATATATAAATATTAAAAATTATATAATTTATAAAAATTTGAGAAATTAATAAATATCAATCATTATGGAATTAATAATAAATGAAAAAATATTAAAATAAATAAATTAAAAAAAGTAATTTAAAAAAATGAATTCAAAACATATTTTAATGGTATGGTTCAAAGCCCCTTTATTAAAAAATTTATAAGATAAGTGGATGGTGTCATATAAAGACATGTCTCATCATCAAAGATAGATCAATCAAATACCATGGGTTTTGTAATATCAACCCTTGCATCAAATCTATCATTATATTTAGCCCCATGATTAATTCAATTTCACCTATAGCCTCTACCACATTTATGATGACCTCTTTTATAGGTTTTTATATATTGAAAATTTCCATCAAAATATTTTGAATTCTCTAATTCACTCTCAACACCCTCTTTTTGAGTTGCTTCTCTCTTAGAGGGATCATTAAGAGAGGCATCCTCGCTACCTCTATCCTCCCTCTGTGTAGTCTATGTGACATAAGAGATTGCCTTAGCCTCTTCAACCCTAGTTTGGTATTAAAAATCATTGGTAGAATTATGCAGTGAATCCACACTAACTTTTTTCTTTCATAGACATGTCCTTAAGGTCATTAATCGAGTCAATAACTCTAATTATGTTGGTTGTAGGAACTTGTATATTTTTAATGTTTTCATGTTTGTATTCCTTATCACTAGACTTGAATAACATCTCATGATCACCTCCCATTATTTTAACGACCTGTAAAAAATTTCATCATTGGAGGTCTAGATGTCTAATCCATTAGAGTTGGAAAATTGTCTAACTAAGATTCCCCAACTGAAGAAACTATCTCAGGGGTTGTAGAAGATATAGAACCGGGCTCACCTACATGATTATACGTATAGAATTTCAAAAAGACTTATTTTATAAAGGATTACTATCTAAGAGATCATATAGAGTCACTAGTAGATTATAATATTGTCCAATGTACAACCCAATCGGTGAACCACCATTATCTACCTCTATCCAACAGAGAATATGAGTAATTGAATGACTTATCAAGGTCTCCATGATTTTATGTTCAGAAGGTGTAGTCTAGTTTCTCTTGATATTGGAGAACTTACATGAAGGAAAAAACCCATTTTCTTATTACCGTTGTGTCTGCTTGAGTTGAGCACCTGTGTTGTAGCCATAAATTATGATCAAGCATGGATGTCACCTCACTTTCACCTTATTAATTACTACCAATTATTTAAAATTCATGTCCTCCACCAATCCATGATAAATTTCATCTATAAATGATTGAGAATGTAACTCCTATATTTTTACATCATCTTGATACATGTTTTGTTGAGAAAGTCCCAAGTCATTACATAGTTACTATTTGTGTAGAGTATGATGATAATCACCCCCTCCTTTGAAAGATTTCCCCATGAATAATAAGACCCTAATGTTGTAGTCTCCTGGGAGAGTCCATTCTAACTATGGAAATTCGTTTCTAACCTACCGTCTATCAGACCCTTGTCCCCCAATCCGTAAATATAAATATCACCCAAAAGAAGAGTATATACATCCAGAATTGAAATTTCACTGGACCTCCCATGATCCTCACGTGATTCTTGTACTAAAAAAGGTTGGATAGTCACATCCACCACATTCCT
This sequence comes from Viscum album, assembly GCA_963277665.1. Classification (NCBI taxonomy): domain Eukaryota; kingdom Viridiplantae; phylum Streptophyta; class Magnoliopsida; order Santalales; family Viscaceae; genus Viscum; species Viscum album. Next base: position 553,023,030 of record OY728130.1, on the reverse strand, counting down.
CCATGTACTTATATAACAATTCTTGTCTAGATTTCCCTTCAATCCATAATCCTCACATAAGATATTTTTTAGAATACCCCTAATGAGTTCCCAACATCAATGAAATTAACACAAAAAAAACATATTATTATCAAACATAACACTATTGTAAATATCATTGGTGAGATTGGAGAAAATTATATTTCCAATTAGTGTGAAACTGAGATTAAATTTGACCACTATTCTGGCATAGTGAGAAAATCAGACTTGATCTATCACTTTATCAAGGAGTAAAGGTTCCCTAATTTCCTTATAAGTACCAAAAATGACCTTTGGATGAAATATAATCTTATTAAGGCAGTTCAACATAACCCATTCTGAGGAAAATCATTCTCTGCCTATGAAAAGTTGAAATCTAGTGAACAATAATGAAGGTAGAGAAAGAAAATATACAGAAAAATACAACTTATACTTCATTATCATATCTCGTCTTCTTTTAAAGAATAAATAATGATGAAAACCCATATCGAAAATAGACCAAATTCTAATACATGAAACCACAGATAAAATAATACCACTTTATAAGGATGTCATGAATCCATGGATTATCCCCATTATGGAGGACGAGCCTCTCAATTGAGGAATTTTTTATCATGGAAGACCATTCTAGAAATGATTCTACACTAGATTTAACATGGGCCAATGAACAATTCACAAGGATTATACTATTGATAAATTCCTTGAATGACACCATTTATAGAGACCTTCATGAAGGTTCCAGTTACCATTATTTTGGGTGAGTAGAAACCACCATGATTCCCTATTTCAAGGATTTCTATTCAAGATCCTAAATGGTATCATCTATATGTAGAACCATCTGAGAGAAAATTCTAGATGAACTATATATGTAGGTTTAAAACAATGAACAAAATTCAGAACATAAAAAATAAACATTACATTAATAAAAGACCTCATGGAAGGTTGGAGGATGAAGATCCTTTTGGTTCCCATAAATATTCAAGGATGTCAAAGGGTGGTGAGATGAGTGATATTTTAGAGTCATATAATAGATTATACAAGTCCCTAATGATTCCATGAAACTCATCATCATGAAATTTCATGGGCTTAGAAACCCATGATCAGTTAGTTTTCTCTCTCTATGGAGTTATAAGTTTAGAACAGATATGTTCTTTTTATCTAATAACATATTGGTAAACCAGGAAATGTGATGGGTTTCATTGATGTTGGATTTCAGAATTGTTTCTTGGATTGATAATAAGACATGAAGATGGTATTTCTATCATGAAGAGAGAGGAATTAAAATCTTTGGTGTTCATTTTTTTCTCAAAACCACAAATCTATTATTATTTTCGAACCTCAAGAATCAGAATGGAACCTTGTGGGATTATATGGATGGACTGGTAAAGGTGAGAAGTATAGATCATAATATCTGATAAAATATATTAGGAATACAATATAAGTCCCTATTATTAGTTTTGAAAACTTAAATGAAATATTGTACCACTAAGAGAAGTAAGATGGTTCTTAGAAGAATTATACTTTTATTCTTCAAATCAGGGACTTATTTATTCACTTGGGACTCTTAGTGAATGGATTATTGGGTAATATTTTATCAAGGGTTTCCATATTTGACATGTAATATAGTATATATAAATGTCTAGATATATTTTTGGCTTTAAGATACTATATATCATTAGTTTAGAGGTATGAGGTATGCCACTTCCCTCATATTTTTCCGATCACTTCCTTATTTTTTCCATTCTTAGGTGGTGCCCAATTTCAAAAGGCCCATATGGGGATTCATAATTAAAATACTTTCACCTTATAATAATATATAAAAGTATTTCTTTGAAGTTAAATGGTCCTACATAGAAGGATAATTCCACAACAAGACGAAATGTGTATCTGCTCAACTGCATTTCTAGAGCCATTAGCATTATGAAAACATTGATCAATGAATTTCCAATAATGAGGAAACCCTAAAAAGATGTTATAAGGGAAAAATTTCCAATATAACCTTGTTGGATTCAATAGGTAAGTAAAATAAGATTGATGAGTCTTTGAGTAACAAATAACTCTATTGGTTCATCAGATTAAGGGAGATTTTAATCAAACATGGTGACTATAATACCAACTTGTTTTATCAAATTTACTCTATCAGAAGAAAAATGATATTCATTGTCGAAGTAGAGGTTGGGAATGAAATCTAAAATTATGATGGTGTTTATATTTAGAATCTGATCGGGTCCATTTATTTATATTTCTTTAGCCCAGATAGTGGTACCTCCCCGGGGGACTATCTATGTTGTATTTAGTTAAAAGTTACCAATTCTATGATAATGGAACTCCATTCAGAAATTACCGAGCAGAAATAGTATAACCTTTAATGATCATTAATTTAAAAATAAACCATGGTTTTATGGTTTTCATGCAATATTATTCAATATGATTTGGAATAATGGGGGACCTGGCATTGTCAACCTTGTATGGGGTATGTGGGAAGGATCCATAGGTATCGAGAATGTCAAAGAAACTCTTATTATTTTGATTGAAAATAATATTTTCCCCAATGAAAAATAATTATTTATGTCTTTTTTGTTTATTAAATGTGGTTTAAAAGTTATTTTAAAATTTTCTTTCCTACATCCTGAGTATTTTACTTCCTTCTATTATCTTCAAGAGTCTATGTGGTTATATCCCCAGGAGACTCATTAAAAAAAATATTATTTATCATGAAATTTCCAAGAATAATTGGTCTACCTTTTAGAGGTAAACTTTTGAAATGATATTATATATAAAATTGTTATTATTATGGGGTATCATGGGATTTCCTAGAAGTTAGCATGATTAAAATAAGATTTGGGCCAAAATGGATGAAATTTATATGAGACATGTTATGTTATTTTCCTTAACATCAATGTTAATGGTTCTCTTAATAATAACTCCAAACCAACCAGAGGTTTAATATAGGTTTACCCTCATCCAATAGACTTATTTATAATTATTTCTAATCATTTTTCTCACATCATTAAAAATGTATTGGGAGATATACACATTAATGGATATAAGTTTTGTTCTCATATTATTCCCATTTCTAAATTATTTTTCATTGTTGATTTCATTATTTTTTCAAGGGAAAATCCTTAGGAATTTTAGGAGGTCCTTAAAATTATTAATTCTTTAACAAATGTTTCAGAAAAACATGTTAAATTTTCCAAATCAAATATGTATTTTAGTTGGGGTGTTTAAGACTGTAAGAAGGAAACTATTTCTATTATGTGTGGAAATAAGATTGTGGAGAAACATGAAAAATATTTGGGGTCTCCCGATGTCCATTGGGAGTTCAAAAAGAGATATATTCTCTTTTATTTTGAACAAACTTCATAGTAATATTAAATTATGTTATTGAAAGAAGCTATCTACATCCAAGAAGGAGGTTATTATTGATGAAAAGGATTAAGAAGTTCCACCTTACATGATGTCTATTTTCATGGTCTAGTATTTCATTATTCATCAACTAGATTCAGCTGTTGCTATATTTGTTTGGGGTCATGAAAATAAAATGAATAATTCACCATGGATCATAGGGGAGGGTTATTATATACCCCAAGATTATCATGTTATGGGGTTTAGGTAGATTAATGGTTTTTATAATTCCATAATGGCTAATAAAAGATTTTATTTATTATCAAAATTATATAGTTTGTTCCCAAAGGATTCCAAATCCATGTAATCTTCCAATAGTGAATTTTGATCCTCCAGTGTAGGACATCGACCATTATTTTTCTTGTTAAGTGATTCTAAATGCAAATATTTCATAATCCAAGATCATTATTGGATAATTTTTAATTTATACAATGTTATTATTTTGAGAGATCTAAGGATTTCAGATTTGTACATCATGAAACATGCCTATAAGAAAGTATTAGTCCTAGGGAATGCTTTAGTGAGGGATCATCATGTTAACGACCTTAGTGGATGAGATTATTGGAAGCATGATATTTCGATAAATGAGAATTAATGAAATGATATTTTAGTGGATGCAACAACACATCTAGATAGAATGTTGAGGATATGCTAAAAACATGAGAGCATGGGATATTACTTATTGCACTCTGGATTTATCTATAGAATCATGTAGGAATACACTATAGGGTTTCTAGTTTGAATAAATATCTATAGTTTTAAAGCTCCATCTAAGGTTAAACTCATGTATTGTAAAATTTGATAATAAATCATCCCTACCCCTAATATTCATGATGAGAAAATCCTTCTTGTGATTTACTTATCATATCTTTGCACAAATTACATGGATATGATATTCCATGAAATCCGCTCATGCCCATGGTTTTCTAGGTTGTGGTATTCTTTTCTAGAGTAGGATTATGATCAGTGGAAAAATATAGAGGATGTGAGCCTATTTTAATGGATTGATTTGGGTCACTCATAGTATATGATATCATTAGACTGTTTATATGTGCAAGAATTATTTGGTACTAGAATATTAAATTTGTGATTGATGAATTTTTGAAATATTATTGGTTATGGATTGATAAGAAAGGAATTTATATTTTGTAGTCGAGTGATGTGTGGATCTTATACCTTAATCAGTTCTACATCATCCAACCTAGTGTCTACCTCCCTCTTTGGAGATTGTTAATATTAGTACTAATTTAGTGTTTACAGAAGATGATATAGTTGGTCTCAAGGATGATAACAATAATCAAACTTTGTTTTTATTCATGGTCCGATATACCATGATTATGGCTAGTTGGGAATGGTCTTTGGCTGATGCAAGGGTATTTGGTATGCGGTGAGTTTTAAACATCTGATGGCTCGAGTAATATTATGGTTGAATCAAATTTTCATGTTATTATAATGATATGTATGATGGAGAATGATGTCAGTATACATTCGATTCTATAGTTCATAACATCAATTATTTGTTACATTTTTCCTCTTCTTGGGATTTCTACTTGAGTGGGAGAGTGGGTAATCATATTTTACTTTTCAAGAACTACTAAAATTTGAGGTATTGACCAATACTCAATACCAATGAGTTTCTAGAAGCATTGGAATATAGTGCCTTCTTATATCCTATACAAATGTTTTTTCAAATAGTTGGTTATATGATCCTATAATAATAGTGTTTGATAACCATTTGTATATGACATCCTATACCAATAGTTTTTTTTTAAATTACCAGAATTAGTTCTTCTCATAATACCCTATACCTCCCCTCTTTCCCTTCGCACACATGATAACAAATCTCCCCTAACTTCAGCTATGGCCTCCCATATATTCTCTTCAAGAAAACTCTCTTAAATATTGGGTTTTTATTATGTTATTATTTAATATCTAATTAGTGAGGTATAAATCCATTAACTTTTCTACCAAGAATTGTAATCATTTTTATATATGTATAAAACCAAAAATAAGTTTCTATTAGGCATTATTATTCTCAATAATTTCAAAATTGTTTTTGTAGATTATTGTTTTTGAACATTTTTATAATAAATGGTATTATATAATATATATGTGTGTGTTATTCTTTTTTCAATTTAGTTAATCAATAATTTTAAATAAATCCAATATAATATTTTTTTTGTAATATATGTCAACAATTTTAATGTTGGGGTCGAATCCTCATTTAAATATTAATTAAAATAAATCTTTTACTTCTCGGTAGATGAGGAGCCATTACACATCCCATTGTCCTAAGGCCATGTTTCCAATGATCATGGTCAGACTAGTGAAGCATCATGCCTACGTCATATTTCCTATATCGCCACACCTACTAGAGAACTGTTTCATCACCTTCAAACATTATTTATATGTGACCACCTACTTACATCATGAATGAATTGGAAATCCTCCATGGGGATTTCCAGGATTTATACCATGGTCATTTTCAGGTAGGATTAATGGGTTTATCACATAAGAGCAATACCAACTGCAAAACAGGTGTTTGTGTTACACTCCAATATCAACAAGGTGGCACCGACCAAGACCAGAGAGTGTTGTACATTCCCCCTTCCAAGAAATATATTTGAATCTACCAATAAATAATATTCATAGTTTCCAAGTTTGGTGGGACTTGAGCCTGCTGTAGTTACCAGAGAGATAGAGGGCTATGAAATAAGGGGTTCTCAAATATATTTGAATCTACCAATAAATAATATTCATAGTTTCCAAGTTTTGTGGGACTCGAGCCTGCTGTAGTTCCCAGAGAGATAAGGGGCTATGAAATAAGGGGTTCTCAAATTATTCATATAATTATTTTAGCACATTAATGTATTAAAGGGTTAATTTATTAGGTGGTTATTATATTTCATGTGATTTTTTAGAATTGTTTATTAAATAAAACTAGGATACGTTCGTGAGGATATAGGATATATACTTAGTTTTCATCTATGTGAAATTGAGTTTGATATAATATAAATTATTATAATGATTTTTATAAGGAAATATCACTCCAGTGGAGTAAATAATTTGGGTATGTCATTATCCCATAAAAATTGAACCATATAGACTTGGTGATCTAATAAAAATTCACACCAATGACATGGGACTCCCATATAACTTGAACTATTTTGTCAAGTTATCCAGTGGAATTGTAGCACAAGGACATGAAGCACTGAATGATATGAAATTTTTTCCCAACAACAATTCATTTGGTACATACCCATGATCCATATTGTGAAACATTATCATGAGATATTCTATTAATATTTCTTTATGTAATCTAATACCCAACATATAATACAAATTTTTTACTATTATTTTTTTTACTTATGTACATCATAATGGATTTATTTATTATTAATTCATATAGCTTTTATAATAACTATGTATGAATATAAAATGGAGTTTAAATGGTATTTTGATTTTTATAATCATGTTCATTGGATATAATAAAATATTTTATATGAAATTATTGCTCTAATTTATCCAAAAATTGTTTCTCTATGAATCAAAATTTTATCCTTGTCTCTTGAAATTCCTTAATCATCATTAACATTTTCTTAAAAATAAAATTTTTAACCTCATATATTAATTCTAATTTCATTATCTATCTATATTCCTTTAAATATCTGAAAACATATAAGAATAATTGTATTTAAAGCGGTTAAATTGTATGTATTATAAGATATATAGGAATGTTCTATATTTTATGGTTTTATTTAATTAATTTTTTTTATTTTTTTATTTCGAAATATGAAATCATGGATTATATTATAATTTTTGAGAATGGATACTTCATTGTAATACTAAAATAAGTTAATTTTCATCACCATATATAAACACTATTTGTGTATTTAGACCTATCATACTTTGATATTGGTTGTGTAAAGTTAATGTTTGAGTTAATGGATGATTATTGAATGGTATTCAGGCTTATGTAAGGAGATAAGTGACACATTTTTTTATTACACATAATTATGGGTGCTTTTTTTCCTACAATTTTTAAATTGTATTTCATATATAATAAAACATTACGATTTCATATACTTAATTACTATATCGAAATATTTTTTCTATTTTATAAATATTTATTTTATGATATTAGGATTCGATGATTATTTATATTTATATAAATTAGGTATGATTATAACACCTGAAGATTTTACAATATTTTTCTTTTAGATTAAATTTAATTTTTGTTTGTAGATATGTTTATTGGAATCAGCAAGATAATATTATGTAAAATGAAATATAAATTTTATATTTTCCTATATAAAACATTGTGGTTATCTTGTATCAAATGAATGGGGGTATTCCCTCGACAACTAGCATATCATGAAAGACCGAGTTTTACTTAACAATAATATATTTTTAAAAATAACATTATATAATATAATAATATAAAAGTGGATGTTAAATTGATGGTTATGAATAGTAATACATATATTATGAAATAATATAGTTTAATTCATTGGTTATTGATAATTATAAATGAATATAAGAACAAATTGAATATAAAGGGATTTAAAAAAACTGTATTTATGCGCACAAAGTCATTTTATCCTAAAAAATTACAATTAGTGGGAGATATTAATGTAATATATATATATATATATTATTACATAAAATATTTTTTACATTCATCCAATATAATTTTTTTGCATAAGATAATAACAAACACAATATTATACATGAAAACCTATATTTTTATAATTGCAATTTTAATTCCTTTTAATGGTGCACCTTTATTAAATCTGAATTTTGAAACATTAATGTATTTAGTATGATACAGAAATATCATTTCTTAATGATAAACATCAAAATTATGTTATGGTGATTTTTTTTGTTATTTTCTTGTCATGTTTTATTTTTAGATGAATAGTAAAAAAATTATAATTCAAAAATAATTTTTCATCTAATTTATTTATAATGATAAATTAAAATTTGGATTTATCTTAAAACATAATTAGAAGTTTTTTTATCTATTTATCAAATTATATTCATTGGAATTAATTTCACAAAGAAATTAGATGTAAAAACATTGCAATAATTTGAACTTTTTTTACTTTCCTAACCTACATTGGCATCATGTCTAAGAGATAAATTTTAAATTTTGTTTCTACAAATTATGTGAATATAATTTGGAAAAATGGATTAAATATTTGTAATCATAAAAATTTCAAATTTGTCACGAACCAACCCGGGTCGACCCTGAACCGGTCACCCGATCCGGCCCGCGACATGGCCCGAGGGGCGTTCCCGATCCCCACGGGCTGGCAACTAGTGCCGGGCATCCAAAGTAAACAGGTGGGAACGATTTGGCCCAAAATATAATAAACTAAGCAGCAGAAATAAATAGAACAAATGTAAATAAGGAAAAAAGGAACCAACAACGCAACTAACCTGACCACGACCAAAGCTCCACGTGACCTCATGGGTCACTCTCCAATAACACAACCGACGTCGCTCAAGGCGAACAACTGAAGCTGGAACCTGTAACAGAACTAAAAACAAGAAAAACACTATAGGCGTGAGTATTAAAACTCAGTAGGTAGGCCCGACTATTTCTATTCCCAATGCACATACCAATACATAAAGAATTTACCAATTACAGGTTTGAACTAAATTATATAAAATATGGTTTCCACACACATTCATTTCTAAAACAAGTAACAGTCCATTGCCCTTTTTAATTTAGAACAAGTTTAATGTTGAAAGAACAGGTGCATTGCATTTTCAAAACATTTTATGAGCAATTTAGAAATCCAAACTTTAGTTGTTAGTCAAAATAAGAATCACACACAACACACACTAAGGGCAATGGTAAAGTGGCACACAAGGGTCAGCAACCGAACTCGACCTCTCAATCGTCCGCCACACACAACTAAACACTAAAAGAAACATGGGTCGAACCTAGGAGATCGTGAACAATCCAGAACGTACTATACATGTGACTCATCCTGGAGGCATGCCATAACTCGATGACGTCATAACGCCCATAATACTACCCGGCATAGCCCTGCATGGCCTAACCGAGGGGCCCAATCCCCATAGCAGCAATAACTCAGTATTCCCCTGCTATGGGGCCACTAGCCAGTGCGTGGTCTAAACTAGTGCAGCAATCGTTCTCAGAAAATTCACTCAATATGCCAGGTTCCCATGTCATCACAAGCAATAAAAAGGGGGTGCGTCTACACTGTAAATAAATCAGTCACGATGCACAAACATCACATGCAGCTCACGCAAACAACGCACACCAAAGATCACCCCCGAGTGGGATTTCCAAGATAATCCATTTCATTAAAGTGCCAAACGGGCCTTCACCAATTTAAAGTAAAACCTCATTTCTCAAAAAGTTCAAAACACTTGTTCAGAAGAAATTATTTATCTTTAAAACTAGAAGCACATTTGAAGTTCTGTAAATTATGTTTAAAGGCCAAACGGGCACTCTTTCAAAACTGGGTGTCCGCCCGTCAAGAAAATGTTTCAATTGTTCGGTATAAAATAAACGGCACTTTTCAAACTAAATAATCATTTAAGATTCTATTATCTAATATTATTTATCATTCATTAAAATTAGAAAAACATCAAGCAATTAATAAATTATGAATTTAAAGATAAGTGCAATGGGGGACCTACCTCAGCTCGCAGTCCAAACGCAAAGGCGCGACATGCCTCGCACAGGCGTACAAGCAAGCGCAAGCTGATGACAGCAATATCACGAGGCTACCTTGCGAACGCGCTGCAATAAACGCATAAAACTAAAATCACACAAAGACGGACTTAAAACAATACAAACAAACGAACAACGTGAAAAAAAACACCTTGACGCATTTTTGAAACACAACCCACACCATCAACATTATTTATTGGGTCACTTTAAAAGTCCGCAAAGTGTTAACAAAACCACATGACGCCAAGCCAACAACCCATTTCAAGAAAACACTTTGTGTGAAAACCCATACAAAAGCGCACTACACGATGAAATATACATTTAATGTGCGTGCGCCTAAACACGTTTTCAAAACCAAACTCGAAGCCTCACGTTATTTAATAAATCATTTAAAACTTTACAAAACAATTTTTGGAAAGCATACCGTGACATTAAACACACGAAACAAACTTAAACCCCTTAAAACACTTTTATGATCAAATTCACATAAACGCATAACAAACACAAATATATATGTATATATATATATATATATATTTGCACCACAAAATTCATTCAATAAATCAGTTAAACAATTAATAGAACATTCTCATGGTGCGCAACAAACGATTACCACAAAACTACACTCAAATAAGCAAAGCAACTCAACAAATGCTGAAAACAAACTTTGCACCAAACAAGTAACGAAAAAAAACATGCTAATTTAATTAACGCACAAAACAATTATCAAACAGAACTAATAGGCGGAATCGCCTACCTCAAACGTGGCGGACCACCCGAAATTGGGGCGGAACCACATTCGCCCCGCGACCGCACCTACGGGAAGGCAAAACCACCGTACGTAAACAAAATCGTACCACCAAAAACCAAATTAACCCCTAAACAACAAACCCTAACAAAAATTAACATCAAAACAATGAAAAACTACCACGGGGGGTGCCGGAGGGCGGAGCAAGGCTGGCCGGCAGGGGGTCGGTGTGCGCGGATTGGGATCCGGAGGCAGCCTGGGTGTGCGGGATCAGCTGCAAGCAAGGGGGGGGCCAAGCGAGGCGGCGACCTAGTGCTGGGGAGCGCTGCAGCGACGAGGGAGGGTCGGCGGTGCTAGGGCAAGGGAAGGGGGAGACTACAGGGAAGATAGGGGGGTGCGGCCGCGACCAGAAAGGGGGAAAAAAAGGGCTCACGCGGCGGAAAAAAAAGGGTGGGGTGTCTTGGTCGGGTATTAGGGTTTCTAGAGTTTTCTTGTTTTTTTTTCTTATGATAATATTATTATTACAATATTAATAATAATAATAAACACAATACTAATAATAATACAATAATAACATTAACAATCTTTATAATAATAATGGAAATGAAGTAATAATAATAATAGTGTACCAGAATAATAATAATAATAAAATTAAAATTAATAAAAATAACCATTTAATAATAACGTAAGATAAACCAAATTAAAATAATAAAACAAAGTTAAAAAAACACTTGCCCGACACCCGGGCTAACTGCGCGGCACCCGCCAAGCACGCGGCGGCCGCGCACGGGTCCAAGACCCAGAAAAAGCATCAGACGTCAAATATTTTAATCGGGGGCGCAACCCGTACAGCGGAGCGGACACTCAGAAACAAGAAATAATAAAAATAAAATAAATAGAAACGACGGTTGTGACAAAATTTATAATATATTTAACTTAATTTTTTACAAGAATTATTAGTTAATGTGATTAAAATTATTTACAAATATTAAGAGAACAATTATCTTTAGAAACGACTAAACATTAATATTAAAGACCAATGTTACATAATAAATTTCCCAAAATACATTTTGTGTAAATATATAGACCAAATTATAAAATTTATAAAATTTATAACATTATTGGAGCCAATAATAATTGAAAACGTATAAGTTAAATTCTCTTTTTAAAAATTTACTAGAATACCCCTCTTCGTCCATTATAAAAAAACTCACCCTCCCACTATTTCAAATCTCTCAAGAAATTTTTATCCCCCAATATCTACTTAAATAATCTCCAAAAATCAATTCCTTAATCCTATAATCCTCACATTGGGCATAAATAAAATCAAGGAAGCCCTTTGGTGCAAACCAAAAAGAGTTACCCGAAATAGGGGCAACATCCTTCCACAACTCCTTTGTTTTATTTTCCTCCTCCACCAATTAAGAAATTATTATTACATGATTATATAATAACATCAGTACGAAAAATATAACTAGTTGTTTTTATTCTATGTGTTGGACCTATAATTACATACACTTCCTCTTAATTGGTAATGAACATAGCGTTCACGTGTACGACAGACTACTGCCTCACGAAACGATGATTGTTCATTTATCTTTTACCACCTTTAATGGTTGGGATTTATTATAGACACACTATTTTTAAATGATATATATGATATTTATTATTTCAAAATAATTCATAAATATTTATACAACACATACCTTTATGTGTTTTATTTTTTTAAAATATTATAACATCAGTTGTTGACGTGTGGACTACCGCCTCTACAAAGTAATGTGATGCATTCACACATTACATGGAATGTATTGTGGGTAATTTTAATTAAAAATATGTAACATAAATGAAATATATATTATATTCATAAAATAATTATCTTTCAGAAAGTATAATATATCATTTTCTTGATTTCCTATTTCACACACTAAAAAGTTATAACATCAGTCATGGACGTGTGGAATACCGCCTCCTCAACAAGATATATTTCCTTTTTCATCACAGTAATTATATATATAAGTAAATTATATTAAATAAAATCATATTTATGATATAATGATATTTATTTAATGATATGCTGTTACAAACCTTCTTTCAATAATAATCATTGAAAAATGGGATCATTACTCATGGGAACATATGACCTACTATCTCCATGATTGTAATGTTGGTCATTTTACATAAACAACCTTCATGATTTGTTTTAAATGTACAATTTATTTATAAATATTATAATTATTTAATAATTATTATTAATTGTATGATTATATAATTAACCCTTTAACCAAAGTCAACCTTCCGAAGTTATTTAAACACATGAACAAAATTTGGTCAAAACACCTGAAAAATTATTAATTATTTAAGTAGTTGTATAAAAACATTTAATAAGTTAATTAAAAGTAATAATAAAATTTAAAATTTTATAAAGAAAGTATATAATTAACATAAGTTTATTACTTAGGATGATAAGTACATAGTTTAAAAATAGAAATGAAGGTAATAGATTTTGTCTCAATTTCCATTCAACTGAGACTTATTTGTTGTTAAGAACCAATTCACTTTTATATGGGTTATATACTACCCTTTTACAAGTTATATCATGAATCTCATTATTCATATAATATTACAAGTGTCATTTAATGTTATACCTCTATAGGTATAATGAATCAAATGTTTCAAAGTGGTATGGGACTCAATGGATATTTAAGGATGATTTTCCCTCAAGAATGTTTTAATCGTATTTCAATAGTATTTACATTCATTAAAATCAATGACCCATGTGGTTACATATCCTCTACTAATGAATTTTTTAAAAAACAATTATTATTTATTAAATATGTAAATTTTATGATAATACATATTGATTATTAATTAAATCAATTACTTTAAATGAAAAATGATTTTGGAATATAGTGATAGGTGGGGCCTAGAAATTATATAGACCCTCGATACATCAAAGGGTTCTCATGAGACAAATAAGTTGGAAAAATTAAGTGTGTTTCTACATATAGTTTTAAATATCCTTGTGAAAGTCCTTGATTGTATATGTTTTCATGTTCCTGAAACATGAAATCCAATAATTACTAATTTAATTTATATATATTTTAGTTATCATTATTATTATCAAGGAGGTTTTCATATGATAAAATCATGGGATGCATTTCATTATCAATTTTTTACTGCATGGAATGATTTTTTATATTCATACATTTACATATTTCTTATATCATATACAGATATTTAAATGGAATGTGTTCTATGTTATTTAACTTGAAATTTTGATTTATTTTTGTTGATAAATTTTTGATTCAGTTTTACTTATACTTACAGAGTATCTGATCTCACCCATATTGTGTTTCATTACCCCATTTTATGAGGAGGAATCACTTAAAAGAGTGTCAAGGGTGTTGATATTTTATTTTTTATGCTTTAATTCCTATGAAAATGTAATTTGAGTATCAATTATGTGATATAATCGTTCAAAAATACAAAACTATTTAGTCCCATGGGATTTCAATCCTCTATCTATGACAATGTCTTAAAATAATGCACCAGCATTAGGCTTTTTGGGCCAGGGACATACAGTTTCTACCATAGAATTTTTTTAGGAACATTAGAAAACAGATTTTGAAAACATATTTTAGATAAAATAACTATAAGATATAAAATTAATATAATTATATAAGAATAAACTATAATCTTGGTATGATAGATGTTATGTGGGTATTCCTAAAATTACATCATTTCCAAGATACTATAGTTAGAATGGTTTTGGCACATATATAGGTAGGGGAAGTAACTATGATAATCATTATCTGGTCAATCATGAGAATAATTGGGTAAATGACAAAGGTAAATAATGTGCACTAGGTCTGAAACTCCATGGGGATATACTTAGGATAATTCAAATGTTATTTAAGACCCATTTGGAAGGATTTAAAAGTACAAATGTCCCTAAAGAATATATTATTATTGTTATTTTGTTAGGTATGAATACATTTTTCAAATAATTTTTAGTATTTTACTAGTTATAGTATTAAACCTTATGTTTTATAAAGATATGAAATAACTTAGTGTATGAATTCATTTAGAAATGGTGCGTAAAATAAGGAATGTGAACCTCACCAATATACATGACACAAAGAGTAACACGGATCATATTGTTTACAGTGTTAGGCCAATATTTGTAAGGGAAATAGTCTATCAATTATTATCATCATATAAGTACATTTTATCATATGATAATAAAATGTGTAAATAGTTCTATAAGTCCTATGGCTTCAATATAATGAAATAAATAAAGAGGACGGTAGCTCAAAATATGTATAAAATGATTAATTGAATGACTTATTTTCCTATATGTGATAATTATTGAATGAAACAACACTGTACTTTCTTGAAGGGGATGGAAGTTTGTTATAAGTTTGGATAAAAATGAAACCATGTTCATGATTGAGAGGGAAAAAAATAAACATCCAATGTGTAATGATTCCATTACAAGGATATGGGAGAATATGTAAATCAATTTTTCATGCGTGAAAAGAATATACCCAAAAAGAGACTAATGGATCATGGTTAACATTATTCTACTAGAACTGATAAAGTGTAATTATTCATGTGATTATATTTATATTCAAGAATTATTTCATTTGATTATTTTATAAATGATGTACTGTTTATATAAATTATTGAATATATGGTTATTTTAATGCTATAATTTTGTATTAAGGATTTGAGATCTTATGTTGAATTCCACTGATAAAATTTATTCAGTAGAAAGTAGAAATTTTTTGAAAACACATGTTTGAGTGAGTGATATCCATTAATATTTTATTAATGTTAAGAAAATGATGTTTGAATAAAGAAATGATTGGTTTGGATAATGTAAATTTGATAAGTGATAACTACCTTTGAATTGATTAATGATTTTTTGAAAAATTTGTTTATTCTATCAATGATGGAGTATAAATCATTTTTGTATTAAGGAATATATCAAATAATGTAATGATCACCAATTCTCATTGGCTTGAGGGTACAATGAGTCTTTACTAGGCCTTAAGAGACATCCACAAGATGCCAGAGGCTCGAAATAAATGCCGAAGGGTTTCAAATACATGTAGGGGATGATTTACCATATAAGAAATAAACAAATAAACCTTCCAACCATAACCAAACACTCACTATAAGATGCATGAACAAACGAAAGACAACTCAAAACATTCATACACTCAAAACCACATCAATGTATGAAATAATGGAAGGATAACTAAGTATCAGAGTACAAAATGGATAAACTACACAATACTCTCCAAAGGCCTCAATCTTCCATGCTCCACAAGCTCTAAGCTCCAAAATCTCCGAATAGTCCAAACATCACGAGGTAGTGCTAAACACGTGTGAAACATTACCTTTTCCCTAGTCCTAGAAGATAGCATCTGAAAAAGCACAAAAGTTCCAAAGTAGGGGTGACTATAAAACTCAGTAGGTTTTCCCCAATGACTTCCCTACTCATGCCACTAGTATATAAGAGTTAGCAACAATAATATAAAACAGTTTATATAAAACTACTACTCAAAAACAGTTTATAACTAAATATAAACATGATTCCAAAACCGTACATTACCAAAAGCATTCAAGTGAAATTGAAACCAATTTTCCTAGTAAGTTATTTTTCCAGAAAAATAAATAAACATTCATTACAACCATTCCACAATATCTCCTTATCAGCATACACAACCGTTTCACAACCCTTACATCCAACCATGCATGTTATGTTATGACAGTCCCATACCAATGAGTGGTTTCTTGTCGATCTACTAAGTCGTCACAAGGTAATTTTTTCCCGTGTTTCATTAATCCTTTGGCACCGAGCACAAGGTCATATATCAACCAAGCTCGGTATATGTAATTCCCTTGTGCCATTAAAGCTTTGGCACCTAACACAATGTCATATTTCAACCAAGCCCTGTATATGCAATTCCAATTTGCAATTACACTTTGGCACCAATAACAAGGTAATATTTCAACTAATCCTCATATATGAAACATGAAAACACACCACATATTCCCAAAAATCATACCAAAACAACCCTTTCAATAAAAACTCCTTTTTATTGAAAACCATTTCCTTCAAAACCATTTTAATGCCAAACCATTTCAATTCTAATCCATTTCAATAAAACTACATTGTTTTTATTTAAAAACATTTATATTGAGAATATCTTTTCTATCAACCTTTTAGAAATTCCAGAAAATCCAAAATTTAAAATCATCATTTTAAATTCGTGAAACTAAACCCCCTTTTTCACAACTATTCACCAAGATCAGGCAATTTCACAAAAACCATAAATCATAAAAAAATGAAGATTTTTTCATGAATTTCACAATCAATAAACCAATTTGAATCTATACCAATCAATTTTATCAAGAGGAGTTGAGAGAGAATCCACCTACTTTAAAGGTTTTGATGAAAACCCCAACGAACGAAGAACGCTCAAGAAAACCTGGTTGATTCTCTAAAAATCTCCTTAGATCTATTCTCCTAGCAAGATCAAGACCAAATCTCATCATATTTAGCATCCACATACCTATATCTACCCATAACGGTAGAAGATATAAGAAACCAATAGAAGAGAAGTAGTAGAACTAAGTAGATCTAAGAAACTGAACACGAACGAAGAAGAACGATCATAGACCTCAAGAATTCGGATTTTATTCGCCATGGAATGCCTTCAAATAGCCTCCAAAATGCTTGTTAGGGGTTCTACAACCTTCAAGGGAGAGTAATCTTGATTTTTGGCTACTTAGAATGGAAAAAGATCCATTTAGAGGGAAAAACATGTGAGATCCACTTTTTAGAATCTCACTTAAGTGCCTGCACTGTTAGTTCACACGGTTAGGCAAACCGTGAACTAACCATGTATTAGCCAGTGCCTCGGCAGACCCTTACACAACTTCCTCGCATGGTTTCCCAAACTATTCTCCAACCGTGTTGAGGAAACTGCCTTAAAAGTTCCAACTACGCATGGTTTGACAAAATGTGCACCTCCTCGTGCGATTTCCAATTTCCCCCAAAAACACCTCCAAAGTTCTCCCAACTATCTCATCAATCACCCTTACAATCCATAAAAATCATCATGTGATGATTATATAACAGAAAATGGGGGTACTAAATTCTCCACATGATTAGTCTTTCCATCATCAGAAAGTAGAGAACTCTCACCGATCTGAAAGAGTTTCAGCCACTGCTCTTTCTTATCCTTCTCGTGTTCCCAAGTTTTTTCTTGAATCTGACCAAGCTGCCCTAAAACCTGCACTAGACTGATTATTTTTCCTCTCAAGACTTTCTCTTGCCTATCCAAAATCTATACCGGGATATGTATCAATGAAACATCTGAATCTAGCTTAACATGATCGCATCTAATGACATGGTCTGGATCAGGGTGATACTTTTTCAACTGGGATACATGGAACACATTATGCACTGAACTAAACTATGGGGGTAATGCCAACCGATATTCTAACTCTCCAATATGTTATTGTATCTCAAAAGGGCCAATTTATCCAGGAGATAACATTCCATTCTTCCTGAAATGACAATGTCCAAGCTGTGGAGAGATCCTCAAGAACACATGATCACTAACAACGAACGACAACAATATTCTACAGTGATATGCATAATATTTCTGATGACTATGAGTTGTCTCCATCCTCTTTCTAATCAACTGGATCTTCTCTATTGTTTCTTGGACAAGGCTTGGCCCGACTAGTGATATTTCACCCATTTCCACCCAGCATAGTGAAGAACGACAAGGAAGCCCATACAATGATTGAAACGGAGCCATGCGTATCGTGGCTTGATAGTTGTTATTGTATGAGAACTCCACTAAGGGTATATGATCGTCCCATGAGCCACCGGAATCCATTACACAAGACCACAACATGTATTCCAATGTTTGTATCGTCTTCTTGGATTGCACATCCATTTGAGGATGATACATAGTGCTCATTGTCTACTATGTTCCAAGGGATTGCTGTAATCATTTCTAGAAACAAGACGTGATCCTCAGATATCTATCTGAGACTATTGAAATTGGTACACCATGACTCTTTACCACTTCTCGGATATATATTTTGGAAGTATCCTCCATCGTATGAGTTTTAAGAATAAGGATGAAATGGGCCGACGTGGTTAGATGATCCACTATCACCCAAATGGAATTATGTTTCTGGAACCGTTCTTGCAAGGCCTGTAACAAAATAAATTGATATTTGATCCCATTTCTAAATTGGGATGGGCAAATATTGTAACTTACTAGCTAGTATCTGATTCTCTACTTTATCCTGCTGATAAGTTAACCACCACGAGATGAACTCGGTCACCATCCTTTTCGTGCAGGTCCACCAAAACTGCACCTTTAACGCCTTATACATATTCTATGTACCTGTATGTACAACCCATTTTGAATGGTGGTAAGAATGAAGGGTCTATTCCAGAAAAACCATAGTTACAACCATCCAATCTCTGAAAAAAACAGAACCCCCGTCAAGATTCCATCCCTCAATGGTCTCCCCACCATTGAGTTTTAAACTTACAACCAAACATTCTGCATCAGATGTTTGTGCATCTTTGATCATTTTTACTAAATCAGAAACAAGCTTAGTAGAAAATAAAACTGCAACATCACCTTGGTCTTCACATTCTACATGCATGTTAGCTAATACTGACATCAACTGCCATACATTTGAAGCTTTTTTTTCAATTGAGCATATGAATTTATACTAAATGCATCCGCCACTAAATTTCCTTTCCCCGGTCTACACATCAAGTCAAATTCAATCATTATGAGATACTCCATCCATCTCCTTTGCCTCAGATTCAAATCTAACTCTGAGAGAATGTGTTTCAAGCTTTTGTGATCCGTAAACATAGTAAATTTCTCCCAAATGTGATATCATTCCTATGTTTTCAAAGCATGGATGACCGAAGCTAACTCGAAATCATGTTATGGGTAATTATTCTCATGCACCCACAACTGAATTGAGCCATAAAAAACCACATGATCTCTTTGCATGAGAACACATCCCAACCCTAATCCCGAAGCATCAAAATACACCACATATCCATGTCCTAATTCTAGAAAGATCAAGATAGGTGCCAATGTAAGCCGAAATTTCAGTTCCTGGAAAGACTTATGACATTACTTCGTCTATTGGAATGGAGAATTATTCTATTTCAGAGCTATAATTGGTGATTCTATTCATGAGAAATCATGCACAAAGCGTCGGTAGTAACTAGCTACACCAAGAAAACTTTGTATCTCGAACACATTATTTGGTGGTTGCAAAGAGATAACGGATTTTATTTTTTTAAGATCAAAAGAAACACCTTTATCATAAATGACATGGCCAAGGAAACGTACTTCATATATAGAAAATTATATATTGATAATTTGGAATACAAAATATGATCTTTCAAGATTTGTAACACTATTTCAAGGTGCACCTCACGATCAGAACTTGTCTTTGAATAGACCAAAATTTCGTAAACACACACCACAAAAAAAAGAATCCAGACATTGTTGAAATATCTGATTCATCAATTACTTGAATAATGCATGTGAATTCTTTAGATTGAAAGACATGATTAAATATTCATAGTGGCCATATCTACTTCTTAAAGTGGTCTTTGGAATATCCTCTTTCCAAACTCTCAATTGGTGATATCTTGATCGCAAGTCAATCTTGGAGAACCACTGAGTTCCCCTTAAATGATCGAACAGATAATCAATTCATGGAATTGGATATTTGTTCTTTATCGTAGCTTGGTTAAGCTTATGTTAATAAACACAAAGTTGAAGAGTTCCATCTTCCTTCTTCGCGAACAAAACCAATGCTGCCCATGGAGACATCCTTGGTCGAATGAAACCCTTGCTTTGCAGCTCCTCTAACTGTAATTTCAATTCCTGTAACACTATTGGTTCCTTCATATAATATGGAAGGAAAATAGGTCTTGTCCCCGGAAGGATATCAATCATAAACTCCACTTCCCATAGAGGTTGTAACCATGAGAAGTTCTTGGGAAAGACATCTGGAAATTGATCCAAAAAAGCTGGAAAACTATTTTCCTCAGGCTCTTCCATTGATTCCAAAGTCAAAGCTATCAATTGGTAAGATATCATTCCCACCATTGGTTCTAACAAGCTCTTTTCACCTTTTTAACAATCATGTCTCCTGTAAAGAGATGTTCGATGTCATCCTCAGTCATAAAACTAGCAGTTCTCCTATAATAGTCGATTTGAGCCTTGAAAGTTGTCAGCCAATCCATACCCATGATTAAATCATATACATCATTATCCAACATCGAGAAGTCCCATTTTAGATTAGCTCCATCAACATTTATATCACATGTTGAACACACAAAGGCATGACATTTTCTTTCTCCAAGAGAATTTTTTAGTTTCAAAACATAAGGTATCATTTCCAGTTTTAAACATATCAATTCAACAGAACGAGAAGCAACGAAGGAATGTGATGCACTAATATCAAAAAACACATAAAAAAGGTAGAATTTAAAAGAATCGTACCTCTCACTATAGATGGTCCAGTCTGATCATTGAAAATCATCTGCACAGCTCCATACAATTTATTCTTCACTATACTATTATCCTTGTTTCCTAGATGAGGTTTCCCTAGTTGAAGAGTCATGGTATTTCTAGAATCACCATGGCTAGCTATGCTCTGCTGATAATACTTATTCTACTATCCCCATCTAGTCGAAGCATACAATATTTGTGATAGCTGGGAAGTGTCTCAGGCACCTGACATTGGAGTACTACGACAATAGCGCTGAAGATATCCCATATTGTTACAAATATGACATGATCTAGGTTGTGTTGTACAATATCGCTTTATATGGTCATTTGAACCTCATCAGAAACAACCTTCTTTTCTCTGGGGTCGTGGAGGAAGGTTTACTGATCCAGCCGTCTAGTTCTGATTTCCACTTGCACCGTGGAAATAACTGCCCCTTTTCCTCTTTTTCCCAGTGGTTGAGTTCCCTCCGTTTCTTATAGGTATCATCATGCCTACTCTTATAGATCCAGATATATCACGTTTAACCACAATCGTTCTATTCACCATCTCTATATAGTCTGTAATACAAAGTACTGCAATCTTTGATTGAATCTCTGGTCGTAGGCCTGATTCAAAGATGTGTGCCTTAAAATAGGCACTTTCTAAAACATCTGGTGCAAAGCATACTAAGTTCATGAACTTAGCCGCATACTCTGTGACATAGAGACTCTCTTGTTTTAGGCTGAAGAAGTCCATCATTTTTTGGATCTTGAATGTGAGATGATATAATTATTTGTTGAACAATTCCTCAAAATCCCCCCATGTAAGTCCTTTATCCAATTTAGCCTACACCACTAAATCCCACAACTGATGTGAAAGATCCTCAAGAATATACGTCGCTAGTTTGACCATTAGCTCTACTGGTGTGTCGACGAAGTCGATGATATGATTCATCCTACATAGCCACAACTCCTCCTTCTTGGGATAGGAATCATCACAGAAATTAGGTGAATTCTGCTTCATGAACTGGATGGTATGATCCACATGTCTTGGCTTATTACTCTGGTTCCCTGTGTCCACAGCTTGAAAAGCGTTGACAATACTCTGAAGTAGCTTCGGGTTCCCACGTGGTTCAGGTACAACCACATTCTCCGTAGCTTCTTAAGGTTGGTTTCGACGATTCCTACCAGGTGCCATTCTTTAAAATAACAAATAAATCTTTTAATCTCACTCTCTAGAAACAGTTCTTTATCATTTCAAATTCTATCACATCAACTATCACAACATTGTTTTCAAAAACAACATTTTTTCCCATGTTCAACTATTTTTGAAACACCTTCTCATGCTTTTTAAAATTAAACCATTTTCAAAATATGATAATCATTCATTTTTTCAAAAACATTCATTTGAAAACCAATTCCATACTTTCTAAAAATGATCATTTCTCGATATGATGTATCCACTCCTATTGGGAAGTCATTTCTCTATAATGCATTTCATGCTTGTCTCATTGGATAAACCATGACAATGAGATTTCAAAATTCTAGAAGTGTCACCAAACACTTATTTACCCATCTCCTTGGAAACATGAATTTCATTAGAAAAGGGTTAGCTATGTCTTTTTATGCTATAAATTTCATGTTCTGGCAATCCTACTCCTTTCTAAGATTCCCACCCATGTAATAGACAAGAAGGGATTTCATCTCCAAAACTAGGAACATCGATGACTACTTGTTAGGCAAAGACCGAAAAAGCTGATACCATTTGTAATGTCCTGCCAATTCTCATTGTCTTGAGAGTACAACAAGTCATTACTAGGCCTTATGATGCATCCCCAAGATGCCAAAGGCTGGCCATAAATGCCTAATGGTTTCAAGTACAAGTGGGGACTATTTATCCTTTAAGAAATAAACCAATAAACCTACCAACCATAAAAAAAATTCAATATATGATGCATGAACAAATGAAAGGAAACTCAACAACTTTATGCACTCAAAACTACATCAATATAAGCAACAACGGAAGGATAACCAAGTATCAGAGTACACAGCGGATAAACTACACAAGACTATCCAAAGACCTGAAGCCTCCATGCTCCACAAGCTTCAAGATACAAAATTTCTGAACATCCCAAACATCATGAGGTAGTGCTAAACACATGGGAAACATTACCTTTTCCCTTGTCTCAGAATATAGCATCTACAAAATCACCAAAGTTCCAAAGCAGGGGTGAGTTTAAAACTCAGTAGGTTTTCCGCAATGACATACATACTCACGCAACAAGGAAATAAGAGTTATAAATAATTATATAAATTAGTTTATATAAAAAACATCTCAAAAATAGTTTATAACTAAATATAAACATGTTTCCAAAATCATACATTACCAAAAGTATACAAGTGCAATTGAACCCAATTTTCCCAGCAAGTTATTTTTCCAGAAAAATAACTAAAAAATCTTTACAACCATATCAAAATATCCTTTTATCAGCATAACCAACCATTAATCAACCATTGCAACCAACCATTATTTCTATGTTATGAAAGTTCCATACTCATGAGAGGTTTCTCGTCGATCTACCAAGTCATCACAAGGTAATTTTTTCCCAAGTGTCGTTAATCCTTTGGCACCGGGCACAAGGTCATATTTCAACCAAGCCCCGTATATGCAATTCCCATGTTCAATTAATAATAAGGCACCAATCACAAGGTCATATTTCATCCAAGACCCATATATGAAACATGAACACACACTACATATTCCCAAAAATAATTTCAAAACATCATTTTCAATAAAAACATTGTTTTATTGAAATCCATTTCCATCAAAACCATTTCAATGTCGAACCATTTAAATTCCAATACATTTAAATAAAACTCCATATTTTATTGAAAACCATTTATATTGAGAATAAAGTTTCCATAAACCGTTTAGAAGTTCTAGAAAATCCATAATTTAAAATCATCATTTTAAATTCTATAAACTAAACCCCCTTTTTCACAACTATTCACCAAGATCAAGAAATTTCACAAAAACCATAAATCATCACAAATGAAGATTTTTCTATGAATTTCCAAATCAATAAACCAAGTTGAATCAAATACAATCAATTCTATAAAGTGTATTTGAGAGAGAATCCACCTACTTAAAAGGATTTTATGAAAACCCCAACGAACGAATAACGCTCAAGAAAACGGGGTTGATTCTCCAAGTATTCGCCTTAAATCTCTTCTCCTAGACAGATAAAGACCAAATATCATCATATTTGGAATCCACATACCTAGATCTACCCATAAAGTCCATAGATCTAAGAAACCGAGAGAAGATAAAAGTAGATCTAAGTAGATTAAAGAAATCGAACAAGAACGAAGAAGAACTATCACAGAACTCAAGAATCCGGCTTTGATTCGCCTAGGAGAGCCTTCAGATCACCTCCAAAATGCTTGGGAGGGATTCAACTACCTTCAAGGGAGATTAATCCCGAGTTATGGCCTCCAAGGAGGAAAAACGAGCCATGTAGAGGCAAAACTTGTGAGATCCACTTTTTTAGGTTCCCACTTATGTTCCCTCGCGGTTAGTTTGCACAGTTAGACAAATTGTGCGCTAATCGTGCGTTATCCACAACCTCGGTAGACCCTCACATGGCATCCTCACATGGTCTCTCGAACCGTTCTCTAACCATGTGGGATCCACTGCCTCAAAGGTTCCAACTACGCACAATTTGGCCACACGGTATGACAAACTGTGCGCCTCCCATGCGATTTCCACGTTTCCCCAAAACACCTCCAAAGTTCTCCCAACTCTCTCATCCCTCACTCAAACACTCCATAAAAAGAATCAGGTAAGGATTACATACCAGAAACCGACGGTAATACATATAATATATGTTCTATTTAATTAATAATGAGCATTCATGTTTTTAGTAAGGTTGTATAGTAATTCATGTTATTTCCATATTCATATGTTTGGTATATGATTATTAAAATCCACATCATTTCATTTGATATGTTCATTTTTGAAATTTGTTGACCTTACTTATAAATTATTTGGATCATAATATTTTGGAAAAGTTATCCATTTATTAAATGGTTTATGTTGATCTTTGAAAATGGTTTTAGAGGTTAATATATTACATCACCATATGTTGTATCGTGTGAAAATAAAATTTGTAGAAATATTTTAAGAAACAAACAAATGATAATATTTTTTAATTAATTAGAAATGTATATTTACATATGTTATTATAAATAGAATTAATTCATCAACTATAAGAAAAATGGTGTTGAAAAAAAAACTCTTGTCCAATTATAATCACTTTTGATGAAATAAATAACCTTTTTTAATAATAGTGGTTTAAGGATTTGTGTTAATCAATTATCATGTGAACATGTTCTCTATCACACTCCATAAAATTGTGATTTCTATATTTTCCTTTCATATCCATGTTTCCATTTCCCACACATTTTCTTCTGATCAGAATCCTAGTTCCATGACAAATATACATACCATTATCTCTCATTAAGAATATGGGATATTAACCCAGTTCAGAATGTGTGATTTTAAAAAATATTCTACTTTATAATATCAATACCTTGATTAACAATATCAATTATGAATTGCGATAATAATATTTAATTAAGGCTGCGAGAATCTAATCCTCTAAGCCTTTACAACATTTTCCTTTAATAATAAATTTTATTTTTGTCCCTAAATTTCAGTATACAAAACACCAAGTTAATATTACGTTAAAAATAATATAATTTTTTTCTTTCTATGTGCTGAATATTGAGGATAGTGTGCATTATATTCAAGAATTAACTTCCTCAATAGCTAGTGTAACACACAAGACACAATTTTACCAAACAATAATATATTATTAAAAATATTATTATTTAATATAATAAAATAAAAACTAGACATTAAACTGATGATTATGAATAATATTAAGTAACATATTAAAATATATAGTTGAATTCATTTGTTACAAATTAATTATAAATGAACAGAAGAACTAATTGAACATAAGGGGAATGTTTTTATAAAAAAATATTTTTAGGAAAACAAAGTCATTTCATCATAATAAATCAAATTAATTACAATTAGTGGGTGAGATTAATGTAATATAAAACTTATATATTAAATAAAATAGTATTGTAATTATAAAATATATTTTATAAGCATAAGTTAATAACAAACCTAATATTACACATAAAATCCTATAATTTTATAAAGGAAATTTTACCACCTTTTAATAAAGAACATACATTAAATCAACATTTTTGAACTTTTAAGAGTTTATATGATCATATATACTTAATTTTTGAAATATAAACCTTATAATTAAATTATGTTTAATTTTAATTATTTTTCTATGAAGTTTCCTTTTTTATGAATATTGAAAAATACTGAATTTTAATCCAAAACTACATTTTCATCTATTTTATTTGTAACGATGAATTATATTTTTGATTGTTTTTTAATAAAAATAAGATCAAATTTATATATATTTATCCAATTTAAGTCATTTTAATCATTTTCACGTTGAAATTAGATATAAAAACATAAAAAAAACCATTAAATGTTTTTACTTTTAACGCTCACATTTTCATCCCAACCGTGGGATTAATTTTATATTAATATATTCCACATATGAGATTGGATTTTGAAGAAATTGATTACATATTTGGAATAGGATTAATTTATAATGTCAAGTAATTTATAATTATTTTTGAAAAAAATTAAAGAATTTGATAAAAAAAATAATTACAGCGATTAAGAGAATAATTATCTTAACAAAGGACTAAACAAATATATTAAGGCCCAAAATAACATATAAAATTTTCCAAAATACATTTAGTGTTCATAATTAGACTCTATGATCCATTTAATATAATTGAGAAATTTATTTCATCCATGTTTTGAGCGGAAAATATTGGGAGAATTATTTTTTAAAAAATTTACAAGAGTTCCACAACTCCCCACTATAAAAAGGCACTCAAACCTACCACTAATTAAAACATTTAAAACCATTTTTCTCACCAAATATATTCTAAAATAGTCTCTCAAAATCTCCCCTTATCTTATAATCATATCCTTTTTAATAAATAAAACCATGGAATCCCTTTTGTTCAAGCCAAACGGAGTTACCTAAAATAGAGGTAACATCATCCCAGAAGCTCATTTGTTTTATATTCCTTCTCCACCACGTAAAATCTCCTTATTCAATAATAATATTATAAAAAAATTATCTTAAATATATGAAGTTTTTAATTTCAAGGGTTATACCTACACTTACATAGGTTTCCTTTCAATTAGAAACAATTATGTCATTCATGTGTATGACAGACTACTGCCTTGTGAAACGATGATTGTTCCTTTTTTCAATTAAAACCTCTCATAGATTGGAATTATGATGTTAAATTTTTTATATATGATATATCTAGTATTTAATATTTCTTTTTTCTTCCTTTAAATTTTATATAACACATTATTTTATGCATTCCATTTGGTGTAAATACAATAACATCATTTTTGGACATGTGGACTACAATATCTTCAAGGTGATGTGATACGTTCACAAATTAAATTGAATTTAATAAGGTTAGGTTTAACTAAATATATGTAACATAAATTACATATATATTTTATTGGTAAAATAATTACCATTATATTAATATATTATATCATTTTCATTATTACATTTTTGACACACTCAAAAGTGATAACAACGATCATGGACGTGTAGACTACCTCCAACTCGACATGAAGTGATTCAATTTACATAAAAATAATTATATATATATATATATAAATATATTATTTAATAAAATTTTATTTATGATATAATTATCATTATTTAAAGATATAATGTTACTTAACTTCATTCCATAACGATCATTGAAAAATGGGAAATGATACTCATGTGAATGTGCGACTTATCATCTACATGATTATAACATTGGTTCATTTTTCAAAACCATATTAAAAGAGTATTTTTAAATGTTTTATTTATAAATAAATATTATAATTATTTCCTTATTATTATTCTGGATATGTTTATATAATGACACATTTGACCATATTCGACCTACCGAAGACATTTAAACTCATGAAGTGAATTTAATCAAAACAGATTACATAAACAATATTGTTTATGTAATGGAATAAAAAATTTAAATAAGTGATGTGAAATTAATAATATACATGAAAATTTTTAGAATAATGTAAATAATAAACATAAGTTTATTATTCTAGAAGATAAATATACATGGGACGAGTTGGACCCAAGGTAAGGAATTTCATCTCAATTTACATTTCATTGAGAATTATTTTTTGTTATGCATGAATAAAAGTTTCTTTGGTGTATATATTAAAATTTTATATTTTATATCAGGAATCCCCTTACTCTTATCATATTA
The DNA here is from genome assembly GCA_963277665.1 of Viscum album. Taxonomy (NCBI): domain Eukaryota; kingdom Viridiplantae; phylum Streptophyta; class Magnoliopsida; order Santalales; family Viscaceae; genus Viscum; species Viscum album. The sequence continues at coordinate 552,994,151 of OY728130.1, read as the reverse complement.
TTAGTTTCATTTAATGTTATTACTTTATGGATATTATGATTTAAATGTTTTAATGTTCTATGGGACACCATGAAATGATTAAAGATTGTTATTCCTTGAGAATTTATTAATGATCATTCAATGGTATTTCTATTCATCAATGTCAAAAACCCATGTTTTTACGTATTTTCTTTAGAATAAATTATGTATAAATCCATATTATTTATTCAATATATAAATTTTGTGATATGTTTTATTGTTTATTATGTAAATTGATTACTCGATATGAGAAGTGTTTTTCACATGCAATGAATGGTGGGGACCAGACTTTATATAGCCCTTCGATGCATCGATAGGTTATCATGAAACAAATATGGTTTCCAAATTATATTGGTTTCTACTTTTTTTTAGACCATCTTTTGAAAGGTCTTGATAGGATATGTTTTCATGTGACTCATATAATACATCCAATAATTAAGCATTTCCTTTATAGATATTTTGTTTTTATTATTATTATTATCCAAGATTTTTTCATTTGATAAAATATATAAATTAATTTAATTATTATTTTATTGACTAGATGTATTTTAATTTTAGTTTCTTCCTTTTTTTTATTGATTAAACCTTGTCCATTTTTTTAATTGGCATGAGTTATCATTTATTCAACTTTCCATATTGAATTATTCTTACTGATTCATTATTTGTTTTTTATTACTTAAACATACAAAGAATATAATCACACCCTTACTATGATTCCATTCTCCAAGTTATGAAGAGGAATCCTTTGAGTGAGTTTCATGGATTTTGAGATTTTATTTTTTTATGCTTAATTTTATTTCCCAATATAATATGGGTATCATGTACGTAATCTTGTGTTATAAAAATGCTAAAATTTTCAATCCATTTTAAATTAAAGATTATTTCTATGAAAATGTAATAAAATAATGTATTTTATCTTTGTTTATTGGGTACAGGAATTATAATAATTTCCATTATATTTTTATAACATGTTTTCTGGTTTCTAAATTTCAAAAAAAATATTTAAAATATATTGTTTCATAAATACATATATATTTTATTGGATTATGTAATATTTTATACAATTCCATGTCTTATACTTTGATTGGTTCGTTATTTTTTTGTATTAGTTATGGTATATGTCATTTCCCTTATTTTTTGATTCTCTAAATACTGCTAGGTTTTAATTAATTTCATATTAAAATTGGTTCTAATGAATTTTGAAACTATGATTTACTATATGGATTAAAATTTTACATTTTTCCTATAATGGAATAGATAAAAAGATTAATGTATCATACCGATTGGATCACAACTATGTTTAAAAAGAAACTATGATTTTTTATTATTATTCATTTAACAATGCCTCATATGTAGTAATTATAAATTTCTAAAGATATAATGTCATTGGAAGACCATGGTAATGTCAAAAATAATTTACCTATAATATCATAATATATGTATTATAATGAAATTATTATTATTCTGTATATCATGATAGAGAAGAGAAAATATTCTTTTGATCCTGATTAGAATGACTGTATTTGAATATGGAATTTGATATTTTATCAGTTTCCATTTTATTAGCGTCATTAGGAAGATTTTATGATAGTGCAACAAGAAAATGATATCTACACAAATTATGAAAATAATGAAAATTTTGATGTTGAGATAGTAAAATATTAATGGATTTTTTCAGCACTCCTGTATATTGGAAATGTAATATAATGAAAAAATTATAATTTTTAATTCCTCTAAATCGTGGAAATAATATGTTTTGATTTTATAATAACTCCATTTATTATATTTTTATAATTTTGAAGTAATTACTTCCTAACAATGTATATGTTCCTTAAAATAATTATATGGCATGGAAGTCAATTAACAATATGGAATTTTATACTAATAAAATTCATGTATTTCTATAAGATTGATATTTATTTTTAGAGGAAAGAGAAAACCTTAATTACTATAAAGAATTTGGTATGTCTAGATGGATCCAAAATACATATGGAACACCATATCTGGTTCTACATAATGTCATGTATAACATTCAATTTATTCATAGTCTTCAATATATATTCATGTTTAATGAAATGTCAATGAATATGCAACAACTTGATGCCGAGAAAATTAATGATAACAATAAGCCGGTTAATCTTATAGATGGATTAATATGAAATACATTTGATGCATTAAATCCTAATTTTCCAGGTGAGGTGTGTAATTTTTGGTTAGGACTATCATGTAATGATTTTAATCTGTATGGTTAGATGCTTACTTCTCAAAAAACATTGACATTTTTTATTAAGGTTTATAATCATTATCTATGGTTGTGTATGAATAAATGTCACTTTCATGAGTATACTAATACATATCCCATATCATCATGGAAATGATATAAATTTATTCTTGAAACATTTCAAAAAAAATTTAAAAAGATTTGGAATGTGTGTGTATATACATTTGATAATTCTTTAAAAATAATATTCTAGATACCTACTACCATTCTAGAGATTATTAAAGTATTTCCCTGCATTTGAAATGATATCGGGGAGGATCAATAAGGGAAAAATGTCATGTAAAATTTTTATAAAGGACACATGATCTAGAAGACTTTATTATCATTATAGTTTCAGTTTCATTTGAAATCAAGGAATATTTCTAATGTAACATCCATTCATGAAGAATCATTGGAAGTTTTAAAATATTTTTGACACTAAAAATCCATGTAAACATATGTTATGAGAAAATTCACTTAATGAATTTGAATATGTTATTATTTTATTAGGGAATGTTTATATGAAATATTAATTATAGAATAATATTTCAACATAATCCAATACATTTGGAAAAATGGAATTATCATTTATGAATTACTATATTGGTAAACCAATTCGATATGTTAATGTTTATATGTAACATATATTGAGAAAACTTCATGTGAAATAATTATTTAAATTATTATAAATATCAAGGGGAAGACCAAAGATGACTTATGATATCTACATGACTTGTTGAATTGGGGTATGTACCTGAACTACACCATGTTTGTATCTATGAAAATAAATCAATATGGATTTATTCCTGGCTTTGGGTGAAATTCCCAAACAAAAGGGCCCAATTGGTTCCCTTATTAATCGTAGAACTTAATTAGAGGTTGTATGTCCTGGATCTCAGGAGGAAATGGAGGTGGTGATGAAAAGACCTAGTGGATTGGGTGTTGGAGTAAGAAGGGAGGTCTCCATCAAAGAATAATGACCATTTCCCCATGATTCAAAGGATTCAAAAATATTCAATAGATTGAAATGAGATTTGGAGAGGATGGATACCATAGAGACTGGGGGACAAACAAATGTATCTTAGGTGGAATCCACTGTGTTGGTGGTATACATTAGATAGGGAGGAAAAGTGGAGGTGGTGTTTCAAGTGAGAGGTGAAGAGACTATAATGGTTAATAGAGGAAATTGGGGATGGACTAATACACCAATCCAGGATAGGTTGAGAAGATTAAATTCGACGATTATGGTGAGTAAATATTTTTAAGGTATGGTGTTTGAAGTATTGGTGAAGGATGAAGGGGATCTAATTTAATGTGGAATTAGAATCCAAAACACAACACAATAGAAGAACCACTCTTCTGATTAAGAAATTAATTTGAAAGATTTAGAGTTTGAAATGTACAATTATGTCTTGGTGGATATTTTTTATGATGTTCATGGAAGAATCCAAGACAACCCAAGGCAGAAGAAGGGGTTGAAATGTAGCAGGGACTTATGTAGACTCATACAATTAAAGGAAATGATGTTTTAAGGATGTAAATACTACTCTTAGTTAACTAAATCCATTGAAACAAGGTCCACCAAAGGAAATAAGGTGATGGAACATGAACCAATTATTTATGAATAGGTAGGAAAAGAGTGTACAATCTAGTGGAGTGAAAATAAATTGTTAGTGTGTGATGAATGGTAGCTCATCAATAATTTCAATAAAGAAAATACTGAGGATGAATTTGTGGTTAAAGATATGAAGGAGGAATTTGATAAGATGGTTGCGAGGTTAATTCAAGATGAAATTAATAATAGACAATGTGATTGGATCAACATACAATATCAATACATTAAACATGGATTCAACAAAAGGAATATTAGTGTGGAATATTTTATCTAAACATGGGAAAATATGGCCTATATTTCTATGACCTCCTCATAGATAACATGGATACAAAGGATACTACTGTCTAATGGAGTCTATACAATAGTAAGGTTTCTAATAAACTTAAATTTCATTTCAATTATTCATTTATTTATTATAATATATACTAAATTCTTATTTCATACATATATGGTTTTCCACTTTTTCATTAAAATTAATTTTCATGAGAAAAAGATAATTTTTAGACAGTCATTCCCATCATTCCTCATGAATTGGCATCAATAGCATTCAAACAATTACTATCCAATAATGTAAGTGTGAAATTGATTCAATTGTTCCATTTTTACAATTAACTTTATGATAAAGGTTAATCGATGTAATTATTAAGAAAATGAATTAATGACGAACAATTTATTTTGTTTGTGTTGGAGAAAATATTTCCATGATAACTTTTCAAATACATGATGCATTTAGCAGTACATATTCCAACTGGAATAATTCTAGCGGGACATATTTGTTTTTGATGGATGCATCATACTAAAAGAAATATTTTCATAATGAAGTCTTATGTTTGGAACAATATTCACCCTAATGGTAATAATATTGTCGGTTATCAAGATCAAGTATTTATTGATTTTAGATCAATGTATTTGTATAATGTGATAATGAGAGTTACCCAAGTAATAATAAATGAAGATGAGAATTACAAGAAAATATAAACCTCTTTTCCATATTTTCCTAAAAAATATGAATTTTTGGTTAATATATATTGGCTATATTGATCCATGAAGAGAGGGGTATGTAACACAGTCTTGATTAATTATTTTTTTTAATGTCTATATCAACTAATAAAATTTAATATGTATATTTTATATCATACTAAATCATTTAAAATATACAATAAACTAATTTTATCATTTTATAATGGGAACATACAAATTTATAAATATATTTCATTGTTTGTTTCCTTTGAGTATGAGAGAGACTCTAGATAAAAAAGAGTTTCATAATTGGTTGATATAAACAGTATCTCCATTACATAAACAATATTAATATATAGATATTATTTTAACTATATTATTCATATATATTTCATTTATTTAATTTACCTATTGACTCTATCTCCCAAAAATTATGAGCAATGGTGTTTGGCCTTAGTTATTTGGTTTGAAAATTAAAATATTTAATAATCAATGGGTATTAATTTTTTACAATTCTTCAAGTGGTTAATATGAGAACACAACACGATGGTGTAATATTAAATATAATAATAAACTTTTATTATATGGAATTGGATAGTTGGGATCGATATAAAAAATTTATTTATTATAGAGTTGTTGAGAAAATATTATTGTTGAATTAGTACTCACATGGATCAGTCAAAATAATTGAATGAAAATGGATTGATTAAATTGTGCTACTAGATACATTTAGTTAATACTATGGATTCAGAGTTTTTTTCCTGACTCCCATCCTTGATACTAATGAATAATATATTTTGGCATTATTGGGAAAAAAATATGTGAAAGATCATCGGAGACCCGATTACAGTGTCTTTACTGATGTAATCTCAAAATATTGTTTTTGATTTTGTTGGATAAGAAATTGACATCATTGATGCACCAATGGTGTATAAATAATATTATATTTGATTAATAAGATTGTCAAATTGTGAGAATTGAAGTTAAAAATAATGTAGTGTGGGGTAATATTTAGAATAAACCACTTATGTTTAGAGTTCATTCAGATTATCTTGAAAAGGGTTTCTGAGGATGGTATTGTTATAATTACAATAATTTCAATTCCAAAACAGTTATTCAATATCCATTTTCATTAAAACGAAATTAAAATACAAGAAGAAGGATGAGGTTATACAAGAACGCATGTCGTCATTCCAAGGAGAACCAACGAAAATTAGAACTCAACTGTCAAATTCACATGGGTATGAAACATCGTAATCACCATCTAAAGTACATAAATTTGGATTTATTTTGTAATGGTATATATTTTTATAGTTTTATTTGTGTTCAATGAATTTAATTAGATTTATTTTAATTCATAAAACAATGTTTTTATTTTAAAAATTACAAAACATGGTTTGAAATTACACTTCCAAAAACATGTTATGATATTCTTTAATCCTTGTTTGGCTTATACATTATTTGAATAATATCTAGAAACTATTTTGAGAAAATTTATATTTCATTCCAATGAATATAATGAAATATTTTTAAATTTTTTTTGAAATATACATTTTGATATTGATCAATGGATTCATGAACTAGGGTTGCCTCCTCTGGCTCCCTTAATGAGTATAATAATTGTGATATGTTTCTTCTAAATTACATTTAATTTCATGTTCTTATTCTTTATCAAATTTATTTTAGGTTTATTATTCTCAACCAGAATTTTTCTCATCTAATTCTTCAAATAGGGATTACAAGTGTGGTCAATTGAGCAAGGGTGCTACTAGAGCTTCACGAAGAACCCATCGTACCTGTTCACACCTAGACCCACCATCATACATATCTCTACTTGAACTTATAGGGTTATTCCATACTATGCCTCTATAATATACTTATTTAGGACATAGTACTAATATACCATTCCCATATCATATGGTTTTTCCCCAACACTTCTATCCTTATCATACCATGTCTACACCACCTCCATTTCATACTCTTATTCATACAGTATTGGATGATTGCGCCCATTCAGCTTCTAGTACACCATAGGTAGATGTCATATAGCATGAATTGGAACAGGCACATCCTTTATAGGATACCAATATAGAACTACCAATGAATCCCCCAGAGCATAATGATTAGTCTAGATCATGTTTCAATTTATCAATATTCCAAATTATATCATATCATTTATTTTCTCAATTGTACAATAAAAAAATTATTATTTTCAATTATATTTTTTTGTGGGATCTACTAATAGGTGATTGGGTTCACCCATATGCATGAAACCTTGAAATTAAAACAATAAAATTTGTACATTACAATAAGAAAAATCAAATAATAGGTAAAAATTCTATAAATTTAGATGTTTCATGGAAGCTTTATCCAATCATATAAATATCATTCTAGTGGAAACATAATAAAGGAAACGTATTAGTAATCAAATTAAAGAGAATATATAGTAAATTATAAGGGTATAAGTTTTTTAAAAATTGAAATATATAATATTATTTTTTCTCTATGAATTAAAATGTTCCGCATAGTATCAATTTAACTTTCTTGATGGTCAAGCTGTGATAGTGTCCCAATTTATGGAACATGGTGAAATGTGGTGTTCATATAAAAAAAGTTTATCTATTGGTTGGAAGAGTATATCTACCACTATGTTAGATGGTGTACCAATATTAAATGGATTACCAACTATAAAATACAAAAAATGATAATTTATTATAAGATTAATGAGTTTGAGCTATTCTTAAACATTACTAGTCTATTTGAAAATATAGATATTAATAATTGTATTTAATTTTTTTCTATATGATGTTTTTGAATGAAACAAAAAGGAAAATGATTTTATGAAGTATATGCACACATTCGATCACAATGAAAATTCATGATCTTGAAACACAATAGTTATTTTTTATGAACAACTGATATTTAATAGGAACTATGTAATTGAATAAAAACAAGTATTTATTCAACATAAATAATTAAATTTCAATCCAATATATAAATAATATATGATAATAAAAAAATGTATGACAACATTAAAAACTAGGAAAACTACCACAACCCCCAAAATAATCATCCCAAAAATGTATACATGATTATACCTGAGTTATATTTATAAATAATGACCAACACCCTTACACTAAAATAACAAAATTAATATCATTCATGCTAAAAAATTATAGATATTTTCAAACCTAGACTAGGAATCTATTTTGTTCTGAATGAATCCGAGGATATATAAAATGGGTTGATATCATTGTAGAGGTCCAAATGAACATAGTTCATAAGTCTATATTACAATAGTATTCTATTCCCAACCTCTATAAATGTATCACTCATTAGAAAATATTTTAATTCCTAAATATTTAAATAATTAATATCAATAAAGAAAATAATAAAAAGTAATTTTATATGTCAAAATGGTTGATAATCAAAAAACCACTTTCTCTCAATTTTTGGACTAAAAATAAGTTATCTTCCACCATATACAAATTATTATTCACAACCTCGTCTCCACATATTTATAAAACACCTCATATATATATATACAATATTATAAATATTATATTATATATATAATATAATATAATATTTATAATATTATATAAATATATATAATAAAGCTATTAATATATATATATATATCATATTATTTCTATATATAAATATTATAGGGGGAGGGAGGTATATTGTCTTTACACCACCTCACAACCTATATTGGGTTTATAGAACTTGCACCAGAAATAGTGGTCTGCCTATTCCAAAAAGTGCTATAGAATATTTTGTGAATTGATCCACCCATTTTATAGGAAGGATGTTATCCCTACTCCAACTCAACATCACACAACCTATATGCGACCATCAACCATTTATTTCGAAGACTCTACTCACCATTCCTGCTCTACCACCAACATCTGACGAATACAATTTTCTGCCATATTTATCCTCCACCCATAGATATGGTAACCCCTGTCTCCTACATTGACCTAGAAATGACACAATGGACTACCACTCAAAAAATATAGCTTCCACATGAATTATTTTTCCCACACTACCTTGTTGGGTTATCACTAACACACACAAGGCCATAGATTGTAACTAATGTCCATCTACCTATACGTCTCTTTACATTATCAATATGAACTATTTTCAACATTATTCAATACTAATACATATCTTATAATCTTATACCCATCACCCCAACCACCTCAAGTTTTGCTAAATCTATATAACACACACACACATCAATCTATGGGGTATGTATCCTCTATATAGCTTTATTACTCTTCAATTAATGACATCAATTTTTTCAACACCAAAGAATATAAAACCACCTTACCTCTAATATTAATATACCGAAAAGTAACTGTTAGTCATTATAGAGCATGATAGGGAAGGACAATGGTAGTTTGATATAGATATATCAATGTAATGAAACTCATAAAGATCCAATAAATTTTTAAAAAAAGGAGAAAATTTACAAAAAGGGCTAAAAGAATCCTGAACATAGTATAACATTATGAATCATTATTTAGGTCCATTTGAAAACATAAAATCAAAAAAAATTCTCTTTGTTTTGAAAAGAATGAAATGATATTGGTTTTTTATTAACACAAACAACAAGCTATTTTTGGACATTTACAGTAGATAAAAGTGTAAACCTTTTCATCCATAAGAATCATAATCTAATGATTATATCTAAAAGACATAATAACATTAATTTCAATAAAATCCCTATATGATTAGTTACAGAAAATATTCACTTTCAAAAAAGATCAGGTAATAACTCAAGAAGTAAATAGATGGAATAAAATGAAAATTTATATAACCAACTAAACCATCCTATTCATATTAGAATAATACTTACTAAATCAAAATAGAATAAATCCTAATTGAAACAAATAAACTTATATAATCAAAATTGAACCAATATTCTCCATCTAAACCTTCCCAAAAATTAATTTTCCAAGAAAAATCTAAATATACCAAAAAATATTGAAATCAACTAAATAATGATTAATCAATTTAAATTAAATAAAACAAAACCAAATATAAAAATATAAATGATCCTTTTTCCTAATATAACAACATCCACTTAAACTAAATGGATCAAATTTATATGACCCAAACATTACTCCACTATGTCAAACCAATATGACATAAACTAGATAAACAAAAATAAAATAAAAAACATTAAAAATATATATTTGAATTGAATTAAAGTTAAATAATTTAAACTATATTTAGTATTACAAAACTCAAAAAAATTAATTTAATTGAATTGATATGAAAATAAGAAAACCTTAATTTACTATTTTGACCAAAACATGTACGATTTAAACCAAACTTAATTCATCCAAATATAAAACTATTAAATAATACTAAAAAAATTTCTTTCAACCAAACTATCTCATAGATAGGTAAATTAATGAAAACTAAATTAAAAGGATTACAGATAAATTAAAAATCCAATCCAGCCTGACTCAATAATAAATGTAATAAATATAATATAAATATATCTCAACTAATGTAATCATAATTCATAGATATTTATTAATTTTTTTGGGTTTTTTATCTATTTATTATTATTCAATAATATTATCCTATAGTAGTCAATGAAATTTATAGTAAGAAACTCTAAACATCAATGGTTGTGTTTCTGAATAATTTTTTCCCTTCATTAGGACAAAAAAAATAGAACTGTTATAAATGAAATAAAAGAAAATATTGTGTGTATTTTTATTGATATTTCAAATTTTGATAAGTAACTCATAATTATATTTTTTCTTATTTTAAAAAGTGTGACTTACAGGACCTTGATGAGAAGGAAGTTGAAATATTTAGGACAAATGATCATTTAAGACAACTATTAAGTGTGAAGAACTAGGGGAGAGTATGATGTCAACCTAGGAAGTGTATCATCCCCATTAATTATTTGCCCTCGTCAATCACCTCTCAATGATTTGATAACACTCATATATAAAATTCTTGTTCAAAAATCAGTTGAGGCAAAAAAAAGTTGTTATAGGGGAGCTTGAAAGAGGAAAAATGATCACTGATAAATTCCTAAAATCTATTATGGCTACATGTACATCGGTTCCATCATATAATGTTATGGTTTTTGATTCATGGGTGTTAATTTTAATGACCCTTACCAATGGGGCCCATTTTGCGACACCCCAAGACCCCCCCCCCCAATAGGCTGGGTGATTGTGATTATCCCTAAGTAGGCATATCACTATTATGGGAGGCCTGAGCATAACATACCTAAACAGTCACAAGTCTCTAATACCCTACAATACATAAATGTAAAATAATTGATAAACCATGCATGTTTATATCTAAATCCCAAAACTAGAGTATTAAAATATCCCTGGAATGTTTATAGGGAAAAATAAAATCCCACCCAGAAATTATGAGAACAATTCAAACATGAATATATAGATGGGGACTTCTATCAAGATAACCATAGTAACAGACCTTGGTATGTCCGACTCACTAAGAAGTTCTTGGTCTTGGTCCCTATAGGAATATGTTAAAAGTTCGATCATCTACGTAATACATGACACATGTGGGATAATACTATTCAAGGTTGAGTATAACAATACCAAATAGATCACCCAAAAATAACTAGGTAGAAATCAATATGAATAAAATTTATCTTTACAAAGGTACATTTATTTAAATTATATAACAATAGTATCCAGATATACTCAACACGACACATAGTCTCAAGGTATTTCACAACTATAATACTAGTCTAGGATTAATTCTCTAGAGTTCCACATAGCATTTGTTCTAGGAGAACACACTCCATGAGTCATATAGTACTGATGGGATGCATCTTATAGGTCATGAACATCAGGTCTTGTCATAGGAAGCATGCAATAAAGGTATAAATATAAAATATACATAGATGTGAATCACACCCAAACCCTTGGGGTATACCAACAAATCAATCTAGAAATACCTGTTAAGTAGAGGATCAACACCCATGTAGTGTTTGTCACAATATAACAAGAACACGACCAAGTAAAATTTGATGATATAGATTCTCACCTTATGCATCATGAAAAGATTCCAAAAAATCTCTACAATATGTCATTATGAATGTATCACCATTCTTTGTATAGGATGCAATTCCAGACTAACATACAAGGAATGGATATAGGTAACACACCACAACAAAAAATTTCCATGATGAAGAGGACATGAGATTAAATCCTTCCTTGAAGGAGTTCATAACATAAACTAGTAGTACCCAATGTGTTCCTTCAGCATCGATTCCTACCTTTGTATCATGACCCATTATCATGTCTATGTATAAGTACATGGAATGTAAATTATTGTGTACCTTTTCCAATGTCCATGTACATAGATTTTCCCATGTACACCAGGTCTAGCTATGTGTGTCTCAGAGTACACAGTGTGTATGTACCCATGTACTACTTTCTATGTCAATGCACCCTATGAGGTTCACATTGAGCTAAAATTTAACAGTTACATTTCATGTGACTGATCCACATGTCATGTTATATTTCTCTTCATTGTGGAACTCTAAGGACCACACCAGGGGTCCCACAGGGTATGTGTTCCTGAGATAATATATATTAAAAATTCTAGAAATCTAGTGGTTCTATATATGGATTCCCAAATCTATCATTTATACCATAAATAATGTCCATAGAACTCATGTCTAGTTTTTGACTGAACATGCCACCACTGAAGTCCATATTCTGGTCTTTGAATCGTTATAAAATGTAACCTAAATGCATGCCTTCATCATTCATCTAAAACTCATGCAGAAATGCCATTGATTTGGTCTCAATATATCATATTTGTTTTCATTACATGATACCCACATAATATTGAGTCTGAATATGTGATATAAAATCAATTTTCCAATAAATGAGAATAAAAAATTTTATTCAATGATATTTTGGTCGAACCATTATGATAATGAATCTCTGATAATGAACACACATAGAACAATGGGGAAAACAAAGAAAAAAAAGAGAAATGAACCTTGGATGTCTTTTGTTGGCCTTGATTTTCTTTCATTAGAATTATGAAATAAGAACCATGGATAAAAGAATGTCTCTAAATAAAATTCAATAGAATAATCACATCCCAATATATGACCGGTCCATTAATCAATCCATTGGTTGCTGATTCAATTTCACTATAAAATAAATAACAGTGAAGAATATAATATAAATAAACTTCTAACATTGACTCGGTTTGATCTATGATGAATAATGAAGTTGTGTATTTTTCATTGGGGATATCCTTAAATTTCTTTTCCCACTAATCATCAAACTACGATCTAGTTGTCTTTCTCCTACAAACTCCCCTGCAGTAGATCTCCAATGAGCTCTACAATTTGCAAGGTTATGCAACTAAACCTTCAAATTTGGAAATAAGACCATATCTAAATGATAATAATCATCACTGCATCAACAAATAAAATAAAATACTTTATTTAATTATTTTATTCATTTTACGCCTGTAAAAAAAATTTCATATACACCCCATGCTGAAAATGTTTATGTTGCAACTAAGGTAAAACTCACGTTCTAAACTCAACAGTGCCCTTATATTTTTTATTTAGGCCCCCCATTTTGTGGTTATTTAATATTTTATTGAAAACTATGTGCCTATGTATTTAATATATTTAATATATTTCAAAACATTATTTCAATCACATTGGTCCTCAGAACCACACTCCATCTCATCACCTAGTCTCCAGAATAATCCATAAAATATCCAAAAAATAATACATGGAAAATACAAGTCGCTAAATTCTTCCCACCTTGGGTAATTACATAAAAAACATGAAAAACTAGGGTCTATAAAAAAATATTTCATTACTAATCTTTCATCTAGGCCTCCCACTCCTAGGTGCACTCTTGATGGATCCATTAGGTCACGAGACACACCCTAAAGGGATCAATAGAACTTAAAGTATCTCCTCTTGCAGACCTTAGATCTCTACTAGGTACTCATCAATGTTAGCTCTATCCTCGATGTCCAGCTTTCCCTAATCGATAATATGAAATGGATTATGCATGTACCTACTCGGTTGTGACTCATAGAATACGCCATGTACCCGATAAAACTACAATAGTAGATCTATAAGTTATGACATCTCACCAACTATACAATGTATATAGAAAGGTCCAATTATTATTGAAGGAATCTTATGGACTAAGAAAATATCTCTAATCCACAACATGGTGAAACTTTTAGGAACACATGGTCTCCCTCCTAAAACATCAAAGGCCTCCCTTGTCTATCCGTATAGAACTTATGATTTCTCTTGGTAGTCCTCATCCACTCCATGATGATCTGTACCTTCTATGTAGTACCTCACACCATCATAGGGACCATAAGTGATGACTCTCCTCAGTCAGTCCAAGATAGTGGTGACCTGAAGATTCTCTTGTAAAAGGCCTCAAATGGTTCTATACTAATGGTGGAATGGTATATATTTTTTATGAAAACTCAACTAATAGTTCCTCACCATCATTGGGACCATAAGTGATGAATCTCTTTGGTCAGTCCAAGAAGGTGGCGACCTGTAGATTATCCCATATGAGGCCTCAAATGGTTTCATATCGATGGTGTAATGGTAGCTGTTGTTTTATGAAAAATCAACTAATAGTTTGTGATCCTCAAAACTATGGAGAATTTATAACATGAAAGCTCACATGGATTCCTCTTGAACCAGAATGTTCTTCTCAATCAGGTCATTAGTCTATCAGTAAACACCTGCGTCAAATGAAACTGAGTCTCAAAAGCATCATGATATCCCTTACATAACTGATATGTGAAGAGAAAATCATAGTTAGAATTTATATTCAATGTAAAACAATTGATTCATTCTATATCCTTCATATAGATGTGTCTTCAGATTTATAATAACTTATGCCGCTGAATAGCTAGGAAGTGGGATGACTAGGTGACTCGGTCTATGATCACCCATATGGGATTATGTTCCCAATAAATATTTTCTAATACCTTCATAAATTTCACAAATATCCCATCCCACTTTCACTATGGAGCCTCAAGGGATTGATCTAAACCTTCTAGAACATAGTGTCCAATATTCACTTACTGACATGTAAGGCATTGAGAGAAAAACTCTACAACTCTCATATTTATACATGTACACCAAAACTAATGTTAGAGGTATTTGTACATATTTTCCACACCTGGATGTACACCCAATGGATACATATAGAACTCTCAAAAATCCTCCTCCTACAATATCACTGGTACCACCATGTTTTCTTTATAAAGAATGACTTGCTCCCCACCTTTAGAAATCCTATCAGGTTCATGCCCATTTGATATCATAGTACACAGGGTATCATAGTCTTTATGCCTAGGTTTTGTCTCCCAAAAACACATATAAATTAGATGGGTAAAACCCATGTAATGGAGGTAAGATTATCAATCTCCATCAATAAAGGAGAACTGGAATAAGATCAACTACTCTGACACATCTCTCAGTATTGGAAAACAATATCTTCCATCAAGAGATTCTGTTACAACAATTTCCTTAAAAGAAGTCAAGAAAATATTTAATAGATATTATTTGAGGAAATCAAGACATCTTTAATTTCTAAGGATAATATCATTATGAAAGAAGATATACATGAAACTCTTACGGTCAGAATATATGATAATATGTTTCCCCATCAAGTAGTGTCACCGCATCTTCAATGCCAAGACTACCGCTGATAATTCAAGATCATGGTTCTCATGGTTATTCTCATTTGGTCTCAACTGATGTAAATAATATTAAATCAATTCCTTCCTATACATCAAAACATAACAAATAATTTTTCCTGATGAATTGAAGAACACTATGTACTTGAAACTCTCCTACAGAAATCTCAAGATGGGAGAATTCATCAATATCTGCTTCACTCCTAAAAATCCCGCTGGTACCTCTCTATACACATGAAAGGATTTAATTTTTAATGAAATTATTTTACATGTTATGTTATCCTAGGTAATTCAGGTATGAATCTTTGATTGTGTCATGTCTACCCATGTAATCTTCATAACATTGTCACATTCTTAGATAGATCACAAGATAACACTACCTCAGACTTCATGGAGTACACTACCACAACATCTTATGAGATAAAGTGTCTAAAAATGTGGACCTCCTGATTCTGGAATAGACACTTTGATAGATTCCCATAAATAAAATACTCATATAGTCCAGAAGAATCCTCATTTTTCATGTGTTCTCCTCCTCGGACGATATGTAGACTTGGATGTTATCAATAAAGAATATGTCAAACTGGTCTATGAAATGCTAAAATATCCAGTTCTTGATTCTCATGAGCACTACTGGCGTGTTATCATCCCAAAGGGAATCACCAATTACATAGATTTATTGTGGATACGTATAAATTAAATTTATATTATATCTTCATCTTGTATGGGAAAATGGTTATAGGATGATCTAATTCCACACATAGAGAACCATCATGCATTTCTCAACTAGTCAAAGAGGTAATAGACCCTCAGTAGTAGATAATTGTTCTTCATGGTCACCAAGTTTAAGCATCGATATTACTCAAATATCATCAATATATCAACAAATTTATTGTAAAAACACTAGGTCTTACCAGGTTGAAAAACTAGGTCATAAAATTCTATTCCTCTGCATATTTTCCAACTGCCCCCTCATCTTGTAGAGCTCTACATGACCTATCTGGCATGATGGTGCAGATAATAGGGTCATCCTATGGTGTTCATCAATGAATAATTCTATCTATTTATGGGTAAGTAAGCATAGAAAATCCTCATGAAATGCATCCCCATACTCATCCACCACTGTAGGGAAATGAAAACACTTAAAATCCCATGCAATAAGGTTTATTATAGCCAATAGATGAGTTATTGGTTGTGCCCTCATACGTCAGAGTCCATCATGTAATGCCTGGATGTTTTTTCACTCATAAAGTAAAACCAATTCCCATCATTATAGAACCACAACATCATCCACTAGAAACAGTCTATCTGAGCATGAATAGTACATAACATGTACATACCTAAAATTAATTAATAAGGCCTCATAACTACTATAAAAATATAATAATAGAAACTCTCTCCTACAATAGTTGGGTCACAGAGTTAGCACAACTGTGTGATCGATTAGGCATCTACATTATGAGTCCCCAAGTGAAAGTGTCAAGCCAATGGCTTAACCATGATCTCTAATTCTTGAACCATATATGGGGTAAAAAATGAATGAATGAAACATGTTTCAACAAGTAATGATGAAAATGTAGAAAACACATGGAACATGCCTCATTTTATATGTAAAGACTTTGGTTCATAAGTTGTGACTACCTATAGTTTTCCCTAAATCAGTCCTCCAACTCTCTGAGACTGGTGTAGACCACCTGAGGGATGCGGTGGTAAGAAGTCGAAGGGACTAACACCTACAACTCCTCTCCCATATCCTCTACCACATTTTCTACCCTACAGACCTTCCTACTCCTACTACTACCTCTTACTCAGTGTCCCATCCACTGTCTCCCAATCTATAATATGACTAGTTAGACAATCTAATGCATGATGTCCCCAACCATAACATGAGTATAAAAACCTCTCTATGGGATGACTAAACACATATGGTGATCCCTGAACCATATATCTTCTATCATGGGACCTCCTCCATAAATGTATCGCATGCATAGATCCTCAATAATAATGTCAGCTCCAAACTGAATACGTCTATACTCCTATGAACCCACTTCCAAAAACCCCTATCTAGCCTTTATAATCGCCATAAAGCTTAACCAAAAATGCCTGCTCTAGCATCCTGGAATATGTAGGGATGAAAAAAGGTATAAAAATAGCACAAATATCTGTACATAGCCTTCATTAAAAGTTTAGATCCTAGAAAAACTTATCATTAACCTTATCCATTTAGTACATGGGAAGGTTTGTGAACTTCAAAAAATAATTTTTCACTGTAGTACTTCCCTACTAGAGATGAAGAAGCCCATGGATGCATTGAATGATCAATGTAGCTAGGGAGAAATCCTATTTGAAAGGGAACTAAAACTATGACAATGATTGAGCTTCCTTGTCATACGAATGTGTTACTAGACCCCATATTCATAATATAGATCCATCGATAAGTAAAACTACCATGAACTCCATATAATCTATCGATTTCCTCTCAGGGTGGAAAAATTGTGTCACCAGCGCAAGAAATTCCTTATCTATCTATGGGCTGGGCTCACCACACTAGTGCAGAAAATGTTTTTTACGTCACCATTTTTTACGTCGGTTATATATAACCGATGTAAAAATGTGGTGAGTAGATTTTTAACGTCGGTTATTTTAATAACCGACGTTACAAATCGCCCCTGTTCGGTTTTTACGTCGGTTATTTGGAAACTGACGTAAAAAACCCAATATCTACGCGTTTTTTACGTCGGTTATCAAATAACCGACGTAAAAAACCCCCCTCGTGCTTTGGTTTTTTACGTCGGTTATTTGATAACCGACGTAAAAAATGCGTAGATATCGGGTTTTTTACGTCAGTTTCCAAATAACCAACGTAAAAACGAGATATCTACGTGTTTTTTACATCGGTTAGAAAATAACCAACGTAAAAAACCAAAGCACGGGGGGGTTTTTTACGTCGGTTATAAAATAACCGACGTAAAAAACCAAAGAGCAGGAGCTTCATTACGTCGGTTTTAAAATAATCGATGTTATAAATTTAAAAAATAGTTTATAACGTCGGTTATATAATAACTGACGTTATAAAGCTTTTAAAGAAATTAAAGCCTCGTGGACTGTCATTTACGATTTTTCGATTGACAGTCCACCGGCTCGTCTCTCTGGCGCGGTAAACCCTAATCAGCTCGTCGATCGACCTGCGTTAAACTCATTTTGGCTTCATTGTTTATCTTCTTCACTCCTCTCGGATCTATCATCTCAACTCGCAACATTCAAGTAAGCCTTCCACGAATTTATTTCGTTCTTTTTTTTCACGGATATTCTATAATTATGTTTTGCGATTTTTGTACATTTAATGTAAACAAGATGTAGTGGTTTCCAAGTATGCACCTCATTACTATTTTGATAAGATTGTGATGAGATAATCTAAGATACATATGATTCATTGATGGAAGTGATACAATTTCACATGGTGTAGGATGATTTATGGGCGGGGTGAGACCATGACATTAACATTGGGGTGTGAGAGGAAAACTAGTGGAGAAGTGGTATCCGAGAACCTTAATTTTAATATATATATATATATATAATTTTTTATACAAAAAGGTTTATTTATATGAATTATTTTGTGAGTGATCCATAGTGAGTATATGAAACTATTTTTCCTTGTTTAGGTGATGATTTAGATTCCTTTTTTCATAGGGCTTTAGTGTGCTTCCTCAACATTTTCATGAGATGTTTTAGGGAGGATCTTACTATATATACATGTTATGCCCACCATACATAAATATAAACCATTTTTTTGGTTTTTAAAAGAAATATGTAGTTTTTTATAGATGTTAGTAGCATGGAAGTGTTGTGGAGTAGCGCATTGGGGTGTGAGAGGAAAACTAGTGGAGAAGTGGTATCTGAGAACCTTAATTTTAATATATATATATATATATATATATATAAATTATACGAAAAGGTTTATTTATATGAATTATTTTTTGAGTGATCCATAGTGAGTATATGAAACTATTTTTCCTTGTTTAGGTGATGATTTAGAATACTTTTTTCATAGGGCTTTAGTGTGATTCCTCAACATTTTCATGAGATGTTTTAGGGAGGATCTTACTATGTATACATGTTATGCCCACCATACATAAATATAAACAATTTTATTGGTTTTTAAAAGAAATTTGTAGTTTTTTATAGATTTTAGTAGCATGGATGTGTTGTGGAGTATCTTTCATGAGTATATAGAGTTTATTGTTTCTTCCTAGTTTTACTTTTAGTTCTAATAATCTTGTTTTTGGTTTATGTACAACAATACATGTATGAATTCATGCATAATTATCTAAATTTATTCATTTCAAACTGAGAAGGGTTACTTTTGGTGGGAGCAGATCCTAAATGATATGGTATGAATTCATTCTATCATAACCATAAATAAAATATAGTAGTATTTTATTTGTCATATACATCAACTTATACTCTTCTTTTTCATCACAAGCCCTTTGAGAATAAAAAACCAAACTAAGGGCTTTGGTATCCACATTGCCTTTTGTTATAGAATATGGGACATCAAAATCAAATGATTGAACATATTCCTCCAAAAAAACACTTCCATTGATTTTTATAATTGTGTGAAAATATTTACCAAATGGATTTAGTGTATATAGAAACCATTAATAACATGTTAAATAGGTAGTTTATCTAATATATTAAAACATCAAAACCGCAATCAATATTAAACTATGTAGGCGTCATGGTTTTCTTTGATTCAATGAAATTTAAAACTGTTATATCTAACTATATTTTGTTTTAAAAATAATATTCAAGCATATTTTTTTAAATACCTATAGATTTGTTTTATATTTTAAATTGTTTTACATTCAAATTATGATTTTTTTCATATAAACATATATTTGTCTTATCTTAAAAATATATATTTTTTGTTGATATTTGTTATAGGTAATAATGAGTCGAAGTTGGATTACGGAACATCAAATGAGCAATGAATTTGAGGAAGGTGTTGATGCCTTTTTGGAATTTTCAAAACAAAATGTTCCAAGTAGTGACATTTCTTTCATTCCATGCCTGAAATGTTTGAATATGAAGAAGTTGAAAAGTAGAGAGATAAAAGATCATCTGATTTGTCATGGTTTTAATCCGAGTTACAGCCCTTGGATTTGGAATGGTGAAACTGGACAGAATGTCACTGATGATGATGATTCGCAAGATGGTAACTTCGATGTAATTGAAGAAATGATTCGCGATATTGTAGCAGAACAAATTGAGATAGAACCGACAGTTGCGCGTCTATATGGTGATGCTGAAAAACCATTATATCCCGGTTGTACATATTTTACGATTTTGTCGGTGGTGTTAAGATTTATTAACCAGAAGGCGAAGCACGGATGGAGTGACAGAAGTTTTACAGAGCTGCTACAATTGATGAAAG
Organism: Viscum album; assembly: GCA_963277665.1. NCBI lineage: Eukaryota > Viridiplantae > Streptophyta > Magnoliopsida > Santalales > Viscaceae > Viscum > Viscum album. Next base: position 552,973,133 of record OY728130.1, on the reverse strand, counting down.
ACATTCTTCCAAAAGATAACGATCTTCCAGATTCACATTGCAAAGCCAAGAAAATATTATGCCCGATGGGATTGGGATACAAGAAAATACATGCCTGTCCGAATGACTGAATTATATATAGGAAGGAATATGAATTTCTGTTAGAGTGTCCTAAATGTGGGACATCATGGTATAAGGTGAAAGAAAAAATCACAGGCTGATGTAGATATTACAAAGCTCCCTTCAAAGGTATTTTGGTATCTTCCTATAATTAATCGTTTCAAACGTTTATTTGCTAATTCACATGATGCAAAAAGGTTAAGATGGCATGCTGAAGAGCGGGTATGTGATGGAAAAATACGTCATCCAGCTGATTGTCCACAATGGAAGAAAATTGATGCGCAGTATTCTACATTTGGAAATGAAATTAGAAATCTCAGACTAGGGTTGTGCACAGATGGAATGAATCCATACCGAACACTCAATAGCACACATAGTTCATGGCCTGTTTTATTGGTAATTTACAACCTCTCTCCTGATGTTTGTATGAACCGCAAATATGTCATGTTGAGTACAATGATCTCTGGTCCAAAGCAACCCGGTAATGATATTGATGTTTACTTGTCACCGTTAATTCATGATTTGAAACTGTTATGGGATGATGGTATTAGGGTGTATGAGTATTATAAAATGGAATATTTTCAATTGCATGTAGTGCTTCTGTTCACTATAAATGACTTCCCAGCGTATGAAAATTTGTCTGGATACAGTGTTAAAGGGAATAAAGCATGTCCAATTTTCAAACAACAGACGTCATATTGTCAATTGCATCATGGGAGGAAAACAGTGTACATGGGTCATCGAAAGTTTTTGCCTATGGAACACCCTTATAGAAGACTAAAAAAGGAATTCAATGGCTCACAAGAATTTGATACTGCTCCAAAACCTTTATCCCCTGATCTTTATTTTGAGAGGGTGAAAAACCTTGATGTGACATTGGGAAAGACACAGAAATCTGGTAATGATAGACATATTTGGAATAAAAGGTCAATTTTTTTGAGCTACCATATTGGAGGTATCATGAAGTTAAACATAATATTGATTTCATGCACGTGGAGAAGAATATTTGTGATTCTTTGATTGGAACATTGTTAAATATTAAAGGAAAGACTAAAGATGGGTTGAATGCAATATTAGACTTACTATCAATGGGAATACATTTGGAGTTAGCTCCCACTCCTAAAGGAAGACGAACATTTCTTCCCCCGGCTTGTCATACATTATAGAAGAGGGAGAAAATTAGCTTCTGTCAGTGTCTTCATGATACCAAAGTTCCTCAAGTTTATTCTTCTAATGTAAAATTTTCTGTCTCATTGAAGGACTTGAAGTTGATAGGTATGAAATCACATGATTGTCACGTCATGATGCAACAAATTATACCAGTTTCATTGCTTGGAATATTGCCCATTCGTTTTAGAAAGACTATAATGAAGTTGTGTTATTTTTTCAATTCAATTTGTAACAAGGAGATTGATGTGAATTCTTTGAACATTTTGGAAAAGGATGCAATTTTTATACTTTGTCAATTGAAAATGTATTTTCCTCCAACTTTTTTTGATATAATGGTGTATTTAATGATTCATCTGGTTCGAGAAATAAAGCTTTGTGGACCTGTATATCTTCGTTGGATGTATCCTTTTGAAAGGTATATGAAAATATTAAAGGGGTATGTTAAAAATCTATATCGACCTGAAGCCTCCATTATTGAAAGGTATATTTCTAAGGAGGTAGCAGAGTTTTGTGCGAGCTACTTGGCTGCGGCACAACACTTAGGTTTGCCTCCATCTCACCATGAACGAGTTAATAATGAGGGAAAGGGGATTCGCGGCTTGAAAGTCAATTCATTGTCAGCTGAACAGATGAAGAATTTAGAATCATACATCTTGAATAACATAGCTGATGCTCAACCGTATATCACATTTCATATTAATGAGTTGAAACAATGTCATCCAAAGAAGAAATAAATGTGGATTTTGAATGAGCACAACAAAACGTTTTTGTCATGGATTAAAAAGACTTTGCTTGGTAGATCAGATGTATCAGAGACATTAAAATGGATAGAGGGTGGTCCATGTTTAAATGTGATAACATGGTCCGGTTATGACATTAATGGTTATACATTTCATACAAAAGCTCAGGACAACAGAAGTGCAGTTCAGAACAGTGGTGTATTGGTGTTTGCAGAAGTAATGCATTTTTCGAGTGCTAAGGACAAAAACCCAATTTCTGCATCAAGTGCATATTATGGAGTGACTGAAGACATATGGGAGGTTGATTACTTTAAAATTAAAGTTCCCGTTTTTAACTGTAAATGGTTTAACGGTAACAACAGTGTCAGACACGATGAATTTGGAATGACACTTGTTAATCTGAATAGATTGGAAGACACAACTGATTCTTTTATAATGGAAATGCATGCAAAACAAATTTTCTATGTAGTAGATCAATCAGATATGTAGTGGGCTGTTGTTTTACAAGGGAAAAACAATATGTTGGTGGGGATGAACTTGATAAATATGATGATTTATGTGAGATCCCTACTTACATGGAAATATTAATAGAACATAACGATGATCATGTTGAAGACATAGTTTGTGCCATAAGGAACGAACACGACGAAGGAATTTGGGAAAGCAATCCATTTGTACATTCCTAAAATTACAGGTAACATATGTTTATTTCTTGTTTACATTTATTTTTTCCATAAATGTTAGATATTGTAAGTTTTTTATTTATTAAAACATGTTTTAAAATAAAATAAGTATTTGTTTTTGTTTGTTTTAAGTTTGTTTAGTTTACTTTATCATGTTTATAACCATTACATGAATTTTAAAATGATTATTTTTGTTCACTGACAATTACTTTACCATGTTTACAATGTTTACCAGGTTTACCATTTTTACCATTTTTACCATCTTGACCATCTTGACCATCTTTTCCATATTTACCATTGTTTAACATGATTACCATATTACCAATGTTTACTATTATGTAACTTAGTACACTTTTCTATTTTCTGATTACAGTAGTATTAAAATATTTGAATTTGTATATTTGTGAACTGACGTTTGTTTTTTTGATTTGAAGGATAATGACAGATCATTCAGATGATCAACCACATGATTCTGGAGAAGAGCATATTGTTGGTCATACCTCTGGGGATGAACATTCACATGCTCCTATTACGACAAAGAGTTCAAAGGTTGGTAAACGTGGGTCCACACGTTTACCAAAATTATCACTTGCCCGTACGCAGGATCAGAGGATAGTCGTTGAGTTTGATGATGATGATATTCCTAGAGGTCCGAATGCCAAATATTTTAAGAGTTTTGTTGCAACTCAGGCTAAGACCAAAGTAAGTATTCTATATGATGATTGGAGAGGTGTGGATAAAGCGATTATCTCTCAGTTGTGGGGGACGATTTTGGTAAGATCTTTTGTCATTTTTTGACCATTCTTTTAATGTTTCTTGTATATATAATATGTTTAACCTCTTCTTTATCAGATGACATTTGATATTCCTGACACTGGAGGAGTCATGAAGAAATGCTTATCGTTGGCTGCCAGGAGATGGAGGGATTTCAAATCAACCCTCTCATCTGATTTCATTTATGGTTATAGGAGTCACGACAATCCATGTCTTATATATCCTTTTATAGATGAAGACACATGGAGACAGTTCTTTGAAAGTAGAAAAAAAGAGTCATTTCTGGTAAGGGCAATGTAAACTTTTATAAAATTTCTTATATAAATGATTTTATTAATGTTTTGTTAATGATTTCTTATTCTTAAATTACAGAAAACAAGGAAAGATCATCAGGATATCCAATATAAAAATGTATACCCTCATCGTTTATCTCGGGGAGGGTATGCATTATTGGAAGAACAAATGATGGTGGAAAAATTTCAACAACTAAGAGCTGAGTCTTCAAGCCCTGGAGAGGTGGCCCCTCCATCCCCTCCATCTAGACATGAAAAATAGAATAGAGCTCGAAAGGGAAAAAAAGGGCAATATCTTTCAGAAGAATCGAGAATCGTAGCTGAGAGGATTGTAAGATATCTATTTAATTTATTTAAGTTAACTTTTTCTTCATATAAGTTTCAATCATTACAGAAATGTTCAATTAATTAATATAGGACTCTCTTGAGGAGCAGAGTTCAGAGGGAATATTTATAGCTACTGGGAGGGAAGATATTTTATTTGCAGCATTGGGAAGGCCCGAACATCCTGGTCGTGTAAGAGGATATCTGGCAGGTGTATCGGTAAGAAAAGTGTTTCCACGTTCTTCAACTTCTAACATTGAGGGGGTTTATAAAAAAAATAGAATCCTTGGAGGCTGAAGTTCAAAATATTAATGCGACGATGGAGGAAAAGATTAGAGAGTCGGTGCAGTCTATGTTTGCAGAAATGCAAAGATAATTTCAGACTGTAGCTCCCACTCCTCCACCTCCCCCTGCAGACCCCATTATTTATCATCCACCTCCGCCAGTAGCTCCCACTCCCCCACCTCAGCCTGCGGACCCCATTTTTTATCCTACACCTCCACCGCAGCTTCCTACATATTGCAAGTTGTATTTTGATGATTCATAACATCATATAGTAGCATACGGGTTGGTATATTGTATAGGAGATACAGTTCATCATCAACAAATAGAGGTAGAGAATCAGAGGGTCACTGTACAGGATATTATGGATAGATCAGCTAGGGTACCAATACCTACAGATGAGGTGGTGATAGTTGGACAGAGTATCGGCCATTTTTTAGTTTGGCCATCCAGACTTCTTCGACTCATTACCATAGAGGTATGAATGTTATATCTTTTATTTTACTTTTTTATTAAAGTTGTTTTATCATTTGAAAACTACTATATTTTTCAAAAAAATTTCATAGGAATACTTCAAAGGTAAAGAAATACTGTATAGACAACAACAAAGACAACATGCTATGACATCAGATACAGCTTCTCGTGGTCTTGACAGATTGTCAAGATATTCACATTTTTTGTTGGGTTTTTATGAGTTTCCAATAGAATCTCATGTTTGTGGACGTGAAATAAGTATGGGGATTACAAAAACTGATATCATGGAGCTTGTTACTGGAGATAAGTTGGGCATCAACGTGGTGCAAATATTTTCCATGTAAGTCTTAACACCTTTTCCCTGCATTATATTTATTAATAATGTATACTTATGTATGTTTTGTATTAGGTATCTTTATAAAATTTGTGAGAGGAATGAGCTGACAGAAGTATATGGATTCATGGACCCGCAATTGATTTCCCCTGAAGCATGTGCATTGAATGAGGAACAAAGAATGGTTTATATTGCTGAAAGATTTGAAAAGAATATAATCACACAATGTTGGATGATGCCTTTTTGTGAGAGGTATGAAACACATTTCTCTAAAAGAGTTAATTATATTTTAACATAAAAAACCACTAACCTTAAATTTCCTTTTATCAGTGATCATTGGATGTTATGGATTTTTTGCCCAAGGGAGAAAGCTCTTTATTGGATATGCTCTGTTCATGGTGATGTGCGGGAAAATTTTATGAATATATTGGAAAAGTAAGTTTCAATTTCTCAATAGTTTTATATATTATAATGAATTTTAAATTTACCCCATTCGTATTACTTTCTAACAGTGCATGGGTTTACTTTCGAAAAAACACAATGAAAAGAAATGAAAAGATCAAATATATAAATGTGAAGGTAAATTTCCATTAATAATTTGTACTTTTTGATTTATTACATAAAAATAATATATTGAATTTACACTCATTCAAATAGAATTTTCATGAACAACAAGGCGTCATCGAATGCAGATATTATATGTTAAGATTTATGTATGAAATAATAACAACTGGGACAGTTGTGAATTTTGACCTGGTACGATTTCCTCTTAAACTTTTCCATAATATTTCAATTTGATTTATTCATTATACACGTTAACTATCTTCTTTTTCATTTGTAGCTTTTTGATGACCCTCAACCCTATACTGATGAAGACATCAAACACGTACAAGTGGAGTGGTCAAATTATTTTACAGGTTTGATTTAATTTTAGTTGTTTGTAATGTAAAATGTAATTTTGAATATTTTCATTTTAATTGTGTATTTGGTAGTTTTTTAGGTTGGATTTAGTTTTTTTGAAGTTGATAGTGTAAGTTTTGAATGTTATATAAGTGAATGTTTAATTTTGCTCTACTTCTTGTTTTGGTCTACTTTTGATGGTTTTTCTTGTATGGATTTGGGTCTGTGGGGGAGGGGTTCCAAGGGTGTGGGGGTGTGTTCAGTGGGGTTGGGGGTGTCCAGCGGTCTGGGAGGGCTGTCCGGTGGGGTAGGGGGACAGTCATGGGGGTGGCAGGGATGTACAGGGGTGTCGGAAGGCGGTCCAGGGGTGTGGGAGTGCTGTCCAGGGGTGGGGGGGGTTGTCCAGGGGTGTTTGGGGCTATCCAGGGGTGTGGTGGGGGATGTCAAGTGGGGTGAGGGGGTGAGCGGGTGCTGTTCAGGCGGGTGGGGGGTTGTCGAGGGGTTTTTGGGGGTGTCCGGGGGTCGGGGCAGTCCAGGAGTGTGGTGGGGGCTCGAATGGGGTGGGGTAGGGTTGTCCAAGGGATATACATGAGGGTGGGAGCTCCAATGGGGTGGGGGAGGGCTGTCCAGGGGGTATACATGAGGGTGAGGGCACCAACGGGGTGGGGGAGGGCTGTCCATGGGGTATAAATGAGGGTGAGGGTTGTCTAGGGGGTAAGTTTTATATGTTATCTATGTACATGCTTAATTTTGATCTACTTCTGTTTTTGTGGTAAGATTTCTTGATTTGTTTTCTGGTTGATTCTGGTGGAGAGAAGATGAATGCATTCTGTTTAAAAAAAAATTGGGTTTATCACGTCAATTATTAAATAATCGACGCTATAAAATGCCTGGAATATAGTTTATCACGTTAGTTATTTAATAACCGATGTGATAAAATGCCTAGAAAATAGTTTATCACGTCGGTTATTTAATAACCGACGTGATAAAAGGCCTGGAGAATGGTTTATCACGTCGGTTATTTAATAACCGACTTGATAAATGGCCTAGAAAATGGTTTATCACGTCGGTTATTGAATAACCGACGTGATAAACGGCCTGGACAATGGTTTATCACGTCGGTTATTGAATAAACGACCTGATAAACCGCCTCCCGTCGGTTTATCACGGCGGTTATATAATAACCGACGTGAAAAACGCCCCTCCCCCGGTTTTTCACGTCGTTTCTATATGAACCGACGTGATAAACCACGCTCACCCCGGTTTATCACGTCGGTTTCACGTCGGTTGTTTAAAAACTGATGTGATAAACCATTTTCCAGGCCTTTTAACACGTCGGTTGTTAAATAACCGACGTGATAAACCCTTCCCATTTTCTTTATCACGTCGATTCTAAAATAACCGACGTGATAAACATCGCGATTTTATGTTTTTGACGTCGGTTTTTAAATAACCGACGTCAAAAACCTTATTTATAACGTCGCACGTATTAACGTCGGCTAGAAACCGACATAAAAAATGAAAAATAACCGACGTAAAAAACGTTTTCTGCACTAGTGCCAAGAATCCTAGGGGGATACAATCACTAAAACTAAGAGAGTGTACTCAGAATGTGCACCTAATCTTCTGGTAATTCATGTACCATCTAATTATTTATAGGTAGTGGTATAATTGTTGCACCACATGGAGGTAACACATATGGAATTGGACCCTCTATTGATGCCTCATCACTAAGGGGATCATCCTAATGAACCTCATGTTAAATAAAATTTTGAATACATCATGGAGGCATCCTGAAATACAAAAGATATATAATAGTCAATGAGTATATCTGGAGGTCCGAATCAAAAAGGACATGAAACCCACAACCCGTTCATATATGAGAATGCACCATTATTTTCTCTAAAACCAGTTTCCTCGTGTACTAAGTCCATAGGAAGGCGATCTGTGTCCTGGTGTATGGATATGTCCTATACTACACCATCACTAGAGTCTCTGGCCTGAAATATTAACTTGAAACACTAAAAACTATTTCACAAAACCAATATCAATGAATAAGATCCCATGTTAGAATTGAATCCTTTGATACCACTCTATCATGACCTTTTGTAATGTTTCTTGTTTCACGACTCCATATGTCTTCCACCAATAGTCCATGGGATAGAGACTATCACCTGATAGGAATATCATTATCATGGGAGTCCGTAGCCTAAAATACCAATACACACATATCTAAGTATATAAAACATTGAAATGTAAAACAATAGATAAATAATGAATCCATACATATAAATCATATAAATATTTTACGATAAAAAGCTCTAGAAACAAACTGGGAAAAACACAAGCCCACCACAGAGAGTCTGAGAAGAAGTAAAAATTGAAAGTAAATATGGGGAATTTTAGTCATGATAACTTTAAGAAAACCCCTCAGTATGTTCGATTAACTAATCACTACCTCATCTTGGTCCCTATAGGATGTAACGTCCCGGATCTGGGTGCCACTCAACTGATTCCCCGAACCCGGTTGGTAACATGACCTTAGGCGCATTTTCACAAATGCCAGATGTTGCCGACTAGTAGTGAGGGATGAGGTCTGATAGTGGGGAATCTATGCTCTCATTTGTCAAAGAGTAGCGCAGAGGAGGAGATAAATAACATACAATAGCTGAAGTAGTAAGAAATATATAACGGAAACGAGCAAATGAAATAAAAGAGAAACATCAGTTATATATATAAAGATGCCGCATGTCACTAATTCTATGAAAGCATTCAGAACAAGATACACAGTAATACAATACAATATAACTCAAAGTACAAGGTACAGCTAAGGAAAACAAGAAGAGTAAACAAAACGCAGCGGCATCACAAGTCAAAGCTCGGTCCCATGCCCCCATACTCCTCTGCTACAATCATGTACTTGTATAAAGACCCTTTACCCTATCAACACCTGCAACAATATAGTCTGTTTGGGCCGAAGACATAACCCAAACAGGGTGTGTGAAATAAATCCTAGTAGGCACCCACCAAAGGCTCGTGCACAACTGTCAGTGAGAATATGCAACAGCAGTGTGTAAAAGTAAATGCATTAAAATAGTAAGTACTCAAAAGTAACTATCACTGCCAGTTTCATTGCCTTTTTAATATTCTTTTAACAATTTAACATAATTTAATTCTGAGATAACTAGAACCATACCCAAAGTCTAATAAAAACCCTACCCTCATGCTAAATGTAACCATGCCCTCATGATAATATAGTCATGCACTCAGGATAAATATCACCATGCCCTCAGGCTAAATACAACTACGCCTTTAGGGTAATATAACCATGCCCTCATTCTAATTATAACCACGCCCTTCGGCTAATCAGAACCATGCCCTCGGGCTATAGTAAAACACTGCCCTCAGGCTCAAGTAACCGGGTCGATCCCAAGGCATAACATGTAATTCCATACCAAATTTCATCTCAAGAAAACTTTAAATAGGTAATAATCATGGTATACCCTCGGGTATCCAGGGAAAATGGCTAAACAGAGAAACGCACACCCGGGGTGGCCCTAGATCCAAGCAGTGATCCCAAACAACAGTTTTAATTTATCATTAGATTATCTAAAAAATTCTAGATATCTTATCATCAAAGGCCTCAACCATACGATACCCCGAACATGGGTTCATAGCACAACAACACACAAAAATCAACTCAATAGTTGGAATAAACACCGGACCGCCTACCTCGATCACCCCTGATTGATATACGTGAACGACACCTCCCAAAACACCCACGAACGATGTAGATCTAGGATAAACGCTCACACATTCAACCTCAAATAAAATTACCTTGGGAAATAATTTTTAGTAACTACTCAAGGAGAAGGAAGGGATTACCTGTGTGGTTCAATCGAAATCGACAGCGTACGAATCGGGTTCCCGGTGTATGGTCATGAGCTCTCCCAAGATCTGGCCTCCTCTCCCGAGCTCCTCCGGCGTTCTAAGCTTCCTCTATCCAAAGAGGAGTCTACTGCCCATTTTAAGTGAAAAAGAAAACAAACTACACGACATGTAATCTCAAGTACACGATGTGTACTTTTCATCATTTAATTGTTCCTCTAGTTGCTACTTTTCACTGCTGCACAGTTCACTTGTCGACATTAGTACAATGTGTGTATTTCTGATTATACAGCATGTAATGTCGCTCAGCTGGAAGCTGCCTCCACTGCCTTACTATTCACCTGCCGACTGATTACACAACATGTAAATACCTAGTACACGGCGTGTAGTTGGTTTCTACACCTTTCATCACTGTCTGTCCTACACGGCTTGTGTACTCATCCAACACAGGAAAAGTATACGACGTGTGGAAAAGTACACGGCATGTACCCACAAAATTTGGGATTTTTACCCATTTTTCTTATTTTCTCAAAAACACTTAAGTAAAGAGGAAAAGAAGAAACTCGTACCTCAAGAAGAAGAACCTGATTCTTACAAACATCCCCCCTTAAAGAAATTCTTCCCTGAATTGCCCTTCCAAGTGTGGAAAAGATAAAGCTATGAACAACTCCATCCACTAAGCATTTATGTCGGTCTCCCGCTCCTAGGATTCATCCTGCACATGGCCATGCTTCCATAGCACCCGTACGAGAGGAACTGGCTGACCTTGAAGAACCTTCGTGCTCCTATCAACAACACGAATCGGATGCTCCTTAAAGGATGCATCGACCTGAATCTCAACCTCCTCGGGCTGAAAAACGTGAGATGGGTCTGAATGATAATGGTGCAGTTGAGATACATGGAAGACATTGTTCATGGCCCGGTACCTCTGTGGTAACTGCAACTGATAGGAAACCGACCCAACTCTCTCCAGAATCTCAAATGGCCATACATACCTCGGGAAAATTTTACCCTATCTCCTGATCTGCCTGTGTCCCAATCTCAGTGAAACACACAAAAACACCTGATCCCTGACCATGAACTCCAAGGTTCGTCTATGGAAATCAACATAAGATTTATGATGAGACTATGCAGTAGCCATCCTCTTCTGAATCAACTGGACCTGCTCATAAGTCCCCTGCACGAGACGTGGTCCTAGTGAAGCTGCCTCACCTGCCTCCATCCAGCACAAAGGTGATGGTAATGGCCTACTATATAAAGCCTCGTAAGGTTCCATATCAATAGTTTCATGAATACTGTTATTGTAGGAAAACTTGAACAGGGGTATGTGCCTCTCCCAAGAGCCCCCAAAGTCTAGGACGCATGCACGCATCATGTCCTCATGCACCTATATAGTACGCTCTGACTGGCCTTCAGTCTGAGGGTGGTAAGATGTTCTTAGAAGCACCTGTGTACCCAGTGCCCTCTAAAAACTTTTCCAGAAATGAGACATAAATTGGGCGTCACTATATGAAATGATAGGAAGAGGGACCCCATGAAGATGTACTACCTCTCAGATATACATCTTCATGATCTCTTCAATATTGAAGGTCTCCTTGATCGGCAAAAAGTGACCTACCTTCGTAAGTATATCTACAAGAACCCACATGGAATATTTTCCTAGAGGTGACATCGAAATCCCTATCACAAAGTCCATCGTGACATCATCCCATTTCCACTACGGAATGGGTAACTATTGTAATAGTTCGGCTACCCTCTGATGCTCCGCCTTCACCTGCTGACAGGTGGAACATCTCGTAACAAAACCAAATATCTCTTTTTTCATACCCGACCACCAATACTGATGTCTCAAGTCACAGTACATTTTGGTAACCCCAGGATGAACTGCCCAAGCTGAAGCATGAAACTCCTGCATCATCTCCTCGTGTAAATCCCTTGGAACCCATACTCGTCGATGGAAACACAGTACTTCATCATCGCCTAGCGTCCATCCAGGGGGAGGGTCCTCACTTGACACCGAATCCCGTAGAACTGGGCCTTCAGAATCTGATAGTTGTCTCATCCTCACTTTATCCAGGAGGGTAGAAGTCACAACTAAGGAAGAAAGATAGGGTTTCCCATGACTATCGTGGACCTCCAAATGCATCTCAGATAACAAAGCCATAAGCTGCCACTCACCACTGGCCTCTTGAACTGCCTGTATCTGAGTCTTCCTGCTCAGTGCATCAGCAACTGTGTTACCCTTACTAGGTGTATGGGAATGCTCAAAGTCGAAGGACTGAAGGTATTCAACCCACCTTTGCAATCTCAAATTCAGGTCATGCTGGGTAAAGATATACTTGAGTCTTTTGTGGTCTGTAAACACCAAGAAATGATCTCCCAAGAGATAATGTCTCCAACAGCATAACGCATGAACAACTGCAGCCAACTCAAGATAATGTGTAGGGTAATTCCTCTCATGTGGCCTCAACTGGTGAGACTTGTACGCAACAACTCGATCGCCCTACATCAACACTACTCCCATCCCAATACCTGATGCATCCCAGTAAACTGTATAGCTCTTTCCCTTCTCTGGAAGTATCAAGACTGGTGCTGATTTCAACCTTACCTTCTGCTCCTGAAAGGATGTCTCACAAGCTTCTGACCAAACTAACTTCACAACCATTTTAGTCAAACCTGTTAATGGCGTGACTAAGCGGGTAAATTCTTGTATAAAGAACCTGTAGTAACCATCCATCCCTAATAAAATCCGTATCTCAAACACATTTATAGGCTGCTCCCAGGAAACTACTGGTCTCACTGTCTCTGGATCTACCGCAACTCCTTCCTCTGAGATAATATGACCCAGGATGTAAATTTGGTCCATCCAAAAGTGGCACGTTGAGAGCTTAGCTTATAGACGATGATCCCTTAGTGTACCTCATACTATCTCAAGATGGGTGGCATGGTCATGTCGAGTGTGAGAGTACACCAAGATATCTTCCATGAAGACTACCACAAAAGAATCCAAATAAGGATGGAACACACGATTCATAAGAGCCATGAAAACTGATGGAACGTTTGTGAGTTCGAACGGCATAACCAAGTTCTCGTATAGACAATATCTACTCTGAAAAGCTATAAGCAGTATGTCCGATGGTCTAACACGTGACTGATGATATCCAGATCTCAAGTAAATCTTTGAGAACACTCATGATCCTCGAAGTTGATCAAAAACATCATCAATCCTCAGTAAGGGATATTGGTTCTTGACCATCAACTAGTTCAACTTCCAATAATCCACACAGAGTCAGAGGGTACAGTCCGCCTTCTTCGCAAAAAAGGCCGGCGATCTCCAAGGAGAAGTACTAGGTCGGATGAAACCATATTCCTGTAACTCCTCTAACTACCTCTTGAGCTCTTGAAACTCAGGTGTGGACATTCTATAAGGAGGAATGGACACTGTTGTCGCTCCTGGCACAAGCTCAATAGAGAAATCCACCTATATCTCCGGATGAATACCTGAAAAGTTGTCTGGGAAAACATCCATGAAATGATCAAATACTAGAGGTAAATCCTTCTAACAAGACCCCTAATCATTCAGATAAAAACACACAATCTGGGCTATCACACCACCTCTCCCATGATTCTCGGGTCCAGCTCAGCTCGCCTGGACATCCCACTCACCCTTTTATAGAAAATCTCCGCCCTCTGGTGATGTGAAACTCACCCTGTGATGATAGCAATCCACAAAGGCTCGGAAGGGTACCAACCAGTCCATCCCGAGAATGACATCATAGCTCGTCATCTCCAAGACATAGAGGTCCCATAGAAAGTGACACCCACCAACCTCTAGGGGGAACTCCCTGCACTGACGCACACCAGCCGTTCTAGTTCTCAACAGAGTCTCTAGTGTCATAACATCAGAAAAAGAAGAAACACAGAGCCCAAGGCTCTCCACAATGAGCACGGATATAAATCTATGTTTAGCACCCATATCGAAAAGTACATAAGATAAAACAGAAGCTACTAGAATAGTACATCTGACAGTAGAAGGTTCGGGATCTTACCCTTGTTGGGTATGTTGCACTGCATATACTTGCCCAGTGTCGCGGCCCTACGACATAGCCTGGCTACCCTGAGCTGACCCGCCCAGCTATCTCTGAGATCTTGGTGTCTGGCTACCATGGCAAAGACCACTATCTCTTCCTGCATGCCCTAACGTATTCCAGTTTCCCAAATGGTAAGAAGCTGTTGGACCTGCTCTCGTACACAGAGTCCACACAGAACCCCTCTCACTAGACACTGGTAGAAATGCCCTGAAAAAGCGCTACAGATGACACATCTTACTGCAAGCTGGGCACTCCACTAGGTCTCGGGGACACTAAGGTCTCTTATTCCCCTCTCTGCCACACTAATAGCACATAACCGGGCCACCTGTAGAATTATACTGGCTAGTAATGCCACCGTGAGAGAAATTCATCTGTCTCTTCCTCTGACCATCAGAAATAGTACCAGAAACTGATATTAAACCGCCCTGGCCCACACCACTAGCTTCTCACAGGTTTCGCTCGGAAATCAGTGCCTGGTTCATAAGAGAATGCACGATAGGCAACCTGAAATCGTTCACCAGCACTCGTATGTCACCCCGAAGACCATCCTCAAAGCGTTTAGCCCTCAATGCCTCATCACCCACTAGAATGAGTGTGAAACACTGAAGGTCGGTGAAGTAAGAAGAATAATCCATAACTGTCATGGTTCCCTATTGGATATTCATGAACTCTCGAGATCGATCTTCCCATACCGTCTCTGGGATGAAGAAGTCATAGAAGGCTACCTGAAAATCATCCCACTCCATGACTCGGTGATTATTAGACTGGGTGGTAACATCCCACCACCTCTTGGAGGAATCACGCAGCATGTATGTAATGAGCTTGACCCTCCTCCCAGGAGGCGTCTCTAGATTCTAGAATATCGTCTGCATCGAATCCATCCAAGACTCTGAATACTGTGGTCTTCCATCCTCTGAAAATGTAGGCGGATGCTGCTGCTGGAAGATACGTGTCAGCTCTTCCATAGATGTGGTGGCCTGTGGTGCTCCTTGGAAGGTCTGCATGAACCACATGAATCCTTCACGGAACTGCGCCTCTGCACCTGCGTCCGGTATAATGGTCGATGTTGCATCTTGCACTACTAGAGGATCCAATGGTAGCCCATGGCCTACCATCTCAAGATTATATTTGTTTCCGCTCTCCTGGCGAACAACCGGTGGTCTTCTCGATGGCATGACTCTACAAGGTCAAAGCACACCTTAGATCAAAATTTATCCAAGACTGAAAGCTAAGAGACCAAGAAGGGAATAAGAGAAGGAAAGAATTCAATATTTACAAAACTTGACTACATGGTGTGTATAAATACTACACGGTGTGTTCTTACAACCCATCACATGGGCGTGTACTCTAGCTTAAACTGGTCGTGTAACGCCCCAACTACACGGCATATTGTCTTCACACACGGTGTGTACTTGAATCTGTCTTCCCTACCCAAGTACTTCTACACGGATTAATCCACATGGCTCTCTTAAACAAAACTACACGGCATGTCTGACAGGAACACGTTGTGTACTTTGAAAGATGACACTGACTCGTGTTGTTAGTGACACGGCCAGCTACCCAGCTGAAACCACACACTGTGTTACACCCGCACATGGCATGTACAAGAAGAGTTAAAACTGACCCGTGTTTGTTAGTTACACGGTTGGGTCCCCAAGAAAAACTACACGGTGTGTTCATCATTGACACGGCATTTATATGGTTAGATTTCCCTACCTGTGTTGTTAGTTACATGACAGACACAGGTTCAATACAACACGACGTCTATAAGAACTACACGGCGTGTGTCTCTATGGTTTTACCATCCCATGTTCCCACCTACACAGCCTATGACATGGGTACAAACTACACAGCGTATACATATGGTACATGGTGTGTACTTAAAAATTTCTCTTTTATTCCCGAATAGAAGAGTAAACAGCGTGTAATCATATTTACACGACATGTATTCTGAGTTTTTCTGGACAGTAAGCCTCAGAAACTACTCTGGAGCCCAGAAAAACACCAAAACCAACATTTAAGTGTCAAATTCCTATCTATGAGGGCCAATACTCCCCACGAATCAAATATTGGCATCTTATACATGTTATAACTAGGTAAACAATCAATTAGCCACCAAATTCTGGTCAATGAGGGCCCATACTCTCAAAAACCAAATTTTGGCATTCATTCTACTATACCTAACGTAACCATACCCTATCAAATAACATGTATTTATAAAATTATCTAACACAACAACATGCTTTTCTAGCACAACAACTATCACAACAACATCCAATCTCTAATGCACTTATATGGCATGGAAGGAATGCCTGACATGTGATTCCTAGAATGTTCCTAAATGATGCATGAGATGGAATACCCTCATCTCATTGGGTTCCAACTAAAAAAACCCACGTATAAAATATAAACAGCACAATCACAAGTGCATCACCCAACGGTGAAAATCAAATCAACTATAAAAGTGCAAAATCAGAAAAATTGCAACATGAGGTAAATTGGATTTTCCCTATACACGGGATAGCTACTCCTAGGCACAGCTTATTACCAACTACTATTTCCTTCATATCCCTGACTATAGGCTCGAAATAGTATGTCAAAGAAAAGAACCCCTCTGATACCCCTATGTAACGTCCCGGATCTGGGTGCCATTCAACGGGTTCCCCGAACATGGTTGGTCACGTGACCTCAAGCGCATTTCCACAATCTCCAGAGGCTTCCGACTAGCAGCGAGGGCCTAAGTCTGATAGTGGGGAAACTATGCCCTCATTTTTCAAAGTGTAGCGCAGTAGAGAAGATAAATAACATACAACAGCGGATGCAGTAAGCAATATATAACTGAAACGGACAATTGAAATAAAAGAGAACTAGCAGTTATATATATGAAGAGGCAGCATGTCTCTAATTTTATGAAAGCAGTGAGAATAAGATACATTGTAATACAATACAATATAAATCAAATTACAAGGTACAACCAAGAAAAACAAGCAGAGTAAACAGAACGCAGCGGCATCGCAAGCCAAATCTCAGTCTCATGCTCTCCTACTCCTCTCTTACAATCATGTACCTATAAAGGGACCCTTTCCCTTGCAGACACCTGCAAAAATATAGTCTATTTGGGCCAAAGACATGACCCAAACAGGGTGTGAGAAATAAATCCCTATAGGCACCCACCAAAGGCTCGTGCCCAACTTTCACGGAGAATATGCAATAGTAGTTTGCAAAAGTAAGTGAATTAAACTAGAAAGTACTCAAAAGTAACTATCACTACCAGTTTCATTGCCTTTTTAATATTATTTTAAAAATTCAACATATTTTAATTCTGAGCTAACCAGAACCATGCCCACAGGCTAATCAGAACCCTGCCCTCAGGCTAAATGTAACCATGCCCTTATGCTAATATAGTCATGCCCTCAGGCTAAATATCACCATTCCCTCATGCTAAATACAACCACACCCTCAGGCTAATATAACCACGCCCTCGGGCTAATCCGAACCACGCCCTCAGGATAATTAGAACCATGCCCTGAGGCTAAAGTATAACACTGCCCTTGGGACCAAGTAATTAGGCCGAGCCCAATGCATAACAAGAAATTCCATACCAAATTTCCTCTCAAGAAAACTTTAAACGGGTAATAATCACAGTATACCCACGGGTATCCAGGCCAAACAGCTAAACAGAGGAACGCACCCCGGGGGTGGCCCTAGATCCAAGTAGTGATCCCAAACAGCTGTTTTAATTTATCATTAGATTATCTATATAATTCTAGATATCTTATCAGCAAAGTCCTTAGCCATACGATACCCCAAACATGGGTTCGTAGTAAAACAGCACACAAAAATCAACTCAACAGTTGGAATGAACACTAGACCGCCTACCTCAATCGCCCCTGATCGATATACGTGAACGACGCCTCTTGAAACGCCCGTGAACGACAAAGATCAGGCATAAATGCGTGAAAATTCAGTCTCAAATAAATTTCCCTCGGGAAATAATTGGTAAGAACTACTCAAGGGAAAGGAAGGGCTTACCCGTGCAGTTTAATCAAGATCGACGGCGTAGGAATCGGGTTCCCGGTGTGCAGTCGGGAGCTCTCCCAAGATCTGACCTCCTCTCCTGAGCTCCTCCGGCATTCTAAGCTTCCTTTGTCCAAAGAGGAGGCTACTGCCTATTTTAAGCGAAAAAAAAACAAACTACATGGTGTGTACTCTCAAGTACACGGCGTGTAATTTTCATCATTTAACTGTTCCTATAGTGGCTACTTTTCACCGCGGCACTATTCACTTGCCGACATGAGTACATGATGTGTATTTCTGATTACACGGCGTGTAATGTCGCTCAGCTAGCAGATGCCTCTGCCACCTTATTATTCATCTGCCGACTGCTTACACGGCGTGTAAATACCTAGTACACGACATGTAGTCGGTTTCTACACCTTTTATTTCCGGCAATCCTACACACCCTGTGTACTCATCCCACACGACCAAAGTACACAGCGTGTGGCAAAGTACACGGTGTGTACCCACAAAATTTTGGATTTTTTTTCCATTTTTCTTATTTTCTCAAGAACACTTAAGGAAAGAGGAAAAGATGAAACTTGTACCTCATGAAGAAGAACCGGGTTCTTACATAGGACTACATTAAAGGGTTGTTCATCTGTATATGATATGAAATGTGTGGGAAAATCCCATGAATGGATGATTATAACAATACCTAGTAAGACACCCCTAAGTCACTAATCATTTAAAAAAAGAGAATAAGAGGCATCTCTATATAGGTATATGTATAAAACACATATAACTATAATATCCAGATATACTCAAGAATACACACAGTCTCAAGGAAAGTCACAACTACAATTCTAGTTAAGATTCCTTCTCGAAGATTCCACAAAGTACATGTTCTAGGAACACGCACTCCATGATCCCGATAGCAAAAATGACGTCCATCTTAGAGGTATTTCTCATTGGGTCTCATCATAAGGGTACATACAAGAATTCCGAACATATACGATACAAATTTGATGATCACACCCAAGGCCATGGAGTAAAAAAAATTGAATCTAAAATACACTTCTAAGAAGAGGATCAATTCCAGTATAGTCTTGGTCACAATGATAAAATAAAATCCCCCCATGGGATTATGATTATAGATGATATCACTTTATGCAACAAAAAAGTATTCCAAAAAATATATCCGAAATATTCTATCCAATGGATCAATATCTGAAGTTGATGATGTTATTCTGTACTAACCCTTCAGGAATATATATAAGGAACACATCCTAATGAAATTTATATAAACTAAAGAGGGAAAGGGCTCATTTCCATCCTTGAAGGGGTACATGATGTGTACTGGTAGTACACATCGCGTCCTATCAGCATCGGGTCCTACACATGTATCACAGATAGTGTCTATGACCATTTTAAAGTACGTGATGTTTCCATGCCCGTGTACCTTTTCCAATTTCCATGTACACAACTCTTCCCATGTAAACCAAGATGTGTCAGTGTCAAAATACATGACACATATATCCCCAAGTACATATAGCTATGTGAATATAGCCTCCTATGTACTTGTTGGAATTCTAGGCAAGGGTGACATGTTGTGTGACTGAGGCACAAGCTCTATGATATTTCACATTACAGTGGAACCCTAGTCACCAGGAAATGGCTCCCACATAGTGTGTGTTCTTGAGATACTAGCTGGGTATATCATGAGTTATTGAAACCTAAAGGTTCCTCCTGAATATTCTCAAATTCATTATTTCCACCATCTATAACTCACATAGAACTTAGATATGGGGTTTTAACATCCTTGCTTCCACCGAAGGTTTGATTCTGACCATCTATTCACTCGTAAATGAAAACTAAAGCCACAACTCTGTTCTTCATCTAGAACCCAAGATAAAAAGCCTATGATTTAGCCTTGATCAATTTTTATTATCATCATCACAAGATCCCCAGACCATAAAAAGTATGAATCTATTATATCAATTCATTATTTTAAGAAATTGGGGAACGACATTTGATTCTATAGAATTTACGTCGAACCATCGAGAAAAGGAAACCCGGATGATGAACGCATATAGAAAAATGTTAGAAAACCAAGAAAAATGAAAAAAATGAATGTACCTAATATATGTTTGGTTGGACTTGATTCGTTGTTGTTACAATGATGACTGATGAATCATGGATAAATAAAAAACTATCTGAATAAAAACCTTGTAAAATAGTCCCATCCAACGACTTGACCAATCAACGAATCAATCCGTTGGTTGATTGATTCGGGTTCACAATAAAAATAAATAATGGGGAAGAAAACCAAATAAATAAACATCCCTAAATGTTTAAGATTGATTAATGAATATGAAAGAAGTTAGATCATGTCACTGGTGAGACCCTTAAATCTTGTTTCCCACCAATCATCAATCTATGATCTGGCGGTCGTTTTCCCGCAGGATGTCCTCCAACTCTCTCTCAAAATTACAAGGGCAAATAGATAACCTTTTTTATTTTCAATAATAGTGTATTTAAAGGATAATACAAGTTGTTTGGTTATTGAATAAAATAAAATAATATATTTAGTCATTTTTCATTTTATGCTCGTAATGACTTTGTTAAAACTTCCCCTTACCAATAATAGTTTTGTCAAACATAAGGTAAAACCAATGTTCTGAATTCAACGGTGTGCCCCGATTTATAATTCAGTCCCCCATTCGTGATTTATTCCAGCTTTTCAAGAGACATATGTGTGAATGCATTTAATATATTTAATATATTTCAATCATTTATTTCAGGCACATTGGGCCTCAGAATCACACACCAACTCTGCACATGGTCTAAAAAATTTATAAATTTAATAACCAAAAATACTTCATATAGAATAAATGTCGCTAATGTAATAATTTTCTTCTTATATGATGCACTAGGTGATGTAAATGGGGTTCCAAGTGGCGGTTGAGGGGATGACACTCCTTGTCATAATGATGATCCTGATGATAATGATGTTAAAGACTATGTTATTGGTTCTCAAGATGATGATACTGGTGAAGATGTTTGTGATGTTGGGGATTATTATGATGACAATTGGGGTGATGAGGGAGATATTGATCCACCATATTATTTATTTGAGAGTAAAAATTAATAATGTGTTGTTGGTATTTAATGACTAAAACAAATCAACTGTCTAGATTTTTTATGGAAGTTATTGTAATGAATTTTTTTGAAAATTATTGAAAAGTAAAAAAATTGGATAAATGAAAAATATAAAATATATGAAATGCATGGAATGTAAATTATGGTTGATATTTTCATACCGGTTGTTGTATTGATTGTGCAGAGTTGTTGTATTGGCTTGTGGTGTTGCCTTGGGAGACGAAGCTATACCAATGGTTTTATGAAACATTCATATTGACATATAAAAATAGGATTAATAGAAACTATTTGTATAGAATGGTTTGTATGTGAATGCTATACCCAATGTTTTGTCAATTTTTTTATACATCTATACCTAGGGTTTCTCCCTAGGTTTCTTCACAGAGGCAGATCCTCATGGTGTCCCTCCGTCATCGATTATGTATCTCCTGCAGGGCTTTCATTTGGTTTTCATTGTTTCGTACTTCTTCTGTTGGTTTAATGGATTTTCTTCCCCGCGGTTCCTCTCCCGTGGGCGTCTTCGTCGTTCGTCTTAGGGTTTTCCCCCTGTGATTCCCTCTTCTACCGTCTTAGGGTTTCGACGACTGTTCTGGGCGGAGTCGGTGCTGAGTCGGGGATGTCAGCAGCGAAGGGTTCCGACGGCAGGACAGTCTCTGTTTGATGTTCGGTTCT
Organism: Viscum album; assembly: GCA_963277665.1. Lineage (NCBI taxonomy): Eukaryota > Viridiplantae > Streptophyta > Magnoliopsida > Santalales > Viscaceae > Viscum > Viscum album. The sequence goes on along the minus strand of OY728130.1, from coordinate 552,951,251 downwards.
TTCTCCCTTATCCCAGGTTCGAGGTGTCCCTGGTGGTCACTAGATTCACTTCTCTGGCGTCGTTTTAGATGATGATGTGCAGTTTGGTGATGGGGGCGACAACGGTGTGACATGCTTCGATGAGTGGATGATGCGGGCAGTCACGTGGCCCAAGACAAGTCATAATGTTCTTTTTGATTTTTGAATTCTCAAATACTTAATCACACACGGGCAGTTGAATTTGAAGTGGGAAGGGTGGATTTGTGGATTTCTTTTATGGTTTTTAATTTGGATAGATTGTGTATGTTGGGTTCACACATAACCTTGAAAGTGGTATTAGAAAATACAAAAAATGTGCATTATGGTTAGGTTGATGATAGAGGACTTTGTGTTTGTTTTCTTTTACTCTCCTGGAGTTGTGTAACTTGGTTTTTACTGATATTGAATATGATGTTTTCTTTTTCAAAATAATAATAATAACAATAATCCTAATTATTTATGTACGAATTGTATTAATTTTATATAAAAAACATTATTAATTATTAACAATTTGTGTTTTTAATAATAAATAAAATTATAATTATTTAAATAAATTTTTGAATAGTAAAAAACGAATAAATAACTATTAGAATTTAATATATTTCAAAAATATTAAATAAATAAATATTAAAAAAGAATAAATTACAAAAAATATAAAAAATAGAGAAATATTAAAAAAGAATAAACAGTATTAATAGAATAATGATACATACACATTATATAAGGACCAGACTTTATTACATTATTTTAGTTTAAATTTTGGTCAATAACTCACATCCTATCATATTGAGGATCCTTTCATGTTTATCGTTATAGAGAATTTGGATTATTATACACACAGAACATTCCACATTTATATAGAGAAGATACCAAAAAAACAGTATCCATTTCTTCTAACGAGAAAGTCAGTCCGAGGCAAACCTCTGACCATTTATTTAAATAAATGAAAAGTTCAGTGAACAAGTACACAAGCCCAAAAACAAAAACTATAAATCATAAAAACCATACATGTCGCCACATCCATGGTAGAATGCTTCCTCCGCAATAACTGATTCTCATTCCGCGCTTTCATATTGCTTCAAGACTTTGGCATACTTCTTACAATGATTCAACTACTCCAAAGCAATAAACTCCTTAGAAGGTTGAATACCTTTATTTAATACTACCCCGCCTTCTTTTCTAATAGATGACCCAGTGTACATCAGATTTGGAAAAAATGAGTAATCGTTCTTTGGCCTTCTTCGAGCTGAGAAAATCATCGCATCGTGGTTCCCAAACATCTTCACCTTCCATCCCTGGACAATATCTCTATACGAGGGCCTGACCATTCCATCATTATTTTCTTTACCACTCTTTGAAATATGCCCCCATTTGCCAAGGATAAACACCTCTTGATAATTCACTGACTGATCCTGCAGAAACTGAATGTTAGCATCAATCATTTCTAAACATCATGGATGTTCCACCAATTCATGACCTTCACGTAGCACCGTCTTCATTCCTTCACTTCCAATAGCATCCTCCTGAGGCCTAATCTGCACTTTGGCACCATTATTTACTGGGGTAAAATCCTCCACACCCTCATGCTCCAAATCCTGAAAATTGATACTTGTAGAAATTTTAATTAGGGCCCCTCCATCATCATCAGCCCGAACATTTATCCCATCAATGCAGACATCTGAAGCCCGCACAACAAGACCATCATCATGCACTTCAGGGTCTAAATTCTCCACTACCACATGATGTGTCCCCTCGAGCCAAGCATCATCCATGCTTCTAGTGACCAGCTCACCTCCAGCACCAGAGACACACTAAGAAACAACCTTTTTCATTCCACCCCCACATGTATATCATTCTTTAGTAGATCAAACACTGCAAAAACCATCAGATTGAAAGAGGCCTCTGAATCCCTACCCACTTCCAGTGTATCCTGGTTCACAAAATCAGAAGCCTTGGCAGAATCAACTATACGTACCCTCCTCTTCCCCTAACTTGGCCTCGTCTTTGGATTATTGGTCCTCCTGTTGACTCCTTCACTATGAAATTTAGACCCCCAAATCCCCATTCGACAATTATTTGAATAGAGTTGACCCCAGATTCAAAAACAACTGCCTATTTCCATCTAAACTCCGCACGAACTACAATCTAAATCCATTCCACCAGAGGCTTCAACACATCTACCTAAACACATATACGTTGGTTGATTGGGCGACTCACATTGGATGTGAAAATTTTAGAACAAAAAAATAAACCACCATGTTTCCAGTTATACAAAGAAGTGCTGGACTCTGAAAAGGCAGAGGGAGTTGAGGTAGGCTTACCCATATCGCACTGTATGGTGGATCACGATTCATACAATCATTGAACGACCATCTGAGAAGGGAGAATTTGTAGATGTTGCATCACTGGGGGGAACTAGACCAGGACCGAATGAGGTTATCTTCCGAATCAAACCGAATCATGAAGTGTCTCTTGTAAAGAAGACCAACAACTACATGGTCTTGCATCTTCCATTTATAGAATATAAATCTATAAAAGTCGTCAACTGAGGGCCTTCGATGGTTGAAACATGCTACCAGTGTCAGATCCTAATAGATCAAAGCTTCACAGAACTCTGACATCGTAATCGGTAACTGCGGGCCACCAAGATGCAAATCAAGAACCTTCAGGATTAACGAAATCAACATAAAATATGGGTGGAAACTAGGGTTAAAAAGAGTATAAAAGGCTTCTGTGAGCTCAAAGGCAGCAGCACCAATTCCTCTTCCACCAACCCGCCTCCAGGAGGGGGGGGTATCATCATTCATCCTAATGTTCCATCATCACCGAGAGAAGGATGCGTTCGTCGTACAATTTTCTACTTTTCTATCAATTTCTTCTAAAATATTAGACTTTTTAAATAATACTTATGTTCCTTAAAAAATTTTCATAACATTTAAATTGGATTAATTAATTGTCCTACACATCCTTATAATATATGAAAATAATTTAAAACCATGGGATGAGTACAAAGATATCATTATGGGATATAAAAAGAAAGAATGAAATCATTAGTCCATGAATACATGTAACATATGAAATCTTTTTCCAAAAGGACATAATTGTTACCCATATAAACTTACTTTATTAAACATGAGATTTCCATGAGATTTAAAAAAAATATAGAACTTAAATAGAACCATAAAGTAATATTGTGGAATTACTTATGTAATCTTATAACCCTCTCAGCTACCATATAATTTGAAAGACTCATGGCTAACTTTTAATTTTTGTAACCATCACAGTTACACATGGAGTAACCATACAGATTAACTCCAACTGACACATAACTAATGAATTTGAGGGAGATATTGGTCCCTACATTCATCATAAATAATTCCCAATAATCATAAAATAATCATACAACATGAATAATTTCATAAAAACATTACTTTTGAATTTTTGTAAAAGTGGAATTTAAAAGTGGATTAAAAAAAGTCCCTTATAAATATCATATAATTAAAATGAGACTTAATATAGTGGATGTAATATGTCAATAAAGGGTAAATATTATTAATTAATTATAATATAAACAAAATTCATCTCATAAAAAATTTTAATACCACATAAATAATGAAGTAGAATGTTAACCAAATGAATGGAAATCGGGTTATGAATTCCCTTACCTCTGGTCTGTCTTAATTCATGCTCATTTAAAACTTTTGTATAATGTTTAAAAGTGTGTTATTAATATATTATAGAAACATATTAATTTTTATAACACCTCATATGATCATTTCATAACATCATTTCACCCTTTATTTATTTGTCTTTTGTTTCTTCCAATATTTTGGGTGCATTCTTTACATGATTTCCATAGTCGACTTGTATTTGATTTATTTGTTGTATGAAAATGAAATTAAAATAGTGTAATGAAATTGTATTTATATTTTTTCAGAATATATAATTCTATGATAAATCGTTTTTTATCATATATGATGATGGATCATTAGATAAAACATTAATGATGTTTGTTTAGATCAATTTTTTGTAGTTTTGTCGATAATCATTAACTTGTTTCATTATATAATTAAATGTTATGCATATAAGTTCATCTCATAACAAAAAATAGGTTATAAAATACACTTTTCATTATGTTTCAACCATTAAATTTTTTTATGATCAACTTTTAAGGATGTAATTTATATTACAAACACATCATCAAAGATTTTGGTAAATCGGCACATCGTGGACAATATTTTTATTCATGGAACAAGAGGGAGAATAAGAGAAGGAAGATGATGAATATTTTACATAAAATTGATAAAATAAATAATATGTATAATTATTTGTATTTCATAACTCATGGAAAATTTGGGGAAAGCGATTATAAAGAAAGAAAGAAATTGTAAAAAAACATGAAAAAGGAAGAGGATTCTTACCTGTTGATCTATTCTCCTTGAGTTATTTCTTAAGACCTTCAGTTATACCCTCATTTAGAGACCATATAGTCTTGGATGCGGAGAAGATCTCTGAAGAGGGGATTTTTTATAACTTAGACAATTCTCAACTCATGAGAGGTGTGTGAGAAAGAGAGGGATGAGGGTGGTATTTATAGTGGAGGAGGGGAGAGATTTTACATTATTATAATCATTAATATAATATATTTAATTAAGACTATAAATATACATGATTAACGTGACCCAAAATAGAAACAATTTCATGTGAGTTTAAACAACGTTGGATTACGATAGCCTTGCATCACCTACTATGCAGTAAAAATAGTATTTAGCATTTATCATATTTTACTATTCATCAGAAATTGAAGAATTTCAAAATAATCCCATAAATTCTCCCTGAACATTTTTCTACATGTAAAATTCCAAAAAAACTCCATTTTAGAAAATAATTTTATAAATATTAATAATTTATTTTTTAAATAAAATCACAATTTATTTAAAAATAAAAAATTTAAATCTATAATTCATTTTTTAACACCTCGAAAAATTAATCAACATCTAATTATCTTATAAAATAAAAAAAATAAAAACATAAAATGATTTAATATTCATATGGGTGATATTAGTATTCATATTAGTATTCATAAGAGTATGTAACTTTTCAGAAAAAAACATGTTAGTTTTATCAGAATCCAAATTACTTATTAATCACAACAATAGAGGACTGTTTTATGAAATTAAAATCATAGACGATGCAAAATTATTTTCAATGTCTAGATATAACTATCTACTAATTTTATTTATGCATTTCAATTTTTTTTTGAAAAACCTTGGGCTGATACATTTTCTCAACATTCTAGAAATTTTTTCTTCACAATTTTATTTATTTGTTAAACAAGTGTGGGTATCTTTTCCTCGTAGCATTTTGTGACTCCTATGTTTCTTCTTCAACCTTGTAGTTTTTTTTTTCAAAAAACCATTACCCAGTGTATTTCTTTATTCTCCAACAATTATTCTATTTTATCAAGGATCTGAACTGGTTTCTCTTCATAATAATGGTTCTCTTCCTGCTAAACTGAATATGGGATCAAAAAATGATTTGAATCAAGCACATATATTCTCATCATCGAAACAAGAAAAACATTTTGTACCTAAGATAAACATAGAGGAAATGAAACTTAGTAGAAAACTAGTCCGACTTTCTCTAGGATTTCATAAGGACGAATGAACCATGGAAATAGATTTCATTTCTTACAAAAACACACAACACTTTTCCATGGAGAAATTCTACAAAAAACTTGATCACATACCTCAAAATAAATGTCTTTCCTCCTGTTGTCTTCATAAAGTTTTGTCCTACTATGAGCATTCCTCATGTGTTGCTAAATCATCTTCACATTCTCAGACACTTCCTCTACTATTTCTATTCCCATCAACTTTCTTTCCCCGACTTCATCCTGCAATTATGATGTTCTACTGCAATTCCCATACAAAGCCGTGAAAGGTTCCATCTATATACTATAATGAAACCTGTAATTATAAGAAAACCCATATAAAGAAAGATGTTGATCCTAACTTCACTGGCAGTCTATTGAACAAGATAAAAGCATATCCTCCAAAGTCAGAATCATTTATTCTGACTGCCCATATGATTAAGGATGAAAAGCTATACTGAAATGTAATTCGGTGCCCATTAAATTATGATAGCCCTTCCAAAAGTTATAATTGAACTGGGGATCCTGGTCATATACACTGGAAAGAGGAATTCCATGTAACATGAAAATATCTTGGAGGTACAGTTGAGAAAGATAATCCAAATACATTGTATCTCAAATAGAAAGAAAATGCTCAGATTTGTAATCCGATAAACAATAACCCAAATCAAATTATTACCTTGAGAAGTGTTAGGTAGTACCATAATAAAGTCCATGGATACATTCTCCCATTTCCACTCTGGAACTTGTAGTGGCTGAAGCATCTCCCTTAGTAACTGCTACTCTACCTTACCTTATTGATCTATCAAACATTTTAGGGTAAAATATGCAATATCTCTTTTCATTCCATCCCAATAATAATACTCTCTAATGTCTCTATACATATTATTACTTCTAGGATGAACTGAAAATGGAGAACTATGAGCTTCACACAACAAATCTTTCTTCAATTGGGAATCACAAGACACACACCACCTTTTTCCACACTATAAAACACATTCTTCTTCAAGGTTAAATTCTATCAACTTAACCATTTTAACCAATTCATACTTTTTATGTAGCTCATAGTCTTCCTTCTGTGATTGATTAAATCTATCTAATAATGATGACTGCACAGAAACCTGAAATAAAATAAAGATATTTCCTACACCAACAAATTCTAATCTGAAATTCATCAAATCATTAATCAAGGGATCATGTTCCAAACATAACATGGTTAATGATGCATGATGTTTTCGAATCAAGGAATCCACCAATTTGTCTTCTTTTCCCAGATGGTAATTGATCATGCAATGATAATCCTTTATCTATTCAAGCCATCTTCTCTAACTCGTTTTTAATTCCTTATGAGTGAATATATAATTCAGTCTTTTAGGGTTAGTATATATTTCAAATTTGGCTCCATATAAAGGATGCCTCTAAATTTTCAATGAAAAAACTTCATCTTCAAATTCCAAATCATTTTTGGGATAATTTAACTCATGATGTTTTAGTTGTCGTGAAGCATAATCAATTACCTAATCATTATGCATCAGAACAAAACCAAGTCCTATTAATGAAGCATCATTGTAGATGAAAAATTCACCATTTTGGGAAGGCAAGGAAAAAATTGGAGAATTAACCAATCTCTTCTTCTATTCCTAAAAACAAAAATCTCATTCTTCTTTCCTAATAAAGTTAACTCCTTTTCGCGTTAACTAAGTTTGAGAGATAGATAACCGTGCAATATTTTTAATAAACCGTTGGTAATAACATACTAATCCAACAAAACTACAAATCTCCATAATATTTGTAGGTCTTAGAAATTCCTCTATCACTATTGTCTTGGAATGTTCAACCGTTATTTAATATTTATTTACAATGTTCCTAAGAAATGAAATATAATGTAACCAAAAATGACACTTTCTGAATTTTCCATACAATTTCATTTCCTTTAATGATTTTAAAAAAACCCTTCGATGTTTTTCATTCTCCTCTTTATTAATAGAAAATAAAATAATGTAATTAATAAACACAAATACAAACTTATCCTGGAAATCTTGAAATATTTTATTCCTAAGATCCATGAATATAGAAGGTTCATTAGTTAACCCAAATTGTATAACAACAAATTCATAATTACAAAATCAAGTACGAAAATCTATTTTCTAGATTTCATCCTTCTTTACCTCTAGTAGATGGTTTCTGGATCTCATGTAAATATTGGAAAAGTACTGAGCTCCATGGAGCTGATCAAACAAGTAATCTATATGAGGCATAAGATATATGTTTGCAACAGTTATGTAATTCAAGGGTATATAATCAATGAAAATTACGATGGAACCATATTTCATTTTAAAAATAAAAAATGGATCACTCCATGGTGATGTTCTAGGATGAATGAAGCCTTTACGAAGAAAATCCTACAAGTTATTTTTCAATTTAATAAGTTCCTTTTGAGCCCTTTGATATGTGGTTTTGAAATTGGATTAGCTTCAAGAACTATGTCAATTATGAAATTGTATTCTTGAAAAGGTATGAAATTTGGTAACTTAATTGAAAAACATCAAGGTATTCACTTAAAACTGGCACATCAGTAATCTAAAATATTCCCTTATTTTCAAGAATACAATTTCATATGAACACACACATATTATGAACACACACATATTAGTCAATGAAATTTGTTAATCTTTAACTTCAATATCATTTCAAATTAACTATAATTTAAAAATAATTTATTGTATTATATTGACATCAACCTAACCCAAAAATTAATCAAAACCATCATCTTATTCAAATTGTAGGGACCTAAGCATATTACATTATATAATCATGAATTTTAGTCAGGAAATCAATTCCTTTCATATGGAGGATCTTTTAATGTTTAGTTTTTTTAAAGAATTGGTCTATAATACATGAATAACATCACACATTTATATTGAGAAGATACCACAAAAATAGTATCCATTTCTTTTAAAATATAATTCATTTTAATAAAACATTTTTCCTTTGAAAAATCATCATAACAATTAACTTGGATTACTTCTTTGTCTTACCCATACTTATAACCTAATAAAATAATTTAAAAACAAGGGATTGGAACAAAAATATCAATAAGGGAGATAAAAATAATGAAAGAAAACATTAGTCCAGGAATACATGTAACGTATGAAATCAATTTCAAAAAATACATACTTTTTACCCATATAAACTTACTATTAGAAACATGTGATTTCCATGAGATTTCCACAAAACATATATAACATAAATAGAACCATAAAGGATTATTGGGTAATTAAATACAAAATCTTGTAACCCTTTCGACTACCTTATAATTTTTAACCCTAATGGCTACCTTATAATTGGTGTAACCATAGCAGTTACACATAGAGTAACCATATGGCTGGCCGCTAAATTACACATACCTAATGATTTGGAAGGATATATAGTTACCACCCTTCATGTTAAAAAATTACCATAAACTATAACAAAATCATAAAATAGGAATAATTTCATAAAAACATTGCTTTCAAATTTTGTATAACCGAATTTTAAAAGATAATTTTAATAGAAAAGTCCATTATAATTATCATATAATTAAGTGAGACTTAATATAGTAAATGGATTACATATATACACTATAAATAAACGTTATTTAACATAATATAAACAAAATTTATCTCACCATCAATTATAATAGCACATACATAACATAGTAGAATGTTAACCCAATGATTAGAAAACTGGTTATGAATTCCCTTACCCCGGGTATTTCTTACTTCAAACTTATTTAATACTCCTATTTAATGGTTAAAAGAGTGTCATTAATATCTTATAGAAACATATTATTATTTATAACACATCATATGATCATTTAATAACATCATTTCACCATTTAATTTTTAGTATTTTGTTTCTTCCATTGTTTTGGTTGTGTTCTTTACATGATTTCCATGGCCTGTTTGTATTTGATTTTCTTATCATATGGAAATGAAATTACATAAGAAGAATCAAATGGTATTCATATGTTTCCAGAAAATATAATGATATCATTAATGTTTTTGTAATCATAAATGATTATAGATCATTAGATAAAACAACAATGATGTTTATTTAGATCATTTTTTGCGGTTCCTCGATAATCATGAACTTGTATCATTATATAATTTAATTTAATGCATAGAAGTTCATTACAGAACATAAAATAGGTTAAAAAATAATATTTACATTTTTTTTCAACCATTTAAAGGGTTTTATTATCATTTTTAATGGATGCAACAGATATTGCAAACACATCATCCACGATTTTGGTAAATCGACACATTGTGGAGGGTATTTTTATTTTTAGAACAATAGGCAGAGGAGAGGATGGAAGATGATGAGTCATTTACATGAACATGATAAAATATAGAATATATAATATTTGGGGGTTTTCATACCTCTTGGATAAATGGATGGAAGGAGAGTATAAGAAAATAATGGAATTGGAAGGAAACACAAGAAAAAGGAAGATGATTGTTACATATTGATCTCATCTCCTTGAGATCCTCCTTAAGGCCATTGGCATCGGCCTCTTGGTAAGGCTAGGAGGTCTTGTATGTGGGGAAGATCCTTGAATAGAATATTTTGTAGAACATAGAAAATTATCAAGGCATGTGAGGTGTGTGAGAAATAGGAAAATGGGGGTGGTATTTATAGTGGAGGAGAGGAGAGATTCTACATTATTATAATCATTATTATAATATTTTGCTCAAGACTATGAAAAGTATTGATTCATGTGACCCCAAAGAGTAATAATTACATGTGACTTAGAACCAAGTGGGAATACATCATCCTTGCATCACCTAGGATGCAGTAAAAAAAGTATTTAGCATTTATCGTAATTTATTGTATTTCGATATTCATAAAAAATTCAAGAATTTCAGAAAAAACCCGAAAATTCACCATAACCATTTTTCAACCTATAGAATTAAAAAAATAAAGTCCATTTATTGAAAATATTTTTCAAAATATTATTAATTTAATTTTTAAATAAAATAATATTTTATCAAAAAAAATCATAATTTTAAATCTATAACTCATTTTTAACACCCTGAAAAATTAATAAACATATCATTATCTTATAACCTTAAGAAAATTAAATAATAATATGATTTATTATACAACATCATCGTATTAGTATTCATAATGGTAATTAACTATTAACCTAAAAAACATGTTGGTTATATCAGACATCAAATAACTTGCTGATCAAAACCGTAGATGACCGTTTTTTGGAAAATCAATTCATAGAAGCTGCAAAATTATGTTTAAAGGCGAGTTATAACTATCTACATTAAAAAACGTTTCATGAATTTCAATTAATTTTTTTAAAACCATGGGGTGTTACACGTTTCATATATACTCATGAACATATACACACACATACATATACACTTTCACATACATACACATACACATTCACAAACACATACACATACACATTCATAGATATATATATATGCATATATGCATATACACATAGATACACATACAAACATGTATACACATACACACACATACAATTATATACATATACATATACATACATATGGAAAACATAAACATACTACATGAACAAACACATACATACACATATACACAAATACATATATACATACGTACATGCAGATTCATATTCACATACACATACACATACACAGACACATACACAGACACATACACATACACATACACATACACATACACATACACATACAAATACACATACTCATACACATACCCATACACATACACATACACATACACATACACATACACATAAACATACACATACACATACACATACACATACACATACACATACACATACACATACACATACACATACACATACGCATACACATGCACATATACATACACAAACACAAACACATACACATGCACATGCACATAGACATGCACATACACATACAAACACACATACAGATACACATACCCATACATATACACATACACATACACATACATATACACATACACATACACATACAAATACACATACACATACACATACACATTCACATACACATCCACATCCACATTCACAGAAAAATACATACACACACAGACACACACACACACACACACAAACATACAAATACAAATACAAATACAAATACACATACACATACACAAACACATACGCATAGACATAGACATACACATACACATATACATACACATACACAGACATAGACACACACACACACACACACAAACACACACACACACACTCTCTCTCTCTCTCACACACACATAGAAGCATGCATGCACATACAAATAAAAATACCCATACACATACACATTCACATACAGATACAGATACAGATACACATACACATACACATACACATACACGTACACATACACATACACATACACATACACATACACATACACATACACATACACATACACATACACATACACATACACATACACATACACATCCACATCCATATCCACACACTCATACACATACACATACACATACACATACACATACACATACACCTACACATACACATACACATACACATACACATACACATACACATACACATACACATACACATACACATACACATACACATACACATACACATACACACACTACAAAATAATTATCTTTTTCCAACATGGCTATATCTGTTGGTAAAAGTGTCTTTTCTATTGGTAAAACATTTTACCAACAAAAATTTTCATGTCACTAAAATGTCGGTAAAAACACTGTCGCTAAATGTTATTGCGACAGATAAAATAGTTATGTAACAAATATAATAATACCAATAGATAATATATATGTTGGTCAAAATGTTTAGCAACTTATTCATATGAAAAATATTTCTATTGATAATAATATTATCAACATATATTATCAATTTATAAATTTTATTTAAATAAAAATTATAAATTTTTATTAATAATAAAATTTCATATCAAATTTATTAATTTATCATATATAACACCTGTTTAAATTATCAAACGAATGATGAATTTAACACATGAAAACCTAGAAAAAAATTAATTATATTATGTGAAAATTAATACAAAATGAATCACACATAGTTGAAGTTGATTAATACATAAAAAGATCATAAAAACACACAAACTCAAGATCCATCCATGCAGCCGTAGTCGCTTGCCGAAACATAACCCCCCTGTCCCCAAATGAAAAAAAGGGAACATCATCTATTAAATAGAATCCTCTAACACCCATCATGGTCAAATGGTAGAATAATAGTTTCTTCCACCAAATGAAAAAAGGGCACGCTGTCTCGTGAATGATCTCTTCCAACACTAATCATGGTAAAGTGGTAGAATAATAGTTACTTCCGCCAAATGGAAAAAAGGACAAGTCATCTCTTGAATGCAATCCTCGAGCACCCATCATGGTAGATTAATATTTTTCCCTACTAAATAAAAAATACATCTCATCTCTTGAACCTCAAGTCGTTGTTATGTCACACCCTTAAGCTCCAAAATCTACACCGCACGCATCCCAAAAGAAAAACCACAAATCAGTGCAAAATATCTTCATGAATTGAAACAAAAAAATGTACAAAAAAATAATCTGCATAGAATCATAATTTTTCCAATAATAGTAAGGAAACCCAAGTTGGTACCATTCCACACCCTTCAGCTACAAGATCTAGAAAACACATCCAATGAAAATACCCACAAATCAGCCCAAAATATCTACATGAATTGAAACTAAAATAGAAATCAATGAAAATATAAAAAATTGATCTACATAGAATGGGAATCTTTTATTCATCATCTCTGTTGACATCTCAACAAATCAAGTCATCTCTGGTACCTCTGAGGAACCTCAAGTCAATGCTATTCCACACCCTTCAGCTCCAAGATCCACACCACCAACGACCAAATAGCATACCCACAAATCCGTGCAAAATATCTGCATAAATTGAAACCATAATAGAAATAAATGAATGTATAAAAAATGATGTGAAGGTGAATGATATAATTCATTTTTTATAAATAAAACAAATACAATGTTAATGAAAATATAATAATACTTCTAAATGTTAGGCATAAATATAATGGGCTTAAAAAATTACATACCATGGTGAGAACTAAATCATGCTTTCTCAATCTAAATCAGAATCACGGTTAAAACAAAAGTATGTGTTTTTAATAATTTTTGATCAGACTCAACCTCAACCATAAGACCAGTTGTAGCCATTGCCATGCAACAACACAAGAACTTTCAACATCTCCCTTGGAATTGACCTAAAAAAAGGAAAACCAGTGGATACATTCAGAAAGGTAGCTTGTGCATCTTTCAATCAACCTAGCCCAATGAAAAAATAGAAACCCAAGACTTTATTCATTTTATTGAGTGAAAGACATTTACTTGCACTTCTAATTCAATGAGATGCTTCAAAATATAAATTCAGAAATATAGTTAATTTTAATTCCATAGTAGAATCAAAATAACTCCATGCTAAAAAATTATGAATCATTAAATCAAATATTGGATTCTTTAGAGAACTAAAATATATATATACACACAAACACATACAGAACACAGAATTTGAAAGTGTGGTTTTGAAATTATAAACAAAAATCAACCCTGTCAAAAAGGCGTTTTACTGTTTTAGATTTAAAAAATAAAAATAATCACAATGAGTATTCCTAAAACATAGTATCATGTCACATTTCATAAACTAGAAGAAATCAGATCGTAGAAGTCAAATTTAAAGTAATGTTTTTGTGAAATAGGTGGAACTACATTCCTTGTTGAGAACCAACAGTCATATAACAAAAAAGAATAACATAAATAGAAAATTAAACTCTAGGTTCTTATTGAAAAGACACCAAAATACAAAATGATAATGTAGATGACAACATACAAATAGTATATACCAACAGTATAGTAACATATATGACAACATATTAATATTATGTTGAAACACATTTTCAGTGGATTCAACATAATAACAAAGAACACAACATGATGATAGTGAATGGAAAACAAAATATAGTTAAAAATCATATTAAAGAGAAAAAAATAGATTAGAAACACATAAATAGTGATGAAAAAGAATGTTAAAATATAAATGTTACAAATAATATCAGACATAAAAACATTATATAACTTTTATATAACATTATAACATTATAAAAGTTATATAATAAGCAAGAAAACATTATATAACATTTTGAGTTTCCTAATTGAATGTGTTTTTCATGCTAGCAGATACACGGTATGGGAATGAAATGTAATTTCGAAATAAGTATTTTCAGTATTCATTTTATCAGTCATCCCATTTCTCCTCATATTTGTGTTGAGGTTGACATTTCAAATGCATCTATGGAAGATATTTGGATTGAGATTAAATGGGATCATCAATGTAAGCAATAAGTGTTCTATGAATCCGGGGTAGACTTATTTTCTCCATTTAATCAATTGGGTCATGCCCAAACTACCTATCTGCAAGCTCCTAGGAAAGGTACTTCCCATGATGTTTACTTTGCAGGAAAGTCAGAGAAGGAAGTTCATGCTAAAGTTGAGTTTTATCTCAACCCCTCTAGTGATGCTCTGGACAGTGCAAGTTCTCACAGTACTCTCACAAAAGAAGAAATTTTGGCTCCATAGGAAGGTGATATCATCACCAATAACAATTAAATATTCAACCCAATATGATATGGTCAAGTTCGAATGGCTACACTTCATATGCTTTGAAGTAGGGGATCTCAGCAACTGGGAGGACGAAGAGTGTTCAGCAGCTGGATCCACTTATCAATAGAATAATTTCTAGGTTGAGGCATGATATCAAACCTACATTACATGCACAGGTCTTAAATACTCTAGCAAAGGAAGGCATGTGTTTTTAGACTGGATAAGTTGATCAGTCGCCTTCAATCCTAAGAATTGAGCACCCTTCCTATGTGGATTTTATTCCTAATACATCAGATAATCTCCAAGTAGTAGTTGTTGGAGAGTCTTCTATATCACCTTCAGTGACCTCAATTGATGACTAGGATAAGTCTTCTTATCAGGTCTTGGGTAGAGGTTGAAAAATCGTTGAGCAGGATTTTGAAGGGAAGGTATGCAACAAGTATCCAATGTAGGAAATCCATCCTAGAATGGAGCATAGAAAACAGTTTCAGAAGTTATAGGAGGTCAAAAATAGATAATGAGGGGTAGAAAATGGTGCAGCCTAGGAAGAAGAGGCAACAAGTCTTTGAGGACAGGGTTGTGGAAGATTCCTTGGAAAATAAGGAAGTAATTAGGGAAAAGGGACACTTTTTCTCCAGATTGAAAAAAGGTAAAAAGCCTTAATCGAAGTAGGGGGTCATCCATTTACTTTGGGTAATAAGTAAAGGCATTGAATAGAATCCTACAGATTTCTTAATCCCATGACGAAAAGGTCAGTAAGCAAAGCAGGTGAGGTCTTAACATCTGAACATCATACTCTTCAGAAATCTA
This sequence comes from Viscum album, assembly GCA_963277665.1. Classification (NCBI taxonomy): domain Eukaryota; kingdom Viridiplantae; phylum Streptophyta; class Magnoliopsida; order Santalales; family Viscaceae; genus Viscum; species Viscum album. The sequence continues at coordinate 552,935,079 of OY728130.1, read as the reverse complement.
AGGGCCCAGTAGAAGACACAAAAGCAGTTGGAGAGGCTTTGAAAGACCCTATTTGGTCTGGGGATAAGTTGCAGCCTGATGACCAAGGGACATAAGTCTTCCTAGGAGGTCAGGTCTCCAAGGAAATTTTCCCTCCTCATTTCATTGAAAATGATAAAAATGTATGATTTTTTTGGCAAAGCCATAGAAGACGAAATTCGGCAGGCTCGAAGTTTTAACCTGGACACAACTATAGAGTGGGGATATATGTCTATATGATCATGCCCTCATGGCCTTAAGACGGACTTGTGTACATAACTTGACTTCCAGATGGATGTTAATTTCATAAGCTTGAACAAGGTCAGCTTCTCTTTTGCAGATTTTATTAAGGCCTCTATTTTCTTAACCAACAACATCAAAGGATATCTTCGAATTCATCATGATCAAGGTATTAAAGACATGTCATGGGAATACTGGGTCAACTATTTAGATCCTTACACTAGTTTTTATTGCGTTGTTTTGGTATTTTTTGATTCTTGGTGTCTATGTTTCTGATGGTTGTGTTTTAGGGGTTCTCACCTAACCTAGAAAGAGGATTTTCTTACAATAAAAATATATATTGAGATAGGGAATGATAATGTTTGATGTTCAAAAAACCTAGATGAGTCTGAATAAACATAAAAATAAAAAGAGAAATAATACATGAGACTAAGATCCCAAAGCATATAAGCCAACCATGAATGATAAGCACAAATCAAGATAATGATACTAATTTACTTACATTGAATAAAATTTTTCAATCAAGCAGATGAAAGTAGATAGTACTGGAAATGGTACATTTCAAAATCTATTGAATCTCACTTGCAGTTAAATTTTTCATTGTATATTATAGAGAAGCATATAGTACTGCATAGTAAAACTTTATTGTTATACGTAGGCATATTGAAACTGTACATTACAAAGGCTACTGAATGCATAGTATATCATAGTAGTTGGATCAAAACTACATATTGAACCTCCATATTATAGTGTTATTGAAATTTCATAGTGGTACTGGAAACTATACCTGACATAGACTGCTAAATGAAACTTATAATAATTTTTTTGAATGTATATTATAGTGAAGCAAGAAGATTGAATTCATGCTGACACTACATATAAATTCAAAGTGGCATAATATGCACTTGTGTTGAAACTGCATAATTATATGAAGATTTTATGTTACATACACTTAATCAGATCATGGAGCATTAGATACAATAAAAGAAATAATATTATGTAATCATTTAATGTTAACCCTATTGAATAAAAATAATAAATTAAATGTTAATGAAAAAATAAATAAAGAAGATAGTTTAATGGACGACTAGAATAAAAAGAGGAAGAAGAATTACATGACTTGGACAAGGTTCCAGTGAAGAGAGTACATGTGGAAATGCATAGTGGGGTCGAACCAGAGCTCTATCCTTTTCTCCCGGTTCCCTTCTCTATTAACATACACATTCATCTGAACCAGAAGAGGATTCCCACTGAAGCTTCCCAGTAACTCGAGTCCGATGAAATCTACCACATTGAATGCACTACAAATTAGCCACTGGTAAATAAATCAAAGGAACCCATGCAACAGTTATCTTTAATCACTGTACAATAAACCAGAAAGTGACATCAACCATTTAAAATCTATGCATAACAGAGAAGTGAAGGCAATGCCAATAGAGTCACTAGACTGTAATGACCCTAGGAGGTGAAATAAAGGGAAACACGATGTTGTCTTCAACCTATAATGAAAATAATACATTAAAAGGGGGAGAAGGGACCCATCAATGAATTCACAAAACTAAGCAGAGATTCATCCCACTTTCCCTAACATGAACATCATGATTGAATCAAGAAAAGAGAGATGAAAATCTAAAACAAATAATCAGTCAGGAGGATTGATGAGCTTACATAGAAAGCAGTGACAGTCCTGGTGGAATCCCCAAGTAACAACTTCATCAGAACCAACACCTTCCCATACAAATACATGTTCTTAGATGTGAACCCAACTCCTGAAATTAAAACAATCCACATATCAAAAAGCAAACAAAGGAAAGAATCCCAGTAAATCCACATCTGAGAAGAAGCGAATGGAAAATGCCAGCATGCACTAACATATAGAACCAGGCACAAAGTGAAGAGAGGATTCTACCAGAAAAATCTCAAAAAAATAATTAGTCTGGAAGAATTAACGAGCTTACATATAAAGTAGTGACAGCCACAGTGGGATCATACCAACTTCATCTGAACCGATGCCTTCCCATAAAAATACTTGTTCTTTGATGCGAACCCAACATCTGAAATCAAATGAATCCACAGTGTGAGGGAAGGGATGACAGTGAGCAATGGGAAGGGATCTCGGGGATGGCTAGGGGTTAAGCTAGGGCACTAGGGACAAAGGGGTCACATGGGGATGTCAGTATAAAATGATGTGGTCGATGGTGGTCGAGATTGGGGATGACGGCTTGTAACACCTGGGAGGTGGGTTCGCGCGATGATGTCAGGGGGGGGGAAGAGGGAGGGTGATTCGTGCACTGATGTTGGAGGGGGACACCGACCGGGAAGGCGGGGAACAAGGAGGTGCTGATGTTAGAGGGGGATGCCTGCTGGGAAGGGGAAGAACAGAGAGGTAGGGTCAGGGTTAGGGGGAAGGTCCGTTGACCGGGAAGGGGGAGAATGTTGAGGAAGGTTTGAGGAGAACAGATAGGTTGTTATAAATTATATATAAATTTATAACTTTTTTCATTATATATATACACATATATGCAAAATGATATGTTTGTAATGAGTAATATATACGTATATGTATGTATATATATATATATCAATATATTATGTTTTTGGTAAAATATTTAGAATTATTAAATTTTTTATTGCAATATATTTTTATAATGGTAAAAGATTTGTTGGTAATAATAATTTATAATAACAGATTTATTTATCGGTAAAGAAATTGTTGGTATTATTATGATATGAAAACAGATTTAAATGTTAGTAAAATATTTGTTGGTATTGAACTACTAATATAGACAAATATATTTTTTGGTAAACAAGATTGTTGGTACCTCCAGTTAATATCAACATAATTTAATATCTGTTGGAATTGATCATTTTTACCAACAAATATATTATCTGTCGATAATTTTCTGTTGGTAAATGTCACTTTTTTGTAGTGACAAACGCATACGCATACAGATACGCATACACATACACATACACATACACATACACATACACATACACATACACATACACATACACATACACATACACATACACATACACATACACATACACATACACATACACATACACATACACATACACATACACATACACATTCACATACGCATACACATACACATATGCATACACATACACATACACATACACATACACATACCCATACACATACACATACTCATACACATACACATACACATTCCCATACACATACACATACACATACACATACACATACACATAGACATAAACATACACATACACATACACATACACATACACATACACATACACATACACATACACATACACATACCCATAGACATACCCATACAAATACAAATACACATACACATAGACATACACATACAGATACACATACACATACACATACACATACACATACACATACACATACACATACACATACACATACACATACACATACACATACACATACACATAAACATACACATACACATACACAAACACATACACCTACACATACACGTACACGTAAAACAATACAAGTACAAATAAAAATTCATATGTATAGATAAAAATGTAAACACGAACATAAAAATACCCATATACAAACATATATCTATATAAACATACATAAACACACAACAAAAAACATATATACAAATAAAACACTTATAAATGGAAACATATACACAAAGATACATTTAGATACAAATGTACATGTACATTAACATACAAAAAAATTCGTTCATATATATAAAATATATGTGTAAATTTAAAAATATTTAATATGAGTATAAATAAATAATTTCAGATAAAAAATATTAATATAAATTTATATTTGTTTATTTATTTATATAATTGTTTTAGAAAATTATGAATATATTATATTTAATCTATGGAGGCTCAAGTACCGATAATTCTTAGTCCCAAAAATTATTAATGAAATGTAATTTTCAGTATAAGGAATTGTAATTCCACAACAAGTGGCACATAAGGGAAACCAAAAAAGTCAAGAAGAGTGGAAAAAAATAATAACCACCAACATCCCAAAAATATGATCAACTATTTTTTTTGATTTCCACTAAAATGAGATCTCATCCTACTAACATGTAGGGATTGGAAGTGGATGAACCAAACCTGAAGGTTTCTGGTGCTCATTATTAACATGTTGGAATAAATAACAAGTAGAGATAATCTTATCAACGCACCGTCTCATTCTCATCTACCAGTACTGCCACCAAACATTGTAGAACTTCATGGAGGTTCTTGGGTATACTACCCACATATAATTATAACAATCCCCCATAACATCCTTCCTTGATTCATGTGGAAAATCAATGTGGTTCTAATAACATAGAAGACCCTCATTGGAGAATGACTACTGGGAAACTGTCTCCCCATCATAATGAGAGTATCTAATGCCGCAAAATTCATCATCAAAATAATTTTCATAAAAAATAATCAATAATAGATTATCTTTCAACTAAAATATAGATAAAGAAACTTTATCCATTTTTTCTGAACTCCGATATGATCTTATGAAAAAATTTCCATCAAAATCCATTCTTTCAAAGATTCTTCAATAGTCTATTTTGTATCTTTCAGACTAAATTCATTTAAATGACATTCCCTTTCCCCTGCGATATTGGCGATTTAAATGTTGAAAAACTATATGTACTTCACCCAATGCCTTCGGAGAAGGTTCAAATGTTTTTGGGAGAGTATATATGTCATGATTTTGTGATATGAAAACATGGTAATGATTTCACTATAAGGCTAATAAAGAGTACTCTTATGAGAATGCATCCCAGCTTCATGTTCAGGATCATGAGTTGGATAATTATTCTCATGTCACCGAAGCTGAAGAGATCCATTAATAACTACCTGGTCACCCTTCACATGAACATATCCCAAGCCTGAAACTAATGTGTAAAAAAGACCACATAGCCCCACCCAATCTCTTGAACAGTCAAAAAAGGTGCAGTAGTCAATAGATGTTTCATATCAATAAAATAATTATGAAATTAATCATCCTATGTAAACTTAACCCCATACCGAGTCTAACCGTCATCAGAGAATCCAACTTCGAGAATTACTTAACAAACCTGTGGAAATATCATGATAAGACCAAGAAGCTATAAATTTCAAAGGCATTTTTTGGTTTCTCCCAAGTGATTATAGCCCTCTCCATCCCGTGATCAACTAATATAACTTGTTTAGATATAATGTTTCCCATGAATTTCTTGTTTAGAATCCATAAATCACACCTTTAAAGAATGGAATAGAGTTAGTGATTTATTAGTAGACTCAGAATTGTTATAAGATGATGCACATGATCCTCCTCGAACATGGGGTTAACAAGAACATCATCCACACAAACTACAAAAATGTTATCCATATACTCTTGTAAAATATATTCCATCAAATAAATGAAATGTATAGGGGAACTTGATAGACATAAGGGTATAAAAGGGTAATTATAATGGTCGTACATACTATGAAATGTAGTTTTCTGAATTCCAAATTCTTTTATCCTAAACTGGTGGTTTCCAGACCTAATGTTGGTATTTGAAAACCACTTCTCCCCTTTTAGTTTGACTAAAAAATCATCAATCCATGGAAACAAATACTTTCTCATTATCCAAACTTGAATGAGCTTCTAATAATCAACACACATACGAATTGAACCATCATCCTTATTTGTGAAGAGAAATAGTGCATCCCAATGTGATCAACTTAATCCTATAAAGCCTTTATCTAAAATAATGTTAAACTGGGACATTTGTTCTTTCTATTCATCTAGATCCACGTGGTAAGAGGTAATTGAAACATGTTGAGTACCAGACATTAATTTTATAGAAAAATGAATTTCCCATACCAGTGGTATGTTGGAGAAGTCAAAAGGAAACATGCTAGGAAACTCAACAATGACTAGAGGGAGATCACCACTCATTGAATCTCACCCAGATCAGAAGAAAAAAATGATATTAAATTTCCAAACATTGGATATGAAGGTCCATCCCTTCTAGACCATGAGTCCCAATCTCCATTAATGATAAGATATGCACCACTAGGTGTACACAGGTTGACTCGTCAAAGATAACATTCAATTCGAGTTTTATTGGAAATAAGCCAAACCATACTCAAATTGAGTTTAAGAGATTTAATTTCAAGAACAAGAAAACTCAAAGCTAGGTCAACATTTGATTGATGGAAAACATTGTCAAGACTACAAAATCCTTTCTCCCTCTTTGTACCAAGGGGTGTAGTAATATCCATTGTACAAGATAAAATCTCCATTGGAAGATTATGTATATCAACAATATAGGTTGATATGAACAAATGAGATTCACCAGCATCAAATATAGAAATAACTAATGATAATTCTATATTAATGGTACCTCTAATGGTCACGGGACCAATGTATGCTTCCTCTGGATACTCTTACACCATTCAATGAAGCTTAATTATGAATGCATGTGGTTGGGACCCTTTGGTAAGTGAAATATCTATTTTAATCATAATTTTAGGAGGTGTTGATGATCACGTTTCACTACAAAAAGTATATAAGGGATTGAAGAATAGGTTTATGTTCCCTAAATGTATTCAGCAGATATAGTGAAAGGGTTCCTTGGTGAAAACCCAATTAGAGAGTCCTAGATTCCCACATTGGTATAAAATCAATTAACATACTCTTGGTGCTGTTGGATGTCGGGATTGACCCTCCCATCGAGAATTGCCACATGAATAATCATGATTTTGTTTCCATTTGAGGAAATATGACTACCAATGGGAGGAAAATAAACTCATGAAAAACCTGAATTTTTAGCCAGTTCCATCTCTACAATAATTTCCATATCCATCACTTCAAAACATGTGGAAATATTCTACAAGAAAATATGATAATAGATATTTGATCAAAGTTACATCTTGAACCATCAAGACCTTATTCACTCATTATAGGCAATCATAGGAGAAAACTACACCAACCTAGTAAAGTGATTTGAATACTCAGTCATGGTTCTATCAGCCTTCTCAATATTGAAAAACTTCACAAACATAGCAAATATCATTGACTATAGATCGAACTAATCGATGAAAATTTACTTAATTTATTTCCACTCTAAGCCCTCATATTTCTTTATCATCACTTTCATGTCCCACCATCTCCTGCTCGGATCCTAAAACACAAAGGTAAAACAATTTACCTTAATCATGTCAAGTGATTCAAATAACTTATGTAGATATTAAATCTTTCCCAGACATTCTTTAGCATTTTGAGGGTCATCGGAGATGTTGAAAGCTGGTGTCTTTTAGTTAAGGAACTCTTGAGAACTATTTCAAAGTACACCCCCCTAAGGATCCTCGGCTAGATCCTAAATGGGAACTCATGGTGGTTCTTGTACCATAGCTTGAATAGTACACACGACCATCTCAACCAGACTTGGATCTGTAACTGGATATGCATGTTGATGCTCAACAAATGCCTTATATAGTATTGGATTCTAATGTCTTCTCATAGGCATAAAGATACAGCACAAAAATAGACGAAATAAATATATTATAACCACACGCAACAGATTTATCAAAGGAAAATATTCCCTATAGTAGAGAAAAACAAGATTAGAATGCCACTCCATCCAAATATAAACAGGGAAATGACTAGATCTAATCCAAAATCCGTCTTTACCTAACCACCCCTAGAAACCTATGGTTCATGGTAGTGCGAGATAACTAGACACACAATTGAAACATGCTCCTTTTTCATGACAATATTTCACAAATGCATACTAAATTCAAGATAAAACTCAACCTTTACCCAAACAATGAAAAAGGAAAACCACGACATGTTTTAAGACATACTTATCATATCAGGAATGAGATTTTACACTGATTATCATGTAATTATCAGACCATAGAAGTAAAATTAATGTTGAAAACTATATGGTGTATATAAGCCCCTTTAAGGTCTTCTAATTCTCGTGTAATATTTGAATCAGTATCCTTCCCTCAAAGGAACTTCTTACTTCTCACCATGCATCTGATGAAAAAACTCCTCCCATTGTGTAAGGATGAAACTGAAACACCTATTCATGCAATATTTCAATGTACTATGTATTTTTTCATATGGAATTATATGGGATCCCTTTGTGATAACATTGTGGACTGGGTGAGAAATTATTCATCACTACTAAATATATGGCCATCCTACCTTACTTGAGATAGTGGATTTCGTTTTCACTATAGCTTCAATAATGTTGGTTTGTATGAACGAATATTTTTTTAAACATTTTTATAATCCTTGTTCCTTTTGTTATGAGGATGTTACATCATGTCTATAATCAAGTACAAAACATGATATGTAGGAGGAGAAAACAAATCCTCTCACTCTCTCTCCCAACTTGAACCCGCCAGTTTGGGGTTTTTAATATCAACCTTGATGCATCTATTTTCATAAATGAGTAGGCTGAGATCAGAATGATGGTATACAGACATTGTGGATAGGTTTTTTTTGAAATAAAATAAAATATTCATGCTATCTAGGAAAATTTGATATCCGAATCCAAAACCATTCTTGTTGTGTTGGTATTAATTCATGAGATAGAATAGAAGAAAATCATTATTTAGTAAAACTGCCTCTCAATCAAGAATTACATCGTTACAAAAGAAAGTGGAAACAAATACATTATCTTTCTCATCCTGAAAATTTAGTCTCTCACTCAACACAAAGAATCATGATCAATCTATTTGTTTAGAAGATAATGGAATTGCACCGCTCACCTCTTAGAAACATGCAGTCTCTCTAGAAAAACCTTTGTGTCATTTTATAATTTTCCATCATGGATTTTATATCACATGTCTTCTGATTTCCATTCCAAATTTATCAAACTTTTATTTCAAAATAATAAATAAAAAAATTAAACATAAATATATCGAACCATAATTATTTTCCATCTATAAATAAATAAACTAAAATTTAAAAAATTAAAATGTGAATTTATGTAAATTATTATTATTATTATTTTTATTATTATATAGTTATTATTGTTAATTTATATTTCAAATTATCATTATTTTTAATGTTATATAATATATTAATTTATAAAACAAATTGTTGGTCAATTTGTGTTTTTAAGTGGATTACACATGGGGAAGGAGAGTAATATAGTATAATTCATTAAAATTATATAACTTTTCATTTATAAATTGATTTAATTAAAAAATTCATCTCATGTAACGAGCATGATTTTCCAAGTCGGTACACATCTCACCAAGTACATGTACCCCATCTTCCAGCCACTACCTTATGATGGAGTTTTTCGGCAACCGTAAATAATTTTCAATAGTGGTGAACCAACCTCAACAACAACGTAATTCCATCTTGGCTGCTGCATATTCTACATTTGTAGTATCTATCCATTTGGTAGTCATGGGAGTTTCCAAATGTAACACCCTGAGATTTTATGAAAAATACTCTTTTAATTTCATTAATGTCTTGTGTTGTATTCTACACCAAGATTACCTTGCGCTATACGTAACACCGTATTAGTTTGCAGTATACACAACACTATTCTTGGATCGTGTTACACCCAATTTTGATAATAGTTATTCTACGCAACATTGAGTATATATATATATATATTCAATGTATTAATGAAATATGGTTGGATTCTGTTATACGGAACAACGAAGGATTCTTTCACAACACGCAACCCTGACTTGGCTTGCATTACACGCAATCACGACCTTCCTCGATAGCATGTGTTGTACGCAATACAGGGTTTTAATAAACAACGATATATTATTATAATATTGTCATGAACTAGCCATTATGAATAGTATTAACTAAATTTTTAATTTTATAACATTATTATTCATCTTACACATTTTCTAGAACATGGTATAAGAACAAAATAATTTTTTTGGGTAAAATAAGTATTTTTCAAAAAATGCAGTTTTGCCGCCTTTTGATGGCACACCCACTTTAAATATAGTTTTTTACATGTTTATATATTCAATTTGACAAAATAAAATTCTTCTTTTGAATCAGGATATAAAAATTTACATTAGATAAAGTTTTGATATTTTTCCGATAACTTTCATATTTTAATGAATAGTAAAAACACGCTATATTTTAATTAAAAACAACTTTTTTCATTGTAATATATTATGTGGTTAAATTATAATATTGAATTGTTTTAAAGTATAAATATAATATATTTTTACTATTTAATATAATGTATGTCATTATCATTTATTTTACCTTGAATTCATAGGTTAAAACAATTTAATCTTTTGCAATGTTTTAAAGAAAAACCCGTTTTCTTTCGACAACGGGATTAATTTTAATTTACTTTCTACATATTTTGTGTATTGAATTTGAAAAAATGGATTCCATATTTGGAATAAGTGGGTCCAAATTATGATAATAAGCTAATTTTTATTTTTGGGAATTGTGAATAGTAACTACGGAAAATTTTATTTACTATAGTTAAAGGTAAATCGGGTAATTAAGGGTAAATATAAGATTATAAAATTACCCTAACACTTGAAAAAATACTATTGTATGGATAAAGGTATACCCATATAACCTATGGGTAGGATTAGATTCATTTTATGGACTTTTTCCTCGAAAATAATTTAATTATTATTAAAACCAATGAATATAAAAACATGTCACTTTCTTAAATCTTATAAGTATAATAATTTTAATATAATGATAACATTAATGAAACATAGAACATGAATTGTCTCCAGAAATATAATACAATTATCAACATCATAGGAATTTATTTAGAATTTTTAGGGATTAAATAATTATCATTTATTATGACACAAAGATGATGCAGTAATTGTCTTATTAATGAAATATTGACATAATTGATGTTATAAATGACCAAATAAATGTAATTTGAGACTTTTTATGACTTAAATTAATTTTATAGGTTACTATGACTTGTTATTGTTGATATAAGTTACTTGGTTCGAACTTAGCATTCTTTTATGAATTTCATAAAAATCATGTACCAAATAGTGTCAAAATTGACATAAATTAGTTTTTAAAACAAATATTAAATTATTAATTTGTATTTAATTCCTAAAAATCTAAGGTTCGGCCAAATGACTTAGATAAGGATATATATATTAATAATAAAAAACTTGGGGATCTTTTGGCTTGTTATGGTAAGTTTATTAACCATATAGTGTAAGAAAACAAAAAGACACGGTAAAAGTTAAATTTTTTAACTTAGAGTTAAATCTAATTGATAAGGTTAAAATAATAACCTAAACTTGTATAAATATTATTGGATGAGAGGATTTCGACCCATAACCACTTTATCTTAGAAATAAGACCCTTTGGAACCATTATAAACCGAATTTGACCTTAATATAAAATAATATTTTGAGATTTTCTTAAGGTGCCCCTCTCCTCCCTTATAAAAGGGCACCTCCTCCCCCTATTCCCCACACCACTTTGAGCCTTCAAGCTCGGAAAAACCCTGAAAAAATCTCTTCTCCACTTCCCTAGTATCATCCTAGAGGTCCTGGTATTCTTCAAAGACCATCCTTAATTCTTTAAGTGGAGGTTAAGAAAAGGTGCGTCAAAAAGAGGTAATGTCCATTACCGATCTTTTTCATTTTTTTTCTTCTTCAACTTATTCTTCTTTAGTTGTTTGATGAAAAAGTAATAACATCAGTATTTATTATATACTGGTATGTTATTATAAATATGAAACAACTCTAATTAACCTTCTATCCATCCTACAGAAAAAAGAAATCACCACGCGTGCGTACGTACGGAATACCGTCTCCACGCCGGGGTGTAATCTATTTTCCACCACCACCTTAATTGGATGGGTATAATGGTGTAATGAGTAACTATATATGATTATTATAAAGTGAAATTGATACTAAAATAGTATAAATACACTTAAACACAATTTCACGATCATGAGAACGATATCATCGCACGTGCGTACGTACGGACTACCGTCTCCACGACGCGATGAGATTCATTCTCCATGTTAACCATTTAAGAATGATTATAAAGTATATATATAAGCAATAATAATGAAATATATGACATTATAAAGATACTGGATTTATGTATATATATATATATGTATGTCATCTACTTACTTCCATTCAAGACAATAAGGAAAGGAAAACGGCGTTCATGCGTACGTACGGACTACCGTCTCCATGAACGGTGTGTTTCATTTCATTTATCTATCTATTATATATATATATAAATAATATATATGATTTATAAATCATGTTTTATATTCTGTAAGTAAGTAAATCATGATATAAGTAATAATAATGTCAAGAACAACAAGTCCAAACACCTATGATAAATGAAACGATTTTACCCAAAACGCTTCTTTAACATGAAATTTACAAAAGAACGGGTAATATAAAGTCATAAGTGAACCATATATGATATCATAAAAATGAATATGATTCTGTAATAAGTTAATGACATTATTTAAATCATTATACAAGAGGTTCGGATACGTACAAAGCATATCAGACATAATGTAAGGGAAAATATCACAATCTCATTTTTATCTAAGATTGTTTATACTTTGAAAGTTACTAGGGTGTATTTTATCATCCACATCCATGTTTCCTAAATGTGTAATATTATTTCCATACACCTACAATTGTTTAAAACCTATTTTACCCTTTGGTAAGTTTTTAGTAAAAGATATCAAAGGAATCTTTTGTCATTTTTCGTATGAGGTACTTTTTGACTTTTCCGACAAAAGTACGAGAAGAATGTTTTTTTAACTTATACGACGTGAATGGATTTTTAAGACATTATTTCCAAGAAGATTCCTTTTCAAGTTTTCAAGTTTATTTTTAATCAACTTCTTTTAGTTTAAAATTGTATGACATGTTAAAAAAGGAAAAATGTTTTTGAAGTAGAAAAGATATTTTCCTCAATAATGGAGTTCAAGTGTTTTATCAAAATTATTTTCCATCTAAGATAATATAGGGTTCTGTTTCTATCCCTATTATTACATGGATTTGATTATGCTGTGATGTAAATATTTTAATGAATTCCTTTATCTTATATAAATTGTTTTATGATTTCATGTTGTTTAAGAATCCCATTTTTACTATATGGGTTATGTAATGATGTATGATTTATGATTTTGTAGCACACATAAGAATGGTATAATTATGAGATGGGTGGGACCTATATCTCCCTCCAATGCATTGGGTAAAGATTTTATATCTCATGAGATAGACATGGATGGAATGGTAGGTTATACCGGTTCAGTGAAACAGGACTGAAACGAGGGTGACTCGGTTCAGAAATAGACTTTGTCCACTAAGATAGTCTTGGAAATGAGTCTTGACTAATAAGATATGATTCTCTATGATTATGTGTGTATGCCACAAAGTTTCATGTTTTAAGTTATGATTATTGGGATTTCATTTCACTACTATGATTTATCCCATGTTATGAAATTATGCTCTCTTTTGCAGGTTAATATTTCCAAAATGTTATGTTCTTATGAAAATGATGTGATTGATATTTCTTTTGTTTACCTTTACTGAGAATTTGAGCTCACCCTTTTATGTTTTCTTTTCCCCTAGATATAAAGAAAGGATTTAGGTATAAAAAAATGAAGATCTTTTTGGGAGATGTTGAAGATCTTTCACCACGATTAGAAGATTATATTCTGAGTTTCCAAAGACACTAAAAAATTACGATCCTTGTGTGTGTGTTTTTGTTATGTACTAAGTATTCCGAAAAAGTAATGTAATGTCCATGTACGTCAGGCATCGGGTCTCTACAGTTGGTATCAGAGGAAAGGTTTAGTCAACCTTTGGAACCCAGGATGCGAAAACGTTAGTGAGATCCCTAGAGATATTTCTATGGTATGTCTAGGGATGTCCCTAAGGATAAGTATACGTATAGGATATAGTCCTAGAACTACGGTAACTATCTTAGAATTTAACCTATGAAGTTATATATTTAGGGTTCTCCCCCTTTACTATGTTGTTTTACCTAGCATGATTTTTGCCTCTCACACTATTCTTTTTGGGTTTTAGACGATGGCTGGAACCCGAAGGAACCGTGTTGATCACTATAATGGACAATGCAATGATTTTCCTCCTGAACAAAAAAATGTTATGGGAGATGGAGTGCAAAATCTTATTGCTATACTTACACAAGCTATGAATCATTCTGGACTTCCAAATGAGCAGAGAAGGGAACAATATTCTATTGAGTCCTTCATGAGGCAACATCCACCTTCTTTCAGTGGGTCTTCTGATCCACTTGTTGCTGAAAAATGGATCAGTACCACTGAAAAGATATTTTCAGTTCTTCAATGTTCTGAACATGATAAAGTCATCTTAGCAGTATATCGTTTGGAAAGTGAAGCTGATCAATGGTGGAATCTTATCAAGAATACGAGGCAAAGAGATGAAATTGAGTCCATGGAATGGGACGAGTTCAAGAACTTATTTTTCAATAAGTACTTCCCTCGTATTCTTCGAACAAAGATGGAGAAGGTGTTTCTTGAACTAAAGAAAAAGGATGATGAATCTGTTGGTATATACAAAGCGAATTTTACAAGGCTTGCAAGGTATACATCTGGATTTATCATCCAACCTGAAAGTAAAGTTGATTGATTCTTCAGTGGCTTAAAAGCAATTCTTCAAAGGGCATTAACTATAAGAGACTTCAGTAGCAATGAAGAAATTGTGCGTTGTGCTATCAAGGTAGAAATGGAAGTTGGTGTTACATATCCATCTCATGGTTTGGACAAGAAACGAAAGATGAAGTTCAAGGAGAAATCTCAGAATAATGGTGAAAAGAATATGAATGTTTCCTTATGCACAAAGTGTGGAAAGAACCATGGTGGAGATTGTCTTAAAGGGACTAGAAAATGTTTTAAGTGTGGAAAAGATGGTCATCGAGCAGCTGAGTGTCGAAGTAATGGAAAAAGGGTGTCTAATGATGTGAATAAAGAAAACACTACAGAGAACGCACCACCAACACTTCAATGCTTCAAGTGCAAGGAAATGGGGCATTATGCTAATAAATTCCCTAATCCAAGGGTTAGTGATGATCGACATGAGCAACCGCTTAAGGCAAAGTACAAAGGGAAGTCACATGTGATCACTATTGGCGATGTTGAATATGACAACGATGTGGTGGAATGATTAAGTGTTTATGTAATGGGATTTCAAAATAGTATCATGGAATCTCATTTATGTTATTGTGGAATTTTGGAATATCTATGTATTGGTTTTCAATAATTATATGATACTGCTAACCAGGAAAAAAAGTGATTGAAATATTTTTGGAAAGTAGATGATATGTGCATAATGAAGGGACAAGAAGATAATGAGATGATTGATTGTATTCATGAGCTCATGATTGATATAAGGACTATGTATATAGAATTTTGAGGATTTTGGTATGTGGAAAGAGTTATCTTTTGACATCACTCATGTTTTCACTAAGATTCAATGGGTATTCATTTTTCAAGAGATTACATGATTATGGTATTCACATGACTGGAATGTGACGAACAAGATATATGAGGGATAAATGATGGCATTCATGTGATCATTTTCTCTATAATATGAGCTTGGACCGAAGTATTTTAGAAAAGCCTAAAGATTGGAATGGATTATGTTGGACATAAGTTAGTATTGTTTAAGGATAAAACTTTTTTTTTGATATTGTTGATGGGATGTTATAATAATGTAGTTTTAGAAAAAGGACAACCTGTAGGATGTGCGACAACCCCTCGCGTCGGCCAAGGCTGTGGGAATATAACCCACAACTAAAGTGCGATGAGCCTTTATCGCATACCACTGGCCTACAGAAAGTCACTGGTTAGTAGAAACTTGTTTTATTTTATTAAGCGGTATGATATATGAAGTATAAGTTCATTTTTGGAATCGTATATGATTAACTTCACCAAAGACGAACTTATGTATATTTGATAACTATTGCTAAACTTTTGTTTGAAATAGATGGAATGACCCATCATTCTATCACATGATCTGTTAAAACTTCACGAATAACAAATTCAACTTCATTTCTTTAAGATATGAAGTGGAAATTGTTCAAAGCAAGAACAACAGTGAGATTGTACCAAAATCAAGTAAGTATTTCTTCTAATTCAAATTTTTTCAACTTTAGGGAAATGATATTGAAAACCAAAAATGTTGTCATAGTGATCTTATATCTGATGAATCAGATGGTACCCTAGATCATCACAAATTTATGGCTTTGCATTGTTGGCTTTTTCATAGCCATGTTCTCTACCACTCTCCATCAGAACTTGATGGTTAGATTTTTCTTCCATATCCATATTTTAAACTATGTTCTCCTACGTGGAAACCCAGTGATGAGTTAATTTGGGTAATCGTTACATTTCATACATTAGTTTTTAAAAGCCATATTTTGGTATTCCTTTTTACGATGTGGGTTTCTATTAAACAAACTTTCGAGTAGTAAACCATTTATAACCCCGACGAATTTCGAGGGAAAAATTAATTTTAAGGGGGGTAGAATGTAACACCCTGATATTTTATGAAAAATATTATTTTAATTTCATTAATGTCTTGTGTTGTATTCTACACCAAGATTACCTTGCGCTATACACAACACCGTATTAGTTCGCAGTATACGAAACACTATTCTTGGATCGTGTTACACACAATTTTGACAATAGTTATTCTATGAAACATTGAGTATATATATATATATATTCTATGTATAAATGAAATATGGTTGGATTTTGTTATACGAAACAACAAAGGATTCTTTCACAACACGCAACCCTGACTTGGCTTGCATTACACGCAATCGCGACCTTCCTCGATAGCGTGTGTTGTACGCAATACTGGGTTTTAATAAACAACGATATATTATTATAATATTATCATGAAATAGGAATTATTAATATTATTAACTAAATTTTGAATTTTATAACATTATTATTCATCTTACACATTTTATAGAACATGGTATAAGAACAAAATAATTTTTTCGGGTAAAATAGGTATTTTTTAAAAAATGCAGTTTTGCCGCCTTTTGATGGCGCACCCACCTTAAATATAGTTTTTGACATGTTTATACGTTCAATTTGACAAAATAAAATTCTTCTTGTGAATCAGGATATAAAAATTTACATTAGATAAAGTTTTGATATTTTTCCGATAACTTTCATATTTTAATGAATAGTAAAAACACGCTATATTTTAATTAATTTTTTTTTTCATCGTAATATCTTATGTTGTTAAATTATAATATTTAATGGTTTTAATGTATTAATAGAATATATGTTTAACATTTAATATAATGTATATCATTAGAATTGATTTTACCTTGAATTCGTAGGTTAAAACAATTTAATCTTTTCCAATGTTTTAAAGAAAAACCCGTTTTCTTTCGACAACGAGATTAATTTTAATTTAATTTAAGCATCTTTTGTGTATTGAATTTGGAAAAATGTATTCCATATTTGGAATCAGTGGGTCCAAATTATGTTAATAAGATACTTTTTATTTTTGGGCATTGTGAATAGTAACCACCGTAAATTTTATTTACTATAGTTAAAGGTAAATCGGGTAATTAAGGGTAAATATAAGATTATAAAATTACCCTAAAACTTGGAAAAATACTATTGGATGGCTAAAAGTAGACCCATATAACCTAAGGGTCGGATTAGATTCATTGTATGGACTTTTGTCTATGAAAATAATTTAATTATTATTAAAACCAAAGAATGTGACAACATGACACTTTCTTAAATCTTACAAGTATAATAATTTTAATTTAGTGATAAAATTCACGAAACATCAAAAATGAATATTATCCATAAATATGATACAATTATATACATCATAGTAATTTATTTAGAATTTTTATGGATTAAATAATTATCATTTATTATGACACAAAGATGATGTAGTAATTGTCTTATTAATGAAATATTGACATAATTGATGTTATAAATGACCAAATAAATGTAATTTGAGACTTTTTATGACTTAAATTAATTTTATAGGTTAATATGACATGTTATTGTTGATATAATTTACTTGGTTAGAACTTATCATTCTGTTATAAATTTCATAAAAATCATGTACCAAATAGTGTCAAAATTGACATAAATTAGTTTTTAAACAAATATTATATTATTAATTGTTATTTAATTTCTAAAAATCTAAGGATCAGCCAAATGACTTATATAAGGATATATATATTAATAATAAACAACTTGGGGTTCGTTTGGCTTGTTATGGTATGTTTATTAACCATATAGTGTAAGAAAACAAAAAGACACGGTAAAAGTTAAATTATTTAACTTAGAGTTAAATATAATTGATAAGGTTAAAATAATAACCTAAACTTGTCTAAATCCTACTGTATGAGACAATTTCGACCCATCCCCACTTTCGCTTCGAAATAATACCCTTTGGAACCATTATAAACCGAATTTGACCTTAATATAAAATAATATTTTGAGATTTTCCTAAGGTGCCCCTCTCATCCCTTATAGAAGGGAACCTCCTCCCACTCTTCCTCACACCACTTTGAGCCTTCAAGCTCGGCCAAACCCTGCCAAAATCTCTTCTCCACTTCCCTTGTATCATCCTAGAGGTCCTGGTCTTCTTCAAAGACCATCCTTAGTTCTTTAAGTGGAGGTTAAGAAAAGGCGCGTCAAAAAGAGGTAATATCCATTACCGATCTTTTTCAATTTCTTTCTTCTTAAACTTCTTCTTCTTTAGTTGTTTGATGATAAAGTAGTGACATAAGTATTTCATATATACTGATATGTTATTATAAATATGAAACAACTATAATTAACCTTCTATCCATCCTACGGAAAAAGGAAATCACCGAGTGTGCGTACGTACGGAATACCATCTCCACGCCGTGGTGTAATCTATTTTCCGCCACCACCTTAATTGGATGGGTATAATGGTGTAATGAGTAACTATATATGATTATTATAAAGTGATATTGATACTGAAATAGTATACATACACTTAAACACAAGTTCACGATCATGAGAACGATATCATCTCTCGTGCGTACGTACGGACTACCGTCTCCACGACGCGATGAGATTCATTGTCCATGTTAACCATTTAAGAATGATTATAAAGTATATATAAGCAATAATAATGAAATATATGAAATTATAAAGCTACTGGATTTATGTATATATATATATGTGTATGTCATCTACTTACTTCCATTCAAGACAATAAGGAAAGGAAAACAACGTTCATGCGTACGTACGGACTACCGTCTCCATGAACGGTGTGTTTCATTTCATTTATATATCTATTATATATATATACAGAATATATATGATATATAAATCATGTTTTATATTCTGTAAGTAAGTAAATCATGATATAAGTAATAATAATTTCAAGAACAACAAGTCCAAACACCTACGATAAATGAAACAATTTTACCCAAAACGCTTCTTTAACATGGAATTTACAAAAGAACGGGTAATATAAAGTCATAAGTGAACCATATATGATATCATAACAATGAATATGATTACGTAATAAGTTAATGACATTATTTAAATCATTGTACAGGAGGTTCAGATACGTACAAAGCATATCAGACATAAGGTAAGGGAAAATATCACAATCTCATTTTTATCTGAGATTGTTTATACTTTGAAAGTTACTAGGGTGTATTTTATCATCAACATCCATGTTTCCTCAGTAAGTAATATTATTTCAATCCACCTACAATTGTTTAAAAGATATTTTACCCTTTGGTAAGTTTTTAGTAAAATATATCAAAGGAATCGTTTGTCATTTTTCGTACGAGGTACTTTTTGACTTTTCCGACAAAAGTACGTGAAGAATGTTTTTTTAACTTATACAGCGTGAATGGATTTTTAGAACATTATTTAAAAGAATCTTACTTTACAAGTTTTAAAGTTTATTTTTAATAAAATTCTTTTAGTTTAAAATTGTATGACATGTTATGAAATGAAAAATGTTTTTGAAGTAGAAAGGATATTTTCCTCAAGAATGGAGTTCAAGTGTTTTATCAAAATTATTTTCCATCTAAGATAATATAAGGTTCTGTTTCTATCCCTATTATTACATGGATTTGATTATGTTGTGATGGAAATATTTTTATGATTTACTTTATCTTATATGAATTGTTTTATGATGTCATGTTGTTTAAGAATCCCATTTTTACTACATGGGTTATGCAATGATGTATGATTTATGATTTTGTGGCACACATAAGAATGGTATAATTATGAGATGGATGGGGCCTATATCTCCCTCCAATGCATTGGGTAAAAATTTTATATCTCTTGTGATAGACATGGCTGGAATGGTAGGTTATACCGGTTCAGTGAAACAGGACTGAAACTAGGGTGACTCGGTTCAGAAATGGACTTTGTCCACTAAGATAGTCTTGGCAATGAGTCTTGACTAAAAAGATATGATTCTATATGATTATGTGTGTATGCCACAAAGTTTCATGTTTTATGTTATGATTATTGGGATTTCATTTCACTACTATGATTTATCCCATGTTATGAAATTATGCTCTCTTTTGCAGGTTATGATTTCCAAAATGTTATGTTCTTATGAAAATGATGTGATTGATATTTCTTTTGTTTACCCTTACTAATCATTTGAGATAACCCTTTTATGTTTTCTTTTCCCCAGGATATAAAAAAGGTTTTAGGTATAAAAAAAGGAAGATCTTTATGGGAGATGTTGAAGATCTTTCACCACGATTAGAAGATTATATTCCAAGTTTCCAAAGACACTAAACTATTACGATTCTTTTGAGTGTGTTTTTGTTATGTACTAAGTATTCCGCAAAAGTAATGTAATGTCCATGTACGTCAGGATTCGAGTCTCTACACCAAAGGTGTTGGTTAATATCATGATTGAAGTCCATGGTAGGTGGGGGATGAGTGGGAGTTGTGTGAAACATGAAAAATACCAACATTTCATTAAAAATTGGTTCTGGAGATCTATCCATGATCAACCATTAAATATAGAGAGCTCATTGTTTTTGATATATTTGGCTAAGATATCTTACTGCATATGGGAATGTTTGAGATCTCCATTTGTAGAGAGATAGAGGTTTATAGGCGAATTATTTTTCAAAAGTTTATTTTTTTTGAAATAATTCATTATCGACTTGATTAATCTTGATTTTCTCCATGAATCATAATAACTAGTATTAGAGTATTGATAAAAAGCATCGAGTAGTTGAGATTTTCATGTGACCAAAAATTAATGTTTCTCATATTGATGTTTGATAATCTTGAATCTAAAATTTCATTTCATGGTGATTATAAATCTGAAAATTATATTGAAAAAGGAGAAAAAAATACAATACCTAGGTGTTTTCACACTTTTTTCAATGTTTAGGCTGCTACAATACACCGTTATATGAGATGAAAACACTGTTCCGAAAACTAGTTACATTTGAAGTAATATTTCCGTAGTTTCTCTATCACAAGACATCAATGCCTTGTCACTAAATATTCATAAATAATTCTCAACTTTTGATAGGAAATTGATTAAATATTTACCAATTAGTTGCTAATTTCAATGATCCAACAGTAGATTCCACTAATTTTCACTATTTCGAATGCAATGATAGACTCCATTTATCAAAATCGTTCTACAATTTTAAAAGAATTGAGATTCAATGATGGGACCCTCAATGAGAGGGTTGATAATTTTTATTATTTGGACAACTATATTAGGATGTATTGAATGGAATATATTATTAATTATAAGGAAATATTTGACCCCATTGAAAATAATGGAATCAACCCTGATGCCACCAAGGAAAAAATGTGAAAGATTTTAAATAAGGAGATGATCAATCCAAAGGATTTATCACAGTTTATAAAAGTATATTAATTTGGGTACTATTTCATACAAAATATAAGTGAAGTTATAGAGTATCTAATAGTAATTGATCACTAGAAACATGAATATCTTGTTAATGTGGTCGATGAATCTTCAATGACAGAGTTGAATATCTATTTTGGAATGCATGAAAAATATATAAATCATGTTGAATCTATTAGTTAATGTAGGTAAGACTACTGAAGAATAATATTAGTAGAATATCATACTATGAACACTTTCTGATAGCCAGTATATGATTTTCATCTCCATTAGAAACTCAGTTGTCGGTGTTCAACATAGCATGAAATTTGTAAAGGATGCACTGTTTAAGGAGGAATCCTAAAGGAAGGTCATGAGTTAAAACAATATTTAAGCTATCTTCATAGTGAATTGAGATAGACAATAATGATGTGGTCAATGGTCACTAAGTAGAGGTTGAAAAAATAGAATATGAAGGATAACATATTGCAGGAGACTTGTATACAAATAATACCAATACAACATTGAGGGACACTTGAAGAAGAAATTAAAAAAGTTTCTATATGAAAAAAATCTAATGTAGGAACAGAAAAAGAAGAAATAGATACATACATGTGAGAGTATCTGAAAAAATCCTTTCTGCAATGATATAGATGAAATTCCTTTTAACCCATTAGACTAGGACATAGAATGGGTTTATGATATTATAAAATCATACCATGTCACTATACATTGAGAGTATTTCCTGACCGATAAATAGAGTGACATTGGTTTAATCAATATGGGAATTCATGTTTTGGAATGATCATTATCATGGTTGATATCGATTTCAATATTAACATTCGATACAATATCAACATGAAAGATATTGGACATCTTCCAAGAATTTGGATAAAAACGTTCACAAGAATACAACTTCATAGACAAGGATATTCCAACATCTTCATCAATGTAGAAATGAAGGTGAAAAACGGAACCATCATCATTTTTTTGATGATACATATGAGATATGTTGTACAAAAATCATTTGAAGATATGATTTGACATCATTAATGTGGTGGACGGAGAGATATCAACCAATATATGGAATATAAGACTCAGAAACATGAGTGAAATTGGGTTATCTACCATGATGAAGAAGAATTACATTTGTGTGCATAAATATGAACAACATGATTCTTTGAAAAACCTATTTAATGGGAAGTAAAATAGAGTCACATTAAATATTACTTCATCAAAGAGATTTGAGTTACTCGATCTAGTTAAATCTAATGTACGTGGACCCATGGACCTAGATTAAATGATAGGTAAAAAATATTGCATATTCGTCATTGATGAAGTGTCTAGAAAGGTGTGGGGGTTACTCATTCAGATTAGTGAATATGTACTAGATAATGTCACGATGTTCCATTTCATGGTGGTGCATAAAACTAGAATGAATCTGAACTGTATTCATTAAAAAAATAGAGTAGAGTACACATCCATAGAATTTCATTCCTATTGCTAGTGGAAGGGCATCTGACATGAGAGGATAGTCCTATGTTCCACACAACACAACATAATTGTGGAAAGGATGAGAAAAATAATTATGAATATGTTTAGGATCGTGATATGTTCTTTTAAATATCCTAATCCATTCAAGGGAGAGTATTTTTATGTCTCATGCTATGTCATAAATATATCATCATATATCCCACTAAATTTTAATATTCAATAGAAGAGATGATATAGTAAAAAACATCTTACTATAAATTATGATTATTTGGTTATTAAGAATTCACACAAGTATCCAAAGAGCTCACAAAGAAGCTGGACATGATATCTACTCTATGAATCTTCATAGGCTATAGAGATGAGTAGTGCAGATACATGCATTTCATCCCAAATGTGATAAAGTTGATCAAAATCATATATATCTTCTTCCATGAGAACTAGATGATTGATGACATTCAAAATCACTAATTTCCTTTAACAGAATGTGTTGAATAATAAATTCATCATCCAACACATGTACCAGAATCACCTTTCACTGAAAAGGTAGAGGTAAAAAGAAGAATAATTTTATGTAGAATATAAATTTTTAGAGGATGATATTGAGTAGTGGAGACACAATCATATATTCATTAAATTTCAGAACCATCACTAGACCTAGGTGAAGTTATTCCTGAAAAAAGTTCACTAGCTCAACGATCATCATGAGGAAGGATTCCTTAAACAAAATATTTAGAGACAGAGTACCTTTTTCTAACTGATTAGGGGGATCCATAAAAATATAATAGAGAATATAGATATTCATTATTATTGTATATATGAGTTGATGGATAAAAAAATATAGATTCTTGTGAAGATCCACATGAAGGGAAAATTTATGGATATGTTATCAAAGGCGGTTTATTGGGATAATCTAGAACTTTCTAGATGCTCTAGTGTATTTTAGTTAGAGGGGAGAATTGATGAAAGTTTCTAGAATCCCACAATTATTTTCCAATGAGGTTACTCAAGATAAACTAACATGTAATTTTTTCCTTGCTACTGCATTTTATAAATGTTAAACAACTATTTCATTGTAATCCATGGGATTTGTCAATGTTATAGATAGAATCCATATTTGATGTTCTTTGGAATTATGGGATTTTTGGGATCTATTTAAATGTTTACCCCCCACAATTTCTAAAAATAGTTGACCCCACAAGACTTAAATGATCAACCATTTGAGTCATAATGATCCTTCTTTTTAATAAATCTAAATAAAGAGGTCTCACTGCATCCGGATGTTCCTTGTTTGCTCTATTTGTAGAGAGGTAGAGGTATATACGAGGTTTATTTTATAAACGTTTTTTCTTAATGAAATTAATCATTTTCCCTCCATTTATCTCTATTTGAAAATAATGAATCACAAAATATAATAGGATATTTTCCCCCTCCCATCCCATCTCACACAACTTTCCCTGACCCTTACTTCTCATATGACAATATACCCTCATCACCACCACATCATCCTTCATGGATAGCACATATCCCCTCATAACCATGCATGGAGTCATTATTTAATTTAGTGGTTCCCAAAATACATAGGTAAACCTATATCAAAATTTTCTCCCTAACCCGAGACACCATACTCGATCCATTATATATGTCTCGATCCTAATGATTCCTATGACTAGGACTCGCTTTCCCCTTTTAGATTGCATGACATTCCTTTGTCAGTGGCTTGATCACCCCCACTGATGTTAATGACCTACTTACCCTCTCTAAAAAATTTAAATGTTTATAAAATTATGATGATGATTTACTTTGATGTAAATTTTATAGTTCATAATTTATAGTAATATTAATGTTTCACAATTTTTGAATTCTTACATTACTGTGTTCTTCAGTAGTTATTTAGGAACATATGGAGAAAAATCCAAGATCTCTCCCATTATTGGAGTCTATGATCATGGTGACCACTAAAATTCATGTGTAGTTTTTTTAGTTAGACTCATTGATGTTTTTTTTGCAAAAAAATAGTATCATATAAATTTTACTTACCTATGGTAGTGATGGAGGTCATCATGTGGGAATTTTAATTAGAGATATTTTTTAATGATTGATAGAGGTTTTTTTGTATGTATGTGTATTTATTGAGGACATATATAAGTTCCATATATTTAAAGTTGGATATAATATAGGGGTTTTTTTATTTCTAACCTTACATCGCTTGTGGTATATGAAGAGATATAATAAATTGGGAGTTTTTATATTGAAATTACCTATTTTTTATTCTTCCATTTATAATCCATTCATGAAAAAATATAAGAATTACATGATATGATATGTTTTATTTTTTGGGACATACCTGTGTTCTAGGATACTGATTTCTTTCATGGACCACTGATCTGGGCCATTTTACATGTCCCATTTCTTTTCCTTTTGAAAACTCATAATGAGGTTGTGACACATAAAGGCTTTATTGTTTCCTATTGATAATTTTCACCTTCACCTTTTATTTACAAAATCCACAAAATCCGTTTTATATCATTTTCTAGTTTCTATTTAGTTTGTCTTCATGGAATTTTTAATTGTTTGGTCCATTTCTAGTATTTATCATTATCAGGTGGATTGATGACCTCATGTGGTCTTTTCCCTTCAATAGTATAACTCATTCTAGTTATTCTATTCTGATTTCCCCCGTCTATCATATGGGGAAGCCCAAATATTAGAGTAACCCTTTGTAGTTATGATATAAAAGTTCAAAGACTAGGTTCACTATTTTTTTCTCATGGTCCACCCCTCCTGGTGTATTTTTGTGATAATTATACTTCCTTGTGAAGAAGTGTTTATTTAAGATGAAATAAGAATATATGATGATTAATTCATCCACTACACCAATTTTTGAGTCCATTTACACCCATTCAAGATTAGATAAGTAGTATAGTAGACTCTGAGGTGACTAGGACCCCCAAATAGATAAAAATCTATCCAATTTGGTATATTCATCAATGATTCTCTTCTTATTCTAAAATATTTTTTTGTTTCTATTTTTTTTCCATATTTTTAGTTCCTCTTTATACTATACATGATTCTTATTTTTATGTTAATAAAATTTTTCTGTGTGTGGGTGGTGATCATATCATGCGTGTAGGTCCCAATTGGACCAAAACATATTAAATGTTTATGTTCTTCTGAACTTATTTATTTTATTCAGATATCGAATGTTATGATACAACCAAAATCTTAAACTTTGAAAAAAAATAGAATTTTCAAGTTCAATGGGTCAGTACTTAGGTAGCGCACGATCCACAAATAAATATGTATAATATAATTTCATTTTTGAATTGATTTCTCGTCTCAATTTACTTTCTACAATAATTAAATTTTCCAGTATTCCATAAATTTTACCCGTAGATTTTATATCAAAACGTAACATCGCAATTACATCAAATATTATTTAAATTTCAATATTTAATTTTAAACTCACACATATCCATTGATCTTAGTTATTTCATGGCGTAGTGTGCTTAACATGTTTCATAAAGAAATCTTTATCAGATTTTTGAAAAATTAGTAAAAAAATAGTATTGAAATAAAAATATGATAGGGATAATGATTGTAATTTATAGGGTATTAAGATGAGATATGTGCTAGTTTGGAAAGGGTTAATTGATGCCTTATATAGACCAAATAAAAATATTATTATCATTTCATATACGAGATAAAATGCCTTTGTTTATCAAAATATATCTCTTGATGTTCTGTTAAGGCCCATAGTTCTCTGTATCTTTTTTTAGGTGATAAAATGTTTAGATAAGTTTCTTTTGAAACTAAAACTACAGGAAGATATATTAAGATAGTGAAATTTTATATGGAAGCTTCATTTTTTGGTAGACTTCATAAGAAACACCACATGTTTACATTTAAAATGAAATATGGTATTAAAATAAAATACAATTTTAATTAATTCAAAAATATAATTGTTGATTTATCCAAAATAAATGCCACTACTGATGATATATATCAATACAGGATAATTTTACTCTCTTTGAAAATTCGTACAACATAATAGTAGAGAAAATTATACATAGTCATGACTATATTACCATAAAACAAGTTTAATATGATAATATCTAAATGGATTTACATTATAAACCATGTGTTAAAAAGAGATGTTTAGAGTCATTTCATATGGGTATACCATAGTCTAGTGGTAATACGAAATATTATAATAAGGATAAAATGAATAATATGAAAAAACCCACTTCATTGTATTTCTCAGGGGAATTAAAAAACTTCTTTCTCTAATATTGGATATCCTATGTATATTAGACCCGATTATAGAAGTCTATAACAAAACCCTAAGACTACATAACCAACTAACAAGTCTCTTTTAGTGTATTTTGGTTATGATATTACTCACGTGTTGATTTTTACCCCATTCACCCAACCATGTGCGGGTCCTGGATTGGTGAGTTTCATTCCACATATATCCTAGCAAGGATTATTTCTTGTAATAGATTGATAGAGTAGACAGAGATGTTATTTTAGGAAATAATATGAGGAGTTATTTCATAGAAATAGTTTCTATTTTAATGAAAATTATGGACACTCTATCATTATATTAATATATGTTAGGTGAGTCCCCAAACTCCATAGAATATTGTTATCCTTAAGAATTATAGACTAAAGGGTCTTCACATTTGGGCTGAAATCCATCTTCCAAAAATTATCTAAAAGGATGAAGAACTATCACCTAGAGCGTCCTTTTTAATTGTCTATATTACATGAATAAGAAGACACCTTCTAGATATTTAGGTAGTGTGAATGTATATAACAATGATAACACATTGTTCTGGAATCAAATATAGAGGCATGTAATCTCAAAATGTGTTGATGAATATAATAAACAAGGGATATTAGTGGATATTACACTTAGTAACTATCCATTTTTAAAATATTATGTGATTGGTATCATTAATAGAGTTATATTCAATTGTTATATCATTAAATATCATTTTAAATTATATTACATTAATTTTTATTTATAGGGACTAACTAGGACAACCACCATGCTGGAGGATCACATTTTGTTACCATTATATATGAATTCTCTATAATGGCTTGGATTTATATACTCTGGAAAATGTATTATTATTTTTGAAACATTTGAGACGTAGAAAATATGTTTAAAAAATCATATTGGAATTAAAATTAAATCAATATGGGTTGGTAATGGGTTATAATAACTCTCTTCCAATTTCATTTAGTTTTTTCAATCTGATTTTATTACAAGACATCAGACTATTCGTGACCCCCCCCAAATGGAATGTAAATTCCTGAAAGAAGGAACACGAAAATTCGTCACTAATTCTAAGGAATTATTTTATTCATGGGTCTCCCTAAATCGTTTGTAGTGGAGGCTTCCACTAAAATAGTGTATCTCATAAATAGGTTACCCTACACTTCTAATAATTCTAAACACCTGAAATTTTTTTATTAATAAACTACCTTCTTTACAGACACCTACGTGTATTTGTCTCTATATCATCTTCCCATTTCACGAATAAGTATCTTGATCCTTAAGCTCTTGAGTTTACATCAGGTATAAGTGTCTATAAAAATATGATTTATAAATATAGTTATAAAATGGGATTAATTTATAGAGATATGGGGTTTTGAGAATCAAATTATTCAAAATATAAAAATTTCATAGATGATAGTGATTATACATCCATTGATGGGGTAGCTGGACCTGATCCATCAACCAAATTTGAGGATGTTGTATAACCACCTCCCCCTAATCCTTAGTGTGTAACCCAAGCTCAATGAAGATCCACTTCATATTTAGATTTTGATAGTGAATATCATAATAACAATTAGGATTGTACTTTTATAGGACCTGAATCACTTGTTCCCTTTACCACACCTCTCATGCCCCTGCCTTCCCACCCAAATATCCTCTAAAATATCCTATCATCATAGCCACAACATTCATCAAGGTTATAGTATCTCCTCCTATAATCAGGCATAGAATCATTTTTCATGTTTTAGGATATCCCAATCCACATTTATCTTACTTGCTGAAATTTTTCTTATAATGGACATTCATAAGTCAATCGAACATGTTACCTAATCCGGCCCACAATGAGGTCATAAGAACATTCTCAATTACCACAGGATGAATACATTCACCAAGAATGACCAAATATGTAAAGAATCAAACTTTTTAATAATTTTTTGTTTCATAATTTTTGTGTGTTATTTTATTTTTTACTCAACAAAACTATTTCATTTAATGAAATGAGTATAATTATAATGAGACTGTTGGGTTTCAACTGTTATATGACTCTTGGTCAATATGACCATTGGAATCTAAACTCTTAATTTTGTGATTATTTGTTTATAAAACATTTCATATTGGTTAATTAATACATAAAGAAGATTTGATGGCCTCATACAATAGTCTCGGGCCGATCGAAGCCCATCTGATAGAACATGGTAAGGAGGTAGCACCACTAGTCTCTTCTCTGGACCAAACCCAAGCTGAACTTCATAGTGTGAAGCTAGAACGGAATCGCCTTAGATAGATGTTAATGGTAATAGAAATCACTACTTGGGAAATGTTGGCTGAGCTGCCCCCAGATTCTATCACCTTAGCACACCTTACACTTAGGTCATGTGCTGGTGTTATAAGGTGATATGTAATGAGACCATAGCTGCTTTGTGTAATCCTTTGAGATAAATAAAATTGTGATTTCTTCCTATGGAGAAGTTTGTAAATTTTAAAATTTTCAGATTAATATAGGATGTATATAATTTATGAATTTGGAAAAAAATGATATTTTAAAATATTTATGTAAACCTTAAATAATTAATGATGTGTAATGATTTTCAAAAAATGGTCTTCTATAGTTGTGTTCAGTAAGAAATTTAGAGTCTAATAAGATCAACTTAATTTTTAGTGAATAGTAAATTATGAATAGTAATTTTATGCTTATGAGTAGAAATGTGACCAAATGGATTAGTAACCTCACTTAAGAATGTATTTATATATTTTAGGCACCTTTATTAAGTAATGTGATTAAATAAAATTGGTAAATAACTGTTCCCGAAATTACTAGTTAAGTGTTAGTATTTTCTAGTGAATAGTTTTTTTTATTTAAAAATAAAATTAAAAATATTTAGAAAATTGTTTTTATAAAATGGAGTCCATTTTAGAATTCAGATCATCGATATGAGGTTATGGTGATTTTTTGGTATCTTTCTAAAAAAGTGAAATTTTCGGTGAATAATGAAAATACCGTTTTGAGTTTTGGGTGTTTAATAACCTCATTAAAGATGTAATAATTATATAATAATTATGGTAGAATTATTAATAGTAAAATTTTCTATGAGGTGTCCCATGTGGCCAATACCAAGGTCAAATACCTTGGGAAATACCTTGGTTTTTCCAATACCACCGATGAGTTGTCCCTTGGAAATTAATGCTTTGTTCCCTCACTTCTCCTATAAATACCAAGCCATTCCATCATCCATTTCATTCCAAAATCCTCCTCAACTATGTTCTGGTTTCTTTACCTCCCAATTAGTCCTCCCAAGGTTCCCTCAAGCTTCCCAAGGCCCCGACCTTGAAACTTTCAATGTTACTCTTCAAGGAAATGGATCATTTCACCCTCCCCATTTAAGTCATGACTTCCTTTATATTGTATCTTATAGTTCCATTTTATTAGGTGGTGGATTGTTATTCTATATCTTTAACACTTTACATTTAATGTCCAAATTATTAGATACCCCTTTTTATCTCATCAATTGATTTTCTAAATTTTTAAGTGACACCGTTAGGCTGTCAAATTTCTTGTAAAAGAAATCACATCTTCTCTTTTCTTTCAAGTTTCCTTTTCTTGTGGTATTTTATTCAAATATACATACCATATTATTATCTATATATTAATCTGAATTTTTATTATAATATGATTTAATTATGAGTGGTTTACCATTGTACCCTCTATTTTTATTATTTTCTAAAACCATGTTATATACCCATGATGCTACAGATATTTGGTCTCAA
Source organism: Viscum album (assembly GCA_963277665.1). Classification (NCBI taxonomy): domain Eukaryota; kingdom Viridiplantae; phylum Streptophyta; class Magnoliopsida; order Santalales; family Viscaceae; genus Viscum; species Viscum album. The sequence goes on along the minus strand of OY728130.1, from coordinate 552,903,389 downwards.
AATACAGTTTTGAGTTTCGGGTGTTTAATGACATATTTAAAGATTTAATAATTATGTAATAATTATGGTTGACTTATCAATAGTAAGATATTATATTAGTAATCCCATGTGTAAAACACCATGGTAAATCCCATGGTTTTTCCAATACCAACGATGAGGCGTCTCTTGGAAATTAATGCTTTGTTCCCTGATTTCTCCTATAAATACCAAGCCATTCCCTCATCCATTTCATTAAAAAATTATCCTCAAAGAATTTCTCATCTATTTACCTCCCAATATGTCCTCCTAAGGTTACCTCAAGCCTCCCAAGGTCGTGACCTTCATGCTTTTGAAGTTACTCTTCAAGGTAAGGGGTCCTTTCACCCTCCTCTTTTAAGTCATGACATCCTTTATGTTATGTATTGTAGTTCCATTTTATTATGTTGGGGATTGTTCTTAAATATATTTAATACTTTCAATTTCATATTCAAATTATTATATACCCTTTCTTCTCTCATCAATTTATTTTCTTAGTTTGTATGTGATGCCGTTAGGCTTCCGAATTTCTCGTAAAAGAAATCACATCTTCTATTTTCCTTCAAGTTTCCTTTTCTTGTGGTATGTCATTAAAATATAAATAACATGTTTTTACCTCCATGTTATTATGTATTTGTATTATAATATGAGTTATTTATGAGTGGTTTACCCTTTGAACCTCTCTTTTTATTATTTCCTAAAACCATTTTATATAGTCGTTATGCTGCAGAAATTTCATCTCAAAACATAGTTTTGAGTTTCGGGTGTTTAATGACATCATTAAGGATGTAATAATTATGTAATAATTCTGGTCAACTTATGAATAGTACTATATTCTATTAGGTGTCCCATGTGGTCAATACCATGGGTAAATACCATAGTCAAGCCCATGGTTTTTCCAATACCACTAATGAGTTGTCCCTTGGAAATTAATGCTTTGTTCCCTCAATTATCCTATAAATACCAAGCCATTCCCTCATCTATTTCATTCCAAAATCCCCATAAACGATGTTCTGGTATATGTACCTCCCAAGGAGTCCTCCCAAGGTTCCCTCAAGCCTCCCAAGGTCCCGATATTCAAACTTTTGAAGTTACTTTTCAAGGTAAGGGGTCCTTTCACCCTCCCCTTTTAAGTCATGACTTCCTTTTTGTTATGTATTATATTTCCATTTTTTTATGTTGGGGATTGTTATTATTTATCTTTAATAATTTCCATTTTATTTCAAAATGATGAGAAACCCTTTTTTCTCTCATCAGTTGATTTTCTGAATTTTTAAATGATTCCATTAGGCTGTCAAATTTCTCGTAAAAGTAATCGTATCTTCTCTTTTCATTCAAGTTTTCTTTTCTTGTGGTATGTCATTAAAATATCCATACCATGTTATTATCTCCATGTCATTCGGTATTTTTATTGTAATATGAGTTATTTATGAGTGTTTTACCCTTGTACCCTCTCTATTTATTATTTTCTAAAACCATGTTATATAGTCGTTATGCTGTAGAAATTTCATCTCTAAAATTCTCTCTCTTTATCTCAAAATATTCGATTGATTTTTTATCTAAAAACCCAAGCCTATTTAGTTTCTATGGGAGTTGAAAAATACAAAAAAAATGATCTATTTGATTCTGGAATTGACATACATGAACCCTCACTGTTTTTTATGGGTTATAAATGACATAACAATATCATTTTTAAGTACTCTTTAAACCGTCATGATTTTGAAATGAATCCCATTTCGTTTATTCTCTATGGGTTATTTATGAAATGTTTGATTATGGTCTATTTGGAACACATGAAAGTAAAGACATATTAAGGGTGTGCCCGGATATTGCTCCAATGCATTGGGTAAAGAATAAATCTCTAGAGATGATAAGTTTCACGATACCTTGGTGAATAACCTTGGTAATTTTTTTAACACCTGGGGAATGGACCTTGGTTATATGTTCATGAATGTCTAAATGAAATGTTTAGTGATAAGTTCATGAATGTCAAAATAAAATGCTGTAGCCACATATTCATGTATGTTTCATGTTCTTTTCAATATAATATTCCTATGCGTCCATTGCTCTTGTATTTATGTTTTTATTCAAGTTCTTATCGATATCACAAGTAAATGGATTCCTAGTTTACCCTTACAAGGCTTTTTATCACCATTTACTTTGATATATGTCTCCAAGATATGTTATGCTATAATTGTACATAAGATTAACATATGATGAAGCCTTACAAGTGTATTAGAAGAATGTATTATGTTGTTTTAATGATTTATGTCTCTGATTTCCAAGACACTAGACTTTAAAGATTCTCTATTTGTAAAATGTAATGGAATGTTATATTACAAAATGGAGGGATGCCACAATTGGTATCAAAGTATAGTTTAAATATTTATGTAAATTAGGCTATGAAAACATTATGAAGAACCCTATTGAAACGTTTAAATATAGGAAAACATCTTGGTATTTCGATGAGTATTGAGTAAGTGGTTTATCAAAAAAATACATCCCTATCTGGATACGAGCAGGTAGAGGCAGCTCTAGCACATATGTACAAAGGGGTAAAACCCAAAAACACTGCTTTGAGGTTGACATGAATGGGAACTGGTGCATGACAACAGGCCTTGTTGCACTCTTGGATATGACATCTCCGAGGGGCTATGTTTGGTTAATCGCAAGCTTTTTATGAATCGTTAGAAAGGAAATATAGAGAAATGTAATTATATTAGCATGAAATTTTTGTACATAAAATCATTTATATTTAAAAGATTCGTAAATAAAATATGTTTCTCACTAAGGATATATTATTTTAGAAAATGGTGGGAAAGAGGAGGAACCGTGAAAAGGTGACCGCAGTGGACCATCCGACGACGTCCCTCCAATAGAAGCCGAAATGGAAACATTCATGCGAATGATGAACTAAATGACTGAAGATATGGGAAGTAACTTGAATCAAGATGAGAGGCCAATCTCACCATGAAAGGAACAACATTATGTTGAGTCCTTTATATTACAAAGACCACCAACCATCAGTGGATCCACTGACCCATTGATTACTGAGTAGTGGATTAGCTCCATCGAGAAGATCTTTTCCATCCATGGCTACTCAGAGCAAGAGAAGGTCACCATGGCTATCTATCGCTTAGAAAGAGATACTGATCAGTGGTGAAACTGATCAAAAAAATGAGGAAAAGTGGGCAAGTTGATGAAATGGAGTGGGAAGAGTTTTGATGGATCTTTTTCAGAAAGTATTTTCCTCATTCCCTGAGAAAAAGAATGGAGAAAGAGTTTCTCGAGGTGAAGGAAAAGGAGAATGAATCTTTCGGAAGCTATGAGATGAACATCACCCAATATTCACGATATACCTATAGATTTGATAGATTAATGATAGGTTTATGGCGATCGGCGGCGACTCATGGCGATGGCGATCAACGACGACTCCTGGCGACAAGCCCTAACTCATGACTGCGGATGGATTCCCCCCTTCTTAGAGGTGGGAGGGGGCGGAGTTTCTCCCTCGACCTTCGATTCCACAAGCGACTTTTGTACCATTTTCTAACCCTAGTTTTCTTTTTGATTTTCCTTCAATTTCCTTGAGTCTGAAGGTTCCAGATTTGCATCTTTGGGACCCTCAACTTACGATCTATTCTTAGGAGTTCTCTGAGGCTTCTAATCTCCTAAATTTGACCATGGTGGCTCACTTCAATCACCTAAGACCTTCAGTCGATGAGTTAGATAAATTTGTGTTTAGAAATTGGGATCTGCAGGATCTTGCGGTGGTGGGATTGATTGATAAGAATCATATGATGATCCATTTTTCCTTGGAGGAAGACTTAATTTGTGCCTAGTCTAGATCTCCTTGACGCTGTGGTGGATGCAGGTTCTTCATATTCTGATGGACATTTGATCTCTACATGAATCGGGACTTGCCCTCCATTGCCAACAAGGTAAGCTTTCCCCACCTTCCCTTTCCCTTTCAGAATCCAGTGATTATCCGTACATTAGGGAATCTGGTGGGGCGTTTTCTTTGCTCGGATGATCACACATCATCTATAAGTCACCCTGTTAACCCATGTCTATGTTTTGAGGTGGAATATTCGAAGTCGCCAGTTGAAAGGATTTGGTTTACAGTTGGTGAGGAGTTTTTCTAGAAGCAAGTGGTGGACTTTGGATCCTGGGTTGATTACTGTCCAGGATATCATCATCTGGGACACCGTGATGATCAATTTCACAGTGGAAGCATTCCAGTTCTAGTGAAATGAAACGGTAAAACTACTGGTTAGGGACAGATGACTGTCAATGTTTTAAAGACTAGAAATGGAGTGTGTGGCTCAGACTTGAGAAACCCAGCTATTGCTGTGGTGTTTGAGAGATTGAAGCAGGACCTCAGGGATAGTGTGAGTCATGCAGATGCTGCTTCTCTTGGAGGTGTCACGGGGCAAGATTTTGCAATGGAAAGTCCTTAGGGAGGGTGTGATGTTAATGCTGGGAATGGGGTATGTGGTCTTAATCAGTGTGTTGATGGTACTGGGAATAACATTTCTGGTCTGAAGGGGGGGGGGGGGGTTGGGGGGATGATTTCGAATTCAGATGGGTGTGGGAAAATTTTGTATGACAGTCTATGTCTGCAAATGCAACCCGCTGCTTTAGGGAGTACTGTTGAAACTTGTAACCGGTTCCAAGCCAGGTCGCCTAATGAGGTTTTTCAAGTGGAGGTGGTTGATTTAATACAAGATGGTACCAATATACAGTGCGTTTTAGTTGATACAATGAAGGATATGGATGTTAGACAAGATATTGAGTGGCAACAAGAAAAGGTATATCAAGTGGAGGTGGGTACTTCAATGAAGGAAGGTAACAATATGCAGTTAGTTTCGTTTGATGAACCGATGGAGGGGGATGATATTGAAGGTAATCCACCATGTTTAGAACTGCTTAACTATAACATGCAAAATGAACAGCCCAAAGGGGTGGATGATGGTTTCTGGGATGTTCTGGTTGCTGGAAATTGGGGGGATGTATCAGACAGTGATAAGGGAAATGTGACGGTTAAACCTTCCTATTGTGAGGTTCTCAAGGATGGGAAGAGGAAATCTAGAAAGGAGGTGTCCACCACAACAAGCCGAAGGACGAAGAAGGACTACTTTGAGTTGCTGAAGCCGCTGTCCACTAGATCCTCTTTCAAACAATCTCCACATGATTTGATCTCATTATAGAAATTGAACCTTATAAGGAAGTATGAAAATATCCTAAGAAATTATGAAATCCTATAATGGGAGATGGAAACTACGGAAGGAGACTCTAATGAGGGTTGTGATGCGTATGATGTCAATGATAAGTAATCGGTTTCGGAATTACTGTATGTTCTTGCTGTACTTTTCTTTTCGTTAATAAATTGTCCGAGGCCTACCTATGACTTACCTTCATAGTATAACTCTAGCTTTGTCATTAATTCAAATGGTATGGTTGATATATTCTTTGGTGGTCTGAGGCCTCATCTATGGAAGAATCTATCCAACCGAGACTATGATTGTTACGAGGAGATCTTTTAGAGTGCCATGAAGGTCGAGCTATAGATTGGTGAGATGTAGTGGTCTCATAAGTCAAATGACAAGAAGAGATCATTAGATCCATGCTTAGGGAGGTGCTTCGATCAAGGAAGAGGAGGCAAGCAAGTACAACACCCCACGTGTAATAAATGTGGGAAGAAGCACTCGGCGAACTGCCTACTCGGGAGTGGGAAGTGCTACAAGTGTGGTAGAGATGGCTTCATTATGAGGAATTGTCATAGTGAGGTGAAACCTCTAATTCCAAACAATAATGACAAGGGGAATATGGTGCATTCCCTACTTGATGTCTAGTTCTTCAAGTGTGGACAACGTGGGAACTTTGCCAATCACTGTCCAAATCTGAGGGTAATGGAGGGGAACCACCATTAACCTAAAAAGGCCAAGGGATCAAGGCCATGATTTTTCTATAACGAAAGCTGAAATTGATGCTCCAAATGATGTGGTAGCAGGTACTCTTGTTGTCCTCTCAAAGCTAGCAAATACTTTGTATGATTCTGGTTCTACGCATTCCTTTATTTCCTCCATGTTAGAAAAAAATTTACATTCAACCCCCAATTTTCTAAAAGTAGAGTTATCAATCAAGACTCCTGGTGGGACTATGAAAACATCACCAGTGTTTAGAAACTCTAGTATTTACAATAGTGAGCACAATATTATCAAAAATCTAGTAGTCATTCCCATGCTGGAATTCAACATTTTACTAGCTAGGGTTGGATTGGCTCTAAAATTATAATGCTAAGATCAATTGAAGAAGCAAGGAAATATCAGTAGTCTTGAATGGAAAACCTAAAGTTATCTTCCAAGGAGAGATATATCAACCAGATCTTTGTCTAGAAGAACCTATTATACCCTTCTTTATGGAGTCGATCCGTGAAGTAAAGAAGGAGATGAGAGTTTAAGGATAGAAAATGTTCCCATCATTTAGGAATACGTTTATGTATTTCCTGAGGAGTTACCCAGTCCTCCCCCAAAAATAGATGTAGAGTTCTCCATTGAACTCATACCTAGATCAAATCTAATATCAATGACCCCTTATAGGATGGAAAATATGGAGCTGGGGGAATTAAATAAACAACTCCAAGTTCTTTTTGAGAAGGGGTTTATCCGACTGAGTGTGTCTCCTTGGGGAGCACCAACTCTCTTTGCGAAGAAGGAAGATGGATCAATGCGACATTGCATTGATTATAGAGAACTGAATGAGATCACAATGAATAAAAAATACCCTCTTCCAAGAATTGATGAGTTATTTGACCAACTTCGTGGGGCTTAATTCTTCTCTAATATTTTTCTTCGTTCTGGTTATCATCAATTGAGGATGAATAATGATGATATTCCAAAAACAACCTTTCGATCAAGATATGGGAATTATGAGTTTTTTGTTATGCTATTCAGACTGAATAATGAAACTGCTATTTTTATGGATTTGATGAATTGATTCTTGAAGGACTAACTTGATAACATTGTGTTAGTTTTTATTTATGATATTTTGATATATTTCGAAAGTCATGAAGAGCATGAGGATCATCCAACGGTTATTTTAAAAATTCTACAGAAGGAGAGGCTTTTTGGGAAGTTTAGTAAATGTGAATTATGGTTGCAACAAGTTGCTTTATTGGGGCACATTGTTACCAATTAAGGAATCATAGTTAATCCTGCAAAGACAAAAGATGTAGAGGAGTGACCTTAGCCTTCAGCAATAAACGAGATTCAATGTTTCCTTGGATTAGGTAGATATTATTGGAGGTTTGTGATGAACATTTCACATCTTTCTAATCTATTAACCAAGTTAACTTGAAAAGGGTTCAAGTTCATCTGGACAATGGAGTGTGAAGAAAGTTTCCAAGAGCTGAAAAAGAGATTGGTTATTGCACCTGTGATAACACTTCCCTCAAATGGAGAAGGATTCGTTATTTTTAGCGATGCATCTCTGAATGGTCTGGAGTGCGTTCTCATGAAAAATGAAAAGGTCATTTCTTATGTATCTTGATAGTTGTAGAATCATGAGCAGAATTATCCTACGCATGATCTGGAGCTGGCTGCGGTCGTTTTTTCTCTAAATATATAGAGACACTATCTTTATGGGGAGAAATGTGATATATAGATAGACCATCAAAGTTTGATTTATATTTCACACAAAATAATTGAACATTAGTCAAAGGAGATGGTTGGGACTTCTTAAAGACTATGATTTAACAATTAATTATCACCCAGGAAGAGCAAACAAAGTTGCTGATGCATTAACTAGGAAAGACCTAGTTGTCTTTTCCATGATGAGAATTCAAAATGGTCATTTGATCAATGAACTAGTAAATCTAGAGTTGGGAATTGTAGGGATAGAGAAATCATCAACCCTAACCCAAATGATTTCACAAACGTCATTACTAGATAAGATCCATAATGATCAGAAAGAAGATCCTTTTTTAGAGAAGAAGTTTGAGGCTGTAAAGGATGGAAAGTTTCTTGAGTTCAATATTGATCAATAAGGTGTACTAAAATTTCAAAGAAGACTATGTGTTCCATCTATTCCTGAAATAAAAAAAGGATCTGATGGATGAAGATCACAGCTCTATATTCTCTACACATCTTGGAAGCACAAAAATGTATAGGGACCTTCGTGATCATTTTTGGTGATATAATATGAAAAGAGAGATTGATGATTACACTTCAAGGTTTCTAGTATGTCAGAAAATAAAGGCAGCGTGAAAAATTCCTAAAGGGGTATGGCCACCACTACCCATAATATCATGGAATTGGGACAATATCACTATGGACTTCATCATTGGTCTTCCAAGAACTTCCAAAGGAAACAATACAATATGGGTTATTGTGGACTATCTCACCAAGACTGCCCATTTTATCTCTATCTGGGAATATTTGTATCTTAATCAACTTGCAATAATTTATGTGAAGGAAGTGGTAATGCTGCACGGAGTTACACTTTCTATTGTATCTGATCGTGATCCAAGGTTCACATCAAAATTCTAGAGAAGTCTTCAACATGCTCTGAGAAATGAAATGAATTTCAGTATGACCTATCACCCCTAAACTGACGATCAATTTGAAAGGACTATTAAAACACTCGAGGACATGATGAGAACATGATCAATGGAATTTAAAGGCAGATGGGATCAACATCTCTCTTTAGTTGAGTTCTCTTACAACAACAACTTCCACCCGAGCATTCAAATGGCTCCCTATGAAGCTCTATATGGGAAGAGATGTATAACTCCTACTTGATGGGATGTACCTGGTGCGAGAAAGCTTCTTGGGCCTGATATTGTCCATGAGATGACATAAAATGTCCATGCCATCCAACAACACATTAATGTTGCTCAGAGTCAGTAAAAGAGCTAAGCCGACAACCATCGAAGGGACTTGGATTTGATGTTGGTGATAAGGTCTTCCTTTGAATATCACCTTGGAAGAGAGTCATGAGGTTTGGGAAGAATGGGAAGCTTATCCCTATGTACATTGGCCCATATGAAATCATTGATCGCATGGGAGCAGTGGCCTATCAGCTTTCACTTCCTCCAAATCTAGAAAAAGTTATTGATGTCATCCACGTATCCCTCTTGAGGATGTACATACCTGACCCTTCACATGTGCTGAATCCAGAGGTGGTACAACTGGAACATGACCTCTCTTATGAGGAGAATCCAGGGGAGATCTTGGATCGCATAGACAAGGTTCTATGTAACAAGACTACCCACATTGTTTTGGTGTTATGGAGGAAACACAAATATGAAGAATCCACATGGGAATAAGAGGACTATATGAGGAAAAAGTACACACACCTTTTCTCTTCTGATGGTATGAGTTAAAAATTTCAGGGACAAAATTTATTAAGGGGGGAAAAATGTAACGACCCAAATATTTTAATAGTTATTTGTTTCTTAATTTTTTGTGTTGTTTTATTTTATACTAAAACAAACTATTTCATTTATTGAAATGAGTATAATTCAAATGTCACCATTGGGATTCGACTGTAGTATGACTATTGGACAATATGACCTTTGGAAACTAAACTCTTAATGTTCTGATTATTTTTCTATAAAAACAAGTGATCTAGGTTAATTAAAATAGAAATAAGATTCGATGGCCTCATCCAGCAGTCTCGGGCTGATAGAAGCCCATATGATGGAACTTGGGAAGGAGGTACCACCATTGGGCTTTGCTCTGTACCAAACCCAAGCCAAACATAATCATTTGAAGCTAGAACGAAATCCTCTTTAGGAGAAGTTCAAGCTAATAGAAATCACTACTCGGTCAATGTTGGTCGAGCCACCCCCAGATTCTATCACCTTAGCACACCTTATACTTTGTTCTTATGTTGGTGTTATAAGAGGATTTGTAACAAGACTATAGCTTCTTTGTGTAATCCTTTGAGATAAATAAAATTCTGATTTCTTCCAATGGTGAAGTTTGTGAATTTTCAAATGTCTGGATAAATACAGGATGTATATTATTGATAATTCTGAAAAAAGGATATTTTAAAATATTTATGTGAAAATTAAATAATTAATTATTTGTAATGATTTTTAAAAAATAGTCTTCTACAGTTGTGTTCAGTAATAAATGTAGAGTCTAATAAGATAAAAAAATTGTGAATAGTAAATTATGAATAGTAATTTTATGCTTATGAATAGTAATGTGACCAAATGGATTAGTAACCTCACTTAAGAAAGTATTTATATATTTTAGGCACTTTGATTAAGTAACGTGATTCAATAAAATAGTTAAATAACTGTTCCAGAAATTATTAGTTAATTATTAGTTTTTTTTGGGGTGAATAGTGTTTTTTATATAAAAATTAAATTAAAAATATTTAGAATTTTTTTATAAAACGGAGTTTATTTTTGAATACAGAGCATCGATATTAGGTTAAGGTGAATTTTTTGGATTTTTCTAAAATAGTTGAATTTTCTGTGAATAGTGAAAATACAGTTTTGAGTTTTGGGTGTTTAATGACATCATTAAGGATGTAATAATTATGAAATAATTCCAATATACTTATGAATAGTAAGATATTATATGTGGTGTCCCAAGTGGCCAATACCATGGGAAATCCCATTGTTTTTCCAATACCACCGATGAGGTGTCCCTTGGAAATTAATGCTTTGTTCCCTCACTTCTCCTATTAATACGAAGTCATTCCCTCATCCATTTCATTCCAAAATCCTACTCAAATAAGTTATGGTCTATTTACCTCCCAAGGAGTCCTCCCATGTTTCCCTCAAGCCTCCCAAGGTCCCGACCTTTATGCTTTTGAAGTTACTCTTCAAGGTAAGGGATCCTTTCACCCTCCCCTTTTAAGTCATGACTTCCTTTCTGTTATGTCTTATAGTTCCATTTTATTATTTTGGGGATTTTTCCTCTATATATTTACTACTGTACATTTCATCTCCAAATTATTATATAACCTTTCTTCTCTCATAAATTGTTTTTATGAATTTCTAAGTGACGCCGTTAGGCTGCCGAATTTCTCTTACAAGAAATCACATCTTCTCTTTTCTTTCTAGTTTCCTTTTCTTGTGGTATGTCATTCAAATATACATACCATGTTATTATCTCCATTTTATTATTTATTTGTATTATAATATTAGTTATTTATGAGTGGTTTACACTAGCACACTCTCTTTTTATTAATTTCTAAAACAATGTTATGTAGCTGTTATGCTGCCGAAATTTCATCTCAAAATTTCTAGCTCTTTCTCTCAAGATATTCTCTTGTATTATTTATGTGAATAACCAGACCTATTTCATTTATATTGGTGTTCAAAAATACAGAAAAATGATATATTAAATTCTGGAATTGACAAACATGCAACCCTCACTCACTTTCCATGGTTTATAAATGAAATAACAATCTCTTTTTTATGTGCTCTTTAAAACGTCATGATTTTGAAATGAAACCCATTTCATTTATTATATATGGGTTATTTATGAAATTTTTGATTATGATATTTGTGGTTCACATTAATTTAATGGAATATTAAGGTTTATCCTTGATAGTGCTCCAATTCATTGGGTAAATAATTAATCTATAGAGATGAAAAGTTTCACGATACCTTGGTGAATAACCTTGGTAATTTTTATGACATCTTGTGGATGGACTTTTGTGATATGTTCATGAATATATAAATTAGATTTTTTAGCCACATATTAAATTATTTTTTATGTTTTTTTCATTATGATATTCCTATGTATACATTGCTCATGTATTTATGTTTTTATTAATGTTCTTATAGATATCACAAGTAAACTGATTCCTTGTTTACCCTTATTGGGCCTTCTGCTCACCCTTTACTTTGATGTATGTCTCAAGGATATGATATGTAGTAATTGTACATAGGATGAATATATTATTAAGCCCTAAAAGTGGATTAGAAGAATGTCTTATGTTTGTTTTCATGTTTTATTCCCCTGATTTCTAAGACACCGGACTTTAAAGATCCCCCGTTTGTAAAATGTAATGAAAAGTTATGTAATAAAAAGGCGGGATGCCACAAAATACCTATTGTGAATGGTTTTATCACATAAAATTAGTTGGAACCATCCATTTAATTGAAAAAATACACCAATACCATCATACTAACAAGAAGAATAATTCTGAATCCAGATAAACACAGTATAATGAAAGAAGTTACCATAATATAAAATTATAATCATATACAAATCATTCCATAAAGTCCATGTAGACATGGTATCTCATGTCAATGCCCAAAACTCAAAAGGATGTGAACTATGCCATATAGGGTCAATTTATATATCGTATATATAAACAATATCCAAATTACACCACATGAGACAACTTAATGAGACCAAATCACATCCACAAAAAACATGATGACGGTAATCAATAAGATACACCCTGGTATATGGTGATGTTACCATTGCAGGTTTCCATTAAAATAATTTTTATATATTATTTGTGTTATATTTAGGGTGTGAGGAATAATACCCTATATGATACCAACATGAATCTATTTAAGTCTTTTTACCATTGAAACCAATAAATTCAAATTTAACCACATTTTAAAGCTAAACCTTTTTGAAAACATACCGTGTTCAACTATGAATATGAAATATCATTGGATTACCGTTTAAAATAAGATATGTTTACCATATCACTACAAAATTGGGATAAAATATTGAAAAAAGGAACACAGAAAAATGTCATCAATATAAAAAACAATGAACAATAAGTGTGAGCATAGCCAACATTATCATATAACCATATAAATGGAAATTGGTGACAACACATCTCATTACATCAATAATGGAACTAATAAACTGAATAATCATCTATCCTAACCCTTATAGTGTATGTGAACCCTGATTTCTAACCATGGGGAATTTATTTAGTGAGTGTAAACAAGTATTATTTGTATATAAGTAAAATGGATACTCTCACACACCTCCTCATACCCAAATCAAAGAGCTCTCATAGAATCTCAACAAAAAAATAAAATTTCTAATTATCCTATAATAAAAAGGACCTCACTATCCCATGGAAACAAAATTGAATGATTTCATTGTCTTACACTCCATAGACTACGACAATCCATCAAATAACCCCTCATTTACACATTTTTTTGCTGATGTTCTAGTCCATACCAGTATAATCACAATGAAAGTGACAGTCCAAGAAAATCTATTTCACAATCCAATTTAATAAAAAATCATCCCATTATATTAAAACAATTTTCCCAAGATAATATCATTTCTAAAAAAATTTTAAAAATCTATTTAAAGACAAAAATACTCTTTAATCTATTTTAAAAAACACTAGGTGTGCATACTGGACACACCCAATTTGAGAAACCATTTTTATCACCCAAATTTCCATACCAATCCATGAATCAGATCAAAATTAGAAAAGAAAAAACGAATAAATATTTTTAATGGAAATTTAAACAACAAAAAATAAAGGAGATTTGAAATGTATTGTTTAGACATGTAAATTCCATTAGTTCAAGACCCCGACCTCAGATTCAGTATAAATCCATTCGCCTTCAGCAAGAATCACTATAATAGGAATATCAAGGCCTAAAAAACCTAAAACATAAGAAAAGGAAATAAAACCACCATAAAAATATATATTTTTCCAACATGCACCCCAGGGTTACACATCACCATTAGAATGAATGTAATAGGGTAAGAATGGTGAAAATAAGAATAAATCAAGAAGAAATTAACGTACCTTAAGCCATACCTACATGAATCCAATAGAAATACACTATAAAGGGGAGAGAGGAGATTGAAATCCAACATGGAGAGTATAAATTGTTTTTATAGGAAAATGAAGCCATGGTGCTAAACACTCGATATGGGAAAAAGGTTAAAAATCAATCTTTTATGTTACTTATACATGAAACATTGTTTTGAAACATGGTTTGAAAAAAATTTATCCAATGATTTTGGGATAATGTCTCCACATAAAATGACACAAAATATTACTCTTGGTATTAGCATGTTTTACAAACATTTCTCAAAACGTTTTATTCCCACTATGCCATCTTGAAACACCGTCGCACAATTAGCCACATCGTTGGGAAAACAAATGTGCAAGTCATGCACCATAGTATGAATTACCAAAAAATCATATTCTAAACATCATATAATTAGTATCTATTATAATAAAAAATGGAAACAAATTTTTTTTTTGATATATTGATGTCTCACGGGATGTCAAAAACTCCCCGCTATGGAAATTTCCACACACAGAAAGTCAACAGGTTTACCTAAAAGAAAATAGGTGTGGAAAGACACCCTCACCAATGATTTCCTTTCCCATATATTATGGTTACTAAATAGTTTAATATACGGAAAAAACCATTGAGATTAAAATATAATAGGATACCTTGTTTTGATAATCCGTGGTACAAACAACCTTCTGCCGAATAGTGGTATCGGGTTCCAGCTCTAAATAATCCCACTACAACAAATGTGATGGGTGTAGATGGTATTGATTGAACTAGGAGGAATGGAATTTTTCATAGATAGTTTCTATTTATTAGGGAAACTCCAACAAATAAGATAGATTTCTTATACGCACTGAAACATAGAACATACCAACACAATGTGACACTAGCTTTCCTTACTTCCCCAAAAGATGGTGATTTATCCAAACTAATACATGAAGAAACACCAAATCACCAAAAATAAACACCAATGTAATATGATGATTATTATAATGAAATTTACTTCCACTATAAGATTTCACCAATGTTTTCTGAATCAACTGCACTATCTCATTTGTCTAATGAATGTGGCTCTATCAAAATCAAGAATGATCACCTACCTCCACCAAATTTAATTGGGAATGACATGAACTCCCGCATGAAACATCAAATGGTCCATCCTGAATGAGGCCAGGTAACTATGGTTATGTGAAAAATCATCCAATAGTAGTTTACACTCACAAAATAGTCTTAAATAAATCAGGATTTCCTAAAACATATCCTTAATAGTCTGGATGGTCTGCTCATACTGGTCATCTATTTGTAGGTGATATGTTGTGATGAACCTAAGCTAGTATCACAAATATATCTAGAGTGCCATATGAATCTATTAAATAAAATTTTCCTTCAAGTATGAATTTATCTCTAAGGGAACTTCATAAATCTAAAAAAGAACTTGGATATATAAGTGTGCAACTTACATTACATTTTTCAGCACTATGGTTGGAAGAAAGTAGGACAACTTCTTCTGTCATTCATTAAAAAACTATATAATATCTTTCCCACTAAGAGTGAAAGGTTACCACTCATAAAATACATCAATATCTCAAACCACTTCCACAATGGTCAAATAATTTGATATAAAAACCCATATATTCTCAAATTCATCACTTTAATCATATATAAGGGAAAATACGTGAAAATTTTTTTATGACAACACATCTCATCTTGGTCTACCAATACAGACCATTGATGTTATAAAACATTTTGTTAGCCCATGGGTTAATGACCCAAATAGAATTATTCACCTCTTTTATAACCTAATTTTTCTAGTTCAAATGAACTACCAACCACATTCATAAGAGGAGTGTGCCATTAGGAGTCTCAGACCACCCACTCGAGGTCTCCCCACTATTTAGTGAACTACTAATTTGTTGTAACATTAGGTAGATTACCATCCCACACCTAAGATAATGGATGATAAGGGTTATTTCTAACATAATGGATAATAACAGCTTATCTCAATTCTCATGAAACTCCAAAATCCGATCCTCAAAGAAACTCATCAAACCTGATTCATCCACTAACTCTGGAATATCCTACACTAAAAGATTGTTTCTCAAAGTGTCCAAGGCCACAATATCCTTCTTTATGTTAATGTAATTTCAACATAAAAATTATAAATGTACTCCATCAAGATCCTCTATATATGATTTATGTCCCTATGATAGTAAATTATCTTCGAGATCTTTTTATCAGAATAAAATATAAATTCATCCCAAAAGAGTTAATGCTTCCATTTCTCCAACGAATGCATAACAACATCAAATTCTAGGTCATGGGTGAGAGAATTATACAAATTTGGGTATAGATACATTGACACATATACCACTAAATGTTCATCATTCACCATAACACAACCCAAAACCACAACAAAAATATAATAATATATGGAAAAAGTAATCTTTATATCTGAATGAATTAAAATTAGTGCGGATGTATGATGGGCCTGTAACTGCTAAAAATAACTCATGAACATTTTATTCCTCTCCAACATCACCAATTTCCTAATAAAACCCTAAATTAAATATTATACCTAGAGTATAACTAAACAAAGCATCAATAATACCTTGAATAGAAAAAAATTGCAGATCTCAAATTCATTAATTGGCTTCTCCGAAGACATGACTGCTCAAAAATTATCTGGATACTCTAAAACTCATATTTCAAAATCCAAATATCCTATGTAATTCTCTTATTGAATCCAAAATTGGAACTTGAAAACATTTAATATAGATGTGTATCCCTAAAAAAAACCAAAATAAACTCAGTATGGTTAGTATTCTCATAAAATATCCTAGAATAAATCAATTTTTCAAACAAAATCATGACCATGATGAAATAAAAAAAGAGGAGGATGATATGGTACATCGATAATATAAAAAGATAATGATAATTTATAAATGAAAATGGAATTACCGTATACTCAAAATGTCCATAAAAATAGTGAATGGTGGTTTTGGAGCATCATATTCTTGTAAACTAAACTTATAATACATCGAACTCATGTTGATTTTTCAAAACCAACATGCCATGCTAAGCTAATGAAAAAATAAATCAATTATAGGAAAAAAAAAATTATTCATCATGGTCATATGATTAATATTAATATAGTATATAAAATTATAGAATCTCCCATGAACCTATTTTAAAAGAGTGCTGGTGATGCCTATAATTACACATTAGGATTGGTAAAAACATTTCCTTTATGATTGTATTGATTGAAATTCCACACTTTTAGCTTGGATTCAACCATTCAATATGATGGTAAAGATATATGTCTAATACTATGGATAAAATTAGTGGTAAAATCAACCACTCTATGTGGTGTAAACCATGAAAAAGTATCCAGAAACAAATCCTGGTACGATCCAATGTCCACTGTATGTTCACCCACAAAACTCTCCCTAATAGCATCGTAAAACAACATGAAACGATGTAACTTGATCAACCCCAAATTTTGAAGAAACCATTCCTTCCCTCCCATGACATAGACCCCACTCTCCATGAAAGACATGATGGATCCAATCATAAGTGAAGAAAATGGACCTTGTAATGATTGTAGTCAACCAGTTCCATAGAGTTGATCAACTAATCCATGTTGATATTGAGTTCAAATACATCCAAGTCCAAAGTAAGGATATTTAATATTACTTCCACACTAGTAATATAAACAAGACACTCTGGAAAGATGACAACAGTCTATTTTTTATACCAAAAAGTGTTATCAAATCCATAAGAAATTACATCCAATCGTCTCATAAGACCTAATCATTAAACACTTTCAGAAAATTTAATGAATTATATGCTACAATGTTAAATAAAACCAATTTTATGGACAATGAAATAAGCATCATACCTATCATGATAGTTGGAATGAAATTTGAGACCTCTAGAAAAACTTCTACTATATAGAGTTACCTAGGATTAGACCCACCCAACAACTTCTTCCATTGGTGAGAATCCTCTTTAAGATATAGTTGGGGTTCTATTTAGAGATAAGCACCCTGTAATACAACATCGAGGTAGGGGTTAAAATACCATGGACCACAGGTAAGGTAGACTCATTGTATTAATACTGTAGAAAAACTATAGTAGTGGTGGAACTATAGGTCTTGCGGGACTATAACGGTGGTGGGAACTACATCAAAACATGTTGTGGGGGGAACACTGTATCAAGGACTATAACAACCCAACTAGTTTACCATTACTATTCATAGGTGGGCCGTTGGGTAAGAAATATGGGCATATGGGACATATATTGGGGTTTCATGCCAACTTAGATTAATGACCATGTAATGGGGCCTCATTACCACTCATCCCTTAGGTCATCTATTGAATAATTAAGTCTAGATGGGTGGTCCATCCCCTTGTGGGAACTATTGATTAAATTTTTGGCATTTGTATGAGGTTTTTGTGTGTTTAATTGTAAATTTACCCCCATGAATCATATATATATATATATATATCAGGGTGAAATCCACCACTATTAGCAGTCTCTAACAACACTTGAGAGCCCTTAGGAAAAGGTTATCCCACACCACTTCACCTTGAAGCCAAATGACTGATGCATTGAATATTAAATGAAATCTCACAATGTGGAACATTATTAGAATCTCAATAAATTTAGGCCAGGTGATTCCATCCTTCCCAGACTTATAACAAATAATGACCATACACCCCAGATAATCCATTGGTGATAATACCGATGACTTCAAGACATTATTTCCACTATCTCGATGAGACTCGACCTACATCAACCTTTAACCTGATTAATAACTCTATCTTCCACCCACTAATGGAACAAAAATAGGATATATATTTATTATAGATTCATTACATACCATTTTATCCTTATCAAAAACCTCAAAATATGTTTTTATTTAGAGAATAATGATCATTAATATAATCTATTTCCTCAAATCCATCATGAAATTTTAATCCTCAAGGTAGTTGTTCATGAGAATATCTAGAGAAACATGCTACAATTCCATAAAATGAGTTGTATAATCCATTACTAATTAGTCAAAATTTTCCAAATCCAATAACTCAAGGGGGTTCCACACCCTTGTGGTGTCTATATGGAACTCCTTATAAAAATCAACCTTCATCATGGTCCATGTAAGATCCTTGTGCCTCCTCAGGAGAAATATGGAATCCCACCACTTCTTACCCAACTACTTCATCATATAAATAGTGGATCTAACATTATATGTCTCAAGGGTCTTCAATAACTCAAATTTTCACTCTATATAGTCCAAAAACTCTTCAAGAACATTGTTTACTTTATCTCTATGGGAATATGCTATATTTTGTGTCATAAAATCATGATCATAGTTATGCATCAGTGTTATCCACCATCCACCCAAATTACCCAATGATTTGATCATATGGACCATAGACTCCCCCAAATCCGAATCAAGAGGAATGTTTTACTATGGGGTATTCTCACCAGTACCCACTCTACACTTGGATGTGTTGCTTCTGTGGTTCGTCATCTACCAGGCACAAAAACAGAATCTTCCCTAAGGATAATTACAACTAAAACCACATAAAATATACCAAAATTAAAAATCATAATGGGTATCAACAAGAATAATTAGCATTAAAAAATATACAAATTAAAATGGACATTAAAACAATAATCTCAAGAATTTATCACTATGCATAGTATTGCAGTAAGGTTTGGAAAATCATGCCCTAAATAGACGTGTGTAAATGGAGTTTGCAGACAAGGCGAGATAGCCTATGAGTGGTTACTAATAAATGTGTACACTAATTTTTCTCCTGATCCAGAAATATATATACAGCACAAAAAACTCCAAATGACCACCCGAGATCTCCCCTATGATCAACTCAAACAAATAAATATTTCAATCTCTCATAAAAACCCCATAACATGGCTAAAAACATAAAGACAATCCTTTACAACCCATGGAAACTTGTGGTTCGACAGAAAGGAGAGTTGTCCCAGAACTCAATAAGTTCGTACCTCTTAAGCCCCAATGGTCCTAGCTTTAGAATTCAACTATCTCCCCAAGTAAAAACAATCTTTGATAACATTTTGTAATTATCCAACCTTGGTAAACCAAACATGTTACATATATTGTCCCTCCATAAGGCTCTAACCATGTTATAGATTTCAATGGGTGGATGATATGCACCGGTCATAACTAACTACGTATTTGGAATATTTTAGGCAATATAAATATTCCATGACCCATCTATGGAATATGATGGACAAGGAAATTACATCAGAGTAATGAAAAATAATAAATGGTAATCTCAAGAAACTCAGTATAAGGATAGAATATACCACAATAAAAAATGATCATCATATAAAAAACATTCAAAAATATCCATTCACACATGGTATCTCATGTAAATTCCCCAGACAAAAAAGAATGAGACCCTGACCTAACAAGTTCTATATATACATCACGTAGATAAAAATACCATCATGACTCCACCTGAGTTAACACCTATGAGACCATGTCTCCTCCACAAAACACTAGATAACTATTATCAAGATAATGAACCTTCATATATGGTGGCCCATCCATTACTCACATCCTAGAAAAAAACTATATTTGAATATGGAATATAAAGGGGTGAGGGACGAATCCCATTATGATAACAAAATTAATCATTTTATGACTTTTATCCATAAATCAAAATAAAATAATTTTTAATCACCTTTGAAATTTAATCAACATTGAAAAAATTTATTTTTCAAACCATCCATTGAAGTCCATATAGTTTTTCATTTCAAATAATGATGTCATCCAGAATAACACTCAACATGCCCCAAATAATGAAATAAGTTATAAGGAACACCATTATTAATATGACCAACAAGTCATATAAGGGTGATCATATACAACCGAATCATTTAACAATACAAATGAAAATTTGTCATAAGAAATCTCATTATATAAATAACAAAAATAATAAATTACATAAGCATTTCAACCAACCTGACATGATTAAGTGAACCTAAGGCTTTAATCATAAGGTCATATCATCATTGAGTCTAAATAAGTATAGTATCCATATAAGAACAATAAAATCCATCACATTCATCCATGTGATTAACTCCAAGGGTTCTCATGGTCTCCCAAACACAAAATAGAATATCTCAAGTTATTCCTACAAAAATTCCATACAATCTCTTTGAATAAAAAATTGGAGTTATCATAACCTTCCTTTGTCAAGGATCTCACAATACATTATAAAAAACTCTCTCATACCCCAATTAATCCCCATGCTACTCTATTCTGAGAAAATCAAAAACATGTTCCAATCCATCAAAACCCATTTCACGATCCAATTTTAAAAACATACATTCCCATTTTATCAAAAAAATTCCCAAGGTAATACCATTTCTAATTTTTATATTAATGCATTAAAAACTAGAAAACCAATTTGAGCCAATTTAGAAAACACTACGTGTCTATAAAATGCACACTAAATTATAAAATCATCTTTAATCGTCAAAATTTTCAGTCCAATCCATTAATCATATTAATCATGTATCAAATAATAATTATAAATAATTTTAATGGGGGTTTTAAGAACATAAACCAATGTATATTTGAAATTTAATGTTAGGCCCTTAAAAACACCTTTAAATAGATACACATACCTAATATTTTTTCTAATTCTCATTGTAATAAATGAGAACCATCATGAATAGGATAATCAAAGCCTCACACACATATGACTAAATAAACAAAACTCCCATCAAACACACCATCTTATGTGAACATAACCCCTAGGGTTTTGGATCTCAATGAAAATGAAAGATCTTGGGTATGATGGAGGGATATAAGATGAAATCAATAATAAATTGACTCCCATCAAGTCAACCCATAATTAATCTAAATTAAATACGCTACTATGGGAAGGGAGGAGATACATAGAAAATGAGAATTATATACGTGGGATGGGAGGTGGAAAAAGAGGACATGGGGTTAACAACTCACCCTAGGAAAAGGGTAAAAGTACACATTTTATGTAACTTGGACATGAAACTCAATTTACCCACACTATTTTTCAAGCTATGTGCCAACCATGTGGGGATATATTATTCATAAAAAATGAGCCGTGTAGTTACCACCGGGAGATAAAAATTTTGAAATACCATTATAAAACCATGAAATTTCCACTTTCCTAACTAGAATAACCCTCACAAGGTTAGGCACATAGTTAGGAAAAATTACCCAAATTGTGATCCCTGGTATACCTTCCACAAAATTATCATTTTAAAATGTCAACACTCGGAAACGCCAACAACACATCAATATTGATATAAAAAATTGTACATACTGGTGACCTAGGGGATGTCATTGCTCCCAAGATAATGGCCCCATACCTGACCCCATGCCCACATATCTCCCATAAATATTCCCATGAATGTGACCCACTCACTGATTTTAGAAAACATGAATTTCAATTACAATTGTTCTACTCTGCCGCTTCCCAAATTATTGACCTACACATCCAATAAAAAATTATTGCATTTATACAAATTCATAAATGATTTACTATGGGGTCTACATTGGAGTTCCCAATTTTGTAGTATTGTTTTACTTTTCATTGTTTCAGTGTTCTTACAATAAGGTGTTCTTTAGTAGTTAGTAAAGTACCTATAGGGGTTGATCTATGAGATTGATACATAATGGAAGATTCTACTAATGTGACCACTATAAGTCACCAATTTGTTTGTTTTTTTATATTCACATGTTACAGTTAGAGAGGATTTGGACCAACACATTGGTATAAAATTCAATTAACTTTCATAAAGAAGTGACAGGGTTATCCAAATTTGATTTTTTTTTGATATATCCTTGGAGGAAACATAAGTTTTCTTTTCCAATATTTGTGGCTTCTAAAGAGGTATATATTTTATATCCATTTTAAATTATATATTACAAAGTGTTTTTATTTGACCTCTCATTACACACATGGATTTTTAATATGAATTTTAAAATATCTATTTTATAATAAGATCTTATTTACAAGTGATTGAAACTTTTTGATGAATTTTAATGTATAAATATTTTAATCAAATTAATATTTGAAAAAGTACCTTACAATATTTTAAAAGTAGAACATTTTTGTGGTGGATATATGTAGGGATTAATTCAAGATATTTTCCACCTAGACGAGGATGTGTGAATCCCCATTTGTTCTAGCATGTGGGAAAATATAGTGATGCAAAATGAAGTATCAAAATTGGATTCAATATAATGGAATTTTATGTTACCAATATCTTTTTCAATATGATGATACAGAACATTTATGAATCTATAGTGATGTGTTATGACTAAGGATATTGCATCTGATTGTGTAAAAACATGAGATATAATCTTCAACGAGTTTTCATAAAATCAATATCAGGCTTTGGTGTCTTTATCGAGAAATCATGGAGATTTAGTTTTAGAGGCATTGCAATAGAACATCGACCACAATATGTGTATAGAACTAATTTACATAGTAGTTACATTTTTTAATTAGGGTTGATGTTTTTCTATAGTGGATCTTTGACGCAATGAAAATTTTCATGGAAGGGTTGCATTTTTTCCCATGAAAGCGAGACTATTGAGGCATATTAGGGGTGATTTTAAAATAGAATTTTTGTATTTAGTAATCAAAATTCAGGTTTGGATATCAACATGGATTATTTTATCTATATTTTATAATATAATTTTCAGTGTTTCCCTCTATTTTTAATCCTCTATATCAAAGGATTTTTTATTTAAAAAAACATATATACTTATTTATTCTTATAAGATATCATATTCTTTCTCATTATTGACCAGTAATAATCACCACCATTAATATCATGAACTATTCGGTGTCCTTTTTGATCAAAACAACGTGTTTGATTCCACAAATATTTATTTCTTCCATCCAAACTTCTAATATAAATGTGGTTTTATATTCAAGTGCCTGTTTTAGTTAGAGTGAGAGGTTATTTGTAATAACACATTTGTGTAAAATTCGAGTTAAATTCCTCTGGAACTGATAGGGTTTAACCAGTTTTAATTTTAATTTGAGTTCTTTTGGAAGGAATAAGAAGTTTTCCTTGGATGCATGTGTTACTTTTGAGGAGATACATCTTTTATATCTTTATGAGATTGTAGAGAATATAGAGTTTTTATATGAAATCACATTCCGCACATGATATTTTATTATATATATATATATTTTAATAAGATATTTTTTTTACAAATGATCAAAACCTATTTTTAAACATTAGTCTATAATTTTTATATTTATTATTTGTGTTGAAAATGATCATTTGGTTCCATTAAAAGGAGAATTAGCTAGTGGTGGAAAGGTCATTTGAATTCTGGAGATATACTCCACCTATATGAGGAGGTTTGTTGTCACATTTATTATGGATTATGGGAAACATTTGTAACACCCCAAGATTCCATGATACAGTTCTCTTTGAATATTGCAATATCTTGCGTTGTACAGAACTTGGAGTTTTAACACACCACAACTAATCAAACTAGCCATTATTAATAGTAATACCCAATTTTTTAAATTTTTTAAATTTTATCTTTCAAAATGGACATCATTTTTGGATTCATAATATTGAAATTATCTTAGGGTGAATTTTTGGTATTTTTCTGAAAACTTTCAATTTTCTATGAATAGTGAAAATACCGAGGTATTGTTTAAAACCGAATATTTTTTAAATAATTAGTTATTATATTTAAATTTAATTTATTTCAAAATAGATACATAATAACTATATAATTTGAATGTAATTAATTGGAGTCATTTTATAATATTTTAGATATATTAAAATTTTATTGATGTTTTTATTGTCTTTTACCCACCTCTTAGGAGCATTTTCCAATTTGCATAAACCATAATTTTACCACTTATGTGACTTGAATTTCAAAAATCCGAGAGAAATGGTCAATATAACTAAGTAAAATGTGGTTCAATAAGATAAAAATAATTTTTTTTTGTGAATAGTAACTTTTAACTTTTATTTACCACGATTAAAAGTAAATAGGGTAATTAATGGTAAAATGATATTATTATTACCCTGAAACATGTCTTAATTCAATCAGATAGGTATAATTCGAGAAAAAACAACCTTAGGAATAAATTATGATCCTATTTGGTTAACTTGGATTAGATTAGGACATTTATTTTTATTTTATTTAAAGATGATTTAAAAGAGTTAATTTCAAAGTTTATTAACTAAACCATTTTCAATATAGAGTTATAAATAAGCTAAATTTGACTATAAATATTAATTATGAAGATAAAAATATTTTCTACATAATGGTATTATATTTATAATTTTTATAAATTAAATAATATAATTTATTTATGACCCAATGATGATGAAATAATTATATTATTAATGAAATATATAAATAATTGATATTATAAATACACAAATAAATATAATTTGAGACATTTGATAAATTATACTAATTTTGAAGATTAATATAACATGTTAGGGTTGATTAAATTAATTTGTTTCGAATTAATCATGAATTTATGACTTAAAAAAAACCAAATAGTGTCAAAATTGACATAAAATAGTTTTTAAAACAAATATTATATTATTAATTGATATAATATTATTAAAAATATAAGTCTAGAAAAACAGGCTTAAATAATATTATATAAGAAATTAATGAACCAGTTGATGTTCAATTTCTAGTTTATAGTAAGTTTATTAACCATATAATCTAAAAAATACAAAGAGGCATGGTACATGTCGAACTATTTAACTAAGAGTTAAATCTCAATGATAAGGTTAAAATGGTGACCTAAAACTGTCTAAAACCAATTGGTTGAGAGGATTTAGACCCATATCCAATTTAGACTCAAAAAAATCACTTCTGAGCCATTAGAAACTGAAAATGATTTTATTATAAAATAATATTTCAATCTTTTCCTAAGGTTCCCCTCACCCCTCTTTTAAAAGGGCACTTCCCCTTCTATTAAATTCACACCATCAAATCCATTTGGCTCATCCAACCCCTGCCCAAATATCATTTCAATTGTCCTCCCTTTCATCATAGAGGACTTTATTATGTTATAAAGCCAACCTAAGTGGCCCTTTTGATCAAATCAAAAAGAATAACCTGAAGAAGAGGTAAATATTTTACCACCTCTTTCAAGTTCTTTTCTTCTTCCATTTCCTCTTTATTTGTTGTTTCCATTCAATGTAATTAAAAAAAGTATCTTATATATACTATAATTTTATTATAGAAATGGTATAACCATATTTATTATTCTATCAATCGTATGAATGACAATTTCACCATATTTGCTTACGTACGGCTTACCGTCTCTACGTAGTGGTGTAGTTTTTATTCAATACATTAATTTTTTGGATAGGTATAATAATGATGTATAATTGATGTAAAAAATTAATATAACATGTTAATTATTCTGTATATATGATATAACATCTATTTTCATATTATTTTAAATCAAAATAATGATATTGTCACTCGTGTGTACGTACAGATTACCGTCTCCACGAACACGATGAGATTCATTTTCCCATCATAACCATTAAATATTAATTTTCATTTGATGATTAAAAATAATGTTTAAAAATTTCAATATCATTCTGGATATGAGTGAAATACATCCTACTCATAACAAACATGACTTATGTAACAAAACATATAATGGAAAAAGAATCATTTAACACCCGAAATAAAGATAATACTAAAATATTATTAACAAAGTAATATTATAAGATCATATAAGATATCATATTTATGTATATAGTTCTTTTATAATTTAATAACAACGATTTAACTATTATACAGGAGGTTAATGTACCCAACCAAGGAGAAGTAAAAGGTAAGGGTAAATTTCATAATCACTTCATTATCTGAGGTTGTTTATACGTAATTATCTACTAGTACCTCTTTATCATCCACATCCATGTTTCTTAAAATTGTATTTCAAAACATTTTTACTATTTACTAGAAAATGGTTAAAAGTCATTTATAACATTATTTGACATTATAGATTTTGAAAGGAATATTTCCATCTTTTTTCTAACAATTTACTTTAGGACCTTTTTTGAAAAAATTAAGGAAAGATGGGTTTTTAACTTATATGGTGGGTGAAACTATTTCCCATGTTATAACACCATAGAAGCGTCCCTTACAAGATTATAACAATATTATCAAAATAAATGTTTTATTTTTTAATTATATGACTTTTAAATGATTTCAAAATAAAAAGAGACATTTCTCTAATTTTTTTTGATTTCATCTCTGTCAACATCCTTTGATGGATTTTAATGTTATTTGAAGTTAATTTATCATGTTACAAAACGTCCATATTGTATTGAATATTTTGTGATATGATTGACTGTGGATGTTTTATTTTTTACACCATTCATGGTTTGTGGATAAAGTATTGAAATTTCTATTGCTAGTCTTAATACGAATTATTATGTTATGGTTAAAAAATTTCATATTAGGAATGCATTGGACTTAGTAAATAATGGGTAGAGTCCACTATAGCTCCTCAATGCACTGCTAGGTCTCATGAGAGAAATTAGTATCCTGGAACAGGGACTTCGCAAAATCTTATTTGTAGTCTTGTCAAAAGGCCTTGACTATGTGGTTATGAAGTCTAGTATTATGCATTCCATCATTATGAAAGTGGATATTGATATTTCATGTGATTATTCGACTAGTAGAATATCCATGTGAATATGTAAATGGAATTATTTTATTTTATATTTTCCATATTATACTGATGTTCATGTTTTAAAAGCTTTTGTTTTATTCTTATACATTGCCTTAAATGTTTATGCTTATTTATTAAAGTTTCCACTATATTTTTATCCTTAGTGAGCATCTGAACCCCCTTTCTATGTTTTATTTTTCCCAAGATGCGAAGAAGTATATTATGACTGACCTGTAGGGATAGTCTAAGGGATATGAGTGTCACCTATGGAGACTATTGTGTTGTAGTTTTTCATTTTGTAATGTAATGTAAAACTTATAAATGTATCTAGTATTTCCAAGGCTACTAAACCAATCGGTCTTTTGAGACTCGAACTTTTGTGATCATGCCAATATTATGTAATAATGCACCAAATTTGGTTAACTAGGGTCAGGGAGTTACAACATTAGTGATGGATGTCGGAATAAATGTAATGAAGTACAATATTTTTGGTACCATATACACTGCGTCAACAATGAACAAGTGAGAAGCTGTAATGTTGTGATATGTTTTATGAAATTGAAATTGGTTGAATGAAACCTTGGGATATAAGAATCAAGTATTTGGTAGTCCCTCTACATTAGGGATATGTTCCATGATTAATAAATCAAGTAGAAACTGTCATAGTTGTATTGAAAAAGTAC
This sequence comes from Viscum album, assembly GCA_963277665.1. Lineage (NCBI taxonomy): Eukaryota > Viridiplantae > Streptophyta > Magnoliopsida > Santalales > Viscaceae > Viscum > Viscum album. The sequence continues at coordinate 552,875,180 of OY728130.1, read as the reverse complement.
AGTGATGAACACATATGTTTAGATACAATCTTCATGTTATTGAATTTTCACATTGAAGGGTGCGATTTTGTTACAATGGATCTTAGAGATAGTTTCATTTTTCATAGGTGGGTGTATGTTTTTACTATAAAAGTGTGATAATAGAGGCATGTTGGGGTTTTATTTTCACATATGTTTTTCGAACTCCATCATAAGAATTCATGTTTGTGAATTTACATGTATTTTCCACTATTCAATTTGTAGTAAAATTTTTAGAGTATCAATTTAATTTTTAGTCCCCTTTATCTGAAGGTTTTTTGAAATTAAAAAATTACAGAAACAAATTTTTTATTTATATTTATATCACTTACATATTTCATTGATTTTCTTTCTAATATGTTGTAAGTAATTTCTCTCTAGGTGATAAAAAATCTACCCAACTGTATGAAATCATAAAAAATGTTTGATTTACCTTAAATTTCACCCTTACTAATAGTGTTGAATTGATTATATATGTGCATCAGTAACCTATCATCAACATTTTTTTCTTGTTCCTCCATAAAACCTCACACCATAGTTTGATGTATGTTCAATGATTCCATCCAAAAAACCAATTTTTTCACTTGTAAGAGGTTCTCTTAGTTTTTATATAAAGTGATCCCTCATTCTACCATAATATCTATATTCTAATAATTTTAAAATAAGAATAATAGATAAATATTTGTGAAATTAAATATGGATTTTTTGCGTTTATGAAAGAAAAAGAGATTATTTATTTATACTGAGTTGTTAAATGTTTCACATTTGATGATAAAATTAATGTTTTGGAGAAAATTAGTTATTCATTTAGGTTCAGACTGATTTTTTGAAATTAATGGTGATATTATTGTTATTTACATTTCTTAAGTGTAATTGTTTTATGAAATTTTAAAATGTTTTTAAAGGTAATCCCCAAATTGAAAGGATAATACTTCCCCCTAATTAAAATGGGGATTCAATTTCGGACAGATGTTTTTGGGAGGTCATGTACATTTAGATACTGAAGTATGATTTCCAACAATAAATCTGAGGTTTTTAATTTAACAAGACGAAAAAATTAATGTTATGGAAATGTTATTTTATTGATGTGCTAAATCAATATGAGTTAGATGTCAATTTATAGGAAAATCACTCCAACATTTTTTATGGGGACTGGAGAAGACACCACCACAAATCATTTGGAATGAATTAACATTTTAGGGTAAAATATTTGAATTGCAGTTTGATTTGAGAAACCTTAGTATAGTCTTGATATTGATTTTAGGGAACAAATACATAGAAAAAATCATTGAAAGCCATATCTTTCTAAAAAATAAATGTTGTTGATTTCAATTCATGAAACATGTTTACATAATTTAGGATATAGTTTTTTAATAGAATCCTAGTTGATTTTAAAATTCCAAAGGTAATGATCTACGATGAAGTTATGTCCCACTCATTTCATAAATATTTACCAGTGTGTTATGATAATCTAAAGAATTAACTACTGTATAGTAAGTATGAGGTAAAAATCATTATTTATAAAATTCATCAAATAATAATGGGTATTAGTGGAAGGGAATGTATAACCACATTAATTCTGAATTTCAGGATTTAATGATAACATGTGGAAGATCATGTAGAATGAATATATAAGTATTGAATGTTGGAAAATCAAGAGAAAAATGAAGAGGTTATTCCACCTATTGGAGACCAATAATGAATAGTGATCCTAATATCATAATAAAGGGATCCAGAATAAGGATTGTCTTAACATTAAGAGACCAAGGTAATTTTTTTATAGAAATTTAAGGATGATGAATATTCAACTTTTATTATATCCTCAATGGTAATACATTCTCAATTTAAGATTCTTAATTTTTTTGTTCAGTCCATATGTACATGAATTGCTATTGGTATTTAGTCCTCATGGTGTATGATGGAATTGTGGTTCATATATAAAATGATATTCATTTTCTCATGGATGGTATGAGAACTTCATAGTTTATGATTCATGATAGTTAAATTTAACAACTTTTAGATGTGAGATAGATATAATAAATTGAGAATAAATTGATATACTTAAGTTAATATGATACCCATGATTATAAGATAACCATTGATGTCATGGAAATAATTTTTAGTTCACTCCATACCATGAAATGTAATCATAGAGTAATTTTTTATTATTTGAATGTTTAATTTTTATGGGTGGAGAGGATATATTAGTGGGGGGGGGGGGTGATCCATAGATGTTAAGATAGTTACTTATGTTACTCAATCATACAAAAGGGAAGTATTTGAAGATATTAGGAAGAAAAGGTGTTCTAAATGGTTCCAAGGAATAAATTGTTGACTTTTCCAAGAATTTTGTGATGTGAAAAAAACTAGAGTTAGTTTTATTTCTACAACTTATCAAAATAAGGGATCACTTGAATATATCAATAAATATGTCTTATGAAAATCATGGAATGATTCATTACATTGTAGTAATTATTTTTTCATATTTATAGGTGATTACTCATGATAAGTTTGTGTGTATTACATGATGAAAAAGGATAAGTGTTGTATATATTCTTTAAAGGGAAAAAGATAACTAAAAAATCATATACGAGGAAAATTAAAGAGATTAAGGTAAGTTAACAATAGAGATTATATATCTGATCTTTTGGAATTGGGTTTCTTTGATTACGTTATTCTAATAGAAATTATAGTTCCTAGAACACTACAACAAAATGAAGCATTATAATGTGTAAACCAAACACTTGATGAAAATATATGGTGTATGTTTTCATAGGATGGCCTAAACAAATTTATTTATAGAATATTTGATGTATATAAAAAACTATGTGAACCAATAATTTATATATGCGATTTATTGTAGAATTTTGTAAATGGTTTGGTATAGTGAAATTGTTTTTGATTATGATAGGTTGAAAAAAAATTTAACACTTATTTTCATGTCACTCCCTCAAAAGTGCAGTAGTTGAATAACCTCGCGTAATTGGGCGTGGCTCTAGTAATGACCATTTAATCATTGAAATAATGAATGATGCCCAAGTTAGTCATAACAACACCTATTGTGATTTTCCCCTAGGAAATCTGTTTCTCCAGTGTTTCACCAAACAAAATTGGTTTCTCATATCTCTTGATTGGTCCAGTTTTCTGTTTATTAGGAGAAATAAACTTCCCAGTCTTTTGTAAGTTTTGGTCTGAGGGTGGATATTGATGACATGTGTGTGGATATAATGAAAATTCTCTCCTTATCCTCATGAAATAATACATCTATAGATTATGGCTCCACAATGGAAAATATGAATAAAATATTTGAGATATTAGGGGAAGAAAACACAGATACCTATTATTACAATTCATGGAGAACAATCTGGAAATAGTAGAAGCAGAAATAACCTGATGGAAAAATCATTGAGGTCATTCATAGGGAGTATTGTTACGAATTTGGACCTAGAGAAGATGAAAATAAATAAGAAGATTGATAAATCTCTAGAATTCAATGATTGTGGGGAAGATAGGCATGCCACTTATTATTACCATTCTTGAGTGAAGATTGTGATGATGGGAGGGTTCAACTTAATGTATTAAAATATTAAAACTTATGTATAAATAGAATCCAAAATGATTATCCCATGATTCCAAAACCCTTGATTAATAGATCAATGTGTAAGGGTTTTTCTCCCACAAAAGTTTATCCTAGGAACTATAGGGTACATGTGGAGAAACGAGGTGTAGTTGAATGTTGGGGGTCGAAGGAGACAACCTTGTATGTGAGGCTAAAAACGTCATTTACCTCTAACATATAGTATACGAATTAAGGTAGAAACCCAACTTGATACCACCCCCTGTAGAGAAGAATATTTTAATTTTTTATCCATTGATACCATGGATAACAAGTGTTACGAAAGGAATGAAGTGGATATAGAAACAATATATATTCCAATACAAGAAGAAACTTATAAAATTGTATTTTTTTAAAAACATAATAATATTGATATAATGATTAACATAAAAAACATATATTTTTTTGAATTGTGATATACTATAAAAATATTATTATTTAAATGAGTTATGTACACAAGGTAAAAAACCCCAAGGAGGGGGGGGGGTGCATGGGGTATTACCAATTAAAATACTACTCCTTAGTATCTTGTTTCTTCCTTAAACAAAACACACTTCTCTCTTTATCCCATAGAAATATGTGAATAAAATGAAATCATTCACATGAAACAAATATTTTAATTGGTTTACCCTCCCTTGACTATGTCAAAGGATAATACAATGAGGATGTGACAATGTACCAAATCCGTTAAATGTCACTACAAAATTACAACATTCATTCTAGATAACCTCTATGCCCCAGCTCACTGCCATAACAAGTTTTAGTGTCTTCTCACTACATTCCCAATCGTCACTCCCTTTGTGTATTTCCTTGGCTCACTACTAGTTTAAAGGGTCACAATATCCATATTCCATCACTCACTACTCTTGAAAAGGATCCAAATACATTTTATATACTTGTAGGTCTGTCAATTTTCCTAAAAAAATAACATCCTTAACTATAGGTAGATACTCTATTGATGTCTCTTCTCACCCAAAGATGAAATTTACATTTCTGCATACAGTTAGGTAATCAAAAGTTGATTTGTTGAACTTTTTTAGTGTATTTTCATTCATTCTCAAGCCCACCACAATTTGTCTACCTTCCTCCGTGAACTGCATACCAGTTATGCTACATGGGTTTTCTCTTCTTCAAACATGATCCACTTCCATGTACCATATCCTTCAAGATACTGCTTCAAGCATCTACTACCATTCTCCTTCAATGTTCTACTTCCATCTTCCATGTACCATATTCTCTTACATATACCACCTATAGACATCATTCTTTGGTAGACCATTTCTTTTTTTTGTGGGAATCAGTTCCTCTAAAAAACCTCTCATAAAATTTCCTCTGTGAGCCACTTCACCCTTAATGATGTCCCTTCCCAACGAACCAATTATCCTTCATGGACTCCCCATGAACTCTTTTAGAATTATCTCAAATTATTCCATGAAAAAATAAGTTCTATAATGGAAATATATCTCAATTAATGATGGTATTAGCACTCGTTATAAAGGAAAATAGATCCATAAAATATTTTAATCAGATATTTCCCAAATATCTATCATGTACAACTCCTTCTGTGAACTATTTCTCTATGATTTCAGTGTACATAATTTCTTATTTCATGGAGGCCCAAGTCACTATCACATTTTCACCAACAATGCCCTTCACAGATTCTCAAAAAATGGCGTTGTTTTTTATTGAAAAATAATCCCACATGATCCATGCTCAACATGAGAAACAAGTGTATAATGCAACGTTTATCAATGAATCACTTCATTCCATTCCAACAACACACTTATTCTTTTATCATGAACCTCATATCTCATGATATGTATTATTTCAACAATTACATCTAGCATTATAAAATTTAATACTCCCCCTACGTCACATCTCCCAATAAAAGATTCAACTCCCCCTGTCTCGCTGCTCCACCTTTCTGCTTCTCCCTGTGTCTTGACCAAGTTATTTTCTACATTATAATTGCATGATTTTTCCACAATTGTCAATGAAACCTAAGGTTATATAATTTTGGTCAGAAATAGGGTAATGAACATAAATTATCTTTTTAGGGAAAAATACACCGTACCTCAGGGAGGCGGGGGAATATCCACACTTTTTTAAAGTTTGGGTAGCCGAATGGACTCCCAGAGCAAGTCGATGCATTTCAAATGATTCTTTGGGTAGAGAATCACTCTGAATATCTGCAACATGTTGTTCTATAGTCACATACTCCAACATCAAAAGTCCATGCTCCACCTTCTCCTTGATGAAATGAAACTTGATTTTAATATTCTTTGTTATTGAGTGATAAACTAGATATTTTCTAAGATTTATTGAAATTTAATTATCGTAATGTATTTCGATCAGAGACTTCACTTTAATTACCATATCATCAATTTTCTACATTATCCACAATATCATTGTGAATGCTTGATTAGTCATAATATATTCAGCTTATTCTATGCTCAATGAAATAACATCATGATTCTTTCATAGAAAATAAATGAAAAATATTCCATGACATAATGCACCACCAAATTTTGATTTTCTAGCATGTGATAAACCAACTCAATCTATATATGTATATCCCAAAAACGCTTTCTGAGATTTATCATTATACAAAAAAATCAAAATCCACCATGCCCTTGATATAACGAAGTATTATTTTCACTGTAAGAAAGTGGGTTTCCTTTGGATTCCATTGATATCATGCTTCTTGTAATGTGGAAAAAACAGTATCAGGTCTTCTTTCCATTAAGTAAAATAGGATTCCAATGATTAGCCTCAATTCTGTGATATTGACTGCATTCCCATTATCATCCTATGACCGTTTCATATGGGAAGCCAACAGATTTTTCATCTCCTTGTAATTATCCATTTGAAACATTCTCAAAACTTCTTTGACATATTTAGATTGAGAAATGAATGTGCCACTCTTTCCTTATGTTACTTGTAAACCAAGGAAAACGTCAGCTCACCATTTATTGACATTTCAAAATCATTTTTCATGAATTGTTTAAAACATTCTACCTTAAGCTACATCTTAACCTCCAAAGATTATGTTATCAACATATACATATACCATCATCCTGTGAATAATATCATGGTTGAAATATATATTGTAGGAAACTCCACCATAAAAAAACCTAGAATTTTCAGAAACTGATTTAGCCATGAATACCATGGTCATTGTTATTTTTTAAAACCATATAAATCATTCTTTATCTAAAAAAATTGTTCTCATCTTCAGTAATGAGAAAACCAAATGGTTTCTCAATATATAATTCTTTTTCCAGAACCCCATTCAGAAATGTTGATTTGACATCCATTAAAAAAACTCTGAAATTTATTGTCACTACTATGGAAAAGAATAATATGATTATCGCTAGCGTTGAAATAGGTGAAAATGTTTAATCAACATTCATTCATTATATCTTAGACTACCCTTTGAACACTAGTTGTGATTTTTTCTGAATAACCAAACCCTGTTAACTCATCTTGTTATGAAAGACCCATTTCATTATGATGACATTCCTATCTGTTTATTTCAAAACAATATCCCATATCTTATTTTTTTTCAATTTGGTCAACATCTTCATTCATAGAATGAACCCAATTCTCTTCTCCAGCCTCTTTAATAAAAAAAATTATGCTCAACCTATATTATGTATGATTATTTCTGTAAAATCGTCATTCTCTTTTTCTCCACTAGAGTTGTTTAATCACCAATTATGTTTTATATGTCAATTTTATATCTTAATCCTAGTGTCTGTGTAGATACTAATTTATCGTCACCCTCTCATAATCATTGTATTATTCTGGAACAACATCTATACTTTGAAAAACACCCTTATCTTCTTATTTCTTCTTAATTATGCTCCTGAAACTGATAATGTATTTGAAGAAGATTCTACCCATTCTATAATATGGTTACATCATGGCATTCAGTAATCATTATTAGACCCTTATTGAAGAAATTATAATCTCTAAATTTTATTTATTTGTTAAGAAATATCCCTTCATCTCTACGAGATTCAATCGTCATGTGTTTATCCATGTAAGAATGAAGCACTTACCTCCGAAGATTCAAAAGTACTTCAACGATGGTTTAATTACATACCATAGCTTATATATTGTCTTGTCTTTATTCAGACAAAGTAATTATCTAGTTGATGTGTTGAATTTTATCATCAAATCTTCTTTCAAAAATTTCTCTGGAAGGTCTTTCTCAATGAGCATTATTCTAGACATGTTGTTTACAATATAATTTCTTCTCTCAACTACTCAATTCTGTTGTAGAGTCCTTACCAAAGAAACATGAGGCCTTATCCCATGTTTCTAGAGATAATCCTCTACATGGAAATTTGTGAACATTGTTCCATTATCTATTCAAATATTTTATATTTTTCGAGACATCATCTTCTCAACATCCCTTTGATATGTTTTTTTGCAACTGAATATCCTAGATTTGTGGGTGATGATTGAAAAAACATGTCCTTCTACTATAATAATAAATGATGTGAACAAAATATATCATTTCATCAATTCATCATGGTGAAATTGGTCTATAAACATAAATACGAACCAACTCAATAAATCTTGTTAACCTTTTATCTTCATCCTTATATGACTTTAGAATAATCTTCCCTTGTTGGAAGGCATCACACATGTGTGTACTGTCACGTGATCATATAGGGAGATATCGAGCAACATCATGTATTACTAGATATTTCAAGGTAATTTGGCTCACATAGCCAAGACATTTATGCCACAACTTATTTTCTTTTTTCATGGACAGAATGAACAAATCTCTTTATCCACTCACCAGTTAGAAATTTTATTTTTTATGATTTCCCTACAATACATCAATACTATCTTTTTCATTGATGAAACATAATTTCTTAAATAATATTACGTCTTTTCCTGAGTCACACAATTGATTTACGCTTAATAATTTGTGACTAATACCTTAAATAAACAAGATATCTTCACATCTCAAGTATTTTCCCACAAAATTTTCATCCAGAGAGGCAATAATTTAAAACCATTCATCATTTCCAAATCATATGATACCTTCATTATTGTAACTGACTCCCATCACCAGACCCTTATTTCCTATCTTCTGGGAGGTTAATCCATTACCAATGATCCATATCCCAGTGTGATCTTATGCCTTGAATGTAATTTATGAAACCACATCCTACCTAGATATTTTATTTTTGATCCATTTTAATAACATCATACTTATTAGGTATTGATACTCTCAAACTTCTTAAGAATATGATGGACCAGCTTCATCTTATATAACTACAAACTGATTTTACATATTCAGTTCATTTAATGATACATTTTCTACTTATTATAACCAACCATAATCTAATTTGACACATTACCATGTATTTATGATGAAAAATAACATGATAGTTTTCCAACCCATCAACACATAGAAATGTGATAATAAAATGATTACCTGAAAATAGAGCCCTGTACGACTGGCTTTGTTGGTCTTGTTCCATTAAGTACAACTTTTCAATGAAACAAAAATTTTATGCATTTTCCATCATGATGAAAAAAATATAACCTTATACGACATCCATTATTATGTTGCAATACTACACCACTAGTTATCCCTTGGGTTCTCTGAATCTTCAAAATCTTGTTTATACCCAAATAAATATTCAAACATAGAGTTTGTTGTTTTGGTTTCGATTCAACTGTTACTACATTCGATTTTAGATCAAGCCCCATAAAAACTTTATCAATTTAAAGCATCATTATTCTTAGGTTTATCTTCTTCCAGCTACTGCATATAGAGTTGGTCATCCTGAACCACTTTCTTAACATAATTTCTTTTGGATCTCCAAACTTATATCTCTTCAAGAGAAAATTATAATTCTTCCTAAAGGTAAATTATTCTTTCAACTTCTCATTATTCATTGTCACTTTATTCTTTTGTTATGTAATTTCCAACAACTTCCACCAAATAATCCACATCATGATACCTACAATCCTCCAAATCTTCTTCATTAAATTATTCTGAAATTTAATCTTCTTTTGAAATTAGATTCAACATTCTGAATAATTTCCTCTTATTACTTATCAAATAATTCACATTGGATGAATAATTTTGTCAGGTGTTTTCATCATTGTCTTCATTGTCATCATAAATCTTATTCAGACACATTTCTGAAAAATTCCCAGTCTTTTCACATTGAAAAAAAGAAAACAGATGGTTAATTTTGAACATACCCTTTCCACTTTGTATATTTGAGGAGAGAAATGACATGGAATCATCAAAATTGTCTTCATTATGAATATCTTCAATAGAAATATTATTCATGGACTTGAATTTCACTTCTTGGGGCTTCCCCTTTTATATTACATTGTTATTATCATTTCTCATTTCATAAGTAATGGGAGTACTATGATAGTTATCTAGTTACATATACATTGGATCTTTATCCTTTAGTAATGAGACTTTTGGATTAAATAGAGGTGGAAGTTTCCTTAATATATGCTTCAAAGTATTTATATCTTCATTGACTTCTCCATGAACACTCAGGTATTCCACTACAACAATATCCCTATCAAAGAATGCATCAACATATTCATTTTGGGTAATTATCAAATCTTCCTACTTTTTTCATAAGACCTGACGCTTTTCATCTCAGACATTTGAATATCCTTCATAGATATTCAATAGATTTTTCTACATATAAGGTGATGTTTTACAAGACATCACCTTTGAATAAATTTCATTTAATATCTCTCCCCCCTAAAGAATTTATTCCTTTAGAATCCAAATACAATTATCATATATCTGCTTTTGATAAAGAACCACTATTGATATTAGCTGATATTCCATTCATAGTTGTTGTGAAGACATCTATTTCTAATGAATGGAAGTAGTGGTGCATCTAATTATTCCATAGTTGAAAATTGTTTACGTCAAATATTGGAACTCTTATTTGTTTGACCACCACCATTTCAGGTACTAAGAGAGAACAACTGACTTTTATCATTCCCCTCTGATACCAATTGTTTCTTCCTCTATGTCACACACCCTAAGAGTGGGGGATCAGGATTTGAAACATTAAATATAATCCCACTTTAGATCATGTTTCTTCATTAAACAAAACACACTTCTCTATTTCTCTAGTATTAATATATGAACATAAATGAAATCATTCACATGGAATAATTATTTTACTTTTTTCACCATCACTAGGATACATCATAGGAGTATAAAATGGAAATGTGTCGATGTATGACATACACTAATTCTCACAACCAAATTACATTGTTTGGGTTAGATCAATTCTATACCTAGGATCATAGCCTTTATAAGACTTATGGTCTGCTCACTGCATTCCCATGGGTAACTCCTTATGTCTCTTTATCTAGTTCACTCCCAATGGAAACAATCATCATCTTAATCTTCAGTTGCTTACATCTCGTTGAAGGTATCTTATCACAGTTTAAGGAATTGGGGTCCCTTCATTTTCTTAAAATTTCACGTCCTCAACTATTGGTATATACTTTGTTGATGTCCCTTTTTCACCCATTGTCGAAATCTATTTTTCCCTATATAGTTAGGTTAGTGGAAATTACATTCGTGAACTATTTTATTATGTTATCACACCTTTTCATTCCCTTCATAAACAATCTTCCTTCCTCACTAAGCTGCGTAGAGGGTATGCTTCCTGGATTGCCTCTTCTACGTACTACCTCCACTTCCATGTATGGATTTAGGGAACCACCTCCTTCAGCATACCACTTCCAGATTCTACATAATCTTCCCCTTCTGTATACTGCTTCTAGCTTATGCATACCATCTATACTTTTTCATACCTCCAGCTGACTTCCATCTTCCACAGACCACGTCTTCCTTGGTAGGATTTAGTGCCTCACAAAATCCTTTCACGAAATTTCTTCCACAAACCACTTCAACCTTCACAAAATCACTTCCATGCAGACCACTTCTCCAATGTGGACTCCCAAAAACCTATTTCAGACATACCCAAATTTATTCCCAAAGAAAAAATGTTCTCTATTTAAAATCATGATCACTTAATGTGGGGAATAGAGTAACATATATAAGAAAATAGAACTGAAAAATCTTATAATCCGAGATTTCCCAAATATCCACCGCGTACTATTCCTTATGAGAACCATTTCCCTATAATGTCCGCATAATTCCTTTATTCCTTTACTGCGACCCAAATCACCATCACCTTTTTTCCAACGATGTCGTTCATGACTTCTGTAATAAAAACCCCATTTCCATGAATGATAAGCCATACCTTGTACTGTAATAATTCCATATACCACATGACTTATCTATGAAAATTTTCTCCCCATGAACTATTCTGTTAGATGGTATGGACCTCATAGTTTTCGGTTCCCTTCCTTTTCAGATTTCTTTAATTATTCTACATACATATTTTTAAATCTTTGAATTTTGCTTCATGGTTCACGTACTCTGTACTCCTATGTGGAAGTCATCCTCTTCCAAAAACCAAACACTGGGAAATTGCACCACCTTAAACACCTACTTCAGCAATCACCATGAAAACTCATTCGCAGTTATCTTGTTTTTTCAACAAACACAACCACACCGAAAACATACTTTGGGGAAGCCATGATGGATTTTTTCCCAAAAATATTTGACATATATAATCTAACCATAAAATTAATGGGAATTAAAATACGTAACTAAATTTTAAAATAAATTTATAATTTTCCTACTCATTATAGGTGAATTGTTTAATTATTATGAAATAGTCATTCAATCTTTTGAAAAGTCATTTTATACATAAAAAAGTCTTTTTCTTTAATCATTTATTTTAGTTTGTAAGAAACTATTATAATCAATTTATGTAAATCTATGATATTTTATTTAATAAAATGAACATAAATTTTTAAATCATCATAATAAAATTAATATTGGTTGAAATTTCTATATTTTTTTGAAAATTATTGATTTAATAGGTAATAGTTAAAAATACCAATTTTTAAAACACTGTCATTTATTTCCATTAAATAATGTATTTTAAAATCCTTTAATATTTGGGTTTTGGTATTAAAGTGACATATTATTAATATTATTTGAAAAAATATAGTTAATTATTTTATAATTATTACTATTAATTATTTTTATATGAGTTTATATTCTATCATAAAACTAATTTTTATTAAATTTCATTGTGTTTCATAGAGTTATATTGAAAATAATTTCAAATACTTAAAAGAAAAATAACCATGATAAATTAAAAACATATTTAGAATTAATAGGTTAATATTTTTTAAACAGGCCCCTTTCATCTTTGGTAATTCTAATTAGTATCCATGGTAAATATATTTCACCACGGTAAGGGTATAATGGATAAAAGAGGGTTAAAAATGTAATATGTCTTTTAAATAAAACACACCCCTTTAATTATTGAATTTGATGAGTTTTTTTACTATACTCATCCAGTATTTGGGGTTTTGGTAATTTTTTCCATTTTTATTTTATAAGGACTTATATATTATTTCATATAAAGAAAAATAAAAAATGGATATTGCTTTTCATTAAAAAATGTAATGTTTTTATGGGGAAGAAGAGGTTATGATAAATTATATATTATTATTTCTAATATAAATATTATTTTTTTATATTAATTTATTTTTAATTTTTATGATGGTATAATTACCTTATATTCTTATACAACATCTAAAGAGTGATTGTACAAGTAGTATAATCAAGTACAAAATATTTTGACAAACAATATAAAAAACATGTTTTAGATTAATTATAGTTTCCAATAATTTCATGGATTATAATGTAAAAGTTATTTTCTAAATGGTATAAAATCTAGTAACATTGATGTATTCTTATCATTAACATGAAATTAAACTAATATCACCCATAATGACATTAAATATATTTTATGATATATAATATTTTTTTAACTGGCATAAAAATAACCAAGAACATGAAATAGGAGATGTGGGATGGGATAAGGTCTAAAATATCATACCATTTCCATTTATGTACCAATATTTAACACTTTTCAAAATTATAACCCTTGATTATTGGAAATGTTTTACCATGGATAAGAATAAAAATGCATAATGGAGGGTTAAAATAAATATATAATGGTTAAAATGTCTTATTGTTTTAAAAAGTCATATTATATTAGTTTTAATCAATACAATCTCATAATTACATAAAAATTAATCAAATTTTTAACCAAATTACCATGAATGTTCTTTATAATATTTTAATGTTTTGTAAAATTTTAATTGTACCCCATCCCATCCAAATAATAGGACACTCATTATCTATCGTATTAACCAAAATTGGTGCTACCTAGATAAAGGAAACTACAATAAATATAATTTTATAATACAATCTACATTGTTTAGGGATTCAATTGTACTTAATACACAATTTAAATGGTATTTAATAATGGTAAACTGAAGAAGAAGTATCCATCCTACTAGACCTCTTTAAATTTATTTATTCATCCAAATACACTAAATATGTTATATTGATCATAATATAATAAATTAAATGTCATAAATATACCTAAATTTCAATATGATAATGGATACAACATATTTCACCTCTATTTTCAACAAATTTGAAATAAATGTATCACTTGTTCGTACCCATGGACACTTGCCTCCATATAGTGATATGAATTAGTTTACATCAATGTCATTCATAGTTAATTATTATTATAAATTTAATGGATATTTATTATATTTAAAATATAATTATTCATTGATATTAAAAAAATAGTATTCATCATTGATTCATTATTTATGATATGGAATTTAAAAAACGTTCGTACGTCCATAAGAACTGCGGCTTCTCCGAACGTTATAGTTCATTTTTCTAGATCGACCTTTTATGTTTGATTATAAATATATTTAAAATTAAAATTTATTTTATTTATATCATGATTTAAATTATGGATATTATGAAATCATGATCGAAGATATATAATTCAAATTTCTAAACCGAAATATTCAAGAAAAACAAAACACATAACACAAGAAAACGACGATTTTAAAAATTAACTATTAATAAAATGTTATTTAGATATTAAAAATGGATCATATATGATATTAAAATAATGTAATGTATTTTTTATATAATTATAATAAATTTATATTTATTATACATGATTTTATAGTTCAAACATATAATGTTAGAGAAAAGTTAATAGTTTCTCATCTCACATTTATTTCTTTTAGACACAACTCCTAATCACCACATTTATCCATTGTGCGGTTTATATAACACCCATATATTTAATTTATGATTATTTTGATTATAATTAGTTGGTTTTATAAATATATATATTTTTGTCACTTACAATAGGTTTTTATTAAGAAATTTCCAAAGATGTAAGGGGTTTTCTTATTAATACTAATTCATTGAGACATGTTTTAGGTTATGCACTTATCATTATTTTGGACATCTAAATTAATACCAATTGATATGTGATTCATGGAATCAAATATTATAAATGATATTATCCATTTTTATTTTATGTTATTATTATATGGATATTATGATTTTAAAGATACCGAATTGGTTATTATTTTATATTATAATCTTGTTCTAATGAGATTTTTTAACTTAGATTTAAACTATTGAAATTATATGATATAACTCTATAAAATTTAATTAAATTTATTCTCATATAATTATTTCAAAGTATTACATATTTTCCTTTGAATTTCACCCCTTTAAGTGGTCACAAGATTAAAATAATTATTTTAATAAAAACTCAATTTATTTCCCCCTTCGATTGTATATCTTTTTCATTAATGTAAATGTTACCATTAAAATATTTTCATGAATTTTTTTACTAATCTCATATGATTTTGTAAATTCATATTTACCTTCTATTTTAATTTCTTTAAAAAATAATAATCAATCTCTTTTTATTTTTTGAAATAGTTTAATTTTTTACTTTATAATGAAAATGTGAAAAAATATTTAGTTTTGTGTACTTGAAATGAAATGTGTTTATTAACATCCCACGAACTCATGGATTTGAAAACTCCATTAAAAAATTCCATGGGTTATTTAAAACAAATATCGTTTGTTAATATTTTTGAAAATGTTAGTTTCAAATTTTGTGATTTCAAAATATAAATGGTATTTTACACAAAAATTGTATCAAGAGATAATTTATAGTAATTATTTATCAATGACAACATATTTTTATGTTAATATTGTTTCATTAGAGAAAAGATTTTATAATCCCATTCTTATTATTTTCTTCATGGGTTTTGATTATTATGATGAGATTTTTAGAAAAACTTTTTAATTTAAACAGGACATAATACGATGATAGAGTAAATATTTTATGATTATATGGAATACCTATGAATGAATTTATGATTATGTTATGGGTGGGCATAAAATTATATATCCCTCTAATGAATTAGGTATATAATATTGTGTTATGAGTACTAAGGGTTCATGAGACGTTATTCCATGTTTGTAAAAGGTTATCTATATCTAAAAAATGGTAGATGAGATATTATCCCATTCCCAAATGACGGTACAAGGAACTTTATCCCAATACAATAATAGGGTACAAATGAGGTTATCCCAATATAAAACTTGGTACATAGTTGGTTATCCAAATAAGAAAAAGTGAGGAATGTCTTGGTGGGTATCCATGATAAAATATTTTTAAGATTATGATTATGAAAAAATTTATGCAATTTTTTTCAATATGAACTTATTCCCTTGTTATGATATCATGGATGATGTTATTTTTTTCATTTATGAATCATGTATTATGAATTTTAAATATTAATATTATGACTCATTATTAAGATATATAACTTAATCCGTGGGGTTTTTATGGTTTAAGCTCATGTTTTCAAACTCTTCTTTTCAATATATACAAAAATGATCATTGATAACTATCTTATTTATCCTTAATAAGAACCCAAGATCACCCTTTATCATGTTTCAATTTAAATATTTTATAAAGAAATTATTTGTTTATGATATGTATATAAATGGTTCTAGTAGTGAATAACTATATCACATATGATGTAAATCATTTATATAGTAGTTTTTATCCAATTATTCTGAGAAAATAAAAATTTTCATTTATATCGTAGATCATGTTATTTTGTAATTAATATTAATTTAGTAAGATTTTATAATTATATATGAAATATATGATTCATTTCAATTGGTTTTAGTGAAACCTTTAATTATTGTCAGAAACATGGATATGAGAATTTTATTGGTAGCCCATTAGGACATGACTAAGTATATAATAAAATTATAATTTTTTAATAAATAAAGGAGTGGAATTTCCAATGAATATACATCCATTTATACATACTAGAATGTTAATAAAAATTTTTCACATATCCACCAATGGATAACAACTAAAAATGGGGAATATTGGGTATTAACTTGATCTTCACCAGTGCACACTATGTGGTCCTACGAATTCACAGCAGGCTAGAATCCCCTGATAAATGATCATGGGTTAAATTAAATTTATTTATGAACCATTGTGATGAATGATAGATAAGGAAACAATGAAACATATTTTACTCCATAGTGATTTGGGATAAAAATAATGTGTCAATGGTGGATATGTTTAATGTTTATCAAATTTTTAAATTCTTAGATAACATTATTATGTCTTTTTATAGGATTTATGGATGATAAAAGATGTTTTGGGTCACATCCCTTTGGTTTTATATATGATTTAGTGATAAGGTTATCTGGGGAATTAATCTTTTATATATCATGGACATATGTTTAAGGTTATTGATTAAATTTATTGTTAATACGATCATTGATGTTCTTGAAATTATGGGTTATTGAGATAAATGATTTAGTACAATTTTGGAATATATAAAATATAAAATCATAGGATCAAAAAGTAATTTGGTGACCATGTGATTATTTTTTAGTATATAATATTAGGAATATTATATTATTAATATAATCATAATTTATGAAATAAAGATTAAGGAAATTTATGGAAGTATATATTAATTTATTATTGATTTATTATGATTCAAGAATTTTATGGAAATGATTAGCTTGTTTGGTAGAGTATATGATTATGGAATATATGTTTTTTTTATATGGACTAATGAGAAACTGCTATTATTTAGAAATATTCATTAATTTTATATTAGTAGAGGATATATGATGATATCATTTAAATTTATGATTTTTTAATATTTTTAGACATATTTTAGAATATTAGTATGGTTAAATATTTAAGGATCCATTTATGTTGAGAATTTAGTATTATTATAGTGGTTTTAGTGATCAATGTATTATTTTATGATATAATGTTTTATCGATATTAGATAACTTGTGTTAAATATTTTGGTTTTGGTAAATATATTGAGATATAAAGAATCAGTTTTTATTCTTCTATTGATATTAAGATTCAATCAAATTTTATTTCCAATCTTCAGGAATGAAAAATTCATCTTGAGTACTCAATTAATGGTGGTAGAGATAAGGTGGAATTTTATCAACGCACAACCAAATGATGAAATTGTTCTTATGAAATTGGAATATACCATGTATGTTTATTTTATAATATTCATTGTATTGATAGTAATATAATCCTTTAACAATAGGTAAAGGATAATTAGATAAAATTTTATTTATTTTTATGAATTAATGGCCTTTTAACCCTTCACTAATTTATGGAATTGTGGTAAATTAATTTCTCATAATGATGTACCCTACAACTATTTACATGTAATAAGGTAATATTTTAAACCTCAATGACTATATTCTAACATCCATATAATATTTTCAATATCTAGGAACCAAATATTTTTATTTTAGGTAACCATTATGTTTAGAAATATACTTTTTTAAAGGAAGCTTTATTATCCCTTTGTATGATGTGGCTTCTTCAAAAATCAATTTTAAAATATTTAAAAATTAGTTCCAAGATAAAATTTTGATTTCATTTACTTATATAATGGTTGGAAAATGTAACACACAAAAATATTTAGTTAAAAATAATAATAATATCGATAGTTTTTCTAAAATTCAACCCCATGCTCTAAGTGATGTTTTATATACTATATAAATGTTATCATCTAAATTAGACCATTATGACATATAATTTTAATTTTTGAGTATTCATATGATTATCCACATAATAAAATATATACATACTAGGTTATTAATTGATACAAATTTATTGATTAATATTTAGGAAAACCCACTATATTTTAAATAAATCAATTTTATGCTTCCAAAATATGTTTTCTTCACATAAAATATTTTTGCTGCTTTTTTTGAGTAAATATTATAATCTAGTAATGAAAAATATAGAAATTTTATATTCTAAAATGAAAATAATTTTTGAAATCTTTATAAAAAATACAATACATAGAGATATTTTTCGATATTTTGGAAATTATTGATGTTTTAGGAAATAGTGAATTGGCGTATTTATCAAATACTATAATTTTTTTAATTTAAAGAAGTAATATTTGAGACTCATTATATTTTCTTTATATGATATTGAAATATTATCCATTTGATTTATTATAATATAATTAATTCTATTTTAAGAAAAAATAATCCTGATTTGGATGTTAGTTAATTTTTATGATAATAAAAATATTTTTATAAAAATTGTTTTTCGTTAGGTTTTATGAATATAATTTAAAATTTATTTCCTCACCTTATAAAATTTAATATTGAAACATTAAATCCATCTATGGAATTGTTTTGTTAAAATGTCATATATATACCACTTTTAATTTTGGTCACTACCAAATAAGACATTAAAATAAACCTAACACTTTCATTTAGTATATCTTATTATTTGGGAACTACTATCAGAATTAAATATTCTATTTTGTTAAAATATTGTTCCATTTTTCTTTTATAAAGTCTTAAATAACTTTTTTATATAAAAATAAAAAATTTCACACTCTTTTCTTTTTAAAGTTATAATATTTTATTTTTTGAAATAAAAATAGGATTTGGTATGTTTGAAATTGATATTTTGATGATTAATAATTTAATTTTATGAAATTAATTAATTTATAATTTAGAATTATGGTATAATTACCTTAATGTTTTTTGTAGTATTGATACAATGTCTTTCCAAGTAGTTAAAAAATTTAATAAATAAATAAAAAAAATTAAAATATATATGTTTTTGATGAATTCTGGAGTTAAACACCTTTTATAGGTAATGGTAGTATATAATTTACGGTTATAGGGTCTATATTATTAATCCAATTTTAAATTACTAATAGTAAAGTAAAATTATATGAAAACTACCAAAAAGTGTTAGTAATGAAAATTTATATTTTCTAATATTTAAATAAATGATTTCAAAATAATAGAAATAAAAAAACATGAAATAAGGGATGAGATAAGGTCTAAAATATAATACATTTACTTTTTTAACAAATTTTATCTTAGAGAAAAATTTATAACTTGTAGAGACCCAAATCTTGACGTACATGGACATTACATTACTTTTTCAAAATACTTAATACATAACAAAAACAGACACAGAAGGACCGTAATAGTTTAGTGTCTTTGGAAAACTCGGAATATAAACTTATAATCATGTTGAAATATCTTCAACAACTCCCATAACGATCTTACCATATTTATTTCCTTACCTAAATCCTTTCTTTATTTCCAAGGGAAAATAAAACATAAAAAGGGTGAGCTCAAATGCTCAGTAAGGGAAAACATAGAGAACATAAAACAATCCATTAACATTTGAAAGAAAAAACTTGAACATGAAATTTTAACGTCAAAATATTGAGCAAAGATATAAATCGGGGAAGTATATAAGGCATATATCATAATAGAACATCAACCATGATAAAATATAATGGGAATAAAACATGTAATTGTGGAAACAATTCAGCACATGTTATGATTTCCATAGTAGCCAAGGCATTACTGCCAAGACCATCTTAGTGGACAAAGTCCCTTTCTGAATCGAGTTCACTCCTCGTTTCAGTCCTGTAACACTGAACCGGATTAACTTATCATTCCAGCCATGTCTATCTCATGAGATATAAATCTTTACCCAATAAATTGGAGGGATATATAGGTCCCACCCATCTCATAATTAAATCATTCTTACTTGTGCCAAAAAATAAACATACATAATTCATAATAACCCAACGAATAAAAATGGGTTTCATAAACATTATCCCATCATCAAATAATCCATATAAAAGAAATTCATATCATTTCATAATAAGAAATGTTAAACCATGTAAATCATATCGACATTACACTTGAAACATACCCATATGAAATAATGTCATCTTAGATAGAAAATGGTTTTGATAAAACACTTGAAATGAATTCTTGAGGAAAATATCCTTTCTTTTTCAAAATCATTTTCTTTTCGCAAAATGCCATGAAATTTTAAAATAAAAGACATTTTTTTGAAAATAGTCATGAAATATTTTGGAGGATGCTTCATGAAAATAAGGATTTATAAAACCGTAAAAATCCTTTCATGTCGTATAAGATAAAAAAACATTCTCCTCGTACTTTTGTCGGAAAAGTCAAAAAGTACATCGTATGAAAAAAAAAGAAATATTCCTTATGTACCATGTAGTAAAAGTAAAAAATGGTTAAAAAGGACATTAAACATACATAAGGACAATTTTAGAAAACATGGACATGGATAATAACAATAACCCCAATAAATACTTACGTATAAGCAATCTCGGATAAAAAATGAGATTTGCAAAATTATCCCTTACCTTAGGTCCGATATGCTTTATATGGATCCGAACCTCCTGTATAATGATTTAAATAATGTCATTGACTTATTAAATAATTATATTCATTGTTATGATATCATATATGTTTCACTTATGAATTTATATTACCCGTTCTTTTGTAAATTCAATGTTAAAGAAGCATTTTGGGTAAAATCAATTTATATATCGTATGTGTTTTGACTTGTCGTTCTTGTTATTATTTCTTATATCCTGATTTAAATAATTGTAGAATGTAAAAAATTATTTATATGTAATATATATTCATCATATACATATATATTATAGATCGATAAATGGAATGAAATACACAGTTCATAGAGACGGTAGGCCGTACGTACGCATGAACGATGTTTTTGTTTCCTTATTGAATTGAATGAAACTATATAGATGACATAAATATATATATATATACATAAATCTAGAAGCATTATTATTTCATATATTTCATTATTATTCATTATATAAACTTTATGATCATTTATGTATGGTTAACATGGAGAATGAATCTCATCGCGCCGTGGAGACGGTAGTCCGTACTTACGCACGAGCGATGATATCGTTCCCATAATTATTGAATAGAATTGTAGTGGATGGTATAATATATCAGAATCAGTATGATGTTATAATAACCATATATATTTATTCTTTACACTATTATACCCATCCATGTAAGGTGTTGGTGTAAACACAGATTACAGCACGACATGGAGACGGTATTCAGTACGTACGCACGCGCGGTGATTTTGTTTTCCATAGGATGGATAGAAGGTGAAGTAGGGTTGTTTAATATTTATAATAAAATTTCAGTATATGAGGTATACATATGTTATTACTTAATAATGAAACAACTAAAGAAGATGGAGTAGAAGAAGAATGTAACTTGAAGAAAACGGTAAAAGGTATTACCTCTTTCTCGAAGTGTCTCCTTTAAACATTTTCTTAGGGAACTAGAGTGGGTATTTTGAGAAGACCAGTACCTCTAGTAGGTTTCTAAGGAAGTGGGGAAGTGAAATGGGCAGGGTTTGGCCTAGCATGGAGGCTCAAATTGGTGTGAGGAGGAGAGGGAGGCAGTGACCTCTTATAAGGGAGGAGAGGGGCACCTTTGGAAATATAAGAAATATTAGTTTATATTAAATCCCAACCCCACATAAAAACTTCCAAAATGACTCATATCCGAAGATTAGATGATATAGGGTTGTAATAAAATCAACCAATAAAATTTAGACATGTTAAGAATTTATTTTAAACTTTATCAACTTGATTAATCCTTATTAATCAATTTTATTTTAATTGAGGTAATAATATTCTAAATTTTAAATTATTATAAATAATTACATATGTGTTGTGAATTTTCTATAATTTGACACTTCATGACATTTTCGACCATATAAATATAAATTTATAATTTTTAAATATTTTTGTGATTTTTAAACAATTTTATAATATGTTATTTTTATAAAATAACAATAGTGTCAATTTTGAAACTATTCATTTATTTGAATTTAAATAAACAATATACAGAAGATATGTTCGAACTAAAAGATTTAATAGATTCATACGATGTCATATTTATCTATAAAATTAGTGGAGAAAATTGAATAGTTCATATAATATTTAATTTAATAATTTTAAAACCATTTATTTGATATTTCTCTTAAAAAAATAATTTCAACATCACTATTATGTCACCATTAATGACAATTATTTAATCTCTAAAAATTATAAATAAATTAATATGATGTAGATAATTTCATTAGATTTCTGGAGACTATTTATATCCGAAGTTTCATGAAGTTTATCACAATACTAAAATTATTATACTTATAATATTTAAGAAAGTGACATGTTGTCACTTTCTTTGGTTTTAATAAGAATTAAATTATTTTCATAGAAACAAGTCCATTAAATGAATCTAATATGACCCTTAGGTGATACGGGTCGTCTTTTAGTCATCCAATATGATTTTGGCAGGTGTTAGGGTAATTTTATAGTCTTATATTTACCCTTAATTACCCGATTTAACTTTAACTATGGTAAATAAAATTTACCGTAGTTACTATTCATAATGCCCAAAAATAAAAACTAGCTTATTAACATTATTTGGACCCACTGATTCCAAATATGGAATCCATTTTTTAAATTCAATACAAAAACAGTTTTAGAAATTAAATTAAAATTAATCCCGTTGTAGAAAGAAAACGGGTTTTTGTTTAAAACATTGTAAACGATTGAATTGATTTAACCTACGAATTCAAGGTAAAATCAAAGATAATGACATATATTATATAAAATGGTAAAAATATATTCTATTTATACTTTAAAAACATTCAATATTAAAATTTAACCACATAAATTATTACTATGAAAAAAAGTTGTTTTTAATTAAAATATAGCGTGTTTTTACTATTCATTAAAATATGAAAGTTATCAGACTAATATGAAAAATTTATCCAAGGTAAAATTTTATATCCTTATTCCAAAGAAGAATTTTATTTTGTCTAATTGAACTTACAAACATGTCAATAATATTTACAATGTCTATTTCATAATAATATTACAACCATATATCATTGTTTAGTGAAACCGGGTATTGCGTACAACACATGCTATCGAGGAAGGTTGCGATTGCGTGTAATGCAAGCCAAGTCAGTGTTTCATATACTGCAAGATAATACGATGTTGCAAATAGAACAAGATAATATTGGTGTAGCATACAACAGAAGACTTCAATGAAATTAAAATGAATATTTTTCATAAAATATTGGGGTGTTACATTTTACCCCCCTTAAAATGAATTTCGTCCTCGAAATTTGTCGGGGTTATAAATTTTTTACTATTCATAGAAAACCACATTGTAAAAAAGAATACTAAAACTTAATTTTTAAAACTAATGTATGAAATTTAACGATTACCCAAAGTAACTCATCACTGGGTTTCCATATAGGAGAACATAGGTGAAAATATAGATATGGAAGAAAAATCTAACCATCATGTTTTGATGGATAGTGGTAGAGAACATGGCTATGAAAAATCCAATAATCACAAATCCATAGATTTGTGATGATTTAAGGTACCATCTGATTCATTGGATATAAGAGCACTAGGACAACATTTTTAGTTTTCAATATTATTTCCCTAAAGTTGAAAATTTTGAATTAGAAGAGATACTTTCTTGATTTTGGTAAAATCTCAATGTTGTTCATGCTTTGAATAATTTACACTTCATCTCTTAAAGAAATGATGTTTAATTTGTTATTCGTGAAGTGTTAACAGATCTTGTGATAGAATGATGGGTCATTCCATCTGTTTCAAACAAAAGGATAGCAAAAGTTATCAAATATACATAAGTCCATCTATGGTGAGGTTAATCGTATACGATTACAAAAATGAACTTATAATTCATATATCATACCACATAATAAAATAAAACTAGTTTCTACTAACCAGGGACTTCCTGTAGGCCAATGGTATGCGATTATGGCCAGTCTCACTTCGGTTGTGGGTTTGATTCCCACAGCCTTGTCCGACGCAACGGGTTGTCGCCCATCCTGCAGGTTGTCCTTTTTCTAAAATTAAATCATTATAACATTCCATTGATAATATTGAAAACAGTTCTAGACTTAAATTCACTTATGTTCAACATAATAAATTTCAAATCTTTAGGCTTTTCCAAAATACTTCTGTCCAAGCTTATAGTATAAAGAAAATAATTACTAGAAATGTCATCTACCGAGCATTTGAATACCATCATTTATCCCCGATATATCTTGTTGATCACATTCCAATCATGTGAATACCTTAATCATGTATTCTCTTGAAAAATGAATATCCATTTAGACTTAGTGAAAACATGAATTCTGTCAAATGTTAACTCTTTCCACATACCAAAATCCCAAAATTTCTATATACTCAAACCATGATATCACTTTCTCCTTATTTTAGTCATGAGCTCATGATTACTATCATATTATTTTCTCATTATCCCTTCAATATGTGCATTTCATCTGCTTTCCAAAATTATTTCAATCACTTTTTCATGGTTACCAGTACCGTATAATAATTGAAAACCAATACATAGATATTACAAAATTCCACAATACCATAAATGAGATTCCATGATACTATTTTGAAATTCCATTACATAAACACTTAATCACTACACAACATCATTTTCATACTCAACATCACAAATAGTGATCTCATGACCCTTACCTTTATCCTTTGCTTTAAGAGGTTTCTCATGTTGATCATCATTAACCCGTGGATTAGGGAATTTATTAGCATAATTCCCCATTTCCTTGCACTTGAAGTATTGAAGTGTTAGTGGAGATTTCTCTGTAGTCTTTTCTCTATTCACATCATTAGCAACCTTTTTACCATTACTTCGACAATCAACTGCTTGATGACCTTCTTTTCTACACTTACAGAATTTTCTAGTACCTTTTAGGTAATCTCCACCATGCTTCTTTCCACACTTTGAGCATAAAGAATCATTCATATTCTTTTCACCATTGTTCTGAGATTTCTCCTTGAACTCCGTCTTTCCTTTCTTGTCAAAACCATGAGTTGGATATGTTACACCAACTTCCAGTTCTACCTTGATAGCACAACACACAATTTCTTCATTGCTACTGAAGTCTCTTATAGATAATGCCCTTCGAAGACTAGGTTTTAAGCCACTGAAAAATCGATCAACTTTACTTTCAGGTTGGATGATGAAGCCAGAATCATACCTTGCAAGTCTTGTAAAATTCTCTTCGTATATACCAACAAATTCATCATCCTTATTCTTAAGCTCAAGAATCTCCTTTTCCATCATTGTTCGAATAATACGATGGAATTACTTCATGAAAAACAAGTTCTTGAACTCATCCCATTCTATGGACTCAATTTCATCTCTTTGCCTTATATTATTGCTAAGATTCCACAATGGATCAACATAACCTTCCAAATGATATATTTCTAATATGACATTATCATGCTCAGAACATTGTAGAACTGAAAATAACTTTTCAGTGGTACTGATCCATTGTTCAGCCACTAAGGGATTAGAATACCGCTGAATGAAGGTGGACGCTACCTCATGAAGGATTCAACCAAATGTTTTTCCTTTATCTGCTCATTTTGAAGTATAGAATGAATTATAGCTTATGTAAGTATAGAAATAAGATTGTTCACTCCATATCCCATGACATTGGTTTGGTCAGTAGGACAATCATTGCATCGTCCATTACATTGATCAACACGGTTCTTTCGGGTTCCAGCCATCGTCTAAAACCCAAAAACAAAAATGTGAGAGGCAAATACCATGCTAGGGAAAACAACATAATAACGGGGGAGTACCTTCAATATTTAACATCTTAGGTTTAATTATAAGATCGTTATAGAAATTCTTAGACTATAACCAATACGTATACTTAACCTTTGGGACATCCCTAGACATACCTTAGAAATATCTCTAGGGATCTCACTATAGTTTTCGCATCCTAGTTTCCAAAGGTTGACTAAACCTTTCCTCTGATACCAACTGTAGAGACCCAAATATTGACGTACATAGACAATACATTACTTTTGCGGAATACTTAATACATAACAAAAACAGACACACAAGGACCGTAATAGTTTAGTGTCTTTAGAAACTCGGAATATAAACTTCTAATCATGTTGAAATATCTTCAACAACTCCCATAATGATCTTCCCTTTTTTGTTTCCATACCTAAAACCTTTCTTTATTTCTTGGGGAAAATAAAACATAAAAAGGGTGAGATCAAATGATCAGTAAGGGAAATCATAGAGAACATAAAACAATCCATAAACATTTGAAAGAAAAAACATGAACATGAAATTTAAACATGAAAATCATGAGAATAGACATAAATCATGGAAGTATGTAATGCATATATCATAATGGAACATAAACCATGATAAAATATAATGGGAATAAAACATGTAATTGTGGAAACCATTCAGCACATGTTATGATTTCCATAGTAGCCAAGGCATTGCTGCCAAGACCATCTTAGTGGACAAAGTCCTTTTCTGAATCGAGTTCACTCCTCGTTTCAGTCCTGTAACACTGAACCAGATTAACTTACCATTATAGCAATGTCTTTCTCAAGAGATATAAATCTTTACCCAATGAATTTTAGGGAGATATAGGTCCCACCCATCTCATAATGAAATCATTTTTACTTGTGCCACAAAATAAACATACATCATTTATAATAACCCAATGAATAAAATGGGTTTCATAAACATCATCCCATCATCACATAATCCATATAAAAGAAATGGATATCATTTCATAATAAGAAATGTGAAACCATGTAAATCATAGAGAAATTACACTTGAAACATACAAATATTAAATAATTTCATCTTAGATAGAAATTGGTTTTGATAAAACACTTGAAATGAATTCTTGAGGAAAATATCCTTTCTTCTTCAAAATCATTTTCTTATCACAAAATACCATGAAATTTTAAAATAATTTTTTTTTGAAAATAGTCATGAAATATTTTGGAGGAAGCTTCATGAAAATAAGGCTTTATAAAACCATAAAAAAACTTTCATGCCGTACAAGTTAAAAAAAACATTCTCCTCGTACTTTTGTCGGAAAAATCAAAAAGTACCTTGTATGAAAAAAAGAAAGATTCCTTAAATACCTTATAGTAAAAGTCAAAAATGGTTAAAAAGGACATTAAAAATATATAAGTAAACTTTTAGAAAACATGGACATGGATGATAATAATAACCCCAGTAAATACTTACGTATAAGCAATCTCAGATAAAAAATGAAATTTGAAAAATTATCCCTTACGTTAGTTCTGATATGCTTCGTATGGATCTGAACCTCCTGTATAATGATTTAAATAATGTCATTGAATTATTAAATTATCATATGCATTGTTATGTTATCATATATTTTTCAATTATGAATTTATATTACACGTTATTTTGTAAATTCCATGTTAAAGCAGCATTTTGGGTAAAATCAATTTATTTATCGTATGTGTTTCGACTTGTCGTTCTTGATATTATTACTTATATCCTGATTTAAGTAATTCCAAAATGTAAAACATGATTTATATGTAATATATATTCATCATATACATATATATAATAGATGGATAAAAGGAATGAAATACACCGTTCATGGGGATGGTAGGCCGTACGTACGCATGAACGCTTCTTTCGTTTCCTTATTCAATTGAATGAAACTAAATAGATGACATAAATATATATATAAATAAATCTAGTATCATTATTATTTCATATATATAATTATTATTCATTATATAAACATTATGATCATTCATGTATGGTTAACATGGAGAATGAATCTCATCACGTCGTGGAGACGGTAGTCCCTACGTACGCACGAGCGATGATATCATTCCCATAATTATTGAATAGAATTGGAGTGGATGATATAATATATCAGAATTATTATGTTGTTATAATAACCATATATATTTTTTCTTTACACCATTATACCCATCCATGTAAGGTATTGGGGGAAAAAACAGATTACACCACGACGTGGAGATGGTATTCCGTACGTACGCACGCGCGGTGATTTTGTTTTCCGTAGGATGGATAGAAGGTGAAATAGGGTTGTTTAATATTTATAATAACATATCAGTATATTAGGGATACTTATGTTATTACTTTATAATGAAACAACTAAAGAAGAAAGAGTATAAGAAGAATGTAACTTGAAGAAAATGGTATAAGGTATTACCTCTTTCTCGAAGTGCCTCCTTTAAACTTTCTCTTAGGGCACTATAGTTGGTATTTTGAGAAGACCAGTACCTCTTATAGGTTTCTCATGAAGTGGGGAAGTGAAATGGGCAGGGGTTGGCGGAGCTTGAAGGCTCAAATTGGTGTGAGGAGGAGAGGGAGGTGGTGCCCTTTTATAAGGGAGGAGAGATGCACCTTTGGAAATATAAGACATATTAGTTTATATTAATTACCAACCCCACATAAAAACTTCCAAAATGACTCATATACGAATATTATATGATCTAGAGTTGTAATAACATCAACCAATAAAATTTATACATGTTAGGAATTTTTTTAAACTTTATCAACTTGATTAATCCTTATTTGTCAATTTAATTTTATTTGTGGTAATAATATTCTAAATTTTAAATTATCATAAATAATTACATATGTGTTTTTAATTTTCCATAATTTGACACTTTATAAAATTTTGGACCACATAAATATAAATTTAATATTTTTAAATATTTTTTGTGATTTGTAAACAATTTTATAATATGTTATTTTTATAAAATAACAATAGTGTCAATTTTGACACTATTCATTTATTTGAATTTAAATAAACAATATACAGAAGATATGTTCAAAATAAAAGATTTAATAGATTAATAAAATGTCATATGTATCTATAAAATTAGTGGAGCACATTAAATAGATCATATAATGTTTATTTTAATATTTTTATAACCATTTATTTGATATTTATCTTAATAAAATAATTTCAACATCACTATTATGTCAGCTTTAATAATAATTATTTAATCCCTAAAAATTATAAATAAATTCATATGATGTATATAATTTTATTATCTTTCTGGAGACTATTTATATCCTAAGCTCCATGAAGTTTATAACTACACTAAAATTATTATACTTATAAGATTTAAGAAAGTGACATGTTGTCACTTTCTTTGGTTTTAATAATAATTAAATTATTTTCAGGGAATAATTTCCATTAAATGAATCTAATCAGACCATTATGTGATATGGGTCGACTTTTAGTCATCAAATAGGATTTTGGTAGGTGTTAGGGTTGTTTTATAGTCTTATATTTACCCTTAATTACCCGATTTACCTTTAACTATGGTAAATAAAATTTACCGTAGTTACTATTCATAATTCCCAAAAAAAAAAAAGTATCGTATTAACATAATTTGGAACCACTTTTTCCAAATTAAATACAAAAAAAGTTTCAGATATTAAAGTAAAATTAATCCCGTTGTCAAAAGAAAATGGGTTTTTGTTTAAAACATTGCAAAAGATTGAATTTATTTTACCTACGAATTCAAGGTAAAATCAATGATAATGACATAAATTATATTAAGTGGTAAAAATATATTCTATTTATACTTTAAAACAATTCAATATTAAAATTTAACAACGTAAATTATTACAATGAAAAAAGTTGTTTTTAATTAAAATATAGCGTGTTTTTACTATACATTAAAATATGAAAGTTATCGGACTAATATGAAAAATTTATCCAAAGTGAATTTTTATTTCTTGATTCCAAATAAGAATTTTATTTTGTCAAATTGAACTTATAAACATATCAAAAAGTAGATTTAAAGTTGGTGCACCATCAAAAGGAGACAAAACTGTATTTTTTGAAAAATACTTATCTTACCTGAAAAATTTATTTTATTCTTATACCATGTTCTAAAAGATGTATAAGATGAATAATAATGTTATAAAATTAAAAATTTAGTTAATACTATTTATAATGGCTAGTTAATAATAATATTATAACCATATATCATTGTTTTTTGAAACCCAATATTGCATACAACACACACTATCGAGGAAGGTCGCGATTGCGTGTAATGCAAGACAAGTGAGTGTTGTGTATACTGCAAGCTAATACGATGTTGTGAATAGCGCAAGATAATCTTGGTGTAGCGTACAACAAAATACATCAATGAAATTAAAAATAATACTTTTCATAAAATCTCAGGGTGTTACATAACTCTTAATGACCGAAACAATTGTTATCATTGTAAATGATAAAAAGGGATAATAAGGGGTTTAACTAAATAGATAGCAGTTGAAATGACCCTAAAATAGTATAAATAGTATTTTATGCGTTTATTTTGACCTTAAGTAATAAATATCTGTAAATTTATCAATTTTTTTAAGTTTCCATGAATGTGACGCTGTAATGTTTTTATGGTTTGAAAAATTACAAGAGTTCCCCATCCATGCCTTATAAATAAGGACTCCAGTTATCTCTTATTTGCACAAATTGAAGCCAAATATATCGAGTAATATCTAAAAATTTCTCTAATAAGTCTCACTAGAAAAAAAATTATTGGTTCTATTTTCTATAAAATACCATTTAAATGGTCCTTATAAAATATCTGAAGGAGTTCTTCAGTGGAAGACGTAATCACCCTACCCAAAATCTTTCAATTTATTTCCTTTTTTACCCAATAAAAATCTATGAAATTAATCAGAAAGTAATAAAAAATTTATCATAAATATATTAATATTTTATTATTATGATAGAACCACTATCATCCACATTATTTTCTATAAAATGGGAAATGAATGTATCTCTAATGCGTGCGTGTGGACTACCACCTCCACAACGTGAAATAATTCATTTTCCATCCCTGTCAATCACTATTGGTCATTATGATATATTTAATATTTTTATTTGATATTTATGATATTATTAGTTTTTTAAAATGACATTTATAATTTATTTTTCTTTATTTATTTCCATTATAAAAATGAATTTGTGCTGATGCGAGTGTACAGACTACTGTCTCAATAAATAGTGTAATTCATGTTTCTACCTTTAACATTTAATGATGATTATAAATATGTATATAATTAATATATTTTATATTTATCTGATTATAAAAATTATTTAAATTATGTAATTATTTTCAACTTATGTTTACCAAATCCATAAAAATAGTACATTCATGAAATCAAAATAATTACCACTAGAAAATAATAATTTTCCAAATTAATTATTTATATATAGGTTCTAAAATGTTATAAGTGGATAATATATGATATTATAATTATTTAAATGACTCTATTATAGATGTAAAATAAAATAAAATTTATCATACTTTCTGTTAGGGAACATATGAATCAATTCTAACACAAGGTTTGGGTTTCTTTCCTCACTTTTATTTCTATAAGACAATATGCCATATTCACTACTTCTTTCCATTGTGTTTTGTATATACTACCCCTATATTAATTTGAGGATTATTTTAATGTTAATTAATTTGGTTATAAAAACCATATATTTGTATCCATTTCATGTATTTTTTATTCATATATTACCAATTTTTTAAGTGTTCTTCTTCTCAATACTATTTATTTGAGACATGTTTTATTCTATGAGCCTCTCTTCATTTATGAAGTGAAAATTCTGGAACTTTGACATATTTTATCATATTAATCATTAAATTTATTATATTTAATGTATCATTTGATGTTATTATTTAATTGGGAATACTATTATAAATGTACTAAAGTAATAATGATTTTATGATACACTCACATTTTTAGCAGGATTGTTTAGGCTTAAATTTACAATTATGTGATTATATGATAAATCTCACCAAAAACGAAAAATATTTATCACTCTATTGTTATTTGTGTATATTTGATGATTTTCCTTGATTTTCTACTCTTTATGTACACAATAGACTGAAATAATGTGTCTAATAAAATTGACTTTATTTCCCCCTTAGAATGGGAATATTTTTTTTCAGAGTCCAGGTTTTCTTTAAAATGTCTGAAAGATTTTTTTAATATTATACAATGATTTTATATTTTCATTTTAAAAATTATTTTCATTCATAAAAACATTTTAATGGAATGTTCATGACTTTTTTCTAAAGTTGTACTTTTGACATTTT
Source organism: Viscum album (assembly GCA_963277665.1). NCBI lineage: Eukaryota > Viridiplantae > Streptophyta > Magnoliopsida > Santalales > Viscaceae > Viscum > Viscum album. The sequence continues at coordinate 552,842,089 of OY728130.1, read as the reverse complement.
ATTGAAAATATTAATGGGACCTTTGTATTAGTGTACTCAATATGAAAAAAATATTTAACCTTCACGTCTGATCAATGCATTGAATATTAATATATATGATTATAATTTTATTTTACTTTATGTTCTCCTGTAAAATTTTGTTTTTGAATAATTTATTTCAAAATGAAAATTTTATTTTCCTCAATAAATGATCAATGTGACCTCTTAAAGGCATTTTTTTCTATGATGGCATATTTTTGTGTTACTAATATTTCAATGGGGATATGAAACAATTAAAAAAGCCCTATTATTTCTCTAGTTGGGTTATGATCATTATTATTATATTTCAATGAACTGTTTTTATTTAATATTAGATATTCTATGATGATATAGTGAATAATTTATGGTCTTATGGCATACATATGAATTGATTTATGATTTTGTAATGGGTGGTCTTGATATTATATATCCCCCCAATCAATTGGATAAAGAATAATGTTTTATTGGCTAAACATTTATGTGGGAGGTAATCAAAAGCCTAATAAAGGGTACATTTGAGGTTATCCAAATCCCATAATAGGGTAAAGGGAAGGTTATGCGAATACCAAAAGAGGGTATACGTGAGGTTATACCAATCCCAAACTATGTAAATTGGTAGTTATCTCATTCCTAAGTTGAGATAAATGACTTATTGTGTAGCATTATGATAATATATATGGTTATAATTATTCCTCAATTTTGTCAACTTCTATAAAATAAGTATATACAAATGTTACATAATCTTGGATCATGTTCTTTGTTTATTTTATAATTCATGTCTTATGAACATCCATGATTTATCTCATGACAGATTATTACTCTCTATAAATCAAAGGGTATGATTTTCAGAGTCCATGACCATCTTTTCACACCGGTATTCTCTTGTAATGCTTAAATAGTCATTTATATCTACCTTGTTTACCCATATTAAGCATCCTAGAAAACACTCTATTATGTTTCATTATCCCCAGGATGTGAATAATGGTTTTATGTTTGATAGTTTTAATAAGATCTCATGTTTAGAATAGAAATGTGGGAGGTGATATAGATTTTTATTAAAAAATATTTAATCAATATTAATTTAATAAGATGAAATATTTATATATGAATAGTATGGGTCAATATAGTTTTTATCCGAGCTAGGTTTAATTATTATTTGAAACTAGGATGGAAAACATTTAGTGTGAACCATTATGATATCCTAGGAATTGTGGAACATCATAATGTTTTGGTAATGAAAGGAGTCTCGTTTAATGGAAAATAAATCATTTTATATATTCTATAAATTTGATGGAGATGTGCAAAACTGCACCTAGGGGTAACAACTCTGGATGGGACAGATTGAGTATTAACTCGATCAACACAAATGTAGATGAGTGGAAGTCAGATTTTACACATGTCTAGTCACTCTTGAGGGATATTATTGGGTTAAATCAAAAAAAATTCACCAACCATTACAGTGAATTATAAAATAGAACTTACAAAATCCTAAGATGTGCCATAGTGATATGGGATATACCTAAAGTGTCTTTAGTTTAAAAGTATATGGTTATCATATGTTTTAATGCATTTAAAAAACCTTTTTAGATTTTTTTAAAATAATTAGTGATATGTTGGGTCACATTTATAAGAAAATAAAACATTGGTTTAGTATATATTTTAGTCAACAATTATTTGAAGAATAATTCATTTTTATTTTTTGATATATGTTTAAATTTAATGAATACATTTAGGTTTAAAATTATTATTTATTTTTTTTAATTATGGTTAATTTTTATAAAATGAGTTGTATGTTTTTGGTAATATATCATATAGATAAACATGGAATTAAAATGTAATTTGGTGACTATGTGAAAAAATTTATGTACAATATATGGGGAATATTATATTATTATGGTAATAATTTTTTTTAATAAAGAATGAGTAAATTTATGGAAGAATATATGAATATATTTCTTATTTATGTTTAATTTTGATATTTATGAAAATTATTAGAAACTTTTGGGGTGTATATGATTATAACATATACAATTTTTAGATGAACTAATATGTGACTAGTATTTTTTATATATAATAGTTAAGTTGATCTATTAAAAAATACAGGATAATATATTTTATATTTTTCATTTCTGAATTTTTTTTGAAATATTATAGAGGTGTCTTAAGTTCAACAATTTATTTAATTGATTATGGTGAACATTGGGTATTTATTTTGAGGTTTTATAGATATATTTATTATTTAATCATGTGATGATTTATCAATATTTGATTACTTGTGATAACAATTTATTTTTCAGAAAATATCTAAAGATAGAATTAATACTTTTTATTCATAGAAGGATATTATAATATTTTAAAATTTAATTTTAAAGATTCAGTCATTAAAAACTAATATTGAATGTTCATTTCATGGAGTAAGATATGAAGTAGAAATTGATGAATGACAACCAAAGGATGAAATTGTGCTTATAAAATGTAAAGACATCAAGTAAAATTATTTTATCATATTCTATTTCTTGATACTAAAATAATTCATTATATTTAGGAATTTGATCATGAATGAAAATGTCTTTTTCATTTTCGATGAATTGATTTTATTTTAACCCATTTTTGATTTATGATTTTGTGGACATTAACTTTCCCCGGACCAAATTCATTATAACTATCTATTTTTCCATTGATGTTATTTTTCTCTTCCATGTCCATATATTATCTTTCCACCACTATTTTTTTATCTATGAACCAAATTATGCTTAATTTAAGGTAAATATAATGTTTCACATTTTCTTTTATTCAGACGAAGTTTTACCATCCCTTTGTACGATATGAGTTTTCAACAAAGGTATTGTAAAATCTTCAACTATTGATGATCAAGTTAAAATTCAACAGAATCAAATAATTTAATGGATGGAGAATGTAAATCCATGAAAATTTATTTTATAATAACAATAATCCTTATAGTTTCTTTTACATTCCACACATAGCTTTAAGAGAATTGTTCTCTACTATTGAAATATAATTTTTTTACTTGACACTTATAATATAGTCATTGAATTGGATGGTATGAATATGAGTTAGCACATTATGAAATATATATGTATAATGGTCCAACTAATATAAAATGGAATGACTAACCATTAGTAAAAAACAACTCAGTTTTCTTTATATAGTTTTATACATTAAAAATAATAATAATAATTTATTTATTTTTGATTAAATATTATAATAAATATATAAAAATATATAAATTTTATTTATAATAATATAATTATTTTTTGAAATAATATATCAAAATTAACATATGGTGAAATTTTTGGATTTTCCTGAAATTATTTATCTTTCAATGAATATTGAAGAATATTGATATCACAAATACTAACATTTATTTTAATTGAATATAATAATTTAAAAGTACCATTATTCCTTATTATTTAGTTTTAAATTGATCTTTTATTATTTTTATTTATAATTATTTTGTTAAATCCATGTTATTAATTAATATTCATTTTTGTAATATAAGTTAAATATTTGGATTATGAGTTCATTTTTCAAAAAATTTGATTTTTATTGTGTTTTATGAACATATATTACAATTAATTTAGTCGTGTTATATAAATTTAATCATGAAAAATGGACTGAATATTTTTAATCATATTGTTAAAATTTAGTAAGTACTCCCCTTTTACTTTTATTCATTGTGAATAGTAAACCTGGAAAATATCTTTTGGATCAAGAATGTCGTTTGAAGTGTCCAAGTGATGGTGTTGTGCTCATTGTGTTTGTCACAACCATTTGAATTTTGAATTATTTTGGTTAGAGATGAATTGGCGATTGAGTGGTATTGTTGTACACTATTTAGAATTTTGAATTCTAAAAGTTGATTCACCTATTTTTGGAATTTGGAATGTACGTTTTCCTCTAAACCTAATGCAGATTTTAGAAAATAAAAAATGGATTTGAAGTGGTAAATATTTTTCACCTAGGATAGGGTAAAACAGGTAAAAAAAAACAATGGGACACGACATTAAAAAAACTCTAAAACATTCCCTTAATATTTTATATTAGTGGGATTCAAATTTTCCTATCCAATATTATATGTTATGGAAATTTTTTTTCATGTTTTATTTCATATTTAATTGAATATTATTTTATCTATAGAAAAATAAAAACTATCACTCCCTTTTCATTAATTTTTTTTTCATAGGTATATTAAGAGGTTATGTTATAGTATGCATTATTTTTCAAAATATTAATATAATATTTTTATGTTTGTAATTATTTTACATTTTCAGTAGGGGTATAATTACATTAAATGCTAATGAATCATTAACACAATAATTGTGAAAGCAGTAGAAAAATTCACTGCATTTATTTAAAGACATTAAAATATTTTTTTTTGATGAATTGATGTTTTCTTATAATTTTATGGGTAATTAAAATATAGAATCTATGGTAAAAGGGCCTGTATTATAAATATATTATTTTAAACTTATGTAATAATTCAATATAAATGAATATCCCTAAATATAAAATTAATATAATTTTATATTTCATAATAATTTATTAATTTATTTAAAAATCATTGAAATATTGAATTATTATTAGGGAGATGGATTATGGTCAAGTATTTCACCTATTTAATTTTTATGACCCATGTTTTTCACTTATATGTAACTTTAATACAATAAATTATTGAAAATTCTGTTAATGGGGTTTTTGATAAAAAAGAATATCATAAGGTTAAAATAAATTTATAATTGTAAAAATTACCTAAAAATATTATAAATAATATTAGATGAGTTTATTCTGATCCTATATCATTATTAATTTGAATTATTTCAATTTGGAATCATTTTTACATGAATGTGAATTTATAATATTTTAATGTTTCTCAAAATGACAAGGGAGACCCTTCCCTACATTATAAAAGGTAATTACTCCTCTTTATTCATTAAAAAACATTGAGCTAGCTAGATCAACCAAACCCTACAAAATTATCTTCTCATATTCTATATCAGCAATATACATATTTTTTTTTTAATAAAATACCCTTCCATGGGTCCTTCATAATGGATATGAACGAGGTTTACCGAAGAAGTGGTAATCGTCTCACCCAAACTGTTTGAATTTATATTTCGTAAACCTCCTCTAAACATGTGGTATTCATATTCAAATAATAAATTATGTAACCCCAAAATAATTAAATTTTATTATGATCATTGAACCATCATTATGAACCCACTTTTCCATCAAATGGGTAGGGAATGTATGGCTCGTACATATATTTTCTCCATCTCCTCCACGTAGGGGTATAATTAATTTTACATAACCACTATTCATTATTGGTTATTATGATAAATTTTATTTTTATATATATTGTTATGATATAAATATGGATTTAGTAATTTATGTTTGGTATCCTTTTAATTAAAAACCACTCTAATGAATTGAGTTACAATTAACATTTTGGAGGTCAAAGGGTATATGGGAGTTTATACAGTGCCTAGAAAAGGATACAGAAGTGGGTTTCAGATGCTCAAACGTTCTCAAAAGTGGTTATTACAAGACCAAAATTGGGTATACATGTTTTCATTCCAATCCTAAAATAAGTTACAATGGAGGTTACCCCATGCCTGAATAAGGTACATGGGAGGTTAACTAAATCCAATCATGTGATTAATCTAATTTTCGGTATCCTTTATATATTATTTCTTGGATTAAGTTTATTCCACACTATATTGCATTATTCTATAATAAGAACATATTGAAATATTATACTATCATTGATAATGATCCTTGATTACTTTATGATTCATTTCTTATGAACCCCCAAGAATTATTCCATGGCTCATTATTGTGATCTATAAATTATATGGTATGGTTTTTAATTATTGTGATCATATTATGAAATCCTCATTCTAAACATATACATAAAATATTTTTGATATCTCCCTTTATTACTAATATTGTGCTTTTTAGTTCACCCAATATTATGTTTCATCTTCCCCACTATATTCATAATTTTTTTTATTTAATATATGTCTAAGATGGGTAAATGTTATGAAGAACTATGTATATGATATTTTGGATCTTATATGTTGAAGTTGTTTATGTATTAAAAAATAAATGCACTTGAAGCTAATGTGTCAAATTCTCTAATAATAACATCACCTATATTGAATTTGGTGTGGGGGGGGGGGAGATCCATCATGTAATTACTCTTACATTACATGTAATAAATAAAGGAAAATGAATTTCATTTCAATGCCTCAATAGAAGTCTATCAAAGGATGTGTTCTATATCTATTCATATAGACACCAACAAAGACTAATCATTTTGGATTAACTATTAGAATCATCTTTTGGTTTGGTATTTTAATTGGGAAGATTTATATGGTGGAGTTCATCAATATCATGGAAAATAAGGATTCATTATTCACAAAACATAATCAGGTGGAGATGGAGTGGGGAAAAGTTCCGTTTTTTGAACCTTTAAAAAAATTAATGGATCCAATTTTCTATGGTTTTACTAGAATGGTTTATATTCTATAATTGAGTTCAATTCTAAAATATTCTATTTTCCTACTAATATATAAAAGGGTTTTTATGTTGAAAATGATTTAAAATTTAAATTCTAAGGGTATAATCAAATATGGAACCTATATAAAATAAATTTATATTTTTTTCATTACATATTGTGTAAAATATTTCATTCTATATGATCACAATTCAAAGAAGATCATTCGGAGTTGTGATTTTTTATTTGATGAGTTAGTAATGGTGATATCAAATTGTTCTATGAAAGAGACAGATAGATCATAAAAATTTAATGGTGGAGTTAAAACAATTTCACCACCAATTGATCAAGGTCCATATGATATAATGTCTAGTGGTCATAATAATATTTCAGTATAAGAAGAAGATCCAATACATAAGGATAATATGCAACATGAGCATATTTACACTGGTTGAAAATCAAAAATCATATATAAACTATTGTGTATGATGATATATTTTATGCTCTTTTGGTAATAGGAGATGATTTTCCACACAATTATATAGAAGTTTTTTATATCAAGGAGATGTAATTTTTAAAGAAAATAATGGATTAATAAATGAGTTCACTACATCAGCATAGAAAATGGGAAATTATTCCTCTTCTGATGAATAATAAAATAATTGGGTGACACTTGGTGGATTGTAAAAATAAATATGAAAATTTCAAGAGTAATATTATAAAAATCGGTATACCTATTTCAAAGGGATATTTAGAAAATGAATAAATATATTACAAATATTTTTTTCCTATTGTTGATAATTCATCAATATGAATTTTCTTGGAATTGGTTGCATAGTTTAATATGGAGATAGAGTAAATTGACATCAAGATTACATATCGTCATGTAAAATTACAGTTAGATATACATTTGAGACTAATTGACCAGTTTTATATATAAGGGGATGAATTTTTTTATAGGTTAAAAATAATAATTTAATGGCCTAAAGAATCCACCGAGATAATGGTAGAATTGGTTTGACCCTTTTATGATGAATTAGAAATATTTCATCAGTCTGTTTGATCACTTTTTAATATAAGGGAATCCTTGTGATGAAAAATTTATCTACCCAGATTTATAGGTTTATGAAATTTTGATTTTATTTAAATGTGAGGTGTATATTGTTTGGTTGAAATTTTATATAATCTCAAAATATATGTTTAAGGATCTTTTAAGAGCTAATAAGACTCTTGAGATGGATATTATATGAGATAGAGAAATTAAAATTGTTACCCTGAAATAGGAGGAATATTTTAATAAATTTCTCAAAAGGGTTGATGATGATGAAAAATAAAAACCACTCCATACCCCCATTAACATATAATATTAATAATAGTGAATCAATTTATCTAAAGATAAGTTAAGTGAATAATTATATGGTCAGTGTTCCATATGAATGTGAAATAGGTTTCTTGATGAATTCAGTTGTGTGTAAGAGACTTGGTATTTCACATGAAGTGAAAATTGTATGTTATAAATGAATAAAATTGATAAAGGTCATTTCTAGAAACTCATATGGATTATAAATTATATTAATGTTTATCTAGATAATAGTTTTAATTTTATCTAAGATAAATGTTTTGGGATATTTCATATCATCAATGTGGATTCTAATTATAGAAGATACCAAAACATGTGGTGACCCAGTACTGGTTATTTTTTCTCTATGGGTAGAGGAACAATGAGTTGGATATCATCTCTACTATCTATAATGTCTTTTTAAATTAAAAAGGTACATTATATGGATATTATCTAATATTTCAATTAATATATCTACTTATATGGATTAATATGATATTTAGGGATCATCTAGTTGAAGGTATATGGTTTTTTTGTGAGAAATATAGTGTTATTTTCCTTGAAAAGGATTTGATTCAACTTATTGAAACCTATCATATTGATTTTATGTTAAATTTAAATTTCCAGTTTATCAAAAAGATATTTATAACACTTATTAATAACATTAAATCAAAAACAATATTGAAATAGTTATTAAGGTGGTTATAGGGATCAATTTATAACACTATTTTGATTTTAACAATATCAATCATACATGAGATTCCTACTGGAATATAGAAGGCTACAAGAAGAATAGTTTGAGTAAAATCATCTGGTGATATCATTCATTTTGTTGGATATTGTATATTATTGAGTACAAATAATCACCATTAGGAATAAACTGACTACTTAGAAAAAAGAACATTTGCCGGTATATTAGTAGTTTTCTTCAAACCATTTCTATAAATATATGTTATAATCATTGGAAAAATATTATAAATTATGTTATCTTATTAGAGTAAAATAAATTTCTACCTTCTCAAAGGATGTAGGTCATATGGCTAAACCACATAAAATTATTATAATTTTTTTGATTTCTGTATGAGTTTTATTGAGAGATGATTTGTAACAATGTGATTATTTTATTCATACATGAAATTAAAAAATATATCATTACTCTTACATGAGAGATATATTTTTTAAATTTATGTAATATAAAGTAGTATGATGTGTTACTTATACATGGTTTGAATTTTGTAATGATTTTCTTAGAAATTTTTGTTATTGGTTTATCTAAAATATTTTATCAAAGTCTATGAGAATGTATATTGCTTCACAATTTAGAAACCAACCTTTATAAAAATCCACAAGTACCATTTGGTGAGGAAAAATTATCAATGATCCGGTGCATGATAATTTTTCATGAATTGGAACAACCATTATTTATTCTTTTCAAATAATAATAGTTGAAAATATAGTTTCAAAAAAAAAATATTATTCAAATAAAACTATCAGTTAAATATTATTATTCCCACATATAAAAAAAATTCTAACTTTGTTTATTTTGTATAGTAAAATCTATGTACATCTAAAGAAATGTAAATATATTTAATTAAAAAACATTCTTCCATGAAAATAAAATATTATCAACATTCTTTATATTTTTCTGTTAGAAAGTTATTCAGCTTGGTAAATAAAAAATTTATTATCCTAAAAAACATTAATCATTTATTTTAACAATATTATCGAAAAAATAGAAATACCTCACTATTTGTATGAAATAAAATAAATCTATATTTTAGGATTCCACTAATTTATTATTTTTGGAAGAAATTGAACATAATTATATATAATTAATTGACAACGTCAACTTTTATTTTGAATCATCTCAATTGGATGGTCACTTCACAAATGGACATAAAATAAATGAATGCATTTTAAAATAAATTAAAAATAAATTATAATATAAAATTTATATTTTTGTATTCATTTTATAAAAATTTAATCTCATTTTTTATCCAATTCATTACATTATAAAACATCCAAAAAATAAAACATTTAGTCCCTTCATCTCAAGTCATTTTAAGAGAGTTTTTTTATATTACAAATACACCATATCCTATGTTTTAATGCTCACAAAAGACAATGTTTATACTTTTAATGTTTTATATTATATAAAAAGAATACTAATAGTTTAAACATAATTATTTTTTGGAATATTCATGTAATATATATTAGAAATATAATAATTTTTTTGAGATAATAAATCGGAAACATTCCACCCAATGATAGTCTCCATATATATATATAACCTTATTTATACTTCCCCTACGTAACTTACACCGTCTCCCTTACCCAGATACTAATCAGATCTAGTTATTATATTCCCTAGATATCCTAGAAAATTATTTGAATGGGGAAATTTATCTAGGGATATTTCCATTCTATTTATTGATGGGGGGGGGGTATGAGATATATTTGTATTTTCAAATGAATTTTCCCTTTTGAAATCAACATCCAAATAGGACACGTGGTTCCTCTATTTTTGCTTGGGCGCTTCTTCATATTAAACTATAATGAACACAATTATTCATTAGGTTGACTAAAACACGTCAATGCTTTAAAAATCTTCTGAACAGGAGGGAATAATTCTAATTTCATGAAATTAATGAAATTCTTCATCTTTTATTTCTAAAAAATATCACATTTTTATTTAAGTGAAAATAAAGGGATTCAATTTTTTTTAATTTAAAGTGGTTAATTAGTTATTTTTTTATTTCTCATAAATTACACTCTAACATTATACAATGGGAACTATAATATAATAAGAAGGAAAATTATTTATTTTTAATAGAATAACGAGTGAAACTGTAGTTGGATTAGTAGTGACATTATTAGTGGATGATTTAGTGTCATTGGAAACTTACATCAATCAATCCTAACTCTATATTCATTGATAAATATATTTTAAATTTCATAGATGTTTTATGAATTTCCACTATTCTTGTGCGTTCAACTGGAATAATACAACATCTAATAACTAAAAAATCGACATTTATTTATCGAATACCCAGAAACACATGTTCAAGACATTCCACTAAAATATTCAATATTGATAAAGGAATTGGATATGTTTATTCCCCATTGGTACTTACACAAAATTCTACTTTGACATTCAATTAAAAATCCATTCCATCAATTATTGGATGATCATGTGGGAATCCAATTTAAGAGATTATTTAAATTTACATTAATTTGTGTTCAATTTCCACCAACACATTCCAATAAACTTTTTTTTCCATTATAAGGAAAATCCTTGGATTTTTATCCATTATAAATTACATTAAATTATATTAGAAAATAAATTGGATCATCTAGTCCTTTTATTTTGGGATGTTACGGTGTGAAGCCACCTCAAGGGATAACTAAAAGATCTACTGAAATGTATGGAATCCCCATAAAAAGTTTACAGTAAAATTCTTCCTGCCTTATAGGTGTAATAGATAGGTTGATTCCACACTAGAAATTACATTAAATTACTTTGGATCTTATAGGATAACTGTAAGGCCTCTTATTATTGTAATTTCCTATAGAGAGACAACTCAATGGATTATAAATTGTTCCAATAAATTATTTTGGAAACCCTATAAAAAGATTCCACTATAATATTATAGAAATGGGGGTGAAATAGATTGGTTGATTCCCTATTATAAAATCCCAAAAATTACACTATAATTCCCAAATAAACATCCAGTACAACTATTCCTGAAATTTATAGTAACAAACCTTTTCAAAAGATAAATAAAAGATCCATTGAAATTTGGTGAATCCCCACCAACATATTCCACTAAAATTATACGTTCTGGAGAGTGTAAATGTACTGTTTTATTCAAAAAATAGAACATAAAAGAAATAAAATTGGAACTCCCAATCCAATTCTTGGATGTTCAATTAGGAATCAACCCAAATGGATGACTTAAAGATATAATGAAATTTTTAGAATCCCCACCAACACATTCCACTAAAATTTTTGGAGCCTAAGTGGGGTAATCAATAGTTTCATTTCCAAATGAAAAATCTATACAGTTACACTAGAACATACATACCTAATTTAATAATTTCTATGATTTTCTAATGAAAATTTTAATAATCATATATTACATGTAAGTTGTATATATAAATGAGATCCTTATAATAAAATATATAGAAATATGAACTAATTTTAATAGAGGGGTATACAAATTCATTGAGAGAAAAATCTTTTTTAAATATATTTTATTACTTTTTTTGATAATAATATAATTATATATAATTATATTAAATTTAATAGAATAGTTATCTTGGATTTTGATAGGTATGATTCATCAGCTGAAACAACCAGAATCAGTTGTCTATAAGAAAGGTTTTGTGAATGTGATATTGAACGAATGTTTGGGAATAAAAATGGGCTACCAAAAATCATAAACTAATATTAAAGAAAAACTATGGAGAAACATTTACACACACACAAAAACACACACACACACACCGATATATATATGTAAATTATTTAATATTTAATATAATGAATTCAATAAAAAATTTAATTATGAATTCTTTTTCATGGGATGAACCAGAATAACGATTTAACAGAAGAACACACCTCTGTTTCAAGACATGTGATTTTTTTTCATTCCAACTATAGGTGGTTATTAAATATGTGGTTTTGTAACATTCATTGTTTCTTTATTAGATATTGTTACTAAAATTTTATGTTAAGAAATACCATAAAAACTACTGAATTCTTTCACATAATTCCATAAACAACATTCTATGATTTTTCTGTTAATAGTGTCATCACTAGTATGGTATGAAACTTAATTTCAATTATATGGATAATTTTTATTAATAAATTTAATATTATTTCAATAATTTAATTTTGAGATATTTAGAGTAATGATAAAAATGAGAAAAGTGAAAATCTACCATTAATAGAATGGAACTTTGTGGATTTTGATGCCACTATCAATAAGCACATAAACAGTAAAAAAAGATCCTGTTAATAGGGAATGTGTTCACATTTAAGTATTATTTTGATGATATTAGTAACAAAAATGGTTTTTTAAATAGAAACCCAATGAAGGTAAACATAAAGGGGGTGCACAAAAAATAAAATTTACTATAATGATAAAAAATAATGAAGTTGTGAGTATTGAATTGTATTTTTTATAATATATATTTATAAATAAAAAGTAAAATATAATTAAATATGGGCTCTTTGGGTTATAATTTTTTCTAAACTACTCATCGACATGATCATGATGTTTTAATCCTGCCAACCACCCATTGAAAATTGTTATATATATATAATATATCTATTATCAGCTATAAAATCTGCATAAATAAATGATTACTTATATCATCCTTAATATTTTTGAAAATTATAAGTGAATCATATATAAGAACATTCCAAATATGGTCGGTAAATTTACTTCCTGTTCTAATTTACTACTTTCCACTATTCCATTCCATCTTCTTCATCAATATGTGCATCATGGTAAAGACCTACTGAATCTTCCCTCAATCACATGGTTGAGTAGTCTTCTAATAATAGGGTGTGTAGTAAATTTTTTTATTGATTTTATTGATTAATAAATATTTTTTTATGCATGATTGATATATATTTTCACCATCATGTTATTATATATATAATTGGAATATATATTTACTGACTTATATAGTTGTCTATGTGAATTTATATTTATATGTGTCCTCATATATGTCTGTGTGTTTGGGTTTGGGTGTGTGTGTGTATAATATATATATATATATATATATATATGTGTGTGTGTGTGTGTGTGTCTTTGTGTAATATGTTTATGATTGTCCTAAATTTTGACGAATGGACACGCCAAGAGAATGGATCTACACACCCTCCCATAATATATTATTTATCTCACTCCAATTATATGAATTATCCTAACAATAACTTCACCTCACCCATTCTTCTCATCTGACAGATAGGTTAATAATCTATATTCGATCATCTCTTGTTATTAATTCCTTCTACCATCATTCTTCCCTTTGAGTCTCTTTTCATATCTCAATTTTATATTTATTTGTATTTTCTTTTTTGATTTGGGGTAGTCTCTTCAGTGTATTCATTACCTACATATTATTCATCACTATCCTTCTACCAGTAACCATCAATCCTATATTAGTATGCTAGACCCCATTATTGTTTTGTAATGGTTGGAAATTTTATGGTTTTTGATTATGTAGGTGTAAGTCCTAGAGATTCCCAACATAATTTATCGGAGCTTTTGGTAATTGTTTTTCGTATTTATCATTCCAGATTTAATATCTAGAATGGGTTGATGTTTTTGTTGAAATTAAAATATATTTTAAAGACTTAACTTCCAATAAATTCTCTAAATAATAGACCCATAATCATAGACCACTTATCTAGTATAGAGTGATAGTGTTCATGGAGCCTCATTTTTGTGTTTGTATAGTGTCTATATGATTGATCATTGTAGTGAATCATGTGGTTTCGTCATCCTATATTTTCATCGATGGATATACTTCTTCTATGTCTTTACACTCTATTATTCATGGTTTAGATTCAAATAAGATTGGGATTAATGTTTTAGGTATATGTTTTTCATACTTGTTTCTTCTCATATGGAATTTCATCGATGAAAATCATTCTATTTGGAAGATGGATAGAAAAAGACTACGGTCATTGAGGAATTTTTGGAGAGTTTTCTTTGGTGGAATAATTGAGTTCTATTTTTTATTTTTTTATTGGTCCCATATCACAGGGATTACACTGAGAGGGTGTGGAAGTGAATTGTTGTATTTTTCAATTTAAAAAATCAACCACATAATATTTAATTATATTTTATCAATTTAAGGAACACTTGATTCCCATTTTTGGTTTCTCATTATGAAAAAAGGAATGAAATAATGTTGTTTGCAAAGAAAACATGGGTTTCTATCCTAAAATAGATTCCAATAGTTTTTTCACGCATAACTGGAAAAACACAATGGATCTATATTTGTGATGATTCAAGGATCTTCATTCCAATGGTAGGTGCTTCTTGGGAGGTATTTCCAAAGATACAAAAGAAATCACACTGTTCAAGAAGATGGGTGGTCAGGATCATCACACCCTTTTTGGGGTTATTGTTTCTTACAACAAGACTCTATTATAGATTTATGATATGTTCATGAATCCATTATCAATTCCCAAGTATGATGTGGTTAACCCTAGAGGTCCCAATAAATGATTAACACGAATGAAATTTAGAATCCTATGTATGTATCTGAGGTTATGCATAAATGGATTCATATGTATTAATAAAATGTTCCTTATTGATGATATACTCTTATATAATAATTAGATATTCATTTCTCATTATTACGATTATGATGGTTTACTATCCACAAAGTGGGGAAAAATGGATTGGGTTTTTATCTAGGGAGATGATATTTGTTTTGATGTTAGGATCGAACCCATCTGATGGGATTCCTACATATCCTCATGAATAGAATCTGAATCCACGTATTTCGGGGCCACATAATGTGGAAATAATAACTTTTAAGGTCTTATGATAAAGAAATAACCATATAGTATAAGTTCATGTTAAAATGATGTCTACATGGAAGGTTCCTAGTTAAATATTAGTGTTAGACTTATGTTGGAGAAGTCCAAAGATGTAGGAAGGGATATGAATTTCTAGGTTGAAATGGACCTTGATGTGAATGTGCCACCAATAGAACATGGCTGATATATGGTGTTAGGTTTAGACCTCAGGGAGCCATCTTATATATCCATTTATATGGGAATAAAATCGCACATAGTTTAGTTGGTCTCACAACAGAGTATTTACCATTTAGCGTATTATGTTGGGACCACTTTTGAAGAGGATTCCCTTGTGAATGGGTGTTATGATTAGGGATTACATCTAAGGATAATTCCCTTGATTGGTATGTTTTTTGTCTTATATCATAGATGGTTCATCTTGATACATTTTCAGGGATAATACCATGTAGGGGACATTGAGATCGATCTTTAGGCTGACATCCAATATATCATGATTATAGAATAAATAAAGGTTCTTTTAGTTAAAAATAATGTTAGGGATTAAACCATAAGGATACTTTTGGGTGGGCAATAATTTGGATATTATGATTACATCCATCATCTAGGCCCATGTGAGTCATGTTCTATGTGATAAGAAAGTGGAAGTGGAAGATATGAGAAACCACCCAATCCTCATTGCCCTAATATTGGATACATGTTTTTGAGGACTCACACCGAGGGAGAACTCTAATAAAAAGATCGAGGATAATTTATTGTATGTTTCTATATTAATAAATACTTCTGGATTAGTGGATGTCATTATCAGAGATATCTTATATGTCTACAAGAGAAAGGATGAGTCATGATTGAATGTGAGGGACAAGCGGAAGTAGATGATCTCAAAAACCACACTTCTAATCCTCTATTGTTGGAAGAGGCTAAGGCTATGAAATTCCATTTATATTTCATTACCCTTGACTAGGACCAGGGTATATATACTGAGTAATAAATGAAGCGAGAGATAGGGAGAGAAGAGGGGTCATTAGTTCCCATCCACTATATATCTCAGTATCTATGGGGCAAGGTGGAGCAAGAGTGAAAATCCACACACAACCTATGCTCTCTAACCGTCTTATAAGTCCCCAGCCTTAAACATTACTTAATCTTGAGTTACTTCAAGAATACACGTTGAGGATCTTTTCAGGTTTAGAGTTCTAGAGAATTAGATAATAAAACATGCATTACTTTCCACATTTAGACAAAGTGGTTACATAAAATAGAATACTCATCATTCCCATCAATGGAATAATATTTAAAATAAAACATGGATTATTTCTTGACACTTCCTTGACACTATCATCACATCATTTACCTTTCTCTTGACCTGTGAAAAACATTTCAAAAATGTGGGATGAGAATAAAAAGCTCATTAAGGGATATAAAAGTACGAAATGAAAACATTAGTCAATGCATGGAATAATACTTTACTCATAAAACATAATCACATACCTCATCAAATCATGAATAAATCATATAAATCAGAAGACATAAAGGTAACTTGAGGCATTCATAACATTCTTACAAAGGGAGGAACCCTCATGGTAACGTTTGGAATAACCATCACAATATATTCCCTAAATTTATTCGGAGAAACCTTAACGTTTAACTCCTTCGCATTACCCAATGCATTGGAGAGCTATATCGGGCTCACCTGCCCTTAGTTTATCACGGAACCACCCGTCTTCATAATAATGCCCAAGAACCATAACATAATCGTTTCACATAAAACATGCATAAATGAATCATTAAATTTACACTTTTCAATCAAAAGATACCAATACAACACATTTATATAAAAAAATTATGAAAACCATTTTTAATACCAAAATAAAAGAAAAGTAAAACATGGTATTTATTTTTCATTCAAAAAATGTTATGGCTTGTAGAGGAAGCCGAAACTCAAATAATGGTCACGGCGGTGGAGAAGTCGTTGTCGCCACATACGTACGACAAAAAAAACATTCCCTTTTTTCGTTAAGTAAAAACTTCATATAAAAAGATTCCTTTTGAATAAAAGTAAAAGTCAAAGTGGTTTATACACTGTATAAAATAAATTTGTATATAAAAAAAATATGCCTCAATGAAAGGAGATTGAGACGATGTCCCTTACCTCATGTCCGACGTGACTCGATTGCTCTTTAATCTACTGAATAATAAACTAAAGTTAATTTCTACTTTCTTAAGAGCCTTTCTCAAGTTTATTATTCCTTTTATATAACTTATTTCCATGTTATAAATGTTATGTAATCATTTAATTTAATAAAGTTCGTTTTGTAGATATTTGGTACTTACGTCAAAAATGGACTTCTTACAATTACATGTTGTTTATGTGGTCAAAGGTTAATTATATCCAGAATTATATTAATGATTTTGATATCATATATTTCATATATATACAGAATATACATGTATTTATAATAGTACATAACATTTAGAGGTAAGAAATGAAATGCACCGTTCATGGAGACGGTAAGCCGTACGTACACATGAATGCTACTTTCATTTCTATTTCATATTTTATGGAATGGAATCATAATGACATAAAGGTATATTATAATTCCAGTATAATTTCATATATAATATCATTAAATCCATCCTTTATATGTCCCACATATGGCATTAATGAACCAAATCACTTTGAGGGGGCGGTAGTCCGCACTTCCTAAAAAGAAATTATCGTGTTTACCCACAATGGAAACCATAAAGGTATGCCACAAATGAAAAATACCGAAGCATAATGAAAACATAATCATAATATATATCATATATAAATAGAGTGACATCTTAATGTCCACCATGAAAGTTTTTGAAATAATATTGAACAATCATCGTTTCGTGAGGCAGAAATTCACCATCCACAGAAACATTATGTTATTTAACCATTAGACGAAGGTGTGTGTAAGTGTATCTCGAATATTTCACATAACAAACATCCTAGTATATTGAAGATACTGGTTTTGTTACAAAATAAAGGAATAGAACGAGTTTAGGGTGTCATAGAAACAAAATAAAACATAAGAACACAAGAGAAGTCACTACCTTTAAATCGGGTAACTCTTTTTTATTTGAGATCAAAGGCTTCCATGGAAAGGCTTATGCCCAAAGTGATGCTTCTAGGAGTAAGATAGGGATGTGGAGAGACAAAATGGGCAGTGGTTGGCCGATCCAAAGGCTTTAGAGGTGTGGGTATGGGGGTAGAGGTGGGGGCCTTTTATAAGAGCAGAGGAGGGGTACTCTTGGAAAGTTATAAAAGGTTACTTTATTATAAAATGATTTTCTGATTTTAAAGGTCCCAAAATTATATATTTCTAGGATAAGGTGATAATAGTTCTAAATCCACACATACAATAGGTTTTTGACAAGTTTAGGTCTTATATATTACATTATCTTTTCATTTTATTTAAATTGTTAAATAATGAGGTAATCGCTGCATCATCATGATGTCATAAATAATTTAATTTATATAATGTCTAAAAATTATTAAAAAACTATTATGATGTAGGAAATTTTTTTATATTTATAATGAATGTTTATAGTAAGAAATAATACTTTTATTACCCCATGTAAAAATTGTTTTAGTAAAACAACACATGTTTGTGACATTTTCATTTTAACATTAAATAAAAAGTTATTAATGTCATTTTCCTTCCAATGTGGATCCATGGGGTCCCCAAATTGACCCATGGATTTTATTGGTCGTCCATGACACATAAAATAAGGTTAGGACATGGGTCAAGGTCATTTCATATTATTAAAATATTATTTTTACCTTAAATTACACTAATTACCTCTAATCGCGATTAAAAACTTAAAAGTTACTATTCACCAAAAAATTATTTTAATCCCATTGAACAACATTTTACTTCATAATGAAAACCATGTATGTTGGATTTTTTAAATTTAAAACATAGAGTTGGTAAAATTTCATTTAAACGAAAAATCAGTTTTTTAAGTACAACTTAGTGGTTTCACTATTCATTAAAAATTGAAGTTTTTCAGAAAAATACCAAAATTTCACCCTAATCTATTTTTGATATTCTGAATTCAAAAATGATGTCTATTTTAAAAAATTCAAATCATATAAGTTACATTAATTAATTTAATAATTAATTCCCGCTATCAGAACAAATAGTGTGTTTTTATGAAATAATATATATCAAAAGACTGACACTAGTTTAAGTCCAATTTCAAAGTGAAATTAATTCTCACAACCACTATTGGATTAAATGGTAAAAATATATTCTAAATTAACTTTAAAACCAATTAAAAATATAATCTAATCATATAAATAAATTAGATTAAAAATAGGTTTTGAATTAAAATACAACATTTTCACTATTCATTAAAAAATGAACTTTATCGGAAAAATACCAAAAATTTACACAAAGTAAATTTTGATGTCCCGATTCTAAAGAAGAATTTTATTTTGTACAATAGAATATATAAGAGTGACCAAAACTATATTTAAAGCGGGTTTTCCATCAAAAGGCAATAGTTCGACCTTTTAGTGAATATTAGAGTATCTATGCCTAAAATTGAATTCTTTTCATATTTTAAGCCTTTATCCTTTATTTTATAAATGTAAAAACATTTAAAAAACATATATAATAATATTTTAGTTATTCCTATTCATTCCCGCCAATACAACGGCTACGTGTTAACTATCATTTAGAATAATATTATTTTATTACTAGTGTGCAACGTAAGATTTCAAAGAAACACTTTGTTGCGTATCGCGTACGCTATCGAACATAGAAACCCCTTTTAAGTAAAATTAATATTTGATTTGTAAATATTAATAAATATGAAAATTTTTTATTCCTTATTTACCTGGGATGTAACATCCTTCCCCCCTTTTGGGAATTTCGTCGTCAGAATTTTATTCACTTATCAAAATAAGTGGGGGTATTTATCCCTCATAGAATTTTCAGATTCCCACATTGCCTCTTCAACCATATGGTTTTTACACAAAACCTTTACTTGGTGAATTACCTTATTTCGCAACACTTGCTCTCTTCGGTCAAGAATCTGGACTGGTTGTTCTTCATAAGAGAGATTCTCTTCCAACTGAACTACCACTGGGCTCAAAACATGAGATGGATTTGGCATATACTTTTTCAACATCAAAACATGAAAAACATTGTGTACCTAAGATAAAATCGGAGGTAAAGCCACTCGGTAAGCAACTGATCCAACTTTCTCCTGAATTTTATATGGTCCAATGAACCTTGGACTCAGCTTTCCTTTCTTACCGAATCACATAACACTTTTCCATAGTGGAGCTTTGAGAAAAACACGATCCCCTACCTTGAAAGATTGATCCTTCCACCGGTTATCCGCATAACTCTTCTGCCTACTCTGTGCGGTTCTCATGTGTTTCTGAATCAACTGAACTTTTTCTGCCATCTCTTCTACCAATTCTTGTCCCATCAGCTTCCTTTCACCAACTTCATCCCAAAAATCAGGAGTTCGACACCGTTTACCATATATTGCCTCAAGTGGAGCCATCTGTATACTAGAATGAAAAATGTTATTATAAGAAAACTCAACCAAGAAAGATGTTGGTCCCAACTTCCCTGATAATCCATCAAACAAGCACATAACAAATCCTCCAATGTCTGAATCGTTCTTTCTGACTGCCCATCTGATTGTGGATGAAAAGTTGTACTAAAATTTAATTCAGTAACCAATGACTTCTGAAGGCCTTTAAAAAAGTTAGAAGTAATCCTAGGATCACGATTATATACAATGGAGAGAGGAACTCCATGCAACCTGACTATCTCTTTAAGATACAAACGGGAAAGTTGATCTAGGGAAAAAGTATCTCGTATAACAAGAAAATGAGCAGATTTAGTCAAGCGATCAACAATAACCCAGATTGCATTATTACCTCGAGGTGTCTTTAGCAATCCCACAATGAAGTCCATGGATATATTCTCTCATTTCCACTCTGGTACTGGTAAAGGCTGGGGCATCCCTTTCGGTAACTACTGCTCTTCTTTTACCTGTTGACATTTCAAACACTTAACAGTGAAATCAGCAATATCCCTTTTTATTCCGTCCCACCGGTAATACTCCCGAAGATCTCTACACATCTTTGTAATGCCTGGATGAACTGAAACGGAGAAATATGAGCTTCACATAACAACTCTCTCTTCAACTTTGAATCGCAAGGCACACACAATCTCTTCCCAAATCTCAAAACACAATCATTATCAATGTTGAATTCAGGAAACTTACCCTTCTGAACCAGCTCTACCTTTTTCTGAAACTCTATATCTTTCTTTTGTGCTTGCTTAATTCTGTCTGATAGAGATGATCTCAATGATACCTGAAACAAAACAGAAGAACTTCCTACACCAACAGCTTCTATTCCATAGTTTATCAAATCCTTAACCAAAGGATCACGTTCCAAACACAACATTGTTAATGAAGCATAACTTTTTCGACTCAAAGCATCGGCCACCTTATTTTCTTTTCCCAGATGGTAATGAATTGTACAATCATAATCCTTGATTAATTCTACCCATCTCATCTGTCTCATGTTCAATTATTTATGAGTGAATATATACTTTAAACTTTTGTGATCGGTATATATTTCACACTTTACTCCATACAAATTATGTCTCCAAATTTTTAAAGCAAAAACAACAGTAGCTAATTCCAAATCATTTGTAGGGTAATTTACCTCATGAGTTTTCAACTGTCGTGAAGCATAAGCAATTACATGATCATTATTCATTAGGACGCAACCAATTCCTTTCAATGAAGAATCACTGTAGATAACAAACTCACCATTCTTGGAAGGTAGTTCTAATATAGTACCATTCACCAATATTCTTTTGAGTTCCTGAAAACAATCATCACATTCTTTTGTCTAGATAAACTTAACACCTTTTCGTGTTAGCTTAGTCGTTGGACTAGATAACCGTGAACAATTCTAACAAACCATTGGTAATAGCCTACCAAACCAAGGAAGCTACGAATCTCAGTTACATTTGTGGGTCCTGGCCATTCTTGAACAACCTTTGTTTTTGCCAGATCAACAGTTATCCCATCTTTAGAAACAATGTGACCAAGGAAAGAAATTTGTTGCAACCAAAACTTACACTTGCTGAATTTCCCATACAATTTCCTTTCTTTTAAGGTTTGCAAAATAACCCTTAAATGTCTTTCATGCTCCTCTTTACTTTTATAAAACACCATAATATCATAAATGAAAACAACCACAAACTTATCCAAGAACTCATGGAATATTCTATTAATAAGGTCCATGAATACAACAGGTGCATTAATTATCCCAAATGGAATTACTAAAAATTCATAATGGCCATATATTTTTTGAAATGCGGTCTTTGGAATATCTACTTCCTTTACCTTCAACTGATGGTACCCCGATCTCAGGTCAATCATTGAAAAAAACTGAGCTCCCTAGAGCTGATCAAACAAATCATCGATATGAGGCAAATGATACTTGTTCTTAACAGTGATATTATTCAAGGACCTATAATCAATGCAAAGTCTCATAGAACCATCTTTCTTTTTATCAAATAAAAAAGGATCACCCCATGGTGATGTGCTAGGTTGAATGAAACCTTTCTCTAATAAATCTTGCAATTCCTCCTTCAACTCTAAAAGTTCAGTTTGAGACATTCGATAAGGGGGTTTTGAAATAGGCTTAGCATCAAGAACTAAGTCAACAGTAAATTCAACTTCCCGATCTGGTATTATTCCAGGCAACTCATCAGGAAAAACATCAGGATAATCATTTCCCACTGACATATCATTAATCTGAACAGTTCCCTTGTTTTCAACGATATGTGGGAGGTAACAGTCATTTCCATCTTTTACATGTTTCTCGGCCTCTTGATTTTTTATCAACAGTAAGGGTTAATTCTTGTACACAAACTGAAAGTAATTTTGAAAAAAAACTTCATTAGCTCTATAGTCAATCTTAGCATGGTAAATAGAGAGCCAATCTATACCCAGGATAACATCAAACTCTACTAGAGGTAAAACAATAAGGTTTGCAAGTAGGTTCTTTCCACGGACAAGGATAGGAAGATTCTTATAAATTCTTTTTGCCTTATCATTTCCCCAGGTGTTTTTACAACAAGTTCATGAGTCATTTCTTGAGATGGTATTCCAATTTTACTAGAAAAGTTTTCAGAGATGAAAGAATGTGTAGACCCCGAATCAAAAAACACACTGGCATAATCTGAAAAAACAAACAAAGTACATGATACAACTTCATTTGATGGCCCAACATCTGCTGAAGTAGTTGCAAAGGATTTCACCACCCCTTTCTGCTTGTAGTCTAAATGATTCCCATCACTCGAGCTCTTTGTCGGACACTCATTTTCATAGTGACCCATCTCATTGCACTTAAAACATTTCACTAACTATAAATCAAATTTGGTCTTACCATCACCCTGATATTTTTCAGTGCAATCACGAACCTTATGTCCCATCTTACCGCATCAGTAGCACTTTCCAGAATTCATAAGACATTCCCCAGCATGCCTTTTACCACATTTATCACAAACTGGAAACTTAGTATTCTTACCCTCAGACCTTTTTGAAGAATTATTTTCTTTCTCTTGCCACTTCGGTCTCTTCTTCTACTGGTTGTTATAGAACACTCGATCATCATCAAACTCTATTTCCACCTTCTCAACACATCGAACAAGCTTTTCATAACTCTGGAACTCATGAGAAGATAAATACCTTCGATATTTTGGCTTTAATCCTGAGTAAAAATGATTGATTTTACTATCAAGGTCTCGGATAAAATTTGGAGCATACCTTTCCAATCGAGTGAACCTTTATTCATAGGCAGCCACTGAGTCTTCCTCTTTCCTCAATTCCAGGAATTGTTTTCCATCCTAAGCCGAACAGCCTTTGGAAAATACTTCTCAAGAAACATACATTTGAATTCATCCCAGTCGAGAGCATCAATCTCATCAGTGTCCCTAATATTTTTAACCATCGACCACCACTGATCTGCTTCACCCTCTGAATGGTAAATAGCAAGACTAAACTTTTGATTGTATGAACACCCCATGACATTGAAAATATTCTCAAGTGCTTTAATCCACCCTTCAGATAGCATAGGGTCAGATGATCTCCTGAATGATGGGGGATGTTGCCTCATGAAATGTTCCACCATTGACATGTTCCTCTGTAGTTGATCTGAATGATCTCGTGCGTGGATACCACCACCATTTATCGCTTGAGTCAACTACACCATTACTGTAACAAACTGTTCAGTTCCAATTCCGACCATCTCAGGATGCTGATTCGGAAGGTCATTTCCTTTTGTATGCCTTCCTAGCACTGCTTCCGTATTTCCACTGTGGAAAACCATTTTGAACAAACATGTCTTAGATGAAGCAACATGGTAATCTTCAAATGCTATATCATTTAAATTTGACCATAAAAAAATATTTTTGGATAATCATTTAATATAATTATAACTCTTAAAGTTATCTAAACCAACCTCTGATACCAACTATAAGGCCCCATCCTTAAAAATTACTTAATCTTGAGTTACTTCAAGAATACAGGTTGAGGATCTTTTCAGGTTTATAATTTTAGAGAATTAGATCATAAAACATGGATTACATTCCACATTTAAACAATCTAGTTACATAAAAGATAATACTCATTTTCCCCATCAATGGAATCATATTTAAAATAAAACATGGATTCTTTCTTGACACTTCCTTGACACTATCATCACATCATGTACCTTTCCCTTGAACTGTGAAAAACATTTAAAAAACTTGGGATGAGCATAAAAATCTCAGTAAGGGATATAAAAGTATGAAATGAAAAAATTAGTCCATGCATGGAATCATTCTTTACTCATGAAACATAATCACATACCTCATCAAATCATGAATAAATCATATAAATCATAAGACATAAAGGTAACTTGAGGCATTCATAACATTCTTACGTAGGGAGTAACCCTCATGGTTATGTTTGGAATACCCATCACAGTTTATTCCCTAAATCCCTTCGGAGAAACCTTGATGTTTAGCTCCTTCGCATTACCCAATGCATTGGAGAGCTATATCGGGCTCACCCGCCCTTATTTTATCACAGAACCACCCGTCTTCATAACAATTCCCAAGAACCATAACATAATCATATCACATAAAACATGCATAAAGGAAACATAACATTTCCACTTTTCAATCAAAAGATATCAATACAACACATTGATATAAAAAAATTATGAAAACCATTTTCAATACCAAAATAAAAGAAAAGTAAAACATGGTATTTATTTTTCATTTCAAATAAATTTACGGCTTGTAGAGGAAGCCAAAACTCAAATAATGGTCATAGGGGCAGAGAAGTCGTTGTCGCCGCATACGTACGACAAAAAAAAACATTCCCTTTTGTCATTTAGTAAACGCTTCATATAAAAATATTCTTTTTGAATAAACGTAAAATTCAAACGGGTTTATACACCATATAAAAGAAAGTTGTGTATAAAACAAAATATGCCTCAATGAAAAGAGATTGAGACGATGTCCCTTACCTCGTGTCTGACGTGACTCGATTTCTCTTTAATCTCATGAATAATCAACTAAAGATAATTTATACTTTCTTAATAACCTTTTCAAGTTTATTATTCCTTTTATATAACTTATTTCCATGTTATAAACATTATGTAATCATTTAATTTAATAAAGTTCGTTTTGTCGATATTTGGTACTTAAGTCAAAAATGGACTTCTTACAATTACATGTTGTTTATGTGGTCAAAGGTTCATTATATACTGAATGATATTAATGATTTGGATATCATATATTTCATATACATCCATCATATACATGTATTTATAATATTACATAACATTTAGAGGTAATAAATGAAATGCACCATTCATGGAGAGGGTAAACCGTACGTACGCATGAATGCTACTTTCATTTCTATTTCGTATTTTATGGAATGGAATAATAATTAAATAAAGGTATATTATAATTCCAGTATAATTTAATATATAATATCATTAACTCAATCCTTTATACGTCCCACATATGGAATTAACGAATCAAATCACTTTGAGGGGGCGGTAGTCCGCACTTCCTAAAATGAAATTATCGTGTTTACCCACAATTGAAACCATAAAGGTATGCCAAAAATGAAAAATACAGAAGAATAAGGAAAAAATAAACATAATATATATCATATATAAATAGAGAGACTTTATAATGTCCACCATGAAAGGTGTTAAAATAATATTGAACAATCATCGTTTTGTGAGGCAGAAATTCGCCATCCACAGAAACATTATGTTCTTTAACCATTAGACGAAGGTGTGTGTAAGTGTATCTATAATCCTTCACATAACAAAATAATAGTATATTTTAGATACTGGTGTTGTTACAAAAGAAAGTAATAGAAATAGTTTAGGGGGTGGGAGAAGCAAAATAAAACATAAGAACACAAGAGAAGACACTACCTTTAAGTCGGGTAACTCTTTTTGATTTGAGCTCAAAGGCTTCCTTGGAAAGACTTCTGACCAAAGTGATACTTCTAAGAGTAAGATAGGGATGTGGAGAGACAAAATGGGTAGTGTTTTGCCGAGCCAAAGGCTTGAGAGGTGTGGGTAAGGTGGTATAGGTGGGGGCCTTTTATAAGAGGAGAGGAGGGGCACTCTTGGAAAGTTATAAAAGGTCACTTTATTATAAAATGCTTTTTGGATTTTAAAGGTCCCAAAATTATATATTTCCTAGGATAAGGTAATAAGTGTTCTAAATAAACCCATCCAATATGTTTTTGACAAGTTTAATTCTTATATTTTACATTATCTATTCATTTTATTTAAATCGTTAAATAATGAGGTAATCGCTGCATCATCATAGTGTCATAACTAATTTAATTTATTTAATGTATAAAAATTATAAAAAAATATGATTATGTAGGAAATATTTTTATATTTCGAATGAATATTTATAGTCAAGAATATGACTTGTATATCCCCATGTAAAAATTGTTTTAGTAAAACAACACATGTTTGTGACATTTTCATTTTAACATTAAATAAAAAGTTATTAATGTCATTTTCCTACCAAAGTGGCTCCATGGGGTCCCCATGTTGACCCATGAATTTTATTGGTCGACCATGACACATCCAATAATGGTAGGTCATGTGTAATGGTAATTTAATGTTATCAAAACATTATTTTTACCTTAAATTACACTAATTACCTCTAATCGCGATTAAAAACATAAATGTTACTATTCACCAAAAAATTATTTTAATCCCATTGAACCACATTTTACATCTTAATGTCAACCATGTATGTCGGATTTTTGAAATTCAAAACACATAGGTGGTAAATTTTCATTTAAGCGAAAAATCAGTTTTTTAAGTACCACTAAGTGGTTTCACTATTCATTAAAAATTGAAGTTTTTCAGAAAAATACCAAAAATTCAACCTAAGATATATTTTATATTCCGAATTAAAAAATGATGTCTATTTTAAAAAATTCAAATCATATAAGTTACATTAATTAATTTAATAATTAATTTCTACTGTCAGAACAAAAAGTGTGTTTTTATGAAATAATATATATCAAAAGATTGACACTAGTTTAAGTCCAATTTTAAAGTGAAATTAATTCCCATGACCACTATTGGATTAAATGGTAAAAATATATTCTAATTTCACTTTAAAACCTACTCAAAATATAATATAATAATATAAATAAATTAGATTAAAAATAGGTTTTGAATTAAAATACAACATTTTTCAGTATTCATTAAAAAATGAACTTTATCGGAAAAATACAAAAAATTTACACAAAGTAAATTTTGATGTCCCAATTCTAAAGAAAAATTTTATTTTGTCCAATAGAATGTATAATAGTGACCAAAACTATATTTAAATAGGGTTCTCCATCAAAAGGCGATAGTTTGACCTTTTAGTGAATATTAGAGTATCTATGCCTAAAATTGAATTCTTTTCATATTTTAAGCCTTTATCCTTTATTGGATAAATGTAAAAACATTTAAAAAAAATATAATTATATTTTAGTTGTTTCTATTCATTCCCGCCAATACAACGGCTACGTGATAACTACAATTTAAAATAATATTATTTTTTACTAGTGTGCAACGTAAGATTTCAAAGAAACTCCTTGTTGCGTATCGGGTATGTTATCGAACATAGCAACCCCATTAAAGTAAAATTAATATTAAATTCTTAAATATTAATAAATATGAAAATGTTTTATTCTATATTTACCTGGGATGTTACACGTCTAGTAAGACAAGTGCAGGAAACCTTTGGCTGAAGGAATACAAATCAAAATGGGAGACACAGTAGTGTTCCGCTTTCAATGGGTTTTAATGTCTAGGGTTTTAGTTGGAGGTTTTAGATTGGTCCAGTTATGAAAAGGGAAGTGGTGGATGATAGAACCTACTGAGGATGGTTTAAAAGTGGGCCTCATCAGAATCTAGGGAAGGGAAGAGGATATGTGATGTTACCTTTGGAGACAGACAACTTGGGTAACTACACATCAGAGAGACCTTAATCACGTCTTCAAGGGTCACCACAGGTGTTCCTGAAAGTGTGTGGTTTAGATCCATGGTTATAGAAGGGGACAATTTTTTATTTTTATCCAACCATATAAGATAGAGTGACTCACATATGTATTTTATTATATTAAACCCTGGGAGTAATTTAGTTTCACTATCACTATTTAATTCAATATACTTTAGGATTTAAATAAGTACCTATAATGATTTGGAGTTCTTCATCAATTTAATAGGATGTTCAAAGAAACTGAAAGCCTTCATGAATTTCTATTCATGAAAATGAATACCCCAGGGTAAAATTTATTATATAATATGGGACCTTTATCCAGGGGATATCTTTCTTTGGGGTGTCGTGTGGGTACCTCATGAATGTTATCACTCAGATCGATGGCGCAGACTGATGCATAGGTACCCCAATCACCGATGATGATTTATGGTACTGGTGTAAATGGAATTTGAGGGTATTTACGATCCTTATCATTCTTCAATAATCTTCTTATCTTACCCCTAAGGTATTTCCTCTTGTTTCCTTTTCATGCATGTGAAAAAACAGAGGGCCAAAAAAAGCCCCCCCCCCTCAGGATTAGATTTGTTTGAATGAAGGGGGTATAATCTTGAGGTAAAAGGATGAAAATGGAGGTTGGATTATAGAGGTAACCTGATCAGGTCTTCAACATTTGTAGTCCACCTTGGTCTTCCATGTAGTCAAGTGCATATGTCAGCCCCACATTGATAGCGATGAGAAGACCCTCTAACTTCTTTCTAAGACGTGGGCCCTAGAGAGCATGTTCTGACTATTTCTAGGGTCACATGTAAAACCCTAAAAAAATATTATATTTGTGTCATCTTTATATTTTTATCTAATCTCAATATGGTGGATAATTAGTAGAAAAAACATGGATTTCTCTTAAGAAAACATTTTTGGTTTTTCATCCTAACAAGTTTTCTACCTTTTATCATTTAACTACTCAAATTTTCCCAATTCAATACAGAGCATCGTTCTAGCGAGCTGAGAATCATAATTTTTTTT
The DNA here is from genome assembly GCA_963277665.1 of Viscum album. Lineage (NCBI taxonomy): Eukaryota > Viridiplantae > Streptophyta > Magnoliopsida > Santalales > Viscaceae > Viscum > Viscum album. Next base: position 552,812,018 of record OY728130.1, on the reverse strand, counting down.
ATAGTTTCTTTCATAGGTCTTCAATATGGTGAGTACAGTCACTTTTTTGGGATGTTTAATTTCAAGAATGCTGTAATAATTAAACTGGTGTTTTCAGTCAGATAAATTTGACCACATGTTTGGAAGTGATGACCTAAAAAAGGATTTTCATTTAATAATGTTCTGACTTTACTCAGATATCCTATGGGGAATTATGTCCCATGATTTTTTATTTTCATAATATAAAACATGATAATCGGTAATATAGGAGGTCTCTCTTGAGGAAGAAGTTACCACACATTGAGAAAATAATTTTGTAGGCTTCTTTATGCAGAGCCAGCTGGGCTGTATTACTGAATGGTCAAATGATGTAATAATTTAGTTTATAGGACTTGAAATTTTTAACCACCTTAAGAAAATTCAACTAGGTAATATTACATCATAGTCATGCAATGAAGTTCCTTGTAATTCTGACCTTCTATTACTGATGGTAAAAGGTTGTTTATAGAGATTTAGATATCTCAAGACCACGATGGGTGGTCTTTCCAAACAAAGATTTATGAGAATGAAGGGAATATCTATATTGGTGTTGTCCATTAACGGAAAACCTATCCTATATGAATTTAACTCGAGTCAAATAGGGTAAATTTTGCGAAATGGCCAATACCAGGGGGAAAGACCCTTTTTAACAAGGGTTAATGTATCAAGTAGTTTAATGCCCTCCAACAATGACATTAAATGTATAGTCTATTTTCTTATGGTGAGGAAGTTATGTTATGTAGTTTAAATTTATAAAATGAGTAAATTATTCTATTCAGATTAAGTTTATATAGAATGTAAATTATGCTATGTAGTTTATATTCACACATCATGAAAATTATTCATCGTAGTTTAAGGTTGTATACAAGGACATTATGGGGAATATACTTTAATTTCTCAAGGTTTGACTAAAATTTTAATTATAACTAACTTTTATGGTTATTATATGAGAATACTCAATCACATTAAGGTGTGAGGGGAGAAAAATATAATCCATAATCTGTGGATTTATGGATTCAAATTTTTTTATGGAGAAAGGGTTCATGGTGATATAGGAGGTCTCTCCTGAGAATGATGTTACCACTGATAGGCTAACTTGTTTTCAAGGTTGTTTTATGAAAAGTCAGTTGGGGCATGTTACAACCTAGTCAATAGAGGAATCCTTTTGCTAAAAAGCTCATTTTGTAATCTGTTTTGTGAAAATACATCTAGGTATGTACAAATTATTCAGGAAAATATGTTATCCAAAATTCTAACATTGTATCACTAAAATCCAATTGAACTTTATAATCATTCAGATTTCCAATAACATAGAGTATGGTTCGTGGTTGTACATGATCAAAATATAGAAGTGGAATTTTATGTTAGAATCTCCAATGAATTGGGTGAATAGTTCCTATAACATCCTAATATTTTATAAATTATAACCTTTGGAATTATTTTATTATTTTTTATTTTTTTTATCTCACACAACACCGAATATTGTTATTATATATATATATTCAATCCATTTGTTTTTATTGTGTTATAAGAAATTCCAAGTTAATATTATTATACATAGAATATAATAGTTTGACTTCTCTATATCGAAAACAGAGGATATCTTACATGACACAAAATATTTACTTTCTTCAAAAGCTAGTATAACACGCAAGACCAAGTGTAACATCATAATAATATGTCGTTAAAAAATAAAAAAATATAATAATTAACAATTAAATTAGATTTTATCAATTTTATAAACTAATTTATGTAAATATATGGCTTTCAAAACATATAAAATGAATTATTTTGTTACAAATTATTTATAAATAAATATAAAACCAATAGAATATAAATAAGGTATTTTTGTAGAAAACTATTATTATGCTCACAAAGTTGTTTTAATCCTAAAAAACTAAATTAGGTACAATTATTATGTAATTGTAATGTAATATATATGCAGTATATCTTATTAATTAAGTTTTACAAGCATCCAATATATTCGATATGCATAAGATAAGAACAAACCCAATATTAAACAAAAAACCTATATTTTTATTACGTAACCTTTACCACTTTTTTATGAAGAAACTATTTAAAATAAAAATTATGGAACTTGTATAAATTTTTATATTTCAATTTAAACTAAATTTTAAAATAGAATAAAAAAAATTAGGTTATGTTTAATTTTAGGTATTTTTCATTGTAGTTTCATTTTTTAATCAAATGTGAAAAATAATGAAATTTAACTCAAAATTGAATTTTTATAGAATTTATTTACAAGGATAAATTATATTTTAATTGTAATTTATTTTTAATTAGATAATTTATTCAATTTATGTAATTTTAATTAAATTCACATTGAAATAAGTTATAAAAACTTATCAATCTTCAGAACGTTTTATCTTTAAATACCCACATTATCGTCTCGTCTGTGAGATTAAATTTAAATTAATTTCATCCACTTATGGTTTTAGAATTTTAAAAATTAGATTAAATATTTGGAATTATTATAATTTATAATAATACCAACAAATTGTTTCCAAAATATTAGTGAATGAAATTTAATTTAATTTCAATAATTAATGTAAAATTAAGCTTAATAAAGGACTAATCCATAACATGAAGGCAAAAAATACTTATAAACATGTCCAAAAGAAATGGTCTGGCTATATTTTGGCCTTATCCTACATTTTATCTCATTTGGAAAATTATTTGATCCACTTTCATTAAATAAAACAAGGTTGAGGTTTCGCTTTTCCAAAATATTACCATAGTGCCACTACTCCTCCATTATAAAAGACATCCGCTACTCCCACATGCTCACACATCTCATGTTACATTGGCCCAAAAAAATATACCCAAATAAATCTCAAACATCCCTATCTTAATCTTTTAAGAATATATTGATTAGAATGATTTCCAAGGAAATCCCTTTGATGAAAACCAAAAGAAGTTACCTGATTAAGAGGTAACACCCTCACTCAAACTTTGTTCATTTATTTTCATTCTACACACACTAAAATAATATTATTCAAATATATTATAAAAACACCAGTATAATCAATATAATAGTATTTTTTTATTATATGTTATTAATAACAACATACATACACTTCAATCTAATGGGTAATAGACATACTATTTACATGTACAATGAACTAACACCAAACTAAACGATGATAGTTCATTTTTCCTATACCACATCTCATAGTGGAAATTGTGATTTACACACTATTTATGTATGTTATATATTTTATTTATTATGTAGTTAATCTTATTTAATTATTTTTCTACTCATATATTTATACATTCCCTTTTTTATTAATTTTATAATTTTGTTTGAGGAAGAGTAGACTACGACCCCCTCAAAGCGATGTGATTCATTCGTACACTACATAGAATGTATTATGGACAGGTTATGTGAATATATCTGATATATATGATTAAATAAAGATTATATAATACTTATATATAAATATATATATGTCTTTTAGTTTCTTCCTTTCCAAGTAATAATTAAACGAAAGTAGTGTTCATGCGTATGTACGACTTACCATCTTCATGAATGGTGTATTCCAGTTCATACATATATATTCTATAGATTATTATAATAAAAATATAATTACTAAAAATATTATTTAAATAATGGTTTAAATTTGTTAGACCATGATATATGTGTAAGAACCAATGATTTAAAAAATTAAAACACCTTCTAAAAACAAAGCATATATTACCCAATGTGAAATCCTAACACAAAGTTGTTAACAAGAAGGTAATATAAAGCCATAATCAATACATATATGTTATTTTAAGTAAGAACATGGTTATTTTAAAAATTTATAGTATATTTATATATAAATATAGTAGTCTTTATTGAGTACGATGAGAGTTAATACAGAAGGTATTGGAATTTCATCTCACTCCGTATTTCCATGAGATACATGCCTTAATCACCACTTAAATCATTTGTATGGTTGATATGATGTCAGTGAATTTTTTCCACTACTATTATAATTAAATATATGGGTACTTAATTTATTATTTTATGACCATTATATCATGGGGTTTATGTTTCATCTTTTTAAAAATCGGTAATGTTATTTTGTATCAAATTTTCTTCTTTGAGATATGTTCTAGGTTATACATGAAAATATTTATATGAGGTGTATAAAATAAATTTAACATGTTATAAATAAAATATCAATCATTTAATAATATTTTAATTATTTATAAAATTTCATTCTTTTATATGGGGAGTATAATTCAAAGTTACCAAGTGGTCAGATTAAATTGAAACAAGCTCACCGTTTATCAAGATATTTATTATCATATTTTGAAAAATGAAATATTATGATCCATCATTAATGAAAATTCATTAAATTTATTATACTTTTGTGAGTAATTATTTATTCATATATTATTACCATTTTCTTCATTCGTAATTAAGATAATTTAGAAAATGGTTTTTAGAAAATATGACCTTAACCATCTCTTTGGATATGAATGTATGTCCTTTAAAAACATTTATTTCAAAAAAGATATTCCAAGAATATTATACTAATATATTATGATTATTAAAATTAATTTTTAATATTTTTTCATAATCCTATATTTTCAATGAAATATTATTATCTCTTTGAAAACAAGAAATTGTTTTAACCATGTACCGTGAAAAAGGAATATTTGTTTCCTCATACAACATGTACCGACTTACCCATAGTCATTTTATTGAAATTTCAATGGAATGTTTAAAAGAATTTTTTTTTTGAAATTTTTTGAAAGAATCTTTAAATGAAATGGTTTTACATTTTTTTCAAGAATTATTTATATGTTATAAAAATATTTTTTTTCTTCAGGAAATTGGTTTTCAAAAAGGTTTTATTCTTCTTTTATATATTTTCAAGGGAAAATAGTAATCAAATGGTTTTCAAGATCAAATACGTGTTTTAACTGGAAAAGAATTCAATGTGTTTTCAATGATTCTTTTATAAGTTTTCAATTTTATTTTCAAGAAAATGATTTTCAAAATTTTTAATTTTTTAAGATTTATTTTTCAAGTGTGGAAGGACAATTTACTCAAGAAGTGTTTCTTAAATATCATTCACAATTATTTCCCATCTATGATAACATATATCAATGTTACTCATGAATGTGGATATTATGATGTTTCTGTGCTTTAAATGGTTCCACTAAATGGGTTTTATTTGATTTTTCATGAGGTGTTAGACAAGGTGATCCACTCTAAACATTTATTTTCCCTATTAATGAGGATTATCTCAGTAGGCTTATTACTAACATAGTTTATCAAAAAAATGATCAATCCAATTCAAGTGAACAGGTCTCTCACCGCCCCTACACACCTACTTTACATGGATGATATCGTTCGATTCAAGCAAGGTTAAAAGAATAGTTGGGATCAAAATAAATTTTTTCCTCATTATAGATGTATCTCTGGGTAATGCTTTAGTTGGGAAAAATCTTTTAAATATTTTGGGGAGAGGTTCTTTAATGCCATAAAATATTTATTTCCTTTGGATATGGGAATTATATAGGGGACTATGCCTTTTAATTATTGTTGAGTTACTCTATTTTGGGGGAGACCAAGAGAGACCTATTTTGGTTCAATTGTGGAAAGGGTCACTAGACAGCTCTCAACTTGGAAGTGGAAGATTTTATCTATGTCTAAAAGGATTTTCCTGGTGAATTTTGTGACTATTTCAAAATTGGTTTACTCTTTCATGGTTTTTAAATGACTAAGAAGACATGTTGAAAGAAGAAATGTGTATCTGAATAATTTTATTTGAAGTGGTAATTTTCATGAAATAATGATGGATACTATGACATGGATGTCTTACTGTAAGTCTTCACCAAATTATGTCTTGGGAATTATAAATATTGTCATTTTTAACGAATCTATTCAAGATAGACATACATAGTGTATCATTCAAAAAACTTCTAATTCAATGGGAATTATCAAATTGATTTTTTCTAATAGACTGAAATCAGGCAGTGACCTTTATCAGGATTTCTCTACATAGCCTACAATCAAATCTACTTTTTAGAAGATCATGACATGCTCGAGATGGATTGGTCTAAAGGGATCCAATCTTATGTTTAGGTTTGAAATTTTTTTTGGCTCTTCACTCTATGATATTTTTCATCCCCCTTATTTGGGTTCTGAAGATCAGTAACATATTAATGATTTCATTGAAGGAACCCATCAGAACCTGAAATAATATCTTAAAGATATTATTGATAAATATTATTTTCTAGAATTCTATGATATTATGGTCTTGAAACATGACAAAAATGGGGTTCTCAATGGTAATCATTTCTATCACCATGTTTATTAGGGTCGAAATATTGAGTTCAACTGGATATCTATTTTCTACCAGGATTGGATCAGACCGTCTCAGGTAATTCTCATTTGGAGAAATTCTTATAATATTGTTCCAACTAATGATATCCTTCAGCTGTTTGGATTTTCCCTTTACTCTTAGTGTTTACTCTTCCATCAGCACATATAGGATGTGAAAAAATTACTTCTCAGCTGTGACAATGATTCAGAAATATGGAATTTTATTTTTGACCCAATTTGTCCATATGGAATTCTTTTTTCAGGCTTGTAGGCCTTGCTACATTAGTGCTTGATATTATAGTTTTCTGCCCGTATACACTCCCTCTTCACAGTTTTTATAGTAGAATATATTCACTCCATCTAGCTATGTTGAAATTCCACTATTCATTAGCGGAAGGATTATTTTAGGATGGTTCTACAACATATATTCTTTTCTATTAAATAAATATGTATGGTTCCTAAGGGAAACTATGATAATAGTTTCTAGGACATCACCATTCAGAGAAAATGTAGTGTTTCATGTTATTTTAAACTAGTAATGGGTATTTTTAAGCTGTTTTGGTTGCCTCCATTCCCTCGTTGGATTATGGTTAATACAGATGGTGCCTCTAAAAGTAACATAGGACTCGTGGGGTGTGTTTTGGTATTTCATGATCATAAATATAGTGTCATGTGATGTTTCTAATATAAAAATACCATAAACCAATGGTTTGGAACTGCTGTTATAGGTTTCCAAACCCTTGGTATCTCATATACAAACAGTTTGGAAGTCTATTAGCTGGTATAGAATTTTTATAGGTCTATGCCAACAGTTTCTTCAATCAATTGGAATAGGTCATATGTAAAACCTTTACCAATGGTTTCATAAAACCATTGGTATAGGTAATTCAAAACAAAAAATGCTTGGTTTTGATCGAAGCACCCCCCATTTATAATTCAATGACCTAACCACTAAAATAACATCTCTAAATAAATATAATTTTATATATATATATATATATATATATATATATATTCATATGTATTTTAACGTTTGATTTATTTAATGGAATTTGAAAAAAGGCAAAATAAAAAATGTGTCTATCTAAACCAACATTTCTCCAAATCAATGGTATAGACCTAAAACAACGGTTATGAGAACAATTTGTATTGGTTCATTGATTTTATGATCTATACAAATAGTTTTGGGGAAACTGTTGGTATATGGGTGACCTATAACAACGGTTTCACCAAAACCTGTGGTATAGGGTCTCTATAATGGACCTATACCAACATGATTTTCCAAAACCGTTGGTACAGGTCTATATAAGTTACCTGTACCAAAACGTTTGGCTAAACCATTGGTATAGGTCCAAATTAGTGACTTATACCAATGGGTTTGGCCAAACTATTAGTATAGGTCCATATATGTGACCTATACCAATAGTTTTGGCCAAACTGTTGACATATATTTATATTAGTGACTTATAGAAATGGTTTGGCCAAAACTATTGGTGTAGGTCTAATTTCTATAAGAATATGGATCATGTGGTGTGGCTTCTTCACTTGAATTAGATATTCATGGGATCCTCCATGCTGTGTCATTTGAAAAAAGGAATTGAGGGAATAACCATTGGTTGCAAAGTGTTTCTTCCACTCTTTTGAAGGTGATATGGAATGGTGTTATGACTGTATCATTGAGACGTATAGATAAATGGATACAATTCATGAATATTATTAAGGTCATCAACATCGTGGTCACACATAAATTTTGGGAGGATATCCTGGTTGCCGATGGTCTTGCTATAATGGCAGTGGGTTTGAATCTCACTTGGTCAGATGAGCTCCTAGTGAATATGAGTTCATTTTATGAAATTCATTTTAAAAATTTTCCCCATTTGGACTCATGTAACTTTTTTTATATATTAATACCTTTACCTGTTGGTCGGGTATTCATTTAAAAAAGTCATTTCACTTTCATGGGTAATATACTTATGCAACCTGCTTATTTTTATGGGTAATATTTTAATGGTTAGATTGTTAAACCTAGATCTTTTCCCCATGTTATGATATTATTACATGTTAATGAAATCCATTTCATTTAATGGGTTATGATATGATTGTTCGTATCTTGTGGCACATGTATATATGATTTCATTATGATATTGGTGGGACTTATATCTCCCTCTAATGCATTGGGTAATGATTTATATCTCATCAGATAGAATATGATATACATGGAAGTTAACCATGATTACTAAGAGAACCATGAGAGTGAACCATGACTACCAAAATGGTATGAAGAGTGAACTTATGCTACCAACATAGTGTGGGGAGTGAACCCATATGCTTATGATAGACTTGGAAGCAATTAATTTCTTTATATGCAAATGACAATATATGCTTATGTGTTTTCCATAATTCCATGTCTTATTCCAATGTTAGTCATTCATGGATTATGTTATTTATTATCCTATGATTTATGTCTTATGGAATAGCATGATTTATTCAATGATTCATTTTTAGTATCTTTGATATACACGGTATGATCTAAGATATTTGTTTTACAATATCATACTCCTATGCTCATGTTTATGCTTACATGTCTTCCTTGTTTACCATTACTAAGAATGAGAGCACACCCATTTTTTGGATTCCTTCTCTAGATTAAGATGATATTTTTTAATAATTATGTGACTAAGAGGGGTTATAATCAAGAATATACTTTTGGGAGATAATATATATCACTTATGTACCAGTGTTTATTTTGCATGTTTCTAAACATACTAGACTAATACATTCTTTAGGCGTCTATTTTTGTAATGATTTAACAATTATGAAAAATCATGTATTGTCTATGTATGTTAATATTAGTTCATTATTGTTGGTATCAGATAAATGGTATAGTTAAACCTTGGAAACTACGATAAGAAATCCTTAGGGATAAATCTATGTACATGTCTAAGGATAAGTCTATAAATAAAGAAAATTATTGAAAAATGTTATAGAATTTTGTTAAGGGATAGTGTGAGTGGTTTTATAGAAATACATCTCTATCTGGATATTATAAGTGGATCTGGATCTGAAACAAATGAACATATGGGTAACAACTATAAAAAGATGTCACGGGCCTGAATCGGGGTAACCTAGTACAAGACAATGAGCCTTACTACACAATGGGTTTACACTCTGGGGGATATGATTTGAAAATCCACAAAATCACCAAAAATAATTATGGTGGATTTTAATTGAAGATGAAAATAAATAAAATAATATCATCCTAAGGTGTCAGCTATTATAAGGTATGTTTAATGATTTAATGACCATATATGTAATTTTTTATGATTATATGGGTTTATTTTATGATATAGGTTTCACGTCCCGTGCTTTCTGGTTTAAATCAATAAAGGGAATTAAAAGGAAATGGATCACATTTAATGTGATGGAAAATATGTCGATGAAAATTTAAATGGGATGACTACTATAGTAGAGGATATTGTGAACAATCTTAATCTGTTTTCAGGGAAGGTGATCAACAATGTGTAACATAACAAACTCTCAGTCTTACCAATAATGATAAGAAAGGATTTTTCTAAGAGTTCATGCAATATAGACCATGGTGGAAAGTTTATTTGTTTTCCTTTATATCATGAATGTTGAATGAATAACCTGAATAATTTTTTTATTGGAAAAAGAATGTGTTTGGACTATGGTAATTAAGGAAGAAAGGAAAGTAACTATAATGGAAAAAGGACTCAACTAACCAAATGGATGGTAATATGGGAATCACTAATAAATCATCAAATGTTAAATTCTTTATGTGTGGAATTAATGGTCATTATAAAAATGGATGTCCTAAGTGTAAATCTTTTGAATATAATCAGAAAAGTTGGATGAGTAATGGTTATTTTTCTCATGATATTGAGACTATAAAGGAAATATGAAAGGAAAGATATACTAAGTAATAATATTTGTTATCATTCTTCTGGATTATGTATTAAGTGGAATAATAAATATTTATATATATTTGGATTAAATAATTATTTAGTATGAATGTTGAAATATGTAAGAGTGTTCTGTTTATGTTTTTCTCTAAGGAATTGAAAAATTATTTTGAATGATTCCAATAGATTGGGAAATTTATTTAATGAAAATGTGAAAGTTTTAGTATTGTAAGATAAACCATAAAATGTTTTTATGCTATGATATTTTTGTTTTGATAAAGATATTTTTTATAAGAATAAATAAATTGTGTTGTACTAATATCCCTGGAACTAATTAAGGATTTTTTAACAAGTGTTTTATAAAATAAGGTTTACAAGTTTTTTTTGGTTTAAGGAATATATTGAATATACTTAGAAATAAGGAGGCATGGTTGTTTAAAATAATGATTTTTTTTAATCCAAGTTTTCACCTTGTTTTAGGAGAATATATGATGATGGTATTCCCATGTTTGAATCATGAAAACCAAGAGATACATTGTGATATACAGGGGAACAATGCTAGGCTGTTTATGGGGATTGACTTTTATGTATTGGATTTTAATATTTTACAATGTTTATAAGGTTAAACATTAATTAAAATATTAATTTAATCATTGGATGCGGACTACGAGAATAATTTATTATATTATCGCATGAGGATTTATTCATATTGGAAAATGTATTATAAAAACTGATTTTTGATAATAACAGATTATAGTTGGGATAATATATTATGGTTCTCTTGATTTTATAGTGCTTTAGGAATGAAAAAAATAAAACTTATTTTTTTGGAGAAAGAGGTGAAGTTGAAAAAGGTACAACAAAGTGTTAGGTTTTCCTAAAATCATACAAGTATATATTTTTAGTGAAAATTATTTAACTTTTTGAAAGTGCTGTTGAAACTAAAAATTTTATCCTAGTACATCTATTTCTGATTAATCGGATGATCCCCTAGTTCATCACAAATTTATGGTGTCATTATTGTTACCTTTCCCATGACATTGTTCTCTATCACTCCACATCAAAACATGATGGTCAGATTTTACTTCCATATCAATGTTTTCAATTTTCACCTATGTTATCCCATGTGAAAACCTAGTTATTGGTAACATTGGATAAACTTAATGTTTCCAAAATTACATTCTAAATGGAAGTTTTAATATTCAATTTTATGATGTTGGATTCTATGAAATTAACATCCAAGTGTTATACCTTTAATAACATATAATAAATTTATGATGTGGGATTCTATGAAATGACCTTTCATTAATGAAATATTTTGATACATAATTCAAAAAAACTCATTGATTTTATTCTCCTCTATTAGTCTCTATGTCTTCATATATTGTTTTCAATTTTCTCACTTTGATACTTAATATAAATGATAAAATGTTTTCATGAAAATATAACCTTATCTCTCTCTTCGTTAGAAACTTGTGTTCATTCAAAACCATGGATTTTGAAAAGGCATTTTATGAATGTTGTAATAATATCTTATGAAAATTAGAAGAAATTTTTACAATAGGTGTCTTTTCCCAAAGACTTCAATAAAATGTTCTTTTCACATTCCAAATAAGTAATTTTTGTATCATTTTACATGAAAAAGGAATATTGATTTTACCTCATATGACATGTATTGATTTAATCACCTTATTTATTTGAAATTTCATTTTCATGTTTAAATGGATAATTTGTAATAAGATGGTTTTAAAATATACATTCAAAGAAATGGTTTTCAAAATGCTTTCATGCTTTCTTTATACACTTTCAAAGTATTTTTTCAAATAATGTATTTTTCAAAAGGTTTTCATGAGTATTTTGTTTCATGGAAAAACTGTTTTCATATGTTTTTTATGATCCTCTATAGGTTTTAAATAGAAAATTTATTTCAATGAGTTTTCAATAAATCTATTATATTTTTCCATATATATTTTCTTTAAAATGATTTATATAAGTTCTAATATTTTTAGATGGATGTTTTAATGGAGAATGGATAATTTCTTCAATTTTTTTAAAAATATATATTTCAAAATTATTTTGCATCAACGATAACATCTATTGGTGTTACTCATCCCATCGGGGAAATGAATTCAAATTTTCCATTCATAATCATTCTCTGAATGGATTATGTTTTATTTCATGATGTTTACAATGTTCATTTCTATTTCACATGATATATTCATATGAAACCCAATTAATTCCTTGGGTTATGCAGTGATAAAATGATTATGAAACCTATCTCTTTTCCATTGGTTAAAGTATGATTAAATTTTAATGAAAACCATTTAATTTTATGGGTTATGATTTGATTTTTATGATATTTTGGAACATGTATGTATGACTTCATTATGTGATATGTGGGACTTATATATCCTTAAAATTAATTGGGTAAAAATTTATATCCCACGAGATAGACTAATATGGTCTTGGGAGTGAACCTTGAATACTAACATGGCCATGGGAGTGAACCATGACTACCAAGATGATATGAGGACTGAAATCATTCTACCAAGATTGAATGGGGAGTAAACCCTTTCTACTAAGATTCTCTTGGCACTAATTACTTGGAAACTGTGGATATCATTTTATATAGTTATATGTTTTCCCTAATTCTATGTGTTATTCCAATGTCTTTCATTCAGGGATTATGTTATTTATTTCCTTATGATTCATGTATTTTGAAAATTCAATATTTCGTCCATGATTGATTTTTAAAATCATTAATATGAAGTGTATGATCTTAAAATGTTTGGATCACATTATCGTACTCATGTGATTATGTTTATTCTTACCCATCACTTTTTTACTATTACTGAGCGTCTGAGGTCACAGATTTTATGATTCTTTCCTGAGGTTTTAATGATATAAATTATGTATGATGTGTCTAAGAAGGTTTCTAGTCAAGAAGAACCTAGTGTGAGATAATGTAGCTCACTTATGTACCAGTGTTAATGATTCCATATTTTCAAAGGAAGTAGACTAATACAGTCTGTGGGAATATATTTTTGTAAGGCTTTCAATATTCAAAAAATTATGTAATTTCTATGTACATTATGAATAGAATATTATATAAAAGAATATTGGAATATTTCTTATCAATCCAATGTTATAATTTTATTCATAAGACACGAATAATGAATTTGTAAACCATACTCTAAGATATATACATATTGAAAGAATATTTAATGTTAAAATCTACAAGGAATGACCATCTAATGCATAGAAACATAGGTTCCAACATAATGTTGATAAATTTTATGAAGACATAATAGGATTCTATTAATGTTGATGTCACTATTGGTTTGTAAACCCATTATGTGGGCTAAATTATACAAATATTATGGGGGTAATATCAAAACATAGTTAAATAGTGGTATCCTTTGGTTGCAAAACCCGTTTGTGGGAAAATTTATGAAAATAAAATTTGGAAATCTTAAAACATCATCAAGAAAAAGATATCTCATGTATCAAAAATTCTTCCTTTGGAATATGAATAAATATTATGAAGATAACAAAGTGATCAAGATTAGGTGCATGGAATGCAGAAGGGATATTTACTTGAAAAAGGAAACTTTTGGACTAGTATCAGCCATGATTTTGGATTCCATTTCATAGATATAACTCATATGTATAAAGAAGAAATATTTTATTCCATAGAGGACCCCTTGATGAGGGGACACGAATTATAATCTTCTACACAGATCTTTTTTTATATGAGGAAGAGGGAAGATTTTTATTTACCCCATAGATGGGACTGTGACATAAGGCATAAGAATCAATATTTCCCTCATTATAATGACAATCATGCCATATATAGTTCTAAAAGGATGATTCAGTTTAATGACAAGCGGTCCAGACATTATCCATATTGTTTAACATCATGTGCTAAGGGTTCATATGTCATTACGTGAAGAAAAATTTAATATTGAATATTGACTAGGGATATAACCCAAGCATCACTACATATCTTGTTAGATAAGTAAAAAAGAAACACATAGTTATTATATAAAGTTCTTCCACACTGATTGAATTCATGTGCGCAAGAAATGGGGGGTGTGGTTTGGTTTATATAGTTTCATTCATAGTTTGATAACTCTTGTTGGATCCCCTCATATAGATCTTCATCGTACATGTGATAAGGGATAATTTCTTATAATGTCTTATATATGGGCCCATGTATGAAGATCTAAATGTCAATACATATTTCACTGGAATGTGACTCAAGCCACATGTAGTTTGTAAAGAAATTTTGCAGTTTATTGTCATGAAATGAGGAAAATTGGTGTGAATTTTATGGTTCATTGGCCAATCTGGCAATGAGAACATATATTTTTCAATTTATTATCTTGCAGCCAAAACATGATAATCTCGACACACTTTGATATTAATTACATGTTTTGGGATATCCTTTGTCAAAAATCCTTATCCCACATGGTATGTGCTCGGTGTGATAAACGATGGGTGGAAATAAGGATTCATTCCAGAAATAAAGTCATCATAAGTGAAGAGTAGGGACATTTAGATTATATTGTAGAAAGGACATGAGGTTTAATCCAAGCATCTATAATTATCAAATTCGTATGGGAATTAGGCCACACATAGATCTTTAAGTGCCATGTAGTTTAAATTAGTGTATTTGGGACATTATTTTTTCATTTAACATTCATTCAGTAAAGATAAAGATGATATGTCATCAAAGTATAGAATTGTTTCATTTGGGACCAAGGATGGAAACCTAGATTTCAATTTATATCTCATGGGAATGAGAATCAAGTCACATATAGTTCTCGGGGTGATCCCTATGTGGTTCTAACTAGTATACAGGGAGTGTGGGATCTTTGTAGTTGTCGTGGGACCTAAAAATGGTGGTTTGGGCATCCCTAAATATCTCGATTGAGAATGAATAATGTGAAACATAGTTATTGAGATGGTTCTTAATTCGAGTCTTACATGCACATGGAGAAAAAGTAAATTTTTTCTATATTCTCATTTCTTAACCCAATATTTGAGTTTTGAGCATTACTACATATCTCATTAAATATAAAATCAATCCACACATAGTTCCTTAATAAACGATATGTTTAACGTCATACAGAATGAATATTGACCATGTAGTTTTTAATATTTTTATAAAGACCTGGGTAACATTATGTGAATGAAATGTTATAGCTATAAACGGGATATGAACTTGGTTTCAATACATATCATGCTATAGAAAAAATCAAGCAATAATTTGTTCCTGAAAACGTTATCAATACATTTATGATTCAATCCAAGTGAAAAGGGAAATTTTTCTTCTCTTACTCTGGATGGACCAAGGATTGGAGATCTAGGTGTCATTATGTATCTCATTATAATAAATATCAATCTGCACATATTTCTTGGACAGATTGGTAGCTAAACAACATGCAATGAGGACTTTGGTAGTGCAGTTTATTATCTTATGGAAAGAATGTGAAGATGTTGTGCATTATTCTTATAAAGGGGACCAAATTCCATTATATAGTGAATATGTTGTGAGTGGAGATTATGCATGAGATATTTCCATTCATTATTCCTCTTTCAGATCCAAGATGTTTTCTCTAACCACTAAGGGGTGATATGGTTTTTCTTTTTACCCAAACGTGAGATATAGACCAATTTTTATGTGACCAAAAGAAGTATATCAACTCATGGTACTTTGGAGGTTTCTTAAAATCAAATTATAGGGACATTAACAATGAAATTTAATGTCTTATGTTTAGGAAGTATCGTGTCTGTCACACCAATGACCTTTTTTAAAATTCATTATTCATTTAATTTCCATTTCTGATTTGTTTTGGGGGTTCACCACTCATTTTGGTGAAATGGTGGGTTTTGAAAATTTGGGCCAAACCGTGAGCCCAATTCCAGATTTAAAAAAAAATTGTTTCTTCTATAACTCCTTCAATTTTTACTCTTTTATACCCATTCCACATCCCAATTAGCATACCCTGAAATATTAAAATCACCATATTCCTTTGGACCACATAGAAATCCAAAATCAAGTTGGATTTGGGTTTTTGATTAAGGTAATGGGCCTGCCCGTAAGCCCATTTCCTTCTTTAAATTATATTTTTAAATTTTCTATATCGCATTCATTTTTACTTTTTTCCAGTGGTTCTACCTCCCTCTCAAATAAAATATCAGATGGATCACCCCCATTATCGTTTTCACAATTTTGGAGCTTAGGTAAACTGCTAATTAGGGCCATCTTTCTTACTCTTTCTCAAATCTACCATATTTGATGAAGTAAAATGAATATTTCATAACTCCTACAATTTTCATCATTTTCCCCCCATTTCAGTCCCCACATGACCTAATATGACTCTTTATAACCTCTATACCAATTTTGGGTACTTGGAGATTCATATTTTGGTGTATTTAGGGAGATCTCTTTAATATTTATGCAAGTAAGTATTTCTCTATTAGATTTATCCTCATTTCATAGGGTTTCATCCCTTTTTCTTGATGTTCCAAAGTGTCCAGAACATAGGGTTCGTACCTAGGGTTTAACCATGATTCTTTTTGGTGAAAATATTTGTTCTAGGGCTCGATTTTTCATCCTTGTGGTGTCGGGTTGGTGCGGTTGATGTTTCAAACCATGTTTTGAGGGATTCGACAATTTCGGTTAGTGATTCCGTGGGTAAAAATTTAATGATGAGTTAGTTTTCTTGATTAAATAATTTTTCATGTTCCTTATATGCTG
Source organism: Viscum album (assembly GCA_963277665.1). Classification (NCBI taxonomy): domain Eukaryota; kingdom Viridiplantae; phylum Streptophyta; class Magnoliopsida; order Santalales; family Viscaceae; genus Viscum; species Viscum album. The sequence continues at coordinate 552,794,968 of OY728130.1, read as the reverse complement.
TGAATTATGCTAAAACCATTTTTGGTAGCAATAGTAAAGAATTTGGTATTAATGTAACATTTTTGTTTGAAGTGTGTATTTTTCAAATGTATTTCATGTGTTATATCTTGAGGTAGTTTTGTAAAATGTGGAAGTGATTTATTAGTTGTTGAAAGGGGATACCAATTTTTTTGGGTAATGATATAGTGTAATGTGGGCCTAAAGGTGGGGGGGTCTTTGAATGGGTTTTATGTGTATAACCTTATTATACTCCTTGAAAGTGTTTTAGAGATTTGTGTGTTGTCATGGGTGTCTTTTGTGATATTGTTCAAGGTGACTATATAACATTTTAAAGTAGATTATTACATGTTTATTGGGCTTCCAATTATGTTTTGGTAGGGTCTTGGTGTGCTTTTGTCTTAAAAAGAGGTTTCTGAAATGGGTTTTATGTGCAAAGCTTGGGTATACTCCTTATAATTGTTTTATGAAAGTTTTGAATGGTTTATTGAGTTGTGTCAGTGGTGAAACTATATCAGAAAACTCTTTTGGTAGGAGTATATTTTTAAAAGGTCCATTTCATTTTTTAAAAGGATGTTATGTCATATATATCATCATGGAAATATTTTATTAAATTGTTTGAAAGAGATATTGAGGTGTTAAAGTTAGGTGAATGTGATGTGGACTATTTTGTGTTAGTGGGATGTGAAAAATTGAAATTTTTATTATGAATGGAGTGTTATGTGCCATGTGTGTGGACTGATATATGAGTTTCGATATATTATAATGGTTTTATAAATTTTTTTAATGGTTTTGTGGAAGTGTTGAAGAAATGTGAAATGTGTTGTGGGTTATTTTGGTGTGAGTCGGATTTCAAAATCATTTTGAATGAAGAATGGTCTTTTGTGACTTCTGTGGTATACATATGGGCTTTTGGGTGAATTTTTGATGTAGAAATGATATTTTCATGTTCAATGTATATTTCGTGACTTGATGAACTTGTTTGAGCACAAGGGGAAAACCTGGGTATCTAGGTGGGTGGACGTGCACAAGTATGCCATTGAATTTGTGGGGTTTGGCCTCTGTTTCACTTAGCAAGATTGACGCTTACAACACTAACTAAACTATAATGATTATGATTGGGGACCACTATGTTATGGGTATGTTCCCTACTAGTGGATCATGCATGGGAATTGATATTTGTGATGGTTACTCTCACCGTGATACGAGGTACCTGGGACCCATAGCTAGCTAGTGCCTAGGGGTTAGTTCCTATTGCTTGTGGTAATTAGTTACTTTATACCTACTGTCGGCATATAGTACATTTGGATGAAAAATTAAGTAGCTTTTTTGTTTATTTTAAAAGTGTTAATCCTTTAAAATAACCCACTTGAAAAATGTTCGTATTCAAAGTTGCATCTTTTAGAAATTGTAACTAGCTTTTCTTGTTTTTTAAAACTTTCATGATTTTCGCCTTTAAATGTTTATCATATGGAACCTCTTAGTGGTAGTATCTTACTGGGCTTTGTATCACACCCTACTTACACCATTGGGTGTAAGTAGACTTTCTAATTTTTTTTTCATAGGTTTGGGTACAGGTTGTATGCCTTTGGTTTGGATTTTTAGTGGTCCATCATAATGCAGTGTCATGGAGATGGCTTGAGGGTGGTGCCTCTTTCCATGTGGCGGTTCTTGGGATGTAATTTCATGATTTTGTACCTTTGTAATGGTCTTAAAACATTGTTTAAAATTGTGTAATTCAGTTCTGAATTTTAGTAAAAGATGTTTTTGTTTGAAAAATCCATATTTGATTTATTGGATTCATTTGTTGTTTTAAGTATACAAACTCGGTTAAATCATTCCCAATTTTCAGTTTTTGATATTCATGCACTTGTGATAGCCCATGGGGATCAGGATCGCCCTTCGGGACTTGCCACGGGTCTGGTTGGGTGCTGGTTTTGGCGGTGACCAGATTCGGTTCGTGACAAAATGGTATCAGAGGAGGTTCGCTCTCGTTGAGTCATATTATTTGGGAAATAGTTGGGATAGTATGGAGTTAAGATTGTAAGGACATGAAATTCCGGTTATGGGTAGTGTGCTTGATCACCACACCTCATTTCTGGATTCATGTCACCAGGGGAAGTCGGGATTTATCTATGTCTTTTGGTTTTCTTGGTCTGATGATGATTTGGGGAAATGAAAAGAGAGTTAGGTTAATGGTCTCAGTGAGATTTCAGGGTCTGGAAATCCATGTGGATGCAGGGATATTCCCTAGAACACTCTCTGTGGTGGTGAAGTGATTGGAATATGGCTGCCAACCATATGTCCAAGTCACCCACTAAAACTAGTTTCCTCTCGCATTGTTTTCTGCTTTAGTTTACAAATCATGGAAAATTGGTTTTAAATTGACTTGGTTTTACGAAGCATAAAGTTTTTGTGAAATTATTTTCAAATAAATAGGGAATGGCTTCATTTATGAAATGGTGGAACTGAATTTTCAGAATTGTTTTGAAATGGAAAATAGTGTGCTTACACCTCTTTTGAAATCCGGAACCATATTGAAGTTGGTTTTCAAAAGTGTTTCCAATATAGTTTTCTAAACAATTAAAGGGTGTATTAATGGGATGAGATGTTTCCAAATTGATGTGAATAACTTGAAATTGAGTTCTTTTCTAAATGCTTGTGTCCTTATAAAATGTTTTCAAGATGTGAGTTGGTATTTTGATCTCATTGTTAGGAGTTTTGAGAAAAAGGATGGGTTGGTTGACCGTTTTGTTTTTCAAAAGTGGAAATAATTTTAGTTTTATCCATTGTTATTTCAATGATAGGCCAAAATCATGGGGTTATATAGGATTATAGATGGTTTATGGCATGACTGGATGCGTGTCGGGATGAATATGAGGAGGGTGCCCGGTGTGGCACAAAAACATGCATGTGTGAGGCCCATGGGGTACCATTGTTGGATACGCTAACCGCTGAACCATTGGTTTTCAAAGAAATGATTTTAAAGAAAAACATTATTACTTGATGAATTGTTTGTGATGGTGTATATTGTGTGTTTTTGGAAAATGTTGATGTTGTGGGATGTTTTGAGTCCAAGAACCCCTCTTGCTCGAACTATGTTTTGGGTTTTTGTTTGGTCGGTAAGCTGGGTAGAAGGACCGGTTAGTAGTATCCTATGAGATATGTTTCCATACACCTTTATGGTGGTTCCATTAATGTGTTTGGATCTGTTTTTTGGAATATTTTTACCAATTGAACAACTTGGTTGGGTCCTTGGGTTCTCCCGTTGGATAGGGTACGCCCCCAGTAAGGGTTAGTGCACAACTGAAGTGCATCCCAAATTATTTCACCGTTGTAAAATCCTCAAATTGATCAATGTAAGGAATCTTTTCTTGAGCTTTTTAGAATGAGTCTAAACCATTTAAATTCTTGTTTTTTTTGGATCCTCTTCTTGCAGAAGAGTGCTCGTGGATGGTTGAAAGAGACCATAGTTTCTTAAGCTACCTGATTCGTCAAAGGTGGATGTTGTCTGGGGTTGTCAGTATGGATAGTGACTAAGAGGGCCTCTGAGTCCTTCGTAGTATCTTTGAAGAAGGGGTTTATGTTAGACCACCCGTTTGGGAAATCTGGCCATGAGAGGCTGTTATGGAATCTTTCTGGAATGCTGTGATATTTGGGGATGTTGTATAAGGCCCCCTCCTTGTATTATTTCTATGTGTCACTTTGGTCATGTTCGGTGATGTGTTGTGATGTCGCGTGCTCATTTTATTTTAAAGGTGAAATTGTACAATATTTTGTGAGTCTTTTTTTAGATGTATTTATCCTTTCAGGAGATCTCGACATTCTCTATTTTAGAGGAAGGTGTTTAAATGTGTCCTTTATTTCTGTTGTTTCTCACCTGAAGAAACAAGGTGTGATGTGAGTGCATCCTCTAAACCCTTATTTTGTTGAAATTCCAAGTTAAGATAAAGTGTGTTTTAGAGTGTGTTTTGTCTTGGTGAACCCATCTGGGATTGCATGTAGTTTTTTGTAGCGTCGAAAGAAGAAATTCTATTCGGGGGTTTTCAAATCCTAAATGCGAGGACTAAGATTCTTCAATCATTCCAGCTCCAGTCATAGGTCCTGGAGAGAAGTTGGCATGTAGTCAAAAGAAATCCCAGTGTAGCTTTTAACCTTATAAAAATAACTATTCTCAGTATGAGAGATGGGAATAGTTTAAACATTTGGTGTTTTCATCTTGCTTCTTTTGTTCCCATTCGGTGGAAAGAGGTGGAGGGCCTCATCCCCATGTTATCTCCCAATGAATTTCTGTTCCCCTTTGGTTTCCTTTAGGTTCAGGGGAAAGGTTTTAGATTTGTCTGGATACGTTGAGAAAACATTTAGTAGTAACCATTCCCCAGAAAACCATGTAGGTATAAGGATCTACATGGTTAGAGCACAATTTCCCAAACTGTGCAGGCTAACCGTGCGGCCGTCCCAACTCTTTATGTTTTTGGGTTTTTCTCTACCGTCCTATATTGGTCAGTTAAGATGGTTGGTTCTTATTGTGCAAAGACCCACTATGAGTCTCATGTATATTATTTTGGAAATACCTAATGGGATTCTACCCCTTGTACCAGGGAGTTTGTTCAGGGCTCCCCTGTTAGTGTTTTGATTCTGTCTCGGAAAAAAAATTTAGTTGTCTCTTATGGTTAGAGATCCCATTTGTGTATCCTTGTACCAGTAACTCACTTTTGTACATGGTATTGGATTGGAAGTGGTTAGTCTCGTTAGGAGCTATATAACCACCTATATATTCCTTGGGTAAACGTTGGGATTTGCGAGTTCCCAATGGTTTAGTTATATAAAGGTATGTGTAACCTTGTTCGATGTTCTTGTTTGTTTGGGTAAATTTCTTGAACCTTGTTCAGATAGTGTTTGAGGATTTTTCTTTTAGGATAAATCTTGAATGTGTTTGATCATTTTAGTAAATAGGTTTATGTTTTGGTTGTGATGTATTCCTTCCTTAATTTATCACTGGAGGTGTATTGTCCTTTGGGGGCAAAGTTTAGCAAAGGAGTCCATTTCTGCCTTTCAGTTGGGTTTGGTTTTTTCTTTGTCCTTGATGGGGATTTCCGGGGGCAGAAAGTTTTATAGTGGGGAGAATTGTCACACCCATGACCATTTTTAAATTCATTATTCTTTTAATTTCCATTCCTGATTTGTTTTGTGGGTTTACCACTCATTTTGGTGAAAATGGTGGGTTTTGAAAATTTAGGCCAAACCGTGAGCCCAATTCCAGATTTAAAAACAAATTTCGTTTCTTCTATAACTCCTTAAATTTTTACTATCTTATACCCATTCCACTTTCCAATTGGCATAACCTGACATATTAAAATCACCATATCCATTTGGACCACATTGAAATCCAAAATCATGATGGATTTGGGTTTTTGATTAAAGTAATGGGCCTGCCCGTGAGCCCATTTCCTTCTTTAAATTATATTTTTAAATTTTTTATATCTCCTTCATTTTTACTTTTTTACCATGATTCCACCTCCCCCTCAAATCCAATATCCCGTGGATCACCCCCATTATCGTTGTCGCAATTTTGGAGCTTAGGTGAACCATGAATTAGAGCGATCTTTCATACTCTTTCTCAAATCGACCAGATTTGACGAGGTAAAATGAATCTTTCATAAAACCTTCAATTTTCAACCTTTTCCCCCATTTCAGTCCCTACATGACCTAATATGACTCCTTCGAACCTCCATACCTGTTTTGGGTACTTGGAGATTCATATTTGGATGGATTTATGGCTATATCTTCAATATTTTTCCAAGTAACTATTTCTCTATTTTATTTCTCCTCTTTTATTAAGGTTTCATCCCTCCTTCTTGATGTTCCAAAGTTTCCATAACCATTGGTTCGTACCTAGGGTTTAACCATGAGTCTCTTTGGTGAATATTCTTGGTCTAGGACTGGATTTATCATCCTTGTGGTGCCGGGTTGGTGCGGTTGATGTTTCACACCATGTTTTGAGGGATCTGACAATTTCGGTTGGTGATTCCATGGGTAACCATTTAATGATGAGTTTGTTTTCTTGATTATATAATTTTTCATGTTCTTTATATGCTGTGAATTATGAAAAAACCATTTTTGGTAGCAATAGTAAGTCATTTGGTATTACAGTTAAATTTTTGTTTGAAGTGTGTATTTTTCAAATGTATTTCATGTGTCATCTCTTGTGGTAGTTTTGTAAAATATGGAAGTGATTTTTTAGTTGTTAAAAGGGGATTCCAATTTTGGTTGGGTAATGATATAGTGTCATGTGGGCCTAAAAAGGAAGGTGGGTCTTTTAATGGGTTTTATGTGTATAACCATGTTATACTCCTTGAAAGTGTTTTAGGGATTTGTGTGTTCTCATGGGTATCTTTTGTGATATTATTCAAGGTGACTATATAACATTTGAAAGTAGATTATTACATGTTGATTGGGATGCCAATAATATTTTGGTAGGGGATTGGTGTGATTTTGGCTTAAAAAAGGTTTTTGAAATTGGTTTAATGTGCAAAGCTTGGGTATACTCCTTATAATTGTTTTATGAAAGTTTTGAATGGTTTATTGAGTTGTGTATGTGGTGAAACAATATCAGCAAACTGTTTTGGTTGGAGTAAATTTTTAAAAGGTAAATTTCATTTTTGAAAAGGCTGTTATGTCATATGTATCATCTTGGAAATATTTGTTTATATTTTTTGAAGGAGATATTGAGGTGTTAAAGTGATGTGTGTCTTATGTGGATAGTTTTGTGTGAGTATGATGTGAGAAATTGAATATTTTATTATGAAAGGAGTGTTATGTGCTATGTGTGTGGGCTATTATATGAGTTGGAATATCTTATAATTGTTTTACAAAATTGTTTAATTGTTTTGTGGAAGTGTTGAAGAAATGTGAAATGTGTTGTGGGTTATTTTGGTTTGAGTCGGATTTTAAAATCATTTTGAATGAAAAATGTACTTTTGTGACTTGTGTGGAATACAAATGTGTTGTTGGGTGAATTTGTTATATAGAAATGATATTTTCTTGTTCAATTTATATTTCTTTACTTGTTGAACTTGTTTGAGCTCAAGGGGAAAACCTGCGTATCTATGTGGGTGGGTGTGTACTAGTATGCTAATGAATCCGTGGGGTTTGGCCTCAGTTTCAATTAGCATGATTGACGCTTAAAACTCTATCTAGACTATGATGATTATGATTGGGGACCACTAGGTTAGGGGTATGTTCTCTAATAGTGGGTCATGCATGGGAATGGATATTTGTGATGGTTACTCTCACCGAGATACTAGGTACCTGGGACCCACAACTAGTTTGTGCCTAGGGGTTATTTCCTATTGATTGTGCTCATTAGTAACATTATACTTTCTGTCAGCATAAGATACATTTTGATGGAAAATTCAGTAGCTTTGGTGTTTATTTTAAATGTGTTAATCCTTTAAAATAGCCCACTTGAAAAATGTTCTTATTCAAATTTGCATCTTTTAGAAATCGTAACTAGATTTTCATATTTTTGAAAACATGCGTGCTTTTCGTCTTTAAATGTTTATCATATGGAATCTCTTAGTGGTTGTATCCTACTGGGATTTGGATTACACCCTACTTACACAATTGGGTTTAAGTAGACTTTCATATTTCTGTTTTACGGGTTTGGGTATAGGTTTTATGCCTTTGGTTCGGGTTTTTAGCGGTCCATTGTGATGCAGTGTCATGGATATGGCTTGAGGGTGGTGCCTATTTCCCTGTCGTGGTTCTTGGGCTGTCATTTCATGAGTTTGTACCTTTGTAATGGTCTTCAAAAATTGTATAAAATTTTGTAATTCAGTTTTGAATTTTAGTAAAATATGTTTTGGTATGAAAAATCCAGATTTGATTTCTTGGATTCATTTGTTGTTTTAAGTATAAAAACCCGGGTAAAGCATTCCCAATTTTCAGTTTTTGATACCCAGGAAATTGTGCCAGCCTGTGGGGATCCAGAACGCCATTTGGGACTTTCCATGGGCCGGGTCGGGTGACAGTTTTGGCAGTGACCAGATTCGGTTCGTGACAGTGTCTTTTAATTTTACATCATATGACTAGGACCTTATGTTATGCAGTTTATCATCCTGTGACATGGACATTGATTCCAAAGCGTTTAAAATCTGCTGCATAGATTTCACTTCTTACATTTTATGTTTGTGCAATAATGACCAACCAAAAAATTAAATGTCTTACAGCTATGATATATATTGTTCTAGATAGTTTAAAATATAACAGCTTTGATGAATGTCATGTGATTACAAAAAATATTTATTTAGGAACTTTGTAATGGTTGGTGTAGTAATGATATCTCTGTCCATTGAGATCAAACAATAATATTCACTACAACATAACCAATATATGGACTATGGTCCCTCCCAATTTGTATTATGTTTTGGAGGATTCTTCCTCGGTATCATTGGTTCCCTAAGTAACAATAACAATTCTCCATGGAGGAATGAACAGAGGTGGAAAATTTTGTTAAAGGCACTCACTCTACAATTTTTAAAGACCTCCATGTGATTCAAGATATGTAATATTTTTTCATCCAGTCGATTCAATTTGTCAAATAATTTATGGGACTACTCATCAATAGAAATTTGGTCACATTTGGAAATATGTAGTAATAGTAATTTATGCTCATTGGGAAGGAGTATTCATGTTCCATATACCAGTGAGTATTGAGTTTTATGTATAGTAGAATGGGTTATAATTTTATAATCCTATAATGAATTTATGAGTATGTCAGACCAATAATTTTTATATTTATCAATTGTATTTTCGAGTACGTTTGATATAGACTTTTTGAAAGCCTATATTTGTCTATTAGCTACTACATAGTATTGAGATGTAAGGTTGGATTTGATATTATAATCCAAATATTGAATTTCCACCTCAGCAGAACATAATTTGGTTCTATTATCCATCATTATCTTGTGAGGGACAAAAAATATAGTAATGATGTTTTCTTTAATGAAGGTGAAAATGATTTTGGTTCCAAATTATTCATGCGATATTACCTCATCCCATTTGGAGAATAAATTAGTACTAGTTGGGATGTACTTGAACTACATACCCATAGCTGAAGGATATGTCTCAATAACATCCATTACCAATATATAAAATTGATATGATTATTTGGCTATATGTAGAAACTCTTGGGGTCTATGGATAAAGTTTCCATGTAATTGGTAGGAATGAGATTTGTTTTCGAATTATGATCAATTCTGTGTCACCGAAGGCGAGAATTATCCAAGACTTTGGATTTTATCATAAGTCATGTACACTAAGTGGTGGGAACCACACTATCTTAGATGTACATATTTTATATTTGTTGTATCCTCTTCTCTATCGAAACAACTAATAAGGACTCCATAAAAGCATCATTTATAGAGCACTATATGGTGATTTGGGCCATCCGAAACATAGAAGATAACTCCTTGATATCCAATTTTATCTTACACAACTATATCTAGTGTGATTGATCCATCCTAAATGTTGTCCATAATGGGAGTCATACATCCCATGGTAAGGCCATATAGATAAGTGATGGATCTCATTTCATTAATCTATTCTACTCTAATTTGAACAAAAGGTGGGACTATTCATTTATGGGTGATGTTAATGACTATTTAATCCTAGTAAAGATCTTCCATATCAATATCTGCATCTTACAATGCATCATCTAAGACATTTTATGGTCACTGGATGTGTTCTTATGTTAGGTAGGAGGAGAAATATTCCATCAACCCTCAAACATAGTCATATAGGTATATTATCTCATCTTTTCTAGGGGTCTAATCATTATTGATATGCTTGACTACCAAGTATAAATTTCATTTCACCACTAAATGGTCTAATTTTAGTTGGATTTCTATTTCCAAGCTAGAAATGAGGGCATGATATTCTAACTCATTTTTTTGGAAAATCGTATAATAACATAAAGGTGTACAGTAACACTACCTTTGCTGGGAAAATGAGAACATACCCAAAAAACCTTATTATGTTTATGGATATCCATTACATTTCCTATAGGGCTCCTCTATGTGCTATAAAAATATATATCACATGATTGGAGGGCAACTTGAATGGAGAATATCTCTTCCCCTAGAAGTTTAGTATTTAATGATTTCATTTTTGTAGATGGGTAGTCTACAAGCGAATCTTACAAGGCCTAGACTATCACTAAATTTTGAGGTACTAATTATATATAATATGTTTTTAGAATAACCTCCCATAATTAAAATTTTCCAATCACTGTAGGTTGACTGAGGATAATTTTGAGCAGGTTATTTCAAGAGACCAATTGGATCTCATGGCGATTTATGCAATGGATCAGCTCTTGGACCATGAAGATTAATATAAGATAGATCTCTTGGAAATCTTAATAATGATCCTCTGCATCAATCATTGTTCAACTAAGATAAGAATAGTTGTTTTCATTTTTGTTTCATTCATTTGTGCAAGGAAGGTGCCCACTGATTTCCATAGGGCCATCATATATTGGATGTGTGGTGTTCCATCAACAAGTGGAATTAATACTAGTGTTATAAATAGGTACTTTCTGAGGTTAGAGAATTGGTTTGGAAAGTCCTTGGTCCACTGATATGTGACCCCCTTATTCATTAGTATTTTAATGGGAAAAAATATCATATCAATGATGGTTATGAGGAGTAAGATATAGGCCAAAATTCATTGATTTACTCTCAACACATTATGGTTTGGAGGAGGTGATAAGCATAAGATATATTTTATCTACTATGGGTCTACTTCGATGACATGATGGAATACAATGATTCAGAGATACATTCCTGAGGTTACCCAAACATGGAATTTTATGTGGTTTGTCTTTAGGATATGTTATCATATCTAGTTGAAGATAGTATCTCGGTTAGACAAGTGATTGGAATGTTTTTGGGACATGGGCACTAGATCGTCAACATATCATTCAATAATCTTCCCTAGAAATTGATTGAACATGTAGTTCATGACACATTGGTATGTGAAACTGTAATTATTTAAGCATAAGGGAATTTCCCTAGAGAAAAATACTCTTTGTGTGGCTCTGATGGATTTGGATTCATCATATTTTGGGGCCATCTAATTTCTGTGTACCCTGAATTTACATCTATGAAGGTGAGGCCTTGTTAACCAGTAATCATGTCAATTAGGATTTATATGATTAGAACTGGAAGTTAATTTTTAGATGATGTTGTTTGAGATCATTGAAGTTTATGGAAACCATAATTTCCCACTTTTCTTCTTCAACTATACTATGTAGTCTAGTCATTTTGATACATAACCTCTCATGTAAATTCTTCATTGATGAGCATATCCACCATAACCACAATTTTTTATGTGTGATTTGGGTGTGTCCTTATGGATTCATTTTTGTATCCCTAGTGATCTTCTGGAAAATCCAAGTGATGGGTGGCCACCAAAGGGGGACAACTGAGAATCTTTGTGTATTCCCATGAAAACACATATCGATGATGCTTTAAGAAGAAGGTATATAAAACATGTTCTATAAGATTAATTCACTCACTAATCAATGTTTTTCATGGATATTCTTTGTACCAAGACTTATCTCTATGAGTACATCTATAGTCGTAGAGATGCCTTCCTAAAATTATGGAGAGTTGTTAATTAGGGTTTACTCTTCTTACTCTTCCTCACATTTTACTTTTTTATTCTCCTTTTGTGAGGTGGGTGATAAAAGAAGATTCTTGGATTTAGGGGAGGATTAATCATTTAGACATCCGAACGATGAAGAAATCAGTTATATGTCAATCATTGGAGTGAGTATTTTTTGGATCTATAAAGGTGAGACAAGGGGGATGAGAATGAGAATCTAGATTTTCTCCCATTAATATGAAAAATTCTTCATACCTAGCTGATGAAATATGGATTTTTTAAGATTGATGGATGGAATGGAGAAAATATCATCCAGGCATCCATTAATCACCAATGTGTTGACAACATCACTTTTATTAATGGGTTGAGTGTACTATACACTATGTTTCTTTAAAGGGATAGCTGTAATTATCTCCATTCTATTTGGTAATTTAAATGAGTGATAATGTTTGAGATGCATTGTTTCCCTTCCTTATAGTAGAATTATACACAAATTTACTATGAAACAGAAGATTTGAATCTAAATTTATCACTGTGCAATGTAAAAATTTGGAATGTGATACAATATTTGAGTGATTGGTGGTATGATGATGTAATTTTAAGATGATAATATTGAAATGGTCATCCCAACAAGACATAGATGGATGCATCCTGTCAAACAACCAATAATTCTGAGTCGAACATGTGATATATAAACTGAGTTCTTAACGTGACCTCTCATGGGATATTTTTCTCATTATTATTGTAATCCTATAACATCATAGTGGAGGGGGAATGTGAGATTCATCGAAACCATATTGGTGAAGTTTGAAAAATGGAATGAAAATTTTTCATGATTTATTGTCAATAAAGGCTCATTTGATATAAATTTAATTTATCCTATCAGGTTTATAAATGTTACTGATGTTTCCTTGTATGATAGAATTTTCATCCTGGTATTTGAAATAGATGATTTTGTGTGATTCTATATGATAATTATCTACATGATATATTTCAACATTGTAACCCTCAACTCTTATCTCTTGGGGCTTTACAAGGCATCTATGAGTGACTCCCAGATGACTTTTGATGGAATAAAAGAATCCAGGATAGAATACATGGATAGATTGGTTCAAAATGTGAGACTTCTTATCGATAGGTTTGTGTTTTCAAGTACGGGGATGATCTTTTTCATGTGATTTGTGAACTAATGTTCTTGATATAGATAGACTATCCCATAAATTAGGAGTTGAATGTTCTTCCACTCTTGGTGGAATATTCTAACTTGGTCTTCCTGTACTCCAAGGATGATTTGGTGGTGGTTTATCCTCTAATAGATCATCCTAGATGATTATGTTAAGGAATAACCTATAATGTGTGGGGGGAATTACCTTATTCCTTCTGATATTTATGAAGAGATATCCAATGAATTTTTGTTGTGTAGATGGTTCAAGCATGGATGTTCTTAAATTGTTTACTCTTGGAACAACCACATGTTACCCTATAACCTCAATTTTTAAAAAATCATCCCTATGTTAACAAATCATGTGTAAGGAATTTGTGTTTATAATGATGTTGATAATATATTAAGACAACCATTAAGTGTATAAATGTAATGGAATTGAAGATCAAATCCTCATCCGTTAATGATTCTATCAGATTAATAAAAGCATTTATTGTTGGATTGTTGGGTCCTGTGTTTCTGGGACTATTGGAATGAAGTCCACTAATGTGATGGAAAACATCTTATTTGATATAGTATCATCTTATATCATTTTATTCCTACCATTATGGGCATTATTTTTTTAGTGGACTCAATTTTAGAGGATTGATCTATCAATGATTTTGTCTATATTGTAGTGGGAGTATCCGAAGGAATATTTGGATGTTTAAACTATTGTTAGAGAATATCATGATATTGAATGATCATTTTTTTGACCATCAAGTCAAAAAGGTTATATACACTCTTTACATTAATTTTATTCATCTAAATTAGTGGTAGAATCATACACAAGTAGCTTGATGGGGGGATGAAGTTTTGTGAACCTGGTGGTGGCATACCACATATATTGGTAGGAGGGATTATTTGATTGATACTAGATGAATTGGGTAACGGGGTTGTTTGTTAAAGTCTATTGAATGTGTCTTCTGGTGGTATGTCACAGGATTTGATTGGTGGGATTTCTTAGATGTTGTAATGTGATTCTACTGGATGGACGAATTATAGAGTAAATATTTATGTTCCCGCTAATAATTGGACACAAACATTGATTGGTGAAATTATCTAGAAGGGAGAGAGGTATGGCCCTACCCCTTGGTTATAGGTAACTAACTTTAGTGGTATGTATTGTATTCACGGGTCTAGGTGACATGGTCCAGTCAGTTGGGGGAAACTATCTCATAATGTTGATGGCCCAATACTTCATTACATAAGCGATATAGATTATTTTTAGAATCAATTTTTATGGAATCATATGTGTTTTGGATGAGTTTATATTTGGCCTCTTGATCCACCCCCTAGTTTAAGGGAGGGACATGTTTATTTATTTCAAATAAATTCCCTTTAAATGTTCAAATATGATGGTTGGTGTTTTCTACATCAGGACCACCGAGCATCACTAATCAGATGATTTATGGGGATTCATATTCTAGGGGTCCTATTGGGTAGTCTCTAGGGTTAGGGTCATATGATTATGATGGTAATAATATACTATGGAGTTTGAGACCCATCATTAAAGATTCTTTTTTGGTTATGGAATCCTTAATGAGGATGAAGACATAGCATGGGTAGTAGCACATGAAGGCATTGGTGAAATATGGAAGGACATCATTTTATTGAAGGGTGTTCATGGAAACAAGTTCTTATATATATGAAAAAACAATCAAGAAAAACCATTCAGATTAGAATGTTATTTGAAAGAACACATTAATGATTGATTATATTTTATTGACCTCTATTATCAAGGGAGTGGGGCCTGAAAGATGGGTGACACTATCATCTTGATTTAGGTTTGACATTGGGTTCACTATTTTTTTTTCCGTGAGAACATGATTTTACATCATCAAATGGTTTCAAACGGTTTTTTTCGTGGAAAAGGTAACACCAAAGGATTCTATATCCATGTGGAATAGGGACTTTTTTTCTTATGGATGGCACTAGCTGAGAGGATTGGCCATTGATGCATAAGAACTCACATTGTTCGAGAGGAAGGGAGGCCAGGCTCAACAAAACCCTTCTGGGGGAATGGTTTCCTACTCTAGGACACACTTATAGATTTAATATATGTTCATCAATCCATTATTAAGTCCTAATAATGATTTGATTCATCCTATAGAAAACAATAAATTATTATCATGTATAATATTTACAATCATATGTATGTATCAGAGGTTCTTCGTCAATGGATACATCTATATGTATCCAAGGTTCTCCACTAATAATTTCCTCTTATATAAAAAATAGTGATTAATTGGTTGTAATTATGATGATGATGGTTTTCAATACACCCAATGGGGAACTCCATAGTGTGGTTTCATCATGGTAGATATGAATTTTTTTCATATTAGGATTGAACAAATGTGATGGGTTCCTATATATCCTCATGAAAGGAATCATAAACCATTAAATTTGATGCCTCTTAATTGGGAACATCATACCCTTTAAGTTCATGCTCTAATTACCTAACAATACAGTTTAATGCTAACTATAAAGGACCTCAAGGTGGAAGGTAACTATTAAATGCTTGGTGTGGGACTTTGATCGGAGTAGAGAAAGGAACTTAGAAGTGATATGAATTTCCTGGTTGAATTGGACCATGCTAGGAAGGTGGAACAGTGGAAATATGGATGATATATGGTGTTGGGTTTGGACCTCGGGGATGCTTCCTACCCATCCCATCTGGATAGAAATCAAATCCCACATCGTTTAGTTGGTCTTGCAAGTTTCTTTTGACCTTTTATTATATTAAATTGGGAATTACCACTGAAGAAGATTCCCTGGTAAATGGGATTTATTATTAGGAATTAATTGTGAGGAGGATTTCCATTATATGTATAGTTT
Source organism: Viscum album (assembly GCA_963277665.1). Lineage (NCBI taxonomy): Eukaryota > Viridiplantae > Streptophyta > Magnoliopsida > Santalales > Viscaceae > Viscum > Viscum album. The sequence continues at coordinate 552,779,265 of OY728130.1, read as the reverse complement.
TGGGATTACTCTAGAGACCACTTCCCCTGATAAGATGTTGGGGCTTATAGAAAGTAGGTGACCCATTGATATTGGTCCTTAGGTAGAGATCCTACATATCGTGATTATAAAAGGAATCATATTTCTCATAGTTGAAGATGGTGTTAGGTATTAAAAACAATTTGTTTTCCTTTTGGTTAGGGATCATGTGGATATCATGATTACCACAATCCTCCAAGCCCACTAGAGTCATGCTTAGTCTGAGAATCAAGATGAGGTGAATGATCTGACAATCCACACAATCTACTTTACACTGATATTGGATAGATGTATTTTAGAACTCACACTAAGGAAGCACTCTAAATGAATACTAGATGAAGATATAAAGGATTAATATGGTCAAAAACATGCATCAAACTAGGAGGACGTTGTGATCATGGATATCCTATATATACACACGAGTCAGGAACAGTCTTGATTGAATGAGAGATACAAGGGGAAGTTGAAGGTAAGGAAAACAACAATTCTACTTATCCGAATATAGATGAAGTGGAGGCTATGAAATTAATTTACCATTTAATTACCCTGTATAGGGTGTAGGTTATAGAGAATGAGGATGGAATAAATTGGGAAAGTGATGAGGGTACTCCTGTTCCAATCCCATCTCCGAAACAATATGCAAAGGAGTGAGGATAATCAAGATTAAAGCCATCTACATTAAAGGATAGGGGCTTGATCTTAGATTTATTCCCTAAAATTTTAACTATAGGGAGGGAGGCTGATCTTATTACATGATTGATAGAAAAAATATCAAAATAGTTTCCCACTATGTCGAGAACTGGAGGATTCAGTTCATCGAGATGACTAAGATATGACATTTTCATGGCCCTCTTATCACATACCTAGAACTCCCTAACCTTATCCATGGAGTATGTGTCCTCATGATTGTAGGAATACAAATATACTCACACCTTGAGAGCCCTAAACATCTAGTAGGACATGTGTGGGAGACATCATAAAGAAGGAATGAAAACCAAAATTGGAAACATGTCTGTGTGACATTTTCCATGGTTTTGAATGTCAATAGGTTTTAATAGAGGTTTCATCTTTCATATAAGAGAACTGGAGGAGTAGGGGCCCTTCCCCAGATGGATTTGAAGTGGGACTCATCAGAAGCAAGAGTAGGGTACGGGCGAGGGTGATCCAAGGGAGGATTGTGTTTCATTTTTTTACTCTTGTGTACCTAGGTGTGGGGTTGGTACCTTCGGTGATGGACCACCTGGGTAACTACACTTGGGATATACCTTGATCAAGCCTTCACAGTTTTCCATCGGTGTTCCTAGATGTGGATTGCATTGATCCCTAGTTAAAGAAGGGGATATCAAATTTATTTTTAACAACAAGAGAGGAGTGAGTGAATCTCTTAGGTTTTTTTATTTTGATCCCCAGTATAACTTTTGTTTATCTACCCCCTTTAATTATCTCTTCCTAAGGTTTTTAAGAGATTGTAGAATATTTTGAAGTGCTTGGGAGATGAAATAAAGTGATCATAGTGTCAGTATGCCTTATCATATTTCCATACATCCAAATGAAGACCCCATGGTCCTATTTATTACAAAATATGTAACCCGAGGTTAATGGGTTGTCTTACTGACGGGCGAGACATAGGAATCTCACATAGTCTCTCTCTCAGACCAGTCCTTCAGATGCTCACACATATACCCTGAGCATCGATAATGCTTTTTGGTACCTAGGAGAAGGACAATTGGAGGGTGTTTCAATACATTTACTTATTTGTTTCTCTTATTCTCTTCTCCATAAGTAATTTTTCATTGGAACTTTTTTACTCATCTGACAAAAAATTGTTTCAAAAAATGCACACTATGATTTTTACATGGATCACCCTATCGGGCTAGTCTAAGGTTTGTGTAATGGTTATGTAACTATGTTCCTAAAACACTAGAAAACAATTATTATTATTTATATATAAAATATATATTTAAAAATAACACTCCTAAATCACTATTCAATCAAATTATATATGATCAATGCCTCTTGTCACATGAGTAACTCACCGATCCTAGCATGAAAACATAATTTTTCAAAATATTTGTTTCTGATAACACACCTGTATTGGTGTGTGTATTTTATAAAAACTAAGGATATTCTAGTGATATTATGTTCTATTAAAATTATATTCGTGGTCACCATTAATTTCAATTTAATATTATAAATAGCCTATCAAATACCATCTCTTTAAGTCTCTACTCTAGTCCTCTATAATTTAATCTATCTATGATAATCTATAAAACTACTATATGTGGTTTTAGACAATACAAATACATTAATATAATAATAAATTATCAAAAATTAGTTATTACTCCATATTAATAGGATCAATACATGTCTTATTCCCACCTAAATGAGGAAAATAAATACCATTCAATTTGAATAAATAGACTCTAATCCTTAATACAACATCTCTGAAAAAATAAATATTTCACATAATTTTTTTTCTATGGTATGATAAAATGTAATACGTTGTAGGATCCACCTATCAGAGATCCAAAACAATATAGTCTACTTTACCAAGTTGTAAAAGAGGGTTTTAATCAAGTTATGCAGTCATGGTTCGCTACTCGGAATCATGAATTACTATAACTAAGTCCATTTTTTTCCTTCCCAAATATCCTATGTGAACTAAAAAAAATCTCACCATGATCTTATATAATTTACTGGCATACTTAACCAACTAGAGTTTGGATGTTTACATTTTGGTGTAGGATCCTTAGTTATTGTAATAAATAAAATCATTAGAAAAATCAAATGTATACTCTCTAAAAATTAAGGGTATGTAGTGAAATTTGAATCTCATTCTCAATAGAGACATGGTATTACCATTTTCCTTCAGTGTCGGTATCCTATTTTTTCCGTTTTCATTGAAAACACATGTTCACACATTTCACACTTCCATATGTCTCTATTCTAAAATCATTATAAAATGTGGAATTTTATTCATCTTAGGAATAGTAATAAGAAAATATCCAATGATATTTATAATCATGTGGTCATCCCTACATAGTTACCCATCATGTATTATTCTCTCCATGATATATGGTCTATCAAAAATCTAGTGAAATAAAAATTTATTTATTCACCTACTATGATGTAAATTATTCTTTATGGAAAAGAACCATCACACAACCTTTTAGTATAGTGTATCCGTTTTTTTAGGATAAATAATATGTCTCTCTTATAGATTTAACGTACATATAAAAACATAATGAATTGAATGAATCCCTAACAAACCTTTAAGAATGAAATCACCACAAAAAACATAGTTAAATTTAATGATAAGGAATATTTCTCAAGAATCACAATATATATAAACCCCAAATGTACTTTTTTAAACAATTCATATTAGGTTTTTTGAAAATTTAATAATAATCTCTTCTCTGCCATGCATAGTAAATCAATGACTCATCAGCCAAAACTATACTATTATATAAGAATAAATTGGTTTGGGAAACAAGAGTTTGATAAAATAATCCTCATCATGTAAATTCAATGAACTGCCTGATTTGAATATACTTCACTTTAGATACTTTTCTGCCAAATCATCATTCAAATTGCCTCTCACTATGTGGAAATATCAACTTTTTTAGACATGTAAAAAATAAAATACATCAAAATCACTCTCTCTAGAATCAGTAAATTCTCTCCCTTTTCTAATGATCATAATGCGTACATCATTAAATTTTTATAAATTAGAGTTTGAATCAAACTAAATGATCTGAGGAAATAAAACTGACCATGCATAAAGATGAATTTACAATGTGAGTGGGGGTCTTTATCACCAAAATAATCTAGAGTGATGGGGTTTTTAGACACATTTAGCTAAAATAATCAATGGGTGGAGCATTTGTTATGATATTATAAATATAATTTATAGCCAAAACTTAACCCATTTCACAGACTCTTACACACAATCCTCCATTAAGAAATAGAAATTGTCATATTCACTCATTATTATTTTTTTGAATATGATTCTGCTAATATTTATCACAATTTTATTGTTAAAAATGATTTAAATTAAGGATACTACATGAATTCCATTAGAATTATTTTTTCATCCATACAAATTGAGTACATGCTTGATTTTCCATGACATATTCAAACTCCATTGTGCTTATGGATATTCAGTATTAGTTTTTTTAACTTTTCCATGACATAAAAATGCTTCCAAGGTAAAACATATATCCATATGTAGATTTACGATCATTAAGTGAACCTTCCCAATTGTAATCCACATAAGACATCACAAAATATTCTGAATTTATATAATAAAATAGATTAATGTACACTATTTGGTTGATATATCAATGTATTCATTAAATACCATTCATTTGAATTTTTATTGGATATTATTTTAATAGTAAAAACGAAATGTGGGAAACAAAATTTCTAGTAAATTGGATGGTAAATAACGTAAAAAAACGATCCAACTATTGAGAGTCAAATTAAAATAAGCACCATCCCCATATTCTGAAAAACTTATTTGAGTCTCAACTATGGTATCCATTTGTTTAGAATCATCAATTTAGATCCTCTTCAGAATACAATTGGAATATTATTTTTGGATAAAAATTTCCCATTATTCATTTTCATAACTTATTTATATAGTATAAAAACTAATTCTAAAATTAGATACATTTAAAATTCAACATTCATAAGTTATAAAATTTATTTCCAATAGTTTTCATACGAGCCCTAAAATATGACTTCATAAGAATATATAAGCACTACCAAACACATCACATTAATCTTCTTAATATGTAGGTTGTGATAAACCCTATATTCTACATTAATGAAGCATCTTGAAATAATTTTCTACCCATGTTTACCCTTTTATTAGTGCTTATTTTATCCTTTATAAATAATTATCTTATAGAAAAACACAAACTTCAACTTCATGAATAGTAAATTTATTTATTTTATCAATATATTCTTTTTATTCAAGGACTCAATTTTGGAATAATGATTTTACATACACTTGATAGGATTTCAAAAAAATTTACATATTCATAGCTATGAATATTTGAATAATCTTAAAAATAGATACACGTTAAAATGTCTTATCAACACTAATGCATTTATTATGGAAATACACATTACACACTATTAATATCTTGTTCATTTTCACTTTTTAATATTCATTAATTATGTTTTCAGAAAACCCAAATGGTTCTAATCATGTTCTTATTTTTTGGCCTCCATAAAAAAGCTCATGTATTATTTTTCATAATTTTTTCATGTTCCTCATGCATCACATTGAACAAAAAATATATGGGAGCATCATCAAATTACACTAGTTACACTTAAGATAACAATATTGTATAATATTATGTATTTATTCTTCATCTTTGGGTAGGATTTATCCTATCACCAATGATATTTTTTGTAGTGGTATTATCCTTTTCATATAATTTTTTTATTATTTACACCCAGATCAATTCCCCTTATCATTATATATATCATCAATGTTCTTTAAAATCTCATTAAACTCCCCCTAGTCTAGAAACATCTTTATCACTTTCCTCCTAAATTTTTTTTTTTTTTTTTTGAATTTTCCTCCATCATAGATAAAATATGATCACATATATTCAATGTCTATTGACATTCATTTATGGACACATCTTAGATCTAAAACAAATTACAGAATTCTTTCTTAAAGAATTTATATTAAGTGATTTTGGATAAATTAACCAGAATTATTCATTAATATTTATGTGCTTAAAAATTTTATTCTTTTATTTTTTATATAAAAAATGTACCTTTTTTAAATAGTTGAAAATATTTTAGTCTCCTCTTCTATCCATACAAGATTTCTTGTGGAGCGTTTTCCTCATTTTGGAATTACAATTCTTAATTATACGTATTATTATTTTTCAAAACTAATTCTTTCCAATACTTATTTAATTTGTAATTTTAAATAACAATAGTTATATCCATGTTTTTGATAATCCACTTTCTAATATTATCAAATCTATTCTATTGATGAGTTATCATGGATGACACTTGAGGCTTAATCCCCTGTTTCTTATAATATTCTTCTACATGATTATTTTTAAACTATATTCCCTTTTTTCTGAGAATTTTTATTTTTTACACCAATCATCGGGAAATTATATTAGGTATCAATTTATACACATGAATACCCATAATAGTGATTAATTACCATCAAATAAATACATCTTGATAATAACATAAAAAGAAAATATACCTTTTTATAATCAAAATATTAAGGAATTATTAGTATACAGGCCTCCACAAGATCAATATCTAACACTGTGGATTAGTTTTTCTTCTTTGCCTCAAATTTAATATGATTAGTCATGTAATTTTGACAAGAATCACTTGTATGAGTATTTTCACATGTAATCTTGTGAAATTAACATTTTCTATAATTATTCACAATATTTTTTTTGATTATTTGGCTCACTTACATGAGTCACTCAAGATATAGACAATTTTCATCATCCTTGGATAGTACAAACCAATATTCCACACTAATCATGTAAATATCTACATAGGTTATTTTTTATTATTTCACAAATAAATGATAAATAGATTTTAAAATTTACCCCTTATTCCTAAATTCCAAGCCTTATCTTGAATTACATAACTTACTAAAACCTAGAAGTGTGTGCAAAAGTCCTTCCACTAAGAGTGTATGCATTCTATGAAATACTTTCCAGAAATATGAGACCTTTATATTTTCTAAATATGTCCAATCCACTTTTTCATATTTGATCTTAGTAATAGTATTTTCATTTTCATTCAGCTGAATAGTAAACTCACTATCAATAAGCCATAAACCAAAATTTCTTATTTATCTCAGATATATCATATAAATTTTTTCTTTATCATATATTCTCTTCAACTTTCATGAATGTTAATTAAATATTAATTATTAACACATATGTTACTCTCAAGGGAAAAAATGTTTCTTTATATATTGAAACATGGAGAATCGATGCTTTGTATTTCCCATGTTTATTGAGGTTATAAGATCATGATATATTCCTATCCAAATCTACTAAGGTACATCCCATTAAACCCATGATGCAAAATAATATTATTTGTTCTCAAATCCTTTGAATTTAATCAATAACTATTTCAAGAATACATAAATAATGGAAAAACATGCTTATTTATTGATGTATTCTCTATCTAAAAAAACAAATCCATAATTGAGATCACATAGGTATTTATCCCATTTTTACATGGAAATTGAACCTAAATTTTTGAATCCTTTATTCCTTTGGGTTATGAATGGAAGGCTTTTAAACGTCTCCCAAAACAAAGTTCCTTTGGGGATTATTATTTTTCATAATTATTTATGAAAATTTTCTTTTTATGATCATTCATAGAAATTATTTTTTATTTGGTTTTAAGGTTATAAAATTGTGTGACGATAATACACTCATCCGAAGTCACTCGCAAGAGTATTATTTCATTAAATATGGATTTTTCCATAAAAAACCAATATATATAGGTTATAAGAAGTATTTAAATATCCTCACACATTAATCACCAATCCATGACATAATATTGTTCAAAATATCCATTAATTTTAAACTATTAATTTACTAAATAATTTAATCTATTTTTTATTTTAGTTTTTTCCTCCAGTTTGAGTTTGAGATCCACTTCAATTTATGAGTTATCAAAAATTCCAGATTCATGTTTGTAAAACATTTCATTTTGTTATGACTCTTATCCCTCCTATAATTTTAAACAATGTATACACTGTAAAACAACTTCATATTCAATTATATAATTATATTTCAATTTGTAATGTTCTTTAAGGTTGTCTCAAGTTTTACTTGAAGATAATATTTACCTACATCTTCATCATTCTAAGTATCACTACCATAATTTTTAGGTATGTCTATAAAAAATAAAAAAAACATCACTAAGATGTTTTAAATCCTCAACCCCTAAACTTTTGATTTCTCTAATTTTTCAAATCATTAAGATAACAAGTTTTACCTTTTAAATTATTCCTTTTGTGGGGTTCTCTTAAATTTCTCAACATTGAATTGTTTCTTTATGGAACATTCATTCTCATAATATATAAATTTTTAAAATAAATTATTAGTGATATGTACTACTTTACACAATCAGAACCACAAAATATGATTCCTAATTTTATCTTTTATGTAATAATATTAGATTAAAGGGATGAAATAGATTCAATGACCACATGTAGAACTAGATATTCTTTAATGGAATGATTCTTAATATCATTGAATGAAACCTACTACAAGTTATCCATTTTCAGGTATTCATTTTTCCACATTAACAATTTCATATGTGATAAGTGTACTATAAAGTATATTAATAGATAATTATTGTTTATCATTATCCGAAAACATAGATACCAACTCTTTGAAACACAAAGGTATTGTCCCCAATATTATTTTCACAAATTTTAAATATTTAGTATTTTCAAAAAAGCATCATTAATCTTTCATTAAAACCTTTATATAACAGAAAATTTCATCAACTATTTTGGTTAGGTTTATTCATATGTTTTCATACATGTTCCAGAACACAAACATATTATCCTCTAAAAAATTGGATTCAATATGATAAATGTGGAACAATTTTTTCGACACACCATGAGGTGTTTTGTGAGGCCTTACCATGGTGTAGAAAGGTTTGGATAAACATCCCTGTGATTGATTGATTTTAATTGAATAAACTTCCAAATAATTATGGTCTCAAATGGATAATGACATCATTTTTATGTAACTAATATACCATAACTTTTTTGAAGTAAGATTCTATACTAATGCAATTGAAATTTATTGTATCATATTATTCCATAACTAAAAATTTATTCCATCAAAAATTATTAAAAATTTTAGTAAGTAATCACTACTACTATCATTATTTAGTGTTATATAATATTTCAATTATTCACCAAGACATGGTTAAAGTTATTTTTTCTTTATCAAAGAGATAACCCTAAGCGGGTGGAGTCAAGAAATTACCAATATAAAAACTCAACTTTTTGAAAGGTGATGTTTTTTTATTAAATGTGAGGAACATCTATTTTTATACATTTCATTCCGTCTAATAGTTATAATGGGACTAAATAAAATAAATATTTTTTCATACTTTACCAAAACTAGGATAGTCCATTGAGAATGAAAATGTGATTGGAATATTCATCTTAAAGACTAGATCACACTTATTCTATTTGATTTACACCATATAATGGTAAAAATAAACATAAAAACATATTATTCACACAATTTAGAACAATATCACCCCTATAATATCATGAATAACTCACTTATCTATATACGATAATCTTCTTCTTTAAAAGATACATTTTTTTTAAAATACCTCTTTTGGTGTTTCTATTCTACCTAGACTGATGATACTCTAGGTAAATGATAATCCAGTGAATTATTCCTTTTCCTAAAACTCAATTTAATAATAAACCAAAAAAATTACTCTCTTGAAAATTCAGTATGATTGTTTACTCAACTTTCATACAAATATTTCTCTTTCTGTTAATCCTTGGAATTGTCGTGTGCAGTTGTTGAAATCTCAACTAAATTAATTAGTTGCATGGGTTAAAATCAATTAGTTCTTCATATATTGTCATATGATCATTCCAGTGTCTTCCCAACCTAAATTTTGTGAATAAGCATCATCTAATAGAAACTAATGGTCTCAAATATAGAGCATAGAGTCTCTAAAAAATACAATGTTCATTGTAATGAATTGGTTGTAATGTGATCATACAAATTAAAACATAGGATCCCGTTGAATCAATTCCCATAAACAATTATATTTTCCTCACTCCTAAATCTTCTCCACGTACTACCCAAAATCATGAATTTATCTTTTCTAACTTATTATCTCACAAAATAAACATTGGTTTGGTCATTTACACTATAATAGAGGATTCTATACTACTGAATGAAATCAAAAAATCTGTATTTCTTAATTCTCAATGTCTAGGACATAAGGGATTACTAAATCATAGGAATATAATTATATAAAATGATACAATATAACTATTTATCCATAATATATGTATATTCCAATACTTTTGATGGAATTGAAAAACTCATGAGAACATTATCCAGATCACAACATGTTTATGTGGCATGGGAATTTCTTCTTCAAAGAACTATGGTCAACCTTTCCTTCAAGATGCACACCTCTCTCTAACTCCAATTATATTGAAAATATGATGATAATTCCTAAAATTACCCCTACATTGATTGTTTCCATCTATTTAATATCCTCCCACATGATACTAGGGATACATAAATTCAGTTTCTCTAGTCCTATGAGGTAAATTCTTCAGTGAGGTGTTCAAATAATATAAGACCATTTATGGAGAAATATCTCATTTATATATGGGAAAGAATATTTCTCTGCCAATGTTTTTTACAGGTAAAAACCATATTTATTTATTAAAAAAATAAAATAAAATACATAATTTCATCTTCAACAAAAAATTATTTAAAATAGAGACATATATTTATTTGACATGAAAACATAATCTATTCCAAACACCACATGGTTTTGCATCAATAGATTTATATTTCACCATTTACATTTTTTTGGGTTTATTGGTTTATTGGTTAAGGGAAGTGTTATTCAATTATATCCAAGATATAGATGCATTGTTATTTCAAAATTTGATCAATATTATTTATTGGTAGATCTGTATGATCTCTGCTTAATGATGTCTCCAAAACATGGATGCAGAATTACGTGAATTTCCTCAGTTCTTGTATTCCTTATTCTAGTGTTCCAATGAGGGTATTGAGGCTCATAAAATAATAATGACCTCAACACCCCAATATTACAAACGTACATCAATGTATTGAGTTAGTTTATGGGATAATTAGAAATCCCTCATTGGTTTTTGGGGGACACATTTATTGCGACGTGTTTTTTTTGGTAGTTTTTTATGGTGTGGTGATGGTGTTTGGACATGTTTGGTGACTTATATATTGTTCTTACACATCCATAAAGTGTAATAATTTGAAATAAAAATTTTCATGAGATAGTATCATAACATTTTAAATTATGTAAGAAAAGGTGTAACTTTTTTTAGCTACGGTTAGAAATAATCCAATGGTGGTATGAAGAAACACTAAATATACATAACCAATTATATAGGAAAATCCCAACCAGGCAGCCTGATTTTACCTTATGTACACGTAAATTATGATTGTTGTCCTTATTTAAGGGATGCGTCATTCTATTATTGTTATTTGTGTTTATCTATCTCTTTTAATTTACGATATGAAATTGATGCGGAATACCAGTGTTATGATGTATGATGGTCATTAGTAAAATAATTTCACGTTAAATTCTATTTTGATTATAATGATAAATTAATTTTATTCTAATACTAGTTTTTCAACATACCGAATCATATAAATTTTATAGTTTCTCATACGTCAATAAATTAATCACACTATTAGGTTGAAATAACATAAAATGAAGGGGTTTTATGAACATTTAAAATTTTTAACTAGAAGAAAAATATCAATCATTAAAAAAATACTCTATAAGAAGATATAAAATGGTATCATATATTCTATATTTATAGGTTATTATTTATTTTAAAAAATATAGGGTTTTCTTATTTAGTTTAAAGGCCCATTATTTAAAATAATTTTCAAAATGGATGGGATAAAAAGATGACTAATTTTCAAAATAACATCTTTAAGATGGTTTAATGTTATAAAATATTATTTTCCCATGAAAATAAATTAATATATCTGGTAGTGTCATTATAAATTTACTAAATTTATAATAAGAGAGTAAATATGTTTTCATGGATATGATATATTAGATTATTATGGGTTTAATGGAAGAGTTGATACCATTGATATAGGGAGTTCATATATTACTGATTATAATGACTCTCTCTATTTCTAAGAAAGATATATTTTCAATTTTAAGATTTATAAATATTATAATTGTCCTAGAGGGGTATTCATTAAATGCAAAAAAATATATTTTTATCAAATTAATTGAAATTTAATGGATTAAAATCACATTAATCTCATGGATTGGTGGAATATTTAATTTATATGGATCAGTTTTTTATTTCACTAACAAATTTCAAACACATAATAAATAGTTTAATTTTTTTTCAAATATATATCTTGAAATGTAATAGGCATGGTGAATATAATATTAATTAAAAAATAAATATTTTCCATAATCAAGAAATTTGATATTATTTTCCAACAATAATTCTTAGATATAATGGATAGATTTATTATTTACTATGTGTTAGATATCCCACAATGTTTTCAAGTACATTACAAATGTACAAACCACATCAAATGATATGTCATGATTTTGAAATTGAATGTTGAATTTTAATGTCACTGAAATGTTTTTAGTATATAGTGGATTATTTTTTAATAATCCATTTGATTATTCATCAGTAAGTTCTCTAAAGTGTATTATATATGTATCAAAAAATCTCAGCTGTGTTTGTTTCCTGAGGGTGATATAATTTCATGAAGATTTGTTGTCACAATTACCCTCAGTGATTAGATGATGTCTCAACATTGTATATAATAATAATAAGTTTTTGTAATATTTTGAAACTTATAAAGAAATTATTATAAATCTGAATCCATTAATGGATTTGTTTTGGATAATATATACATAAAATCTATAGTTTATAAGGTTATTTTATGACAATATATTAATGGTGTTATTTTAAAATTTGATATCAATTTTTGGAAGTGTATAATTGTTACATAGAGGAATACATTTTCATATGTAATCTTATAGTATCTATAAAATTAATAAAAATATTTTATATAAAATTGAAATGATGAAAATAGTATTATTATAAATAATGTAGTGACATTTATGGATATTTCAAGGAAATTATTCAGTATTATTGGTCTAAATCAAATTTATATGAACCTTTTTACATTGGAATCATCAAAAAAATATGTGAGTAGGATTATATAATATTATAGATAATAAATCTTTTATTAAAATGGTTATATATATATTTTAAATATAAAAATTAATAATGATTCATAAAAGTGAATTTCATTCATGCAGATAGTGGATTTTAAACTTACTAATGCTACCAGTCACAAGGAAAAACATAATAATGATATCTGAAATTAGAAATTTCCTAATATGAAATAACATAATAATGATGAAAAAAACTGAATGATAGAAATATACTAAAGAAAATAATGTGTTAAAGTTTATGGGAAAAAAATAATATCTTTAACACTGGATAGTTTTAGAAAAAAAATTTTAGTAGAAAATTTGATTTGTGAAATTTGATGATTAATAAAATTCTAGTGGTCATCCTATTAAAGAAAAATAATAATAATATTCAATATTTACAAAAGCATTAATACTTGAATTCATATGATAATTGACATAAATACCTATAACAATATTGTTTTTTGAAACACGTGAAACCATTTTGGATAATATTATAGAAACATAAATGTACTCTTGATATATGGCATACAATTAAAAAAATTAAATATTCTATTATTGTTAATTTAGTTGGATAGTACATCTATATTTGAATAATGTATGATGAAATTCATAATAATAGTTACTATGAAATTCAATAGAACATTTATATTAATCATTCAATCAGAAATTAGGGCTATGTTGTGTGGAATGCTAAATACCCCCGAAACAATTTATAAGAAACATCATTAACCTGGAATATTGTATTATTTTATTTCAAATCATAATTAAAATTATTTTTATTTATATTATAATATATTTTAAGTTATTTTATATTATTTTTATAGTGTAATTTTATTCAAAAATGTTAATTTATGAAATTTAAAAAGAGTCCAAAAATAAACAACATGCAAAAAAACCACCTTTGTAGTTTTTTTTGACTCGAATGACTATGAAAACTATTGTTGGACTGGTGTCCAAATGAGATTCAGAGTGCCTCCCCATATACAAGCTGCTATGGACAATAAGTGAGGGTATAATGGTTATATTCTGGGGAGACTATACCCTCAATATAAATGTAGAACAATAACATATCAAATGGAATAATAAAAAATCAAAAAATAGGGGAATAATTATAGATAAATGAAAAGTATGATAAGAATAATAATAATAACCAAATTAAAGTGTCTAATTCCAAACATCCATCCATCAAATAATGTCCATGTGGTACCACAAAAACCATGAAGGGGACACTATATTATAAATTTAAATTCAATAAAAAGATTAAGATCCAAGGTGATAACTCCATGAGCATTCTGATTACCCCCTCACTCCTATAGTCATAATCTCCCATGTAAAATTCAAAACACATGAAATAATCCATTGACCTGTGATCAAGGACAAATTCTTGTGTACCACATTGCAATGGATCCCCAATAAAGGTGTTAGATATACTCATTAGGCCATCAAAAAATTGTGTCTAAAGAAAAATATAATATGTGAATATATATAAGAAGAATGTGAACGTAATATATGAAAATCAATAAATAAGAAAAATAAATACATTATCTCAAGTTCGTAGGGGATAACTGGACAAACATACGTAATTTTGCTTATTTTGGGATTCCACATATCCAGTTTCGACCTGTAAAAATGTGATGTCGGTAAAAGGTGATAATGGGTTATCCGAACTAAGTAGTAATAATGGTCTATTCCCCAACATGTGTTATAACTAGGAAGATGCATCCTTTATTTAAATTATCTTTAATTAGTTTTAATTAAAATAGAAATCTATTGTACTCAGTTAATTTGAATCCTTAGCTCATATTGGAAGAACCTTTTAAAGGTACCCATATAGCACATGAGGTTCAATAAAATTATCCATAGCTGAAGGAGTCCCTTCATGGTGATCCATAAATGGAATCCAAAGTATCAGTGTATAGAAAATGTAAAACACATCCCCTCCATGAATGTCCCAAGTATCTTGTAAATAGGTTAAAGTATTTATCATGACATGGTGAATCCATATTTCCACCGATAGCATCCACATGTTCTCCCCCATGATCTAGTATTTCTTATATGGAGGGCTATAACCACAATGGTTATCACGTCTGAGATATAACACGTGTCACTTTGTGAGTTTAAAGTCTCAAAATCCTATGATTCTATATAAGTTTTTTGTATTGAAGAACATGAGAATCACTCATCTCAGATCATAACTAGTTTAGTCATGTAAAGAAAATAACTTTAATCAATAAGGATGGAAAAACCTATTAACAAATCTAATTTTTAAATAAAATATTCCATGTACTACATCATGACCCAACCCATTACTCTTAATTTCGTTTATTAAGTGTTAAATTTAATTAGCATGTAATAATGAGAATTTTAAATATTCATTAAGTCAATGTTGAATTCCTAAGGAATGTAACACCATACATGCATTTATATGATAGTTTATACTAACATGAAATCCATAAAAAATCATCAAGTTAGTACCAAAAGGATTTGTACTTAACCACATAATAGATGGTTTGTACTATAAGAGATAGAATATAGGGATATCATAAAAGGGGTTAAATACACCCACATTTCAATTGAATAACACGTTTATATTTTAGAAAATAGTGCACCTCATTATGAGATTTTATTAGAAAAAGTATTAAATAATTAATGGTATCCAATGGTCACAACCATAAGGTAGATGATGTTTTAGATTCATTACCATTAACATAGAAAATTAAATATAAATGGGATACTAAACTCATGTCTTTGGGTTCTACCAAATTTTTTCACATTTAAGAGGTGTCTCATAGAAATACAGTCATAATAATGTAATTTAAAAAACATCATGACATTGAGGTAAAATCTATAGACCACCTACCTCATGCATCAGATGACCAACACATCCAACATCATGGATTGATTTGGTTCGATATAATAGAAATAAAAGAAACAAACATTCACCCTAAAAATAAGGATAATTATATCTCACAAAGATATTTCATGTTTTGAGAATATATATGAAGAAGATATGAAGGAGGATTCATATACTTATCAAGAGTTATCCAATGCACATGACGATCCTCAAATTGGAAGCCGGATGAGGGAGGAATCCTCACAACTAGCGGAGAAGGGGAGGATCTCCACGGGAGAGGGGCTATGAATGAGTGAGAGGAAAAGAAATGGGAGTAATAAAGAAAATAGATATGGTGGAAAATGGGGTAAATTTATATCATTAAATTAGTATCATTATTTTTATTCACAGTTGGAAAAACCATTCACAGATTATGTAAATTCCTTTGACCATGGAGTTTCCTCAGATGGGCTAGTCGAAAGGTTCAGCTAACTCTGTATAGGCCATGAAAACACCACTGAGCAAGGACCTACTGAAAGGATCATGATCATTAAGAATGTTGCACATAGTTACAAAAAACCATGAAACACCCTCCTCCCCATTGAATAGGCTGCATGATTTTCTAAGCTGTCCCGTATGGTTTTAGAAAAACTATGTCCCCGACTAGTTCTCCCTAATTTGGTTGTTTCAGATCCAGATGCTCCAAAAACATGATGGGACACCCACAAAGCCTATTGAGACTCAAATAAATTATACAAAACATATTTACAAGTACTAAAACTCATATTTATATATTGATGATCTTATTAACGAACAACCCATCCACCAAATGATAATCATCAGAATCATTCGGAAATTCATGTAGTACAAAACCACACGATGCTATAGTTTAACCCCTAATAGAATGAATTGATGTGTTTCAATAAAATTTTAGAAGGGATATAATTTAAATTTATATAAAATATAAGATGAAATATATCATAATAAAATAAATTTTACATTTTAGTCTTTATGAAAATTGATCAACCTAAAAATCTTTATACCTCCATCTAATATCATGTGAAATGAAAGGATGATAATGGAAAAGAGTTTAAAAATTATATGAACACACACAAAAATCATGTTAATCTTATAAGAAAATAAAATAATCAAAACTAATTTTACTTAAATATTTTAATACATATTATTGAATAATAATTTTTTTATTTTCATTTAATTTAAATACAATAGGATTTAGGCAACATAGATGAGGAAAATGTAATTATGTAGGATTTTATGTGTCCGTAAAATCATGGACACATTTGATGTGCATTATTAGACTCTCACTATGTGAATGATTTAGGAATGAAAAAAACTAAACTGTTGTTTGACATGAAAATGAAGGAACTGTATAGTAATATTGAAAAGATAGAAAATAACTAAAATAGAAAATTTTAATAATATAAATTATTTTTTGGAGGAATTAAAATGTATAATCTAAAAAATAATAAAAACCTTACACAAGAAAACTAATATTTTCAATGAAATGATTTCCCTATAGTGACCCGTCTTACCTAAGGTAATCGGGTTTTTTTATTATATAAATTATGAAAAATTATTATTGATTCATATACTATATTTAAATATTTTTTGGTGAAATTTATTGTTAACAATATCAATTAGAACCCACTAATCAACTAGATACAAGAGGTATAGTATATCATATCCAAGGAGATACAATACTAATTGATCAAACATAATCTTATGATAAGAAATTATATATTTAGGTTTCTAATGATCATTTATATGTGTTAACACTTCACCTTGAAAATGTTGATATTCGTATGGGGGAAACGTCTATTGGAAAATTAGTAGCATTCCTATTTAATGAATTAAGGAAACATAATGAAAAAGGGGTTCCCCATTTGAATATAATGTTTTATTATATATCATTTATAATGAATAAATAATGATTAAACTAATTTATTTATTTATTAATGGAGAAAAATAAACAAGGATTAATAAAATATGGGTTATCACATATTTGATCAAAAAAGTGTTCCATGGATATTTTTTCTACACAAATATATCACCCACATTTAATGATGTTATTAGTTTTCAAAAATACAATGATATTAAATAGTAATAATTTGTCATTTTATTAAAGATAAAACCTACAGAGGAGTCACCCAGGAAGAAGTTATTATTGATAGTATGAATGTAATTATCATACAAGAATAATAAGAAACCTCTTTCGAGAATGTATAGATGAGGAACATTTTTAGAGAAATTTATAAAATGTTTATTTAAAGATATCAACCTGTCAAAACCGACCCCCACTGGGATCAAATGCTTGAACGATATTGATAATGTGACTAATCCCTCAAGGACCTACTGTAATATTTAATTAGGTGTTGTTTTTCATTAAAAGTATAAATTACACAAATAGAATTTTTACCCTAAAAAATAATCATAATATATTTGATGAAAACAAATAATAAAATCCATGATATAAAATAAAACCAAAATTCCATAAATTCATATAATTTCACATAGATTCAATGTCTCGAAATAAACATACGATATTAAAGCCTAAGTCAACAAATCTAGAGCTAATCTTAATCTCTAAGATTGGACTACCCAACTCTTTCCCTAGACTCACTCTATAAACTTGAAAAATTGATTTATGTATATTGTAGTGAGAATACATCTATAATTAATAGTGTCATCATCATAAAATTATGTCATAATGCTAAAAAATAATACTAATGATTTTTTAAATATACAATAAGACCCTTGGGAAGTTAATAAAGATAATTCATCTGGTGATTTAATATGAAACCTAGGCCCCTTAGGATATGGTGTTGTTTTTCAAGATCATAATGTTATAGTGATTGAATTCTTATATGATTCATGTGTTTTAATGTCTTCAATTAAAGAAGAAATTAATGGAGGTATCAATGTATTCTCCTTTAGTGATATTAAATTTTAGAAAAATATAATGATTAAAATTAATTCCAATATTATTATTCATTCATTCAGAAACAACATCATTCATCTCTCATGGAGCATCATATGTCGATAGGAGGAGCGAATGAGAATTATCTCTAACTTAAACTTCATTATCACCAATTTATTCCATGAGGAAAAATGTGGTGGATAGTATTTCCATTGAATGAATCACTAAGAAACACATCTTGTCAGATAATCTCCATTTGGATTTACTTCATATTTGTAAATGAGATTATTGTAATGTCTCATTACATAGACTCTTATGAACTATTTATTTTGAAATAAATGACCCCTACCCATTTTTTATAGGGGGTTTCATTATATTAAAATGACTCACTAAGTTTATTTTCATCCATCGTCACAAATGTCTGCTCACCAAATATCACATCCAGGTATTATAACATAATATAAATCGAATATAGGATTTTCTCACCCCAGACCACATAGCTAATAGTTTTTCACATGTAAACCCCAAAATAAAACGTCTCATTCTACTAATACCTTTCATATACATGAACAAAACACCAGACCAATTTCATTCCATTGTATATGGTCACGACTATATCCCTATCTACCCTGACCACCCATGCGATCAAGCATCCCATGATGGAATCAATACAAATAGTTAGGTAAAATACTACATGGTTTGAACCATAACACCACCTATACCAACAACCCAGGGGGTCCAACATCACATATTGGAATCAATTCATATACATAAATTCATATTTAATTCTATATCAATATACATAATTCTAGGGTATCATGAACAATCATGATATTAACCTTTGACCATACTGGTCCCATATGGGATCCCTACCATCTAACAATACAATATGGTACAACATCATGAATGCAGAGTGAGTAAATGAGAATATTAAACTATTATTTACATTTCCAAATTGGATATTTTATAAAAAAACAAACCAAATACATTTGGGAATCAGTAACATTATCTAACTTTGATTTGATCATATATAAATCAAATGAAAATATGAAAATAACACATATGCACACAAACATGACCAAGATTATTAAAAAAAAAATAGTATTAGGGAATCCCATAAATTCCACATTATCTCTAAAATATTCTACTATCGACTACTAACTTCACTACATCATCATATAGCCCACCTTCTCAAACCATTCGATCACAACAAGTCTGATGTATCCCATTTTTTTATGAAATCTGAAAATTCAAAAAAACAATTTATCATCAATGTTGTATTTATTATTTAATTGAATATATATATTCAATGAAAACCCAGTCCCATCAATTTCCCACAAATATTTCAATCAATTATTCTTCAATTTCATTCATTATCATTCTATTCCCAGTTAATACACATTATATGATTTATCATTTCCCTTCACATTCTATTATTATTGAGAAAATAAAAAATATTCCCACAGACAACATAATACAAGAAATACCAAATCTATCATAATTCTATTCTTGTTATATGTATCAATTCCATCTTCAATTACAATTTCTTGAATTGCTTCACCTTATGAATATCATAGAATCTACTATGGATCATGCTAACCATGCTTTGTCAACAGCCCTCAATCTTATCCATAAATTTCTAAAATAATCACAACTATTAAAACACCAATACAAGTGAAACCAACAACAACAACACCTAATTCTATTATAAACACACATTGGAAAATTTATTTTAACATTTTATCAATTTTTTCTTGAATATCATTCGTGTATAGCTAAAAATAAATATTTAATTTCAAACAAAGGATTTGATTCTATCATTAAATAACTAATCATTTATAAAGGGATACATCAGAAACAAAATTATAGAAAAAATATAAAAATATCATTGTATAGATATTAATCTATCAACTATAACTATAAAAAAATTAATAATTGACATGAATGATGACAGATTATTTTGAATCACCCCTTTCCAATTATTTTACATTAATTGTGGTTCATTATATTCAATAAGATAATTATAACAATAAAAGTAATAAATAAAATGGTATGGTATGTCCACATTATAAAAAAATGTGGAGTGTTTCAAAAATCCCGACATGAAATAATACTTCACTATAAAATTTGAATCAACTAGGTAATGATAATTGTATAAGAGAAAAACCTCATTTGGGAACCCTTGATCATCAAAAATAAAAAACATTACAATTATGACACATGAATCATTAATATTGGTCAAAAAATACCTATAAGAATTTCTTATGAATAATATGATAAAATTTTGAAGAATTAAGAGGGAAATCACAGTGGATTGTCAATAATAAATCTCTGAAAGTTGAAGATAGAACCCAAAAAAGAGGCTACAAGGTTTCTCAAAAATTCTCTGAAGGTCCCCAAAGATGAAGAAAATAAACAGAGTAATAATTGAAATTATTGGGTATTGGGACTTTATATATTTTTTATAAAAATGTAATACTACAATGAAGGTTCTAGGCATAGCGGATGCTCATGGGTGGATTTTCCCACTAGGTATTTTGTCATTAACAATGATCAATCGAGGATCAATGCGACAATAAATTCCAGTCTCCATAGATCGATTCACAGAAATAGACAATGAAGAAGAAAGGTCCCAGAACCACAAAAGTGGATCATCATGGGTTGATTATAATTAATTTAATTAATTGACAAGAAGTACCTTTTTGGTGTTCTTTCTTCATTGATATCATTGATAATGTTTTGATGTGATTAATCATTGCGTCATAGAAGCCAAGTGTATACTTCCTCATAGCGGTGATCCACACATGCACCTCGTATCTCTGCACGACACCAAAGGAGTCTCCAGGTGCTAGCGTGGAGAAACATATGCTTGTGTTGTCCACCTTAGATCATCTTTAACTGATAGAATAGGACCCCTCTCGGTCTTGAGAGAATTCATAGAGGAAGAGGTTCTTTCGGCCTTCAAATAATTCTATAGAATTGTTGTGGACAACGATTCTCTTTTAAGAAAAGAGTTGAGGTTGTGAGGATATTTATAATCAGGTTTGATGTTTTAGAGTTATTATAATAAATAAACGTGTTACAGGTTTTATTTATTTCATTGACTCTTATTGAAAACCCCCATGTCGAATAATTAATTCCTTGACATGAACCCACACTGATTATAATAAATATCATTTAATAAAACAATATTCTATCCTCAAGATCTCGACTGGAAAACTACATGGCGTGTAATAATTAATACACGATGTGTACTAGTTTTCCATAAAACTACACGACATGTAATCATTAATACATGATGTGCACTTGTTTTTTCATTTCCTTTCCAAAATGAAAACTACCCGGTGTGTAATCATTAATACACAACATGTACTTGTTTTCGATAAAAAACTACACATTGTGTAATCATTAATACATGGCGTGTATATATTGATTTTCTTTTCCTTATTCCTCTATCATTAAAATTATTTAGGCTTCCTTGAATAATTAGTTTACTATATATGGGAATAATCATTATTCTACTTGAGATACTTGGATACACTTAGTGTGTGACCCTCTAGGCCTCTTTCTCATTGGCATTAGGCGGGCTTGCCTAATCTCCAAGATTACTGTCTAGCAATGGGTAAAGCCACCCAAGAAAAAGAAGTCGATGCTGCATTGACGTGTCACCTCATATGAACGCTTAATGTGTAATTTAATCCCTTTGTCTCAATATCCCATCAAGACGGTTTCATTTTAGTGTCATAATCCTATATGCTTGATTTGTCCTTCATTGAATTCCAGAAATAAACTCATCGTGTCACCAGGGCTATGGAATTTTTTCGACAGTTCTATTTCAATCATAGGGCCCAAGATATCTACTTCCATAAATATGGAATGGAAAAATCCTTCCTCGACTTATCCATTAACAACATATCATTCGTGACGCACCCAACCTACCCTACTTCCCTCCAACTATCTTCATGACGGTTTTTGTTAGAAAATCTATGTGCACGAGTCATGACATGAGTTAATGATAATCTTCCAATCTAAGGACCATTACACACAGTCGCAAATAGAAATTTCCGATGACACCAAAACATGAGGAATTACAACTGGTGGGCCTGTTCTCATAATCTCCCATCTTGGATATTACCAAGTGCAAACTCCATGAGAGAGAGTCTTGTATTCTTATGAGTACTCGCACATGACGGTCTGTATACTATGTGTCCTATAATAGTAAGTCATTAAACTGTAGAACTTTATATAAGAATATTTTTATATAATTTCAAGGTTCTCATCATTGAGGGGATCATCCACGACCTTATTAATGCAACAAATATTCCAAGACATTATTATATTATAGTCATGAAGAATAATGAACAATATATAATAAGTGTACATTCATGTAATCAAAGTACAAACAGTTGGTTCTCAGAAAACCAACTCTAACAAACTCCCACCAGTACTAGATCCAACAGCCTATGACTTTTTGTCTGCTAGACCTCACATGATGATCATGTTTCTTCTGAGTCAAGGATTTAGTCAAGGGGTCCACCACATTTTATTGAATGGAAATACTTCTCACTACAACTTATCCTCTCAGAGAAAAAACCCTCAAGAGATGTTAATTCCGATGTATTTTCTTTGTCCGCTGATGTGACCTTGGCTCTTTTTCAAGTGACACCACTTCAGTATTATCAAAATAGAGTATGATAAGATCTTTACAACTAGGTACTACATCCATCTCTTGGACAATGCTTCACATCCATACTACTTCTTTAGATACCTCAGAAGATGTGAAATACTTGGAATCTTCTATAGAATCTGCAACCACAACTTTCTGTGAATTCTTCCAGATCACTACACCTCCATTCAAACTAATGATGTATGCAGTCTGCGATTTCATGTCATCTTGATCTGTCTGGAAAATAGCATCTACATTTCCTCTGATGACTATATCCTCATCTCCTCCATAAACAATGAACGTATCATTAGTACGCCTCAAATACATAAGGATAGTCTTGACTACCATCCAATGGCGGTCTCTTGGATCAGCTTGATATCTTCCTACCACACTTAATGTGTAAGAAACATCTATCCTTATAGATATCATATCATACATGACTGACCCAATCACGGATGCGTAAGGTATCCTTTCCATTTTCTCTCTTTCATCATGTGTCTGAGGACACATTTTCTTGGAATGATGAATGCAATGTGACACTGGCCACAATACCATCTTGGACTATTCCATACTGAATCTCTTCAGTATCATGTCAATGTTTGTACTTTGACTTAGGCCCAACATTATCTTGGATCTATCACGATGGATCTTGATCCCATGAATATATGCTGCCTCACCAATGTCTTTCATAGAGAATCATTTATCCAACCATGTCTTAACTGGCTGTAAGATATGTACTTTGTTTATAATTAGTAATATGTCATCAACATATACTATAAGGAAAATAACTGCACTTCGACTAAAACTTTTGTAGACACAAGGCTCACATTTTTTATTAACAAATCCAAATTCTGTTACGGCTGCATCAAAATGAATGTTCCATGACCTTGATGCTTGCTTTAATCCATAAATGGATTTCTGCAACTTGCATACCTTGTTGGCATCCATTGGGGTCACGAAACCTTCAGGTTTTGTCATGTAGACATCTTCCTAGAGGTTCCCATTAAGGAATTCTTTTTTGACATCCATTTGAAAAATTTCATAGTCATGGTAAGCGGAAAAGGCCAATAGGATTCTGATGGATTTCAGCATCGCAACTAGAGAAAATGTTTCATCATAGTCAATTCCTTGACGCTGTCTAAAACCTTTTGCAACCAGTCATGCCTTATAGGTGTTGAATTGACCGTCCATGTCCAGTTTCTTCTTGAATACCCATTTATTACCAATGTACATTACATCAACTGGATGAATTACCAAAATCAAGACTTGGTTTTGGTACATGGAATAAATTTTAGAATTCATGGCTTCTTGCCACTTAGCAATGTCTTAAACTGCTACCATGTAGGTAAGTGGATCAACATTGTCAACCAATAATGAGTCACAATCCTCGGGGACAAGAAAACCATATCATTTTGGTTCACTCACCACTTGTGTTCTCTTACACAGTTCTTGTGTCTCTAGAACAGATTGTTCTCCCACGGGGATTTGTGGAATCTGTTCTTATACCAACTACTTTGTATCATAATCCTTGAATTCAACAATGTCTATATCGCTCCCACGATCTCATTTGGATATGTGCTCCCTCTCAAGGAATATGTAATGTCTTGCCACTACAACCTTTTTATCTGAGGGGTTGTATATGTAATATCCCTTTGTTTCCTTGGGATATCTTATAAAGATACACTTTGTGCCTCAGAGAGCATGTTTATTACTTGAAGAGGCCTTAACCAATTCTTCGCCACCCCGCACATGTAAATTCGATAACATGGCTTTGCGTCCACTCCATAACTCGTATGAAATACCATTTATAGACTTTTTTGGTACTTGGTTTAGTATGTGTGATGCTGTTTGTAATTCATATCTCCAAAAGGATAATGGAAGACTCACATGACTCATCATTGATATCACCATGTCTGACAGGGTGTGGTTCCTCCTTTAACCTACACCATTCCACTGAGGTGTGTACATAGGAGGGTGTTAAGAGAGAATCCCAAACCCCCATAAGAAATCTATGATGTCCTGATTATGATATTCTCCTCCTCTGTCTGAGTAGAGTTTCTTAATCTTCTTACCAAGCTGGTTCTCAACTTCATTCTTGTATTCTTTTAACCGATCAAAATAATCTGACTTATACCTTATTAAGTAAATATATCCATATCTACTAAAATTATCAGTAAAAGTTATTAAGTACAAGAAACCACCACTTGCTTCAACTGGAAATGGTCCACTGACATCTGTGTGAACTAATTCTAGAAGCTCTTTATCCCTTTCACCTGTCCCACTAAATGGGGCTTTGGTCATTTTTCCTTGTAGACACGCATTAAATAAACCATGTGGTTCTAGTTTAAAAGAATCTAAATACCCATCTTGATGGAATTTTGTCAAACATTTCTCAATGACATGACCTAGCCGGTGATTCCAAAGTTGTGTGTGGTATGATTCATGTGAATTAACTTTGTTATCGATTTCCATTAATTGGTTTGTGTATTATAACATATAAAGGCCGTTATATAAATGTGCTCTACCAAAAAAAAATTCTATCTTTATAAAAGTAGCATCATTAATTTCCAAACATGAAGATGAATCCATTAATATCTAATTTGGATACTGAAATAATGTTTTTAGTAACAAAAGGCACATAATAACAACCATTTAACACCAAGATCATTCTAGTTGGCAATGTGAGGTGGTAGTCCCCGACAGCTACAACAGCAAGTCTGGCTCTGCTGGCTGCTCGTTGATCTACCTCCCCTAGATCAAGCTTCTTGAATCTACTTGGTTCATGTATTTGGATACATATGTGAGCACCACAAGATGTATCTAATACCAAATTTGTATAAATAGATAGATTTCATTCGAAGACAAACACACCTGAAGCTTCCCCTTGCTTCCTTGGCTGGGTGCAGTTTTTCTTCTAGTGGCCCTTCTTGCCACATGCGAAACAAACAACATCATGTTCTCTTTCCTCCCCTTTGATCTTCCTTTTCCTAGAAGGCCTTGAAGAAGCTTTGGGATTAATGCACTTCGCCTTACCTTTCCATTTATTCAACATAAGGACAGAAGGCTTTTCACACTTCATATCATTGTCCACTTGGAGAGTAAGGATAAGATGATCAGATAGAGACTTCTCAATGTTGTTCATGTTGAAATTTAAAACAATGTTGGAGAAGCTATGGATGAGTGATGCAAGAATGAGATAAGTATCCAGTTCATCCGGGAGTTTAAACCCTAGAACCTCTAAGTGATAAATGTAGATAATGAGATTGACTACATGAGACCTAGCTTGGGAACCTTCTCCAATAGTGCTCTGAAATAGAGCCTTAGAGATCTCAAACCTTTCCTATCTTGCTCTCTCCTGGTATAGACCACAGAGGTGCTTGAACATGCTGTAGGCATCCATGTCTTCATGAGACTTCAAGAGCTCACTATACCTTGATGAAAACATCCAACATTGAATATCGAGTGCATCGCTCAAATTTTGATTATAAACCAGGAAATCATCATCACTCATTCTTGGGGTAGGAGAATCAGGAAGTGAGGACTCCAGCATGTAAAACATTCGTTCATGGTGTAGGATAAACTGAAGGTGCCTAAAACATTCTTGAAAGTTACTGCTGGTGAGGATGTTGTCTTTATAAAAACTTTATCACAGAGAAAATGTGGTTGATGAGTTTTTCATATTGATTATACTATTTAAAAGAGAAGATTTATCATTACTTTCTTGATTACATTTTATAGGGAATAATAAATTTTAGTAAGTCTCACATTATGTTTTCAAGTCCCTATGGCCCTCACCATTGAATTCGGAATGTCCAGTTTATTTGACATTCTAGTGGAAAGGATCTATATTCCCCTCCACATAACCCCAACAAGGGTTGGTCAAGCTATTTTAAGGTATTTAGGTAGGAAAGTCTTTGCCACCTGTGATCTTATAGTTCCTTGATCTGTTGAGTGGACTCCCCAATCCTGAAATCCCGACTTGGATTTCCCCAACACTTGACTCCATTTTATAACAAGTTTATCAAGGGCTAACCATATGGAAGTAAAATGTTTAAGTCAACCTGAAACTTTCATAAGAGCTTCCTTTATAAAAGTAAGTGTCCAACAAGGGTTGGTCAAACACATAGTTTTATTGAGTCTTTCCCTTAATCAAGCAATGGAAGGCTTGGTCTGAATTAATATGGTATTTGAAGGATGTTTTTTCTTTATGCATAGTTTTGAATTATCACATGCTTATTATTATTAAGTTATTCTTTCTAATGTGATTAACCATGTTCAGATAATGTTTATGCATAGTCTGGTTTTTATTTTATTCCATCTTTTCATGCCTGTTTATTTTATTAATTATGTGATCACGACAACACATACATAATAAATAAACCATGCAATAAGATAGAAATAAAATAATATGGAATGATCATGAGTTTCTATTGGATAGCTTATCTAGAGGTTTTGATAAGCTAACACTGAACTAGGGAAAAACACCTTGAACTGATGGTTCGTGTTTTTCATCTCCCACTAATCCACCTTTTCATATTCTTGGGTTGGTTTCATCTCAGCTTCAGACTTTGAACCGTCTCCACTTTCTTGGAAGATCCTCCATTACATGGGGTTTACATTAAAGAATCCATGGAAACGTATGCCATAAATTTTATTGGAATAAGGATTTCATGCCAACGAATTTAAATTAAACAAATTTAAATGAAATTATAAACACATACAAAGGGTCTTTGGTCTAGCTAATGATCATCCATTGAATGCAACAAAATTTACACATATTTAGCATTAAAATTATTTCTTTCCTTCTATTTATTCAAGATAAGTCGCACTTGAATTCAATTAATTATGATCTCATAATTAATCAATTCTTTATCATAAATTCTTTTATGAATTTCCTTGAGATTCTTTTCATCCATATTCCTCGTACAGGTCTTTGTACTTTTAGAGAAAACCTATTGAAATTCCATTTCTGGAAAGTATACGGCATGTCGGATATATTACATGGCATGTATTTTTCTCCCTTTATCCAAAGTACACGCCGGGGGCTTTGGAATGTTTTCTCTACTTTGGAAATTTTGGAGTACACGACATGTTGATTAATCTAACATGGTGTGTACTTCCTTATTACATGGTTACCGGCCTAGCAATCCATTGTATGTGGAACACAACTTCTTCTTGTACATGGTTTCACTTGGACCAGATCAGACCACACAGTGTGTTGATTCAACATACACACCATGTATTCTAGTTTCTACAAGACTTTCAATTCTAGTCAACACGGTGTAATAAAACTCAGGTACACTCCATTCACATGGTGTGGTTTGGCGGACCAGTACTATTTCATTGAACATAAGTACACGGTGTGTAGTTTTCACTACATGTACTGTATTATTGTGTGGTACAGACAGAAAGAGAGGCTCTTTCGGATGAGTTCCTCATTTTTAATTTAATCAAAATTAAAATTAAAAGGTCATTTCTATGATATGAATCTAGAAACGAAGGAGGAAGAATAGATCTCATTCATTCAGTTTTAAAGAACAATTAATCTTGAATTGAATCAAATATAAATGAGTAAATTATCAATGAAAATTAAATAACTATAATCAGTGTTCTAACCATGCTCTGATACCTATTTATGGTTCCGGGCATAGCGGAAGCTCGTGGGTGGATGTGCCCACTTGGATTTTTTTCATTATCAATGATCAATTCGGGATCAATACGATGATAAATGCCGGTCTCCACGGATCGATTCACAGAAATAGACAAAAAAGAAAAAGGTCCCAGAACCACAAAATTGGATCTTTATAGGTTGATTATAATTAATTTAATTAACTGATATGAAGTACCTTTTGGGTGTTCTTTCTTCGTTGAAATTCTTGATCACGTTCTCATGTGATTCATCATTGCGTCATAGAAGGTAAGTGTAGTCATCCTGTAGCGGTGATCTACACGTGCACCCTGTATCTCTGGATGTCGCCAAAGGAGTCTCCAGGTGCTATCATGGAGAAACCTTTGCTTGGATTTTCCGCCTTAGATCGTATTGATCCGATGGAAGAGGATATCTCTCGGTCTTGAGAGAATTCTTGGAGGAAGATGTTATTTCAGACTTGAAATAATTCTCCAGAATTGTTGTGCACAATGATTCTCTTGTAATAAAAGAGTTGGGGTTGTGAGGATATTTATAATTGGGTTTGAGGTTGTAGAGTTATGACAATAAATAAACACCTTACATGTTTTATTTATTTCATTGTCTTTTATTGAAAACCCCCATGTTGAATAATTAATTCCTTTACATGTACACATGATGATTATAATAAATATCATTTAATAAAACAATATTATATCCTCAAGATCCGGACTGGAAAACTACACGGCGTGTAATCATTAATACACGGCGTGTACTTGTTTTCCATAAAACTACATGGTGTGTAATCATTAATACACATTGTGTACTTGTTTTTTCTTTTCCATTCCAAAATGAAAAATACAAAGCGTGTAATCCTTAATACATTTTGTGTACTTGTTTTCCATGAAAAACTACACAGTGTGTAATCATCAATACACGACGTGTATATCTTGTTTTTCTTTTCCATCGTCCTCCATCATTAAAACAATTTAGCCTTCCTTGAATAATAATTAAACCACGTATGGGAATAATCTTTATTATAAATGAGATACTTGGATACACTTAGTGTATGACCCTCAAGGCCTCTTTCTCGTTGGCATTAGGTGGGCCTGCCTAAAGTCCAAGATTACTGTCTAGCAATGGGTCAAGGCACCCAAGAGAAAGAAGTTGACTCCACATTGACGTGTCACCTCATACGAATTCTAACTGTGTAATTTAATCCCTTTGTCTCAATATCTCATTAAGCATATTTCATGGCAGTGTCATAAACCTATTTTCTTGATTGGTCATTCTTAGACATACAAAAATAAACTTTTCGTGTCACCATGGCCATGTAAATTGTTTGACAGTTCTATTTCAATCAAAGGGCCCGAGATATATACTTCCATAAATATAGAAGGGACCAGTCCTTCCTTTACTTATACATTAACAACATGTCATTCATGATTCACCCAACATACCATACTTCCTGCCAACTGTCTTCGGGGTGATTTTCATCAGAAAATCTAAGTGTGTGAGTCATGAAATGAGTTAATGATAATCTTCCAGTGTAAGGACTGTTACACATGCTTGCAGATAGTAATGTCTTATGACATCAAAACATGAGGAATTACTACTGGTGGGTATGTTCTCATAATTTCCCATCTTGGAGATTACCAAGTGAGAACTCCATGAGGGAAAGTCATGTCTTCTTACGAGTAATTGCACATGATGGTCTGTATACTATGTGTCCTATAATAGTATGTCATCCAACCGTAGAACATTCTTTAAGAATATTGTTATAGCATTTCAAGGTTCTCATCATAGAGGGGATCTTCCAGGACCTTATTAATGTAATAAATATTCCAGGACATTATTATATTGTAGTCATGAAGAACAATGAAAAATATATAATAAGTGTACATTAATGTAATCAAAGTACAAATAGTTGGTTATCAATACACCAACTCTAACATACAATTCAAGAGGATGACCATGCCAAAACGAGTTGAATTTGAATCAATCTTATAAATCATGTTATGGAAAATAATTAGATTAGATAAATATAGAATAAAGTCCATGGATAAAATAGAATTTCCATGTTTCAGAATCCCAAACCATGAAATCATACCCAAGGACATAATCCATTCCATGATATATCTCATGATCCATGGTGTATCAATGTCAAAAATGGAAGGGGATCCAAATTATCCACTCCATGCTCCATGTGGTATCCATGAGAACCACATTGTAATAATCATCCTTCTCTTTATCATGAACAAAACAAGGCTATATTCATGTTTTAGAAAAAAGGACATGATGTAGGGTCCCCTAAAATAGTTGAAACCCCCATATATTAAGCTTTATAAAACCAGGAAATAGCTAAAATGGTCTACTCCATAACATTTATCATCCATGTGACAATAAAATCCAATATGCCCCAAAAATGACCCCCATATATAATCTCATCATGAACCCAACATTCCTCACTCCAACCCCATAAGGAATCTCCAACTCAAAAAAATTAAATATAATGACCTAGTAATTTTTAGAATACTGCATTATATACCCTTATAATTAGTACCATTGCAGATAATAAAAAACAAACCCAATAGAAAAAATGAACCACCAAAGCCTAAAAAACAACATCAAGATGTACATATCAAATAGGAGGATTCTATCTCCTCAACATTATCAACATAAAAGGAATAAATAATCAAAAAATATGAAAACCAATTAAAACATTAAATCATAAAGAAAACAAGATTCAAACTAGATTATTTTACTATGAATGAATTAATTTCTTGTACACATACATACTCTCCTCTAAACTATCTTTCATTTGAAGTGCATGAATTAAATGTATACCATACTCTCAAAATAAATTATCTATAAAATTTTGATTCTCTAAAATACAATTTATAAATATTTAATCACCCTCAATACAAAAATCTACTAGTTAATTTACATGGGAGTCATCATAAAGATATCGATAACATGCATGAAACATCATGGATCTAATCTAATTGTGGGGGAATTTCGAGTAGATTTAACACCTCCCTAAAACACTATGGGACCTTTAAATAATTTTTAAATTAAGTATAAAATGTATTCACCCAAAAAACATCTAAATTTCACAATATAATGATTCCCAAACATCATAAGGTCACAAACATAAAACTCTTAATGTCTCCTCCTCTGAAAACAATATGATTTTTATCGGTCCAACATAATCACCATCCACTCCTAAATTAGCAAGTCCTTCTCTGCCAATATCTACATAGTATCTAATCATTGGACCTTCATCTTTCCAACCAAAATCATATATAATAAGGATTTTAATATTAATTAATATTGTACCTTAAATAGAGACATGATAATGCTATAATAATATATTTGTTCATAAAAATAGAATTAAAAATAATCATTTTAACAATCATCCATTGAAAAATTAGAGGAAATCATAGATCATAACCTCTAGTTTTTGTACGATCTTCTCCATGTCACCATTAGTTTGTGGATGGAAATTTTTTAAAAGGCCTATCATGGAGCTAAAATCATGCTATAGTCATCAGAAGACTGATGATGTAAAATGAGGATCTCAATCTAAGATGTTGGTTATAACAACAAAATATTACAAGTGATTTCTTCTATCTAAGTAAATGTGTGTTATTTTATATCTTATATTGTAATATTATCATAAATAACATAGATAAACCTACCGTACTTTATATCATAAATGTTTATTTTTTTCATTACATTAAAACTAAACTAATTAACATACCAAACACTACAAGGGGTCAAAAAATATAAAAATAGATAAGAAACAATTGGAAATTTCGAATCGTTAAAATTTACTAGAATCATTATAGTAATGAAAAATTTTATATAAAATAAATAGAATATTAGTATAAAAAATATCAAAAAAATATAATAAATAACCTTGATAGGTTTTTTAGTTCCTAATTTATGAAGGAACAAAGTGGCATTAATATGAGGTAATGTGACAATTGAAATAGTAACCTGGTAATTGGCAATAATAACATGACCGTTGGAATATTATCATGACATATAAATAATAAAATGTAATTAGAATAATATATATCATGAGTAATTTATGAAATATAAATATCATAATTAAATATGATAAATATCCGGATTAAAAAATCAAATGAATTATAAGAACTTTTTCTAATAAATTTTATTTTATTTTACATTGTCAAAACAAATTTTTTATATTAAACATTAAACTTACCTATATAAGATAATTATTTTTATAAAATTAATATAATATTTATAATTTCTTGTGAAATTGACAATGGTTTATTTTTTTAAAATTGTCTGTAATATATAATTTCTTTGTGAATAGTAATAATATTATTTTTCAAATAATACTTGTTTTAAGACATAATGATGATTAAATAAAGACTTAAAAAATAGTATTCTGGCTATTTATAACCAAAATAAAATTAATAAGATAAATGTTTAATTTATAAACAATATTCTAAATTTCCAAAACAAAAGTGTAATTTCCAATTTCTAAAGTCAAAAGCATTCCTTTAAAATATTTTTTTCTTTCATCGCAAATCAATATTTGTTAAACATGTGGATTTGGATTAAAATTGGGTTTTATATTCTAAATAATTTATAATATATATATATATGATTCATAATTTCTAATATATAACTATTAAAATATTTACCATGGATAAAATATTTTATTTTATATTTTATCCTCAAAATAAACCACTCATCGGGTATAAGTAACCCATTAACCGTCCCTTTGAAAAACACTCCTCACACACTTACAAAATCAAAATATCTAAAAATATTATATCATTCAATCCCCTTTGAATACTAAGTGACTATATGCAGTAATCTGTCCCCATGTATTAATGGATTTTAGTATCGTACATGATAAGAAACACCGAGAATAGAGTAATTTTATATCAACTCATCTCTCATATTCAACTTCTCAGCCCCCTTTTACCAATTCATTCAAAATAAAATCTTATAAGATTAGCTAATTAATATGTATAAATTATAATAATTATTTTTTCCTACATTAAAAATTGTATTAATTTTTTAACCTTATTTAAATATTATATTCATGGAGTTTTGATATTATATACTTCACTTTTGTTATAATTGTATAGCGTTCTATTGACAATTGATTAACTGCTATCGAGGACATTTCCAAGTCCTTTCTTATCAGAACACCTATATATGGTTTCAATATGATATTTATAATTTTAAAATTTATAACTATATAAATGTTAATCTTATCTAATTAATTATAAATTTTTGGAAATGACCTTGAATGAAAATAAAAAAATCAAATAAAAATAGGAAATTGTTTAGGAAATCATGATATCAAAATACATCACCTTCAAAGAGAAAATTATAAAATATATTACATGTTTAACATTATATAAATAGTGATATAAATTAATATAAATCAATTTTGTTTAAATAATTTAATAAACCTATATTTATTATTTAAGAGGTGGAAAGATGAAAAAATATAGTTGGATTTATGTTATGGGGAATATTGAACATAGTTCCTTCTTTTTGGGTTAGTCCTATTTCCCATGATTTTCTTCTTGGATATTCCCCTAAAAGAACTTTTAATTTCCCTTTACATTTTATTCAAAGTATTTAAATACTATTACCATATCAAAAAAAATTCAAAGATGAATTCAGATATTCTTCAAAAAGGTGTTATTTAAAAAAACATCACATCAAATCCCCTTGAGTTATTATTATCTACTAATAAAAAAGGATTATTACTCTAAAACATGATTTCCATAACTAAATTAGGATGGAAATATTTTTTTTTCCTTATAGCATTATATATGTAATACCTACGAAATAAATTATTTTCCATGGGTGTATTTTATTACTATTATAGTGTTTTGTTTTATGTCCTCATCATAGTTATGAGTGATTTATGATGTGATGGGTGGGTCAAGAGTTATATATCCCTATAATGAATTGGGTAATGTTTTATATCTCATGATATAATATTTACTATGTGTTAAGATGATTTTATATTTTGGTCATAATGATGATGTTATGATTTATTAACATATGTTATGTGTGGACATGATGATAGATTTTTTCACAACTTCATGTTGTATTTGACCTCTATATTAATATGTTTCATTATTACATATATTTAAAATTAAATTCCATTATAAAATGTATCCAAAATAATTACTATTATTATCCCATGCATATGATATTATGATGGTAATTATACTTACCCATGTACTACTGAATCATTTCCATTATTCAACCCCTTACTGGGATGTTATCTCACCCTTTCATTGATATTTATCTTCATTTAATAAAATGTACTAAGGAAATCATGGGTGATTTTAGAAGGATTTGGATAGATTTAAATAAATATTTTATTATTATTGAAATTTTATGTAAGAGACTAATTTTCCTATGATACTAAACATTTAGAACCTATACTATATCACTATTATGTTTTTATATCATAAGTAGTAATTTAATATTGATTTAAGAATGTGCAGGGTCACTATAGTTGGTATCATAGTTTGTTTTAGTTAATTTCCTAATTACTATTAGATGAATTTACTAAAAATAAAAATGTTCATTGAAAGTATAGGTAATCATCTTATGTTTTGGAAAATTATAACAATGCATGGTTTTTGAGAAATTAAATTCATATCTGTATACTACAAGTTGATGTGGAACTTTCATAGTTCTATATAGGAGTAATACCTTGAAAATGTTACATCGGGGTTTGACTCCATCATCAACCAGTTCATTAAAATGGTCCTATTGTAAATCTTTTTTGGATAATCTCATGGTGTACTCTTCAATTAATCAAAACATGTATATAATCCATTATGAAGAATGAAGAAAAAAATTGTAACTTCTCCCCAAAATATTGGAACGGGATTAAGGTAAATTATTCTAGAAGAATCATTTTATGAAATAGATAATCCTAGCGATCCCATAATATTTTAAATTAGAATTAATTTTTTTCAATATAATAAATTATTTATTCATTATATAGTTACTTATGTTTTTAAGACATTTTCTATTTTATAAAGCGGTAGGAAGCAATAGAAACCATTACAACAACACGTGTGAGTGAAAATGCAAGATTACATAGATTCAATCAATAATTCCATGGGTGGTGGTGTTGAAAACATTATCAAGATTCTTAATCAGCTATTTCATGCTCTGAATAATGACCCAAACTATGCGGAATTTCATCCCTCACCTTATAAGTGGAATCTATATATCATGTTTATTTTGTGAGAATGAACATTGATGTTTAACATATCTCTTGATCCACATGTCATGGAATAGTTGGACAAAACAATTGGGAAGATATTCTTGGTGCTCCACTATTTTGATAAGGATAAATTCACCATGGATACGATTGTTTAAACTAATAGGATATTTAGTTGTGGGTGTTGATAAATACTATAAAGCTGCATATTGAAATGAAAAAATAGAGTGGGAAGACATTGAGAAGTAATTTCTCAAAAAATTATTTACCTCAAAAAATTTATTAAAATATATAGATATAATTCAATGATATTAAGAAAAAATATGGTGAATATATCATATATTATAAGGAAAACATGATAAGTTATGCATTAGACACTTTGGGTTTTGTACTTTAAAAATAGAAAACAGATAGAATATTACGTTCTTTAAAAACACAACATCAAATGGATCTATATATTTGATTCTTTTTGAGTTATGATTAATTATTCCAATGACCTCCCAAAGTATTGGTGGATTTAGGGGAATGGTACCATGGTTATAAATAAACAAAATGAATGATGGAGATTCAATTATAAATATCAGATGAAAATGAGGAAAGATGATCGATCAAAAAAAATTCAGAAATGTGGAAACAAGAATATTGGTAATTTCATTAACATAATAGGGATATTATTTAAGTAGAGAGATAGGTCCACCCATATCATGAAGATTGAGGATACATGACGAATACATCCAACATGATAGAGTAAAGGAATTCACTACCCTTGGTTTAATGCTTTAACTATAGGGAGAAAGTGGACTATGTAAGATTGTGCACTAAACCATGGGTCATTGAGGATAAAGACCATATCAAACCACAAAATACAAAGGATAATGGGAAATATTATTCCTTCACCACTTGTGATATTGAGCATGGAAATGAATTTTTAAAAGTTACACATCATTTTAACTCAATAATGATAATTGTTTTATTTGATCATGGTTATACACATTACATTATATACTACAAGTAATCTAAATCTATTAAGTCACAACCCTAATTCCATGAAGTATAAATTTTCATTAAAAACATAATGTTGTGATTAATGAAACCAAAGTGTCAAAGTCTTATATTTTTAGTGTATATAGTAATTTTCTTTCGGTGAATCTCATAATTAAAATTATGGTGGAATTTGATGATATACTAGGCATTGATTGGTTCACATTTTATTGAGCACACATAAAATATTGGGAAAAAATCTATTTATATATTATGAACCATCCCATGATCTTGTATATAGGAAAATAATTTCACGAATCACTATTGGGAAATCCATCAACCGTGTGGGTATTGATACCAATTGAAAAATGATATGTTTCATAAATATTTGATTTTAATAAAGTAGTATGAATGAGCATATTCCAATTTAAGGGAATATAGTGTTGTATTTCATGAAGAGTTATAAATACATCCCGCAGACCACGAGTTAATGTTATCAATAGAGCTTATACCTAGAGACACTCTTTACTCTGATTTTTTACATAGGACGACCCCCATTCTAACTAGAGGTGTTGAAGATGTAGCTGCGAGAGAATTTAGGTAAATGGATTATACACCATAGAGAATCTCCATGAGGTGTAGTAGATATATTTTCCATGAAAAGGATTGATCAATGAAGCTGTGTATCAATTAATAGAATCACCAAAAGATTTCTTTAAAGAAAAAGTATAAACTACTAAGGATTGATGACATCTTCAATCAAATTTGAATAGATCAACACTTTTCAATGGTAGATATTCATTATTGATATCATCAACTGAATATGAATATGTACGATATTAATAAGACATCATTCTTTATGATATCTATACAGTATGATTTCATAATGATTCCCTTTTCACTTACATA
This sequence comes from Viscum album, assembly GCA_963277665.1. Lineage (NCBI taxonomy): Eukaryota > Viridiplantae > Streptophyta > Magnoliopsida > Santalales > Viscaceae > Viscum > Viscum album. The sequence goes on along the minus strand of OY728130.1, from coordinate 552,741,040 downwards.
GTCCCATGTGATCTTCATGGATTTGATGAATAGTTTCATTAGAGAATACCTTGAAAAATTTTGGTAATATGTATTGATGAAATAATCATTAAATAAATAGGAAGGAGGAATATAAAGTGAATCTACGGACTAGGATGAAGATATTAATAATGGCTAAAATGTGCACTAAATTTAGTAAGTGTGCCTTTTGGATGATACATGTCTCCTTATTAAGGAATTTGATAACTAGTGACGGAATTTTCAGAACCATCAAATAAAAATGAAATTTACGTATGGCCCTCAACCTCATGTTTCATTAAATTCATAGTTTTCTTGGTATAGATGGGTATTAAATATGTTATTTGAGAAATTTATCATTATTTACATACCTAAAAATGATGTTAACCTGGAACAAAGTAATGAATGTATGGGGTGATGAATTCATGGAAAGATTTAGGGATTTCAATAAGAGTCTAATCCCTATACCTATACTGAAACAAACAAAAAGTGTATAACATTTTCAGATATAAATTTTTTATTCATATAATTTCTTATTTTTTGTACCCAAGTATAGTGATAAAAGGATATCCTACACTTTAATAAAATCAATGAACTATGATAAACACTACTCAACACATGATCTAGAGTTAGGAATTATTATGATCTCTTTTGTGATTGGGAGGAACTACCTTTATGATGATAATTTCTATATAAAGACACATAAAATGAGTCTAAACTATAAATTAACATAAAAATATCAGAATATTCATTGAAAAATATGAGTAATTTTGGATGAAAATATAACAAGGTAACTTTGTATTGTTTTTGGGTTGAGTTTTTTTTTTTGAAAATTTATTTTCCCACAGTTAGTGTGGTGTTCTAGAGATAGTTTTGACCAGTAATATTAAAAATTATCCAAGATAACGAATGGATTCCCGTAATTTTTGGAAACAATACAACCTATACAATTCGACATCATTTCCCATAGTTTTAAAAAAAATTGGTTTCCGAAATTTGTAGGATGGGTTAGTCATCATTAAACGTGGATTTCAATTAATGTGACATAAAATATGTAAAATGAATGGATTTCCAAAATATTGGAGTTTCATGAAGTTATAGTTCTTTTAAATGGCATTCATTAATGCGAATGAATGGTTTTGTGAAGGTGTGGAGCCTCAGGAATATATGATGGAATGATGGTAAATATCTATGACCATGAGAATATTCATGAACAAAAAAACATTATTTGTGCTTAAAAAAGATAAGGAGGTTCATGGGAAAAATTATGGTCTACATGAAAAGATGATAGTTATCATGGAAGCTCCATGAAAGGTAGGAAGCACCTATAAATATTCCTCTACCACCTCATTTCAGAAGCGAATGTCTTAAGGAAAATATATGATCTCTAAATTCAAAAAGGTGATTACTAAAGGTTGTTATTAAGAAAAATATCCACATGCATGGATTTTTTGTATATACTATATATTATAATAAAAAATAATAACCATTGAAATTGTTTTGAACTTTTCAAAGGCCAAGTGATCTATTTAAAATTTTTGAGCATTACGAAGGCTATGTAAGCTTCATAAAAGTGTTGATCTTCATGAAGGATAACTGAGATTTAGGATATTGTTGATATTAATAAAGGATAAGAAGGATTCTCTAAATGGATTTTCTTCATAATGGTTTTTGGGGATTCACTAATTTTGTGAGATTCACAAACGATGTGGGTTTTATGAAATAATTATTTTCTTATGAGGAATTATGCAGTTTTTTGAATATTGTGTGAGATTCTTGAAAGAAGTGAGCATTATGAAATGGGTTGAAATGGGATTTCAGAGATAATATGTGGAAATATTTGTATACATCAAGTATATAAAGATTGAAATTAGTTATGAACAAAATGATTTGTAAAAAATATTGATTCAAGTTATCACATAGAGACTCATCTGAAGGAGCAGTGGGGGAACTTTAGTTAAGATATATGTTATATTTCAAATTTTGAATGGTTGTAAACTAGGATGGGTTGTCTCTCTACTCCAATCACTATAATAACATTTTTCAATATTGGATTTGGATAATAGGAAAAAAATTTATTTTCTATGGATGTATCCCATTGAGGGTGAATGAAGTAAAATTATTGTATCCTATTCATGTTATAAATATAATACTATTATTTACTATGAGAAGGATAGAAGGTCATTTTTTATTTACAGTGATGTAAGATAGGAATAGTCAATTTTTCAATCTATCACACCTTGATTCATCCCCATCTCAATATATTTATCCTAGTTAGAATAAAATTGTGATATCAAACAAAAAGGTTAAAAGTCAGCGATTCTCTCTTCACAGAAGAAATTGATTTTGTTAATCATTGAAGGATTTCGTTCTTCAATGGATATAATTTTCTTATTTGGAATAATAAGATGAAAAACTTATTATTATTTTTGGGTATAAATGTTTTTATAGGTTAAATGCATGGGATTTCATCTAGTATGGAAATTGATATTTTAACTTAATAAAATCACAGGGAATTGGAAGGTTATTTCAAAAGAATCAGTGTTTGAGGGGGATCCATATCTAATGAAATCAATGTGAAGGTGAAATAATATAGGTCATAACTTGCTATGCCGGAAACATGATATATATTTCAGAGGGTGACTCAAAATATTGAGAAGAAATGTTACGTGGCCTATAGAATATGTACGAGGATCTAACTATCCACCATAACAAGTCTATTGATCTTATATCTTCTGATTCTATGGTGCAGTTATAAAACTCTACTACATATATTATAATGTCTCCTTGTCCCAAACCCACACCCATCGGCTGACGTCAAGAAATTATTTTCCCATCAATCCATCAAGTTGTACGAATGAGCAGAGCAATGACCTGGATCCAAGCTCTTGACCACCTTTCACACCAGTCCTTGAATCTTATCCGAGTGGACTCAAATATTAGAGTATAAATCCTTAACCATATTCATTCAATCATTTCTACTCCTATCCCTAGTAGGTAGGGTGAATGTTTTTGTGGAATACATACGTGGTCTTAGATAAATTATTGAGGATGTAATTATTTTCAATGGAAACTCGATAGCACTTGTAACATTTTTCAATAGGATTTTTTTTATGTTGAAAGATAAAAATATGAAGGATATAACATTGGTTATCCTACACAGTACTCTTTGTTTCATAACATATGAGAATTAATGAAGATGATGTTAGGGAGAAGTCAATGTCCAAAAAATTTAAATGCAAGGCTAGGAAAAATCTTACTAATGAAGATATTCATAAAAAAAATGGGGTGGATGAGTTAATTTCATTGATCTCAAAAAATATATAGAGATGAAGTAGGATGATCAAAGGGTAACTTCCTCTTGGATTCTTTAGAAGAGGAAATACTATAAATCTTGAAGAAATGTGACCTAATAAGTTTTAATATGATGCTGAGTATGGTGATGATATTTTTGGGAATTAGAACGGATTCATGGAATGAAAAATTTGAAGTGTCATACTAATAATGGTACAGAATTAAAAAACTACCAGGTGGAACATTATCATCAGAAATATGGGATAATCAATCATGTTTTAGACTTGAGAACTCCTAAAAAGGGATGGTTTATATTATAAATAAGATCACCATCAACATGGCTATGGAAATTATAATAGAAAAGTACCTACCAGAGATATTTTGTATAGAATATGTATTGAAATCAGTCAACATATCTAAGAGGGATATGTTAGATCTGAATGATGAAAATACTCCCTAAAAAATGTTGTAAAAAACTAAGACAATATTGAAATAATTTGGAATATTTTGAATTAAGTGTTTCATATTCAATAAATATTAATAATAATAAATTTTAATCATATAGTTACAATGGGATATTCCCTAGATACTCTAGAAAAGTAAAATCATATAACTTATTCAACAAGAGGTAAGGAATAATAGTTAAAAGAAATTATTTTACTATATTATAGAATGAAAATAAAAATCAATAACAAAGTTAACTCCTCTGAATGGCCTGAAGGCCTTCTTTTTTTATTTTATTAAGGATAATCCCCCTTTTAAGGGTTGAAGGGGAACCCGTACATGACCCGTAGGCCCAAGTCATAAGGCCCGTCATGACCCGTAATACATGACCTGAAGGCCCAGAGGCATACCATGCCCAAAACATGACCCATAGGCCCAGACCACTCAAACTGCCCCTCCCATATCTTCTGCATCATTAATTGCCTTTATATCCCCACCTACATTGCTGATCGACTAGCATTGGCCCGTACAAAGATGCACGGTGCCTGGTCCCGATGGCGGTTTTCTATACGCTGTCATTCTTCTAATCCGATTAGCTCTACTTCTAGTGACTGTTACTGGTGCTCTGATCCTCTTCTAGGGTCTGATCTGTGTGAACTGGGCACTTCATGGTCTTAAATATCCCTAAGGCCATGTGGATCGAAGGCCTTTGATGGCCTGAAGGCCCTAGATACCCGTAGGCCCAAACCGGTGGCCCGAAAGCCCCGATTTGGCGAATATTCTAGTTGCTACAATACCAAACAGTGCATGCTACTGTACTGCTACAATACTGCTACAGTTCTTGGAAATTCACCTCCACTCGGTTTTAAACTTGGGTCTCTTCGATTCCAAGAAGGAGACCTTACCACTCGGGTACGGGCTCGTTGGAAATAACAAAGTTAACGTTTCCCTGATGAATGTGATGAGGAGGTAATAATCTCTGGGGGACAAAAAGTAGAAAATGTTGATTTATAGGAAGATACCAATGATGATAAATAAGTAATTCAAGTTCTTACCATCATAGAATTAGATTATTCATGTTTAATTTTAAATGAAAAACATCATTGGTGGTTAGGAAGTTCCAGTTCAAACATTGAGAATGAAATCCTTACATCAGAAATTTTTCCCATCTTAGGTAGACCATAAATGTTTTAAAGAAGATGACAGAGGTGAAAAAATTATTTAGCAACGAATGATAAACTACACCAAAATTATATTCTAGAAAAAAAGAAAATAAATATTTTATAATTATTTGAAAAAATCTTGTCTAGTGTGTAATGGGTAGTCCCAGATAGATGATATCGATGTTGATAAAACATTTTCACCTTTTGTGAGGCTAGGTAAAATCAAATTATTCTATTCCATAATAGTTCAATGAATGATCATAGTCTTATAGATGGATCAGAAGTCGACATTTATATATGGGGTTTTGTAAGAAGAAGTTCATATCATGAATTAAGATGTTATTCTTATTCACGATGATGAATATAGAGTTTTTTGTCTAATAAAGGAACAATATGGATTTTAGCAAGAATAATGATCATGGTATTAAATACTATAATATTTAAGGATGAATCATGGTTTTTATCATTGTGGAGTTGATTGAAATCTCTATTTCAATAATGAATGTAATCAAATGATTATTTTTATAGTTTATGTCAATAAAATAATATTCCATGGATCAGATAAAGCATAGTGCAAACAGTTCTCAAAATTCCTTAAAAGTGAGTTCAAAATTTAATTGATTGGTGAATTTATTGTTTTCTTATTTTAAAAGTGTAATATGGATAGAATGAAACATTCATATCACAATCTAAATATGAAAATGACATTTAGAGACTATTTGGAATGTAAATTTATAATGTGATGGGAACTATGGTGGAAACCTAAATGAAACTATCCTGAGATGTTGATATCATTATAGCCAATGTCATAAAATATGGGTAAATAATTGGTTGTCTATTGTACTTAACAAAGACATGACCAGATATTGTTTTTTCCAAATTCCAAGTATCACAGTATCCAAATAATTCCAATGAGATCCAATAACATGAATTTAGAAAGAATAATTTAGTATATCAAGGGGATGGTTGATTTCTATTTTCTTTATAATGAAAATTCTTAGTTATAATAAGTATTCTATAAAGATTCAGATTTGTATGGTTGTGTAGATGATATAAAACCAACATTTGGTAGTGCATTTTATCATGGGAGATTATTCATTTAGTATATAATAATGAATCAAAATATAATTTCATTAAGAATTTTACAATTTTAATATATTGTGGCCACATAATCTTTCATGTAGTTATTGTGAATGAAGGTGTATCATGATGATATGAGAGTTCTAGTAATGTCTACAGTTGTAATCCATTGTGAAAGTTCAATTTCTATCAATCTTAGAATAAATCTAATCAATTTCTCAATAAAAAATCACATTTAATTCAAGTACCATTTTATCAAGGAGATGGTGTACCATGGGTTTGTCTTGTTGGAGTGCATGCCTAAATAACTATAGGTTGTGAAGATTCTAATGAAGGCCTTTCCCAAATCTTCATTTCAGAGGAATTGAATGACTCTTAGAGTTATTTCAACACCCCTCACAAGAAAAAATGTATAAGTGGTACACCCTCACCTTCAAGTATGGTTTGTTAATCCCCATATAGTGATCTGTGTTCCTTACTCCATGGAAATTCATAATGTAGTGACCTTCATGTTCATTGAAAAAGGGGGAGATATTTTGGAAATAAAAGGAGGAGAAAATTTCATAATCAAGATAAGGGAGAAGATGATAGGGGAATTAGTGAATTAGAGGTGTTTTAAATATTAATATGAAATTTTTTTTCAATAAAATGATAAATATCATGAATGATGGAATTCTTGAATAAATAATTTGAGTGGTTTTGAGAATGAAGATGATATTTGGATAACTTTGCCATCTTCTCTTATTAATCCCACTGAGCATGGATTATGTGTTCTTAGAGTGTGCGTTGAGTAAATCCTTGATCACTATATGATTCTCACGATGTGAATTATTAAAGAATGCTTAATAGGCTTTAACGATTTATTAAAATGTGAAGATTTGTCAAAAAAGATGGTGATTATTGGGGAAAATACCTCAAGGTAACATTGTATGATTTTTGGGTTGAGTATGTTGGTTAAAAAAGTTTTTTCCAAGGATATCTGTGGAGTTCCAGAAATATTTTGGAATATTTATGTTGAAAAAGATCAAAGACAAAGGAACAGATTCCCCAGAAATGGGATTGAATATTGTGTATATAATATGGTGTTGTTTCCCAGTGTATTCAAGATTTTTGGGTTCCAAAATATGAAAGATGTATCAATCATCATTAAAGATTAATTTCTATTAATTCATTATAAAAAATTTGTATAATTGATGAATTTCAAAAAATAGTTCAGTTTTTTTATGGTATAGAGCACTGAGAAGTAATTCATTATTAGGACGGCATGGTTTCATGATGGAGTGGAGCATCATGAATGCATAATGGAATGATAGTATATCACTTTGACTATGAGAAGATTCACTAATGGGAAAACATTCCAAGTGCTTCATGAAAATTGGAGGGTTTTAAAAAATAATTGGATCTTCAATTAATGTTGGTGATGATCAAGGAAGATTTTCCAAAGTGGGTAAATTCATATAAATAGGCCTCTACCCCCTCATCTTAGTAGATAATGCCTTACCTAAAACATAAAGTCTCTTATTTTTTTTAAGGATACTCATCAATGTTATTCTAGAAAAAAAGTTTGAGACAAAAGATCGAGAATGATATATAAGAAAACTATAAATTATAGGCCTCATGAATGTATCGTCCTTCGTGAAGGCCAAGTGAGATTCAAGAATTCTATTTGAGATTTTTAGATGTGTTGGGATTTTCAAAATTATTGAAATAATCTAATGCTAAATGAGATTCATGAATGGAGGGTTCAACATGAAGGTTTTTTGAGATTCATAAACGTGGTGAGATTCAAAAAAAATGGGGTTCCTGAACGATTTATTTTCTTCTGAATAATTGGGAGATTTTGAGAAGGTTGTGTGATATCCACAAAAGTAGTGAGCATCACAAAAGGGGATAAAAATGATTACCCAAAAAATATGTGATATCGGGTAATTCACCATGTTTATAAATTTTAAACATATTGAAGAAACAAATGCGGTGTATCATATATTGATTTAGTTATAAAAAATGAATAATCTAAGGGAGCAGTGATAAAACATTAGTTGAGTTAGAGTTGAGCTTTCAAATTCTTATAGTTTGTAAATGATGAGGGACAATGAGTCCAATCCAATAAATTGTAATAGTAGTGAAGTTTAGTGAATTAGGTATATAGGAACTTTTCCTTTTTACACATCGTGGACCTATACCAGTCTACGTAGACCATGTAATTTTTATGTGTATTTTAAATGTTTTAATTCTCATATCGTTCTATATAATAATAAGGAATAAAAATCCTATTTTGTTTAACTAAAAAATGATTTTATGAGATTTTTGTGTTAATATTTCACAACCATATGAATGTTTTGATGATGGAAATAACTATCCAAAAAAGAAATAATTGTAATGTTTACATAGTAATCATTTAACATATGAGATGATAAATGATGACAATGATTCAATGGAAATGGGGAAGTCAAAATAATTTTAATTCAAGGCTAGAAAAAATATCTCTATTCAATATAGGAAGAATAAAGACAATGTGTATTAGTTCATGTCATAAATCTCATCAAATAACCAGGTAAGAAGAGGAACATTTGAATGGAAACCTCTAATTTCATGAATTCAATGCGAAAGTATTGGAAATATTACTATTATACTTCATAAGAAGTTTCAAGATAATGATGAGGATGATCATGAAATTCATGGGAAGGATTATTCTTCCAGTGTGAATAGTATGAGAACTACCAAGAGATATTTATTCAAAAATAAGAATCTAAATTTAAAATAAGATGATAGTTTTGAAGAATTTGAGGTAGAATAGTTGTAGGACTGCGAGGATCATGAATAAAATGATATGGTGATAGTTTAAAAAATGTTCCATATAAGGGAAGAACATGTAAATGAAAAATAATATTTCAAAGAAAGGGATTCCCTTTAGATTGAATAATAATATTTTATTAATGTGATATATGTTTTTGGTTTTCAAGAAAGGAAATACCATATTTTGTATAATGATTCCAAACTCTATATTTAGTAATAATAAGAAGTATATTTTGATATGTAGGATGAAATTAAAAGTCTTAAATTTTAAAACCCTGAATCCGTGGAAACATTTGTTGATTAAAAGTTAAAAATTGAATAATATGATATAAAATTAAATATTCTAACCAAAAAAGTAAAATATTGAGTCATACATATCGAAGATATCTAGGATGATGTTTTCAACCAATGAAGTTTTCTAAAATATCAAGATAAACTCTTGAATCTTGTAAAGAAGGACAAAAATTCAATGGGAAATGAAAAAGTAGAAATCAATGTCCTAGTGAAATAGATAGATGAATTTCATGGGAAGAAAAAAATTGATCCAAGTGAAATAGCTGGTATGGGGATTGATCATAAAAAAACATTAATAGTTATAAACCAACCACAAGAACCCACCATGTTGTTTAATATTGTTTTGGGTAAGAACAATAACCACATGATTCAGAGAACCTATATAAAAACCAGTTTGGTAGAAATGACACACGAGAATATACAGTAAATTAGATGTTATTTTTGTGAAAAAATGAGACACTTAGAAAATGTGTGTTCCATAAATAACTGGTACCGAAGGTAAAAAGTGTAATAGAGACAACTTAATAGAGAAAAATATTATATGGTATTATTTTGAGGTAATATTTTTGGTGTTTATAATTTAGAAACTTTTCCAAACATTGTAAATCAACTAAACTGTGAAATTACCAAAAAAGACTCAATGTGGTCCTATGAAAAACTATAAGGAATAACAAATGAGGTTAAAATACTAAATTTATTTTCATAAATAAAAAATGAAATTCCTCTATCATTCTATAAGGAACATCAAGAATAACAATTTCTGAAATGTATATTAAATAAAATAGATGATCTGGTAGTGGTTGCTGATATTTCTCTTAAAGCATCAGATCACACTAGAATATGGATAATTGGTAGAGGAATCACCTATCATATGATATGAAATAGTGATCTAGTAACATTAATCATGTAATAAAAGGATGTTATCATAATACTTGGTAATGATGAAGGAGAAAATATTGTTGTGTTGGAAAAATTACTCTTTGGAGGAACATACACGAGACATGTTGATGTATTGGTTGTTGAAGTTATTAGTCACAACATTCTAAGTGTGAGTATTTGACTCATGAAATTCCATAATTTTTCCAATAAAATATATTTCATCAATGAAAAATTGGGTGAAAATGTTTTATAGGGAAACAACATGAATGGGAATCTCTAACTTTTCAGTGGAGAAGAAGACATGTGCTTTAAATATAGATAGGATGAAAATAGGTTCTAGTGTAAACAAGTTAACCATATTTTCCAACTATCCAAGGAAGATCTCTTCAAATGTGACGCTTCACAAGATCTCCCCATGCTATCACTTGATTTTGCTCACAAATCCAATACTTCTCAAAAAGGGAAGATTATCAAAAAATGAAACAAGGAAAAATAAAAAAACAAAATAGTGTGATTCAACTGTTCCATGTAGATGTATATGGACATATATCCCAATGATCTACTAATGGGAAGAAGTATTATGTTCTATTAATTGATGATTTCTTATGGATAGAATGGGTTTTTTTTCTTTTCACACATTTTTGATGTGTATAGATGAATAAAAAATATCTATGTGAATCAAAAAGGATTCATAGATAGAGGATTTTGATGTTTTTTATTAATAATTCTATGTAATTCACAAAAAGATCCAGGTGTAAGATTATCTCAACAAACACAAAATAAGGAATCATGTATCAGTAGTGATCACACCCCAACAAAATGGTTTGGTAGAGAGGAGAAATAATATCATCCAAAACATGGATAAGAAAATTCTTATGGAGAAGGACCTACCAGATAAATTATAGATTGAATAAATCTTGACGTCGATCTTCATATCAAATAGGGAATTGTAGTTTCTGAATGTAGAAAATACTTGATAGGAGTTGTCATATGGAAAGACCCAAACATTTAAATACTTATGAATCCTTTTAAAAATTTATATTAAACTAAATTAAGAGAAATACTATAAATTTTAATCATATGAAGGTGAGGAAAATTTCTATGGAAACTCAAGAAAAAGAAAATCATATCAATGCTTAAACAGGAGGATCAGAAAAGTAGTTGAAAATAAATTTTTTACTATAATGTAGAATGAATAAATTATCAAAAATACATTGAGTAGTTCCCTAATGAATATATTGAAGTGGTAGGCTACTCAGGGGTAGCAGAAATGGAAAATACTGATTCTGAAGAAGAATGTGATGATGAGTAGGTTGAAGTGAAGTCTATATATGCACCGAAGCCAAAGATATGAGAAAGAATTTATCAAGGAAATATCATTGGTGATCATGAAACAATAGTTCATACATTGAAAATGAATTTTTTTTTTGAAGACATCAATCCTATATTAGGTTGAGCCTAAATGTTTTAAGGTAGCATCTGAAGATTACCAATGGGTTTATGCTATGAATGGTAATTCTGAAAAATTTGGTAATCAAAAATGAAAAAAATAAACAAAACAGTGATTCGAAAAAACCACAAATAGTGTGAAAAGGTACTCCTAGATAGAGGGTAGTGATTTTAATGAAATATTTTCACCTATTGTGGGGATAGATATAGTAACATTATTCATTTCCATAATTGAGAAATGAATGTTCATGGTTTTCCAGATGAGTTTTAAGCTAGCACTTTTGAATGGGGTTTAGAAAAAAGAAGCATATATTGATATTCTAGATGGGTTTCCTATTCAGGATGATTTAAATTATGTTTTTCATCTAATAAAATCACTATATAAGCCAAATAGATCACCAAGATCACAATATTCAAGGATGGATATTTTTTTGGGAATCTTGGTTTTTAGTGTGGTTGATTTGATTACAATACAAGAATGATAGTAATAAAAGGATTATGGTGCTGGTGTATATAGAAGACATTGTCATTGGTGGGTCTGATAAATAATAGTGAAGTTTTTTAATATAAATCATGAACAATGAGATAAAAAATGATATTGATTGGTGGTTTGAAATATTTCATTGGTTTACAAGTGTCAAAAAGATAGAATAGATCATTTATTTCTCAATATAATTATTTATGAAATATTTTGAGATGATTTATAATGAATAATTATAGAGTGGTGGAATCTATAAAGGATACTAGTATGAAACTATTCTTAGATGATTAAGGCACTATGGTCAATATTACAGAGTACATATAGATCCTTGGTTTTTTGTTTTACATAACATTTACATGACTATATATTATTTATACTACATTTCAAGAAGCACAATATCAAATTAATCCCAATGAAATTAATTTAATTTCAGTAAAAAAGAATAATTCAATATATCAATGGGAGATTGGATTTTTTTAATAAAATAAAAAATCATATCAATAGGTATTGGGTTATACACCTGTATATTATGACGATCTAACAACTGATATAAAATAAACTCTAGGTGGTGCATTCTATATTGATGGATTTTTTGTCTATTTTCTATAAAATAAACACGATTTCATTTCCTTGACCACCAAAGAATCTGAATATATTATGGTCACTAAATATTGGATACATTTCTTATAAATGAATTAGAAACATGATAACATGGTAGTTCAAGTGAAGTCTCAAATTGGAATCCATTGCAACAATTCATATTCTATAAATGATAGAAAACAAATCTTATCCATCACTCAATAACAAATAAACAAGAAATAAATATTCTTTTTTCAAGGAGAAAGAGGTTCATGGGCTTGTGAATTATGATGATGAATTTCCCAAAAGTGGAATTTGAGAGGCATCTACTGCCTCTTGGAGTTCTGTCAACACACCACACTGAAAAAAGTGTGGATGTGTAATGACCTCTCCTTAAGGTATGTTGTGTCATCCCCTTATGTGATAATCTGTATTATTTACCATTTGGAAGACCACAAAAGAGTGAAATTTAGGTTTATTCCGAATGGGTGAATTTTTTTATAAATGGGTGATAAAATGTATTAATAGAGACATTAATAGAAGCTAATAGGGTGAGAAATAAATTAAGGTGATTTTTAAATACGATGACGCTAAATATATTTGATCAAAATTTATATATAATGACATATGGGGTTAATGATGAATGTAGTTGAGTGGTTTCAAGAATTTAGTGATTCGTTGATAAATTCTTCATGTTACTCTTATTTCCCATGCCTATCATGGATCATGTGCGATTAGAGTGTTTGTTGAATAAATCCATGATCACTATATGAATCAAAAGAATTTAATTTTTTTGAATAAAAAAGATGATTTAATGAGGTATCTAAATGTGAACTGTTGTCAACAGACCAAAATCGGGAGATTGTTGGTCCAAAATCCATGATGGTAACATTATTTTGTTTTTTGGTTGATTGTGTTAATTGATGAAACCGGATTCCGAGATTAGTTGTGGAGTTTCAATGACATTTTTTTAAAATTTATGTTAAAAAATATTAATGTCAAATATATGGATTCCATCTATATAAGACAGAAAATTATGTATACATGTTGGGGATATTTCCTAGTGATTACCTCATTTCTGGTGTCCAAAATTTAGAGGATGGCACAATCATTGTGAAATATGTATTTCTCTGAATGTCATATCCAAATATGGAAAAGTAGTATATTTCACGATGATTTTCTTTTTTCAAAGGTATGGAGTTTTGATAATGCATATAGTGTTTGGAAGGATGGGTTTCTTGAAGGTGTGGTTTATCTCAAATTCATGATGGAAAGATGATAAATCTCTACAACTACGAGATGCTTCCTGAATGGAATTATTTCCATATTACTGCATAAATATATGGAGGTTCATGAAAAAGTATATAGATTCATGAAATTATGGATAAAATCATATAAGATTCATGAAATGGAGAACACACATGTAACTAGGCCTCTACACCCTCATTTCAGAACAATTAGAGATCAATAAAATTTAAAGGATCTAAATTGAAGAAGGAGATTCACGAAGGTTGTTATTGGGAAAAATATTGATAATAGTGGAATTTCATAAATTATATATATGATAATTCAAAATATATGAATTAAGATATTTTGAGCTTCAGAAAGGATATGTGGTCTATATGAAAGTGATGATCTGCTTGAAGCATAAGTAACCTTCAGAAATTATTGGTGCTTCACAAAGGATAACTGAGCATTGTGAGATTATTGATCTTCCCTAAGGCTATGTGAACTTCAAGAAAGGGGGGTTCCCCATGAAATAAGTTTGATCATCGTGAATGGGGTGATATTTATGAATGTTTTGGTGTTAACAAAAGCCTTATTTGTAAGTGAATAATTGGGATGATTCATGAAGTCTTTGTGAGATCTATGAATGTAGTGGGAATTTTGAATGGTTTTTAAAATTTACTTCTTAGAAAATATATGGTAAGTATGTTATTTATCAAGTGGATGACAGTGTAAATTGTGGATTCACCAAATTTGATGTCAAATAGATTAATTCATGTGGTAAAAATATAATCATCCAAATTAAAAGTGAGAACACAATAGTTGAGAGTAAAGTGATCCTTCAAATTATGATTAGTTGTAAACTAGGAAGGGTAGTGATTTCACTCCAAAATTTATTAAATAACTAAACATTAGTGGGTTTAGTTCATTAAAATATTGACTTTGTAATCACCTATGATGTATCCTATTGAGGTTTATAAAAGAAATATTATTGTGTCCTTGACATTTTTCAATTCTCATATTGTTATCTTCTATGAGAAAGAGTGAGAATAGAGTTTTTTAATGATTAAATTATATCTGAAGAGATAGTTATTTTTACATATCATATCCTTATTCACACCCTATTTGGGTATTTCACCTACATGGTTAATCAATTGGAAACTAAGGGAAATAATGGATGTTGGTAGTTCAATACCTTTGAGGTTGGAAACACTACTAGTCAATGTTGGGTAAGGGTGTATTGGTTAAATTGGATAATCTATGACCCCAAAATATTATATGATATTGCTCAAAACATCGACATCCTAATTAAAATTGACAAGGAAATAGATGTGTCTCAATTTGGTCTATTTTATAGGTTCTTAGTTGAGCTTGAATTGGGATTAACCCTTGTTGACAAGGTAATTCTTGTAACAGATGATGATATTATTAAGATGAAGATTATTTTGGATGAAATTACAAAAAATTTCAAGGAATACAATAATATTGTTCTTGATTCATGTATTTGATAGTGCTCCATAGTTTTTAGCTTATGTTCTCTATATGAGCATGATGCGAAAAATTTCTTCAAGAAGAGAAAAAGCACATCTACTAAAAAAACTAATTTTCTCCCCAATTGTAGAATGAGGATGGAAAAGATATTCATTAGAGTGATGAGGGTATGGCCATTGCAATAAACAATTTCCAATACAATTAGGAGGTTCAAGGTGATGCTTCTAGGGATGTAGCTTACCCAATAGTTGATGAGATGGGTGACCACCCCTATGAACTTCCTAATTTCTATGAATAAACCTCAAATAAAATGATAAAGTCTTGGGATAAAATCATTTTTGAATAGGATAATGTTCAAAATACTAAAAAAAATCTAATAGTGTTTTATCACAATAAAATCAATTTTTTTACTCTTAAATATACAGACTCAATAGACGAACAATTGATTGAAGAGTAAATGAAACTGAAGGTGGACCATCAACTCTCACAAGAATAGATGTCTCCATCATGTATCCAAATGGTTAAGAAAAGTTTTTAATCTTAATCACTCTTCACATGTAAAACATTTTTCACTTCTTAAAAATATGTTTTTGATAATGAGAAATTTCATCTTGTCCCCCACAAGAAGAAAATATCCCAGGTTGTTTCTATAGTGGTGGTTGAGCATTCAACTGTAGGTGACAATACTTCTCACTCTTATCAGAATATTGATGGGATCTTTGAGATAAATTATTCAATCTAGAGCTCTCATGATGAGAAAATACACCAGTAGGATTTGGATCTGGATGAAGAAAGGGGGGTTGTTAGGATGATTATTCCAGTGACAAGAGATGCCTCTCTTAGAAAATGTAAGGAAAGAAAGGAGGTTTGCTCTGATTCTGAAATCACTGAGGCTAAGAAACATTAAATTAGGATTAAATCTATTCCTCTATGTAAGGGTATATCATGGGGTTGGAGGCGTGGTTGTGGAAGGGACGAATGGAATGTGATCTTAGAAGAGGAATGGAGGCTCATTACAAGACAATTGAAAAATATTAACAAATATGTTTTTCTCTTTGGGTTTTTCCTTTTATTCCCTTAATGATCTTAATTATTATATTTTTCTATATTTTATTAAAATATGCTTAGACGCTATATTTAAAAATGGATTATCATGCTAATGTAATCAACACTATATGGGGATCCCTATCCAATGAAATTTATAAAATTGTGATATCATGTATGTTATCAATTCTGTATAGTGAAATATTATAGTTATTTTTTTGTGTGACTCAAAACTCAATAATAGAATGTTGTAGGTTATACAAACCATGAATGATTATCTGATAATGGTCCCCAATGTGTCTGTTGATTCATTTTTTGACCATGCGATGCTGTTGTGGTAGACATGTGTGTTCTCAGAGAAATTATTGAATATATAAAGAATGTTAAGAACATATTGACAATACATCCACCCCAGTTCAATCCGAATGTTTCAATGTTTAAAAAAAGATTCAAAGGAGATGAAATTGGATATCTAACATAGTAATCTTATCACATATGATATTTTAAAGGATGAATATGATGATTTGGAAAATGGGATGTCCAAGGATGTGGAATTTAATTTGATAAAGAATCTCTTTATTGAAGATATTCATGGGGAAAAACTGTGGATTATCTCATGTCATTACTCTGTATAAATCTGTAGAGATGAAGAAGGCTGTTCAATGGGAAACATCCACTTCATGATTTCAATGTGGAATTATTGAACATCATGTAGTAATGTGTCCTCAGATTTTTCATGATGATGATGGGGATGAATGTGAAATTATCAGGAATAAGTTTTCATCCAATGTCAATGATAGGATAAGCACTAAAAGAAATTTCATAGAAAATGAGAATATACATTCAATATAAGACTACAGATCATAAGAATATTTGGAATAAGAGTTGGAGGACAACAATGATCATGAAATAATTCGATGGTGGATTTAGTTAGAAATTTACAAATAATGGAAGAATGTGACACTTATTATGTAGAAGTGAAATGGTGATTCGACCTTTAGATCAAATTAAATGTTTTTCTTGAAGAGATAAATGTTTCGAGAGAAAAATAAGACAATAGTTTGGTTAATGATTCCAAACTATATACTCATCACAAGGAATAATAAAATTTTGATATGGAGGCTGAAATTGAGAGGCTTAAATTTGAATATCTCGAACCATCAGAAAAATTAAATGAGTACATGAACAAAGTTGAATAAAAGACCATAATTATTAACAACCTCACCAAATCAGTAAACCATGAAGTCAAACACATCAACAAGATTAAGGAGGAGGTTATAAATAAAAAAAAGTTTTTATATCATTAGAAACTCTTGACTTTGATAATGAATCAAACAGAGGAAATTGGAAAATGAAAAGTATATTTTACAGTTCTAGTGATTGAAAAAAAGAGTCTTAAGAGAAGAAAATGATATATCAGAACGAAGAAGCTATTATGAGGATTGGTCTAAAATATAAAGTTATAATGGTTAAAGTTATATCATAAGCACTCGGTTAGAGTTTGATGATTGATTTGGGTATGTATTGGAACCATAATATCTAGAGAACCTGGGTGTCAACTAGTGGTTAAATAGTGACACATAGGAATGAACGATGAATTAGATATTAATGTTGTGTAAAATGATACACTCAAAAAATGTGTTTCCCATATCTAGGAGGTACCAAAGGGAACAAGAGAAAGAAATACATCCAAAGGTAGATCAATATTAGAGGATATCATTTGATGGTTATCTATTTTTTATGAAGGAGTTGGACACATGGACATCTATTTTACACCAACTGAACTCTAGAATGTAAAAAAATAGACTCAAAGTGGTCATATGAAACCACTCAATTTATCATCAATGGGTTGATAATGAAAAATCCATTTTAAGAATTTAAATATTGATGTTTTCTATCATACCTTGAGGAATATGAACAATATAAATAAATGTAATAGAATAGAATGAAAAAGGATGAGTCCGATGTGGTTGTAGATATTGATTTTAAATCAATAGATCATACTAGAATATAGATCATTAACAGTGGATAATCCTCTCATATGACAGGAAACAAAGATATAGTGAAAAGAAATAGGTATGTTATGTGAGTTATCATAAGATTTGGTAATATTGAAGTCATGATTTTTTGTGGCATAGAAAAATCTTGTTTTTGGGGAAGAGACATGAGACATGATGATGTCTAGGTTGTTAAAGGTCTGAGTCCAAAATTGATATGTGTCAGCTAATTGGGTTATTAGGGCATGCCATATGTTTTTCAAAGAAATTATGTATAATCAAAGAAAAATAAGGCTTAATTATTTTATAGGAAAATGGTATGAAGGGGAATCTCTACATTTTGAGTGGATAAGAAGATATGTTATTTCTATTCTGAGAGGAAGAAAATAGTTTGTGTCGTAAATGTCCTACCATCTATGTCAACCATACCTGGATTATATTTTCTAGTGTGATTGTATCTTATGATCTCCCTAGGATATCTTGTGACTATACTCATATATATGATTCATGTCTACAAAGGGATATTATTATAAAGACTATCATGAGATTGGAATAAAAATCAACCATAGTTCATGATTTGATGTATACAGATGTGTATCGAAATATATCATCAAGAGAAATTTACAGGATGGGGTATTAGGTTATTTTTATTGATTATTTCATTTGAATGGAAAGGGTATTTTCACTTCCAATAATTCTGAGTGTCTAGTTCCATAAATCAATATCAGAGGGAACAATAAAAGATGCTTGGACAATAAATTCTTAAGTATGATACTGAAAACGGTAAATAATGCACAAACAGAATGGTGGAATATTATCTTGAGAAATATTGTATGATGCATTAGGTTTCCATATTTCTAACTCCTCAGCAAAATGAAGTGATATTTTGGATAAATTGGATATCCAACAACATTTCTAGGAAAATTATTATTTAAAAGAACCCACTAGAGAAATTATATATGGAATCATTATTGACATCAATACACGTATATAATGGGGCACAATATTTTTTTAATAAAGAAAATACTTCCTAAGAGATGTGGTATGGAGTGAATCCAACATAAAAATACATCAAAATTAAAGGAACTAAGTTATTTATTCTCAATAAATATAAAAACATGAAATTTGAGTCATGTGGAGAAGATTATATTTTCCATAGACACTCAACAAAAAGAAATAAATTTAAATGTTTCAAAAAGATGCACGGAATAGTAGTTTAAAGAATTTAATTCAGTATAAAAGAGAATGAAAAAAATATACAACAACTTAGTGAATAGTACCATGATAAATTTTATGAGGAGGTAAGCAGCTCAATAGAATCAGATGTCAAAAAAATGATTCTGAAGAAGAAACTAACTATGGCCAAGTATAAGCGATGTCTGTATATTCAAGGAAGCTGATGATTTGAGATAAAATTGATAGAGAAGATATCGTTGGTGGTCATGCTGCTCTAGTTCAAACACAAATAAAGAAATCATTAGAGAATGCATCTTTACCATATAAGGTAGAGGCTATATTTTTTGGAGGAAGAAGACGATTAATTCAACTTGGTTCAGGCTATGAATGATGAGTAAGAAAAAATTTGTATTCTAGAATATATAAAATGAAGATGCTACATTGATTCAAAACAAAGATCAACTAATTAGGAAATGGGTACTCCAAAATAGATGGTATCTATTTTTATGAATCATTTTCACCTATTTAGAGGATAGAGACAATAACATTATTATTGACCATAGAAAATCAATGAATGTAAAAAGTTTTCTAGATGGATTTGATGATATAAATTTTGAATGGGGTTCTAGAAGAGGTTGTTTATATCAAGTAACCATATTGTTTTTTTATTAACAAATATGAATACATTTTTTTTCAGCTAAGAATGTTGAAATATATGTTGAATCAAGCACCAAGAGCGTGGTATTCACTAGAAGATAAATTGTTGAAGAAGTCGGTTTTTAGTGTGGTGTTGTTTTTTACAATATCTCTATCAATAAAGAATATAATAAAAGTATGATGGTTCTTGTGTATGATAACTACATATTTTTTGGTGGATAAGAGGTAGAACAATCCATCTACATCATAGAACACATCAAAAGTGATTTTGAAATTTGAAGATCGGTGGACTAACATTTTTCTTTGGTTTATAGGTGACACAAGGAAAGAATTGAACATTAATTTATCAATCTAAATATTCTAAGGAGATTTTGGGAAGATTTAAAATGTATGATTCCAAACAGATGAAAAATCTGGTGGTTACCCAGGTGAAACTATCCGGATATAATGAAGGCCATATGTTTAATGTCATGGAATACAAGAAGATCATTGACCGTCAATTATACATAACAAGGAAGCCCCCAGATATGTTTTTTTTCTACATTTCAAGTATGAATATATCAATGAAATCCCAAAGTGATCCCCTTAATTTCTAGTAAAAAATACTTAGGTATATCTAGGGAATAATGGATTCCAATTATTTTTGTAATGAAATATATCAGCAAGGGTTATAAGTCTATATAGAAGTTGGATGGTCTAGTTCACCAAATGATATAAAACAAATTTTAGGTGGTGCATTCTATATTAGATAATTTTTTATTTCATAGCCAATAAACAAATAAGATTGTATTTAATTGAGAACCACAATGGATAAATATATATTATTCCCACTCAATAATTCACATAGTTACTATAGATGAAGAGGAAACATGATGATATAGAATCTCAAGTTATGTCCATAGTAGGAAAACATTTTGATAATACATGTTCTGTAAAACATAGAAAAAAATACATACTATAACTTTAGTTACAAATCACAATGAAATCAGGTATCATTTTATCAAGGAGAAGGTAGACCATGTTCTTGTGAAGTTTTAATATATGCCTACATAACAATAGGGTGTAGACATTCTGACCAATCCATACCCAAATTGGTGTTCGAGAGGCATCTACTAGATCTTGGAGTTCAGTCAACACCCCTCAGTTGATATGTGGGGATATAATACCCCCCCTGAGATATGTTTTGTTTTTTTACAATTTTTTATATTCATTATTTACCCTATAGAAGACCACAAAGGAGTGACCTTCTATTCATTAAAAACGGGGTTAAGTTGTGTCTATAAAATAGGGAGAATGTGTCCTAATCAAGACAATATAGATGATGATTGACGGAGTATTGATGTAGGGGAGTTTTAAATACAACTATATTAGATGTTATTAATAAAGTTTATATATCATGATAGATAGGGTCTATGATGAATTATGTTGAGTGGCTTTTCGATTGAATTGATTAATTGATGAAAATTACAAGATAATCATGTTTCTCATATCGAGCATGGATTAGGTGAGCATAGAATATATGTTGATTAAATCCTTATTCTCTATCTAAATCGCAAGATGTTAATTTTTTTAGAAGGAAAAATAATCATTAATGAGGTGTCAAAATGGGAAGAGTTTTGAAAAAACCCAAAGGGAATGATTGTTGGGATTAATCCCCCAAGTTAACAATGTAGTCTTTTTTAGTTGATTATTTTGGTTGAAAAAATGGTTTCCAATGTCCTATGTGGAATACTAGAGATATTTTTTACAAGGTATATTATCAAATATCCAAGGAAAAGGAATGGATTTTAAAAATAAGAGAGTTTTGTGGTATTATGGATATTTTTTAAGGAATCCATTATCGAAAAGGTTCGGTTTCATGATTGTGTCAAGCATACGGAAAACATGATTTGAAGATAGTAAATATCCACAACTATGAGATGCTTTACAAATAGGAAAATTTCCCTGGTTTGTCGTGATGATTGGGATGTTCATGAAAATAATTGTGAGAATCATGAAAAAATGATGACAATATTGGATACATCAGGAATGGGAGGATAATCCCAATAAATATGCCTCAACCCCCTCATTTTATAATAGAAAGACTTAAAAAACTCTAGGCTCTCAATTCACAAAGGTGATTTATGAATATTCTTCTTTCAAAAACGTTTTTGAAGAATGTATGCTCGTAAAGGCTATACAAGTTAACCGATAATTGTATGAATCATGAATTTAGTGAGATTCACAAAGTCTAATTGGGCTTCATGAATGTTTTTATCTTCATAAAGGCTATGTGAGAATCGTGAAGGTGTACTTCATGAAGGCTAAGTGAGATTTGTGAATGTGTGGATCAGCATAAAGGCTATGTGAGCTTCATGAATAGAGTGTTAATCACGATGGATGTTTGAGCATAAAAAATATGGAGATCTTCACAAAATTTATAGTTTCAGGAAATTATTACATTCTTACGAAGAACTGGGTTGTTTTGTGAAGGTTGTGTGAGCATCACAAAAGCAGTGAGCTTCATTAGAGGTGGTTAAATGGGACTACCTAGTAAATCTGTTGTAAAGTTTTATTCTTCTCGTGGATGAATGTGGACCTTAGTGATAAACCAAATGAGGAGTAAAACCAATTGATTCAAGTGATAAAAAGAGAAGAATCTAAATTAACGTTGAGAATAATTCAGTTACAAGAGTAGTGAGAATTAAAATTGTTATTGGTTGTAAACTAATAGGGATATTGAGTTTACTCTTACCATCATAACAGAAGATCCGTTTATTGGATTTGGTACATAGGAACATTGCCTTTTTATGCCTCTTGGTCATATCCCACATAGGGTGAGCCAGGTAAAATTGTTATGTCCTATTAATTTTTTATTCTCATATTTTTCTACTCTATGGGAATGAGAGAGAAGCTTGTTTTGTTTAATGTAATAAAAATATCTAAAGACACAGTTGTTTTAATATATCATACCATGATGCACCCAATGGTATTTAAACTAGTTTGAATAAAAGTTAGAGTTTATCATGGACTATAATTTCAATCTTTACAACCACCCATGAATGATAAACACCCTATATGATTCTATTTATAGAGAATATTATAATACTCTCTATTCATGATCCGGATTTCTAAATACCAAATCTTCATGGATATGAAAATGATGGGTTTATAAATCATTACATAAGTGAATACAAACTTCTTTTCTAATATTATTTTCCGGCCATCTATAAAATATAAGATCAAAGAGTTATAAATGGTTGACTTGGAGAAAAATTAGATGGTGGAGTTAGTAAACGAAGGGATGCTTCATGAATTCCACATTGATGAAGATGTTATCATTCTATATGGAACTAGAATTTTTTTATTCGTCACCAAATATAAATATAGAGATATTGGATAATTAAAAAAAGATATATTTCCCCATCCATTATAGATGTCCCAAGATGTATCATGATCTATGAGAGCATATCTGGTGGGACAACAAAAAAGAAGATATCACTAATAACAAATCAATGTTCTTGGTACGTTTAAATGAAATAACAGAGTGACATAAGTCCATGGGGATGATGAAACCCTTTCATATACCCACTAATAAATGAGATAACATCACCATGTACTATTTCTCCAATCCCATGAAGAAATGTAATGGAGTAAAATTGGTATGGTTTTTGTGGGATTGGATCAACATGACTACCCACTTCATTCCAATTTAGGATGATTTTTCACTTAAACCACAAGAAAGTATATACATAAAGGAAGTGGTGAGGTTGAATATGGAACCCCATTAAATCATATTCGGTCCGGATCCATGGTTCATTTATATATTATAGAGAAGTATTAAACAATATTTGAGTACTGAATTGAATTTTTTTAGGGCCCATCAACCATAAAATGATAGAAAATATGAATAGAATATTCACTCACTCAAGGAAATACTTAGAGACATCCTAGTAGAATTTAATAATGGATAGGATCAACATTTACCATTAGTTGATTTCTTATACAATAATAGTATCCCTATAAGTATTCAAATGAATCTATATGAATATCTATTAAAGAAGTGATATAAAAATCCAACATGTTGGGATGATGTTATTGATAGAAATATACTTGAATCAGTAATTGTGGAAGATATTATTGAAGATGCTCAATCTATTCAATAAATAATAATATATACTCACATTAGGTGAAATTTTTTTTTTCACTACCATCATAAGGACATTGATTTTCATTTAGGAGAAATAAATCCCTCAAATATAACTATGGAATATTTGCATGTTCTTTGAAAAGAAATGGGTACTGAGGACTAGGTCCATTGGCTTATATTTGATCCTTGAGCATATAGGATCATTATCCTATCATCTGGTACTTCCAAAAAACCTTTCTCAAGTTCATGAGGTATTCCATGTATCTCTCATGTAAAATTATATACAAGACCCCTTATAGTTACTGAATCTATTGGTGGTATAATTGAAGAATTTCCTCTTTTATAAAGAGTATCTAATGAAGATCATGGATTGTAGAGACAATTATCTTTGCAATAAGACAACACACCATTCCAAAGTGCTATGGTGGAACTGTAAATATGAAAAGGTGATGTAGGAGCTATAGGAAATAGTGAAATGAATGTACCTTCATATATTCCTAACTGTGACTATGGGTTGAAATATATGTCATCAAATTTATAGAGGTTCATATAATGCAATGACCATGAGTTAATATGTTATATTTTTTAATTAATTTTTTTCATTTTATATTATATATAGTAATATAAACACACAACACATAAAGAATGAAACAACACTTTATTTAATAACTGAATATTTTTGCATTAGCAAGTAACCGAACTAAATAAATATCCAAACAATAAAATGAAAAAATAAATAATAAAAAAATAACTATTTGAAAATTTTGGTCCTTCCACTATGCTAGAATCATCACCCCCATGAAGAAAAATATCGACAAAACTAAATAATAGTAAATCAATAAACATATTCGAAAATTAAATAAATGTCATTTATAATAATTGTGGAGATTAATCTATGATGGACTGAATCAGTATATAAATGAGATAATTTGACCATTTGAATAGTAATGTGATAGTTATAATAATAACCAGATCATTGAGAATAATGACTTGGACATTAGGGATATTAACCAAATTTTTGAAACAATAATATGACCACAATATAATAAATGGAACAATAAATAATATTTATCATGAATATTTTAAGAAAAAATAAATAATTTTTTTCCATAAAATGAATATCATTTTTAAAAACTCAACGAAAATTTCCACACTCATTGAAGTAAACTGTATTTTTTTATAAATATAAAAATATTTTTATCAATACAATAAATGAGATATATTTAGAAATTATTTCGATAAAATTAAAATCATATTTAAAATCATAGTAGTAAAATTTTCCAAGGTATAATATTTTTATTAATTTTATTAAATAATTCAATTTTTACATGAACGGTGAAAATATTTTATTTTGAATACTACATGGTTTATGTGATAATAATGATGAAATAATTTATTAATATATAAAATATTGTCTATTTTTTCACATAAATAACTTTTTAAGATAAATGGGTCTTTTAAAAAATAATAATAATAATTTACAAACCTAAAAAGTTTTCCCCAAAATTCTAATGTCACTAGTGTTCCATTAAAATAAAAATTATTCATTTTTTCTAATATCATTTTTTATAACAAGTGGATTGGGATTATAATCTAAATATATTTTTTATTTTTAGGTTATTCATAATTTCAAAATTATCACTATTAAAAGGATTAATTGGGATATAGTATTTTACTAGTTATTTTATCCTAAAAATGCAACTCTTCTCAAGAAGAAATAACTCATCACTCATACCATGGTAAGCCACTCCAAATAAACATAAAAAAGATAATGATATACCCAAATACAAACATTCAATCCCTTTAGAATATATAAAGGCATAATTGAATAAACTAACTCCATGTATCATGTATTTTTATTGTTGTATAAGAAAACCAACTGTGAAAAAAGAGTATATATTGATCATCACTTCTCTCACATTCTTATTCTCTACACCCTTTCCCCAATTGCTTTAAATACAAAATTATTACAAGACTACTTAATCATCATTTAAAATTTATATTAATGACATTATACAACTATAGATATTAAATTTATGAATATTTTATATTTCACACTTCACTTCCATATTCATTAAATAATGTCCTGTTAATAGGGGATTAACCACTAACAAGGACATTTACATCACATTTTTTATGTCCTCCCATATTGATGGTTATAATTAATTTTAAAAAGTCTATACATTTATAAATATAATTATTTTAATGATCTTTAATTAATTCAATTTAATTATAAATTACCATGAAAAAGAATTTTGAAATCGAAGAAAAACTAGAAATTCTTAATGAAATTATAATATAAAAACATTTCAACATCAATAAATTAAATAAATAAATATAATAAGATTGTTAAAAATTATAAATAGTGACATAATTTTTCATAATTCATTTCTAGTTAAATGGTTTAATAAATCTATTTTTACTATTTTGGAGGAGAAGAATCGATGAAATATAGAAGGATTTTATGGTATGGGATTTCTTCAGTACAATTAATTCTTTCTGAGTTATACTGATTTCTAATCTTTTTTAGTATGGATATTACAATAAAATTCCTTTTCATTACCCTTTTTTATTCTATATATATGTTTTTACCCTTTCCATACTTTTATGTCATTACTATGATTTTCATTACATTATATGTTCCTATAATGATTACGAGAATTTAATGCAATGAAAAATGGGTGCAAAATTATATGAACTCTCAATGAATTGGAAATTTTAATATACAAAAAAAATATTAGGTTTATTATTTATGAACATGATTCTATGTTTTCCCACAATGATAATGTTATGATTTATGCACATATGTTATGTGTGAAAATGATGATAGATTCATTCATTCCAAGGTGCTGTATTTGACCACTATGTTTTGATGTTTCATTATTACGAATGTTCCACATTGAATGTATTTATTAGTTAATTCATTTATTCTGATGATGATCACCATATTATTTGGAAATGATGATATTGATTATTCACACCCACATACAATTGATTTGTTCGGTTTATTCATCCTATTACTTCGATTTTAGATCACCCCTCTATTAGACATATGTACTCAATTGATTACATGTATTAATGATTCAATGATAGATTTTATGAGTATAAATAAGTAGTATTATAACAACATTCAAATTTTTATTGTGTCCATGTGGTGTATGAGCCTAATTTTTACAAGATACATAACTTTTGGATCATAGAATGCATTACTCTCATGTTTTAATATCATATTAAATAACTTAATAGTCATGTAAGATAAATATGGGTTTCTATAATGGTCCAGAGTACCTAGTGATTCCACACTGCCTCCTCAACATTCCATGTCTTCCGAATATTTATTTTGTGTCACTCCATAATACCATAAATGTTTGTTAAATTATTCAGCCAATCTATAATCACCCATATACTATCACGTCCACTTTTGGATTATGGTAAACTAGGGATAAAATCCATTCAGATATCATTTTATTTCCACTTGGTTCATACAACAGCTATGAAAACCCACTATGAAAACAATTCTATAAGTTTTCCTACAGAAAAATCAAGCATTGCGATACATTAGCTTCAGATTTCATTGTGTCAAGGAAATAAACATTAATCTTGAATGTATGGAAAATACTTGATACACAATGATGCATTTCCAGTGAATTTCTATACAACTTATGGAGAACCTAATCTTACATCATTGATAGAACTAACAACCTCCCTTGGAACATCATCAAATTCCATTCAACATCAGACAACCCCTATATAGAATTTGCAAGAGTGAAACATTCCACATCTCCTTTATCTAGGATTATCCCAACTAAGATTCTTCAATAGAATCTTAAAAGGATTATTTTACCTTTAACTAATATAGGAAACCCCTACAAATATCATAATCATCATCAAGAAGGATCTTACAAGCTCCTCCATACATTTCTAGAAAAATCCAAGTGGCTTCCTACCTAATTTATTAGCAAAATAATTCCCAATTAATTTTTAAAGTATATATCATATTCATAGGATTACAATGGCTCTATACATATACGATTTCATTGTTTAAAATACCATAGTGATATGATATACTTTAGTAGTTTGTGGTCTATGAGGACCATATTTTACTCAGCAATTTTGTAATTTCACTATACATTCTAAGAAAAGGCAATTCTTTTATGGATAAAGATAATGGGTGTCATAGTTATTCATAGGGGGGAATAACTACTTATACCTATATGGGATCACTGTATTATAGTAAATCTTGTTGCATAATATAATGAAATTAGAGGAAAGACTAAAAACATCAACCATTACTCACTCCATCAACAACTGAATGATGAAAGCACTAATCGACATCGTGTTCGAGTATTATATGGGATCCTTACACTTATTGGTTGAAACAAAAGTATAAGCCTTCCTAGTTATAGATTTAAATTATTCTTAAATTCAAATTAAATTGAACACAGACCTCTAATAATATCTTCTCTGACCATGGAAGCTACGGTCCTCTACAATAGATTCTGATACTTCACATGAAATGAATTCCCTGATCATTGATGGATATACCACAACACCCCACTGAGACACAACATACCCATGGAAACGAACCATTAGAATTTAAATTATTCACTTGGATAACATTACATAGTGTTTATGGTGTTCTAGGAGAAAACAAATAGACCATTGATGTTTAACATTCTCCTCATCTTAACTCATCTAGATGACATTGACATCGATGAACAGTGCTATAAAATAATAAATTGTGTAGAAAAGAAAATAATTCATGAGTCCCCAAAAAATAGATAGGATTTCTGTAATTTGGAATGACAATACCACCTACTCAATGTTCCCATAATGATATCTAAATTTGTTCTTTTGAATACCCCTTCTCTTACCTATGTATAATGATATCAAAATAAATATCTTTCAGTTAAAATATCATAAATTCATTCAATTGATCTAAAAATTAGTTTTACTTGGGAGAGGGAAAAGGTTTTAGACTATCAAAATATTCCACAACATATACTCTATACACAACCATATACTATAATCTACCTTCATATAGACTAACACATGAGAACCCCACATTGACATATTGGTCCGGATGAAATTATTTTGTATCAGATCTTCAATCTAGATCCTCAGAACCTATAGTTTAGAAGGTTTCATCTTATAAAAATTCTTTTGAATTCCATATACACCATGATGAAACCCTAACAAGGAACCAATATCATGTCAATGGGGAACTACCATGGGAAAAAACATCCATAAACAACTCTATGATTCTTAATAAATCCACCAACTTTTCCTACAATGAAACCAAAGAAAATGTATATAGATGAGACAAAAAATGAGACTACATATCAAAGGGATATCTTGTCATCCTAATATATAATTAATATTACAAACTTGCCCTTATCATCATTGAACATAACTCTCCTGCCAATGAAATAAATTACGTCATGCCCAGAATACAACTAGTCATTTTCATTAATGAAATCATATGGTTTATTTTGATATAAAAATAAATATTCATATGATTTTTGGTGCCTCATACTCAGATGAGAACCCTAACACACATCAAGAACACTCATCCAACATCCAACTATCATTGTCAACACCAAGGGATATGTAAGCCTCTATAACTTGAATCTTTAGGCGTAGAAAAATCTAGGTCAGTAAAAAATTAACATTATCTAGAATCAAATAAAGATAAGACATGGTTGAAGATAAATAGATAATATCTCAAAAAATATTTATCTAGTCTGGAATTAGTTTCTCCATAGAATGAAAATGAATAAGATTGCATCCCCTATCAATCTATTGATGACCACCTAAATGGTTTACCTAGGTACTATATCTTGTATGGTGGGGGAATCAAAGCTACAAACTCAACTAGACACTTCTACTCTGGGTAAACCAAAAATCATTTAGTACCTACATTTGATATAACTAGAATTTAAATTTCTGTTGTGGTTGAATATAAATTTATCATCCATACCACTCTAACACATAAGGATGAATTAGTGTAGAAATCATTGATGGACATATCTTACAAGATAAAAACATACTGGATTAGATTTCATAATGGGTTCACATGGACATCCTATCCCAAAAAGTGTGAGGAAAACTATTGTCGATAGTTTCCAAATAGTTGGAACCTTAGTACGCTAGATTCTAAAGTTCCTCATCTGATATCACTTCTCCTCATTGAACTATGATGGATTTCCTCTTTTTATGATCACATATTGACATGCATCTAATAAATAAATTGTACCTTCTTTTAAACCTCCAAATATATAGATCATATAAATAGGGTGATTTTATATAAAATGATAGGTTGATATAGTTCCTTCAAACACCACACTATAGAATTCTCACTAAGAAAATGGCCAGGGGTGAGGAGAAGGAAGTCCATTAATTTTATCTTTATATCTCTCCCCTCAGAATATCCTTGTTTATGGTGAGTATCGCATGTCTATCTACTTCTATCTTAATTGATTATTGAAAATATGAATGAAACTACCTCTTGAAACAATCTAATTATATTTTTATATCCTTTAATCCCCGCCAAAAAAATCATCCACTATTTTTCTACACCTCACATCTTTCAGAACCCAATACACCAGCATGTAATGAATTAAATAAAATGATATATTACTCTCCATCAGATAGAACTATGCATCTAGATCAGAGACACTCCCCCCATTCTTAACTAATCCATGATGTTGGATCTTAAATAATGTCATTCGACAAGACTCATAATCTATAGTCAAATAAATACTCTGGTGTTCAACCAATTCGTAACTATCATTTAATGATTATCCTTTTATGAATGGTAATTTGATTAACTAATTTTCATTAATAATTACACATATTTCAATGAAATAATAAAAACTCATAGCAATGGAAGAAATATAATCACATAACAACATAAATCACGTAAATCCAATCAGAATCACCCCATTCAATTGATTTTATTTTAATTTATATTCTTTATATAAATTAAGTAAATTTACAAAATCCAAATGTTTTTAAAAATGGAATTACACCTCAATTTTATAAGAATAATAAAGGATCATTACCAAATATTATACTACTACTAGTTCTCCACAAGATGAATTGAAAAAATGATGTAAGTAGAATATAGTATCGTTGAACTCAACTAAGGGAATCCTAGATCAATCTAAATCACTTTTCAAACTCTTCTCTTTCTAATGACATGAATTTCCATTTCTTACAATCTATTCACCCCTACCCTATTAACAAACTACACCCCTCTTTGATATTATTTTATTCATAAACATTTGTTGACTATTTTCTATGACGTTAATATTATTGTTACCAACTATGTACTACTATTTAGGGTTCTCAATATCAATGTTATTTAGTTGTTATGGTTTTAAAGTGTTATTGATGTTTTTATTAATGTTTTCTTAATTTTTATCATTTCAAAATCTAAATAAGATCTTATGTTATCATATTTTAGTATTAGGATTGAATTTTATTAGGTTTATAGTAGTATTTAAAACATTGATGATTTGATATATTGCTACGATGAATTCCGTTGGGGTTTATACTAAAAAATGAAGTAATTATATTTTTTATATGCTTCTTTATTAATTTTTTTCAAGAACAAAATCATTTTTTAATGATGATATATTTTATGTGAAAGTGTCATTCAACTTTACCAAATGAATTAATTTTATTCCAATGAAAATCAGTGTAATGTAAATACTGTTGATCCTATATTGAAGGTTTGTGCATCAACATGAAAAAGAAAAAAAAAATATAGAAAAACATAATTATAGAAATGATATGAAATGAAGCGAGTGTAACTTTGAGAAAAGAAGGTTCAAGATAAAAAAATGATGGAATTTAAAAAATGTAAACAAGATTAATATAGTGTAAATGATAGGGGAATGTTAAATTGTTTATTTTTAATTAATTCATTATTAAGGAAATGAAAAATATATATTTTTAGTATTCAGTATGGCCACTAAAACCATATATCAATGGAAAAAGAACTTGACTTGATGATTTTAATAATTATACAACCCTAGTGTTGTGTTTATTTTATATGTTATTTTGAGGAAAATATTTATTTACATTATATTTTTTAAGATTATATTTTAAAGCTAATTCAGAATTGGGGCATCGCCGATATCACTTATCTGCAAAAAGAAAATGGAAAAGGGAACAATGCTAATTTGAAATATACATGTTTGTATATTTAAATTATTATTATTATTATTTTGTTTGGTTTTGTTTATATATATATTACTTAATTATCAAGTAATTTTACTTCTATTTAATATCTATCATTACTAATATCAATTAAATTAGACATTCTTAAAAAACAATCACCATTGACTCCATTACATAGTAGGGCATGCACTAAAAAACATTTTAGAATTCTGATGTGGGATTTACGTTCTCCCTTTCCTACAATGAGTTAATAAAATATTATAAGTAATCATTTCAATCAATTATTAGTACATATTAATGACTAGTAAATAATAAGAGTGATAATAAAAAATAATAATCAACTATTAATATTTTCTACTAAATGTTAATAATTAACTAATTTATATAAATGATATTTTAAAATATATTAATTATTAATATTAATTAACATTAATTTTTTTAATAAATAAAAAATTATTTTCCTAAGAGTTATTAATAATGAATATGTTTTAATTAATTGAAAATAGAATATAATATAATTCAATATGAATAATATGAATAATAACTGCATAATAAATTTATAATGTATAATAATTATTATTAATTAGAAACAAACAATAAATTTTAATTTTTTATTAGTAATTATATTTTATTTGATATTAATGTTGTTAAATAATATATAATATTATTTAATTAATGTTTTTATTAATTAATATTAACTCCCATTAATTAATTAATTACAATTTATAAATTCTTGAAAAATAGTTATTATTTTAATCATTTAATCATATATAATAATATATTGTAAGTAAATAATATTTTTTACTTTTAAATAGTAATTATATAAAAAATAATAATTAATTATTATTAAGTAATAATTAATTAACCTCTAAATTTTTACTTAATATTAGTAGTAAGTAATTACATATTGTATATTTAGTAATTAATTAATAAGTAATATTTTTATTAATAATTTTTAATAAAAATTTATTAAATAATAATTTCAAATACATATTAATAATTATAATTTTTTATTAATGAATATTTGTTATAAATTAATATTATTAAAAACAAGAACATTATATTTAATTAATATTTAGGTGTAAATATTATTTATTATAAATTAATATATAATAAAAATAATTAGTCAATTAACAAATAATAATATAGTAAAACATAATTTAAAATTATTAATTTAA
This sequence comes from Viscum album, assembly GCA_963277665.1. Classification (NCBI taxonomy): domain Eukaryota; kingdom Viridiplantae; phylum Streptophyta; class Magnoliopsida; order Santalales; family Viscaceae; genus Viscum; species Viscum album. The sequence goes on along the minus strand of OY728130.1, from coordinate 552,707,498 downwards.
TAATTTAATATTTATTACTAGTATTTAGTAACTAAATAATATTTTTAAATATTTATTAGTAATTGGTTAATAATAATTATTAATATTTCTTAATAAAATTATCATTATTTCATAATTAAAGAGTTAATAAGAAAGTAATATTTTTAATAAAAAATGAAATATATGCTTAATTTATAATTTATTAATAACTATTAATCATATTATTAATTTAATAATTATTTACTAAATAATATTTTTAAATATTTTTTAGTAATAATATTATTTCGTAATTTATATTTATTATGAATTAATATTATTAAATTATAGATCAAATTATTCAAATAATATTTATCAGTACTTAACATTGATATTGATAAAATGTAATTAATATTGATTAGTAAGAAATATTCACTACAACATGTTAAATAATTTTAAATAGGGACACATCTGTTTGAAAATGTACATTTTCTATTGGTAAAAGTTTTTTCCAACATATATGTCTCTGTCAAAAGAATTTATGTATAAACTCTATCGTGAAATTTCACCATGATAGATAAAATATTTATATTACAATAATAATAACAGCAATAAATAATGTATATATTGGTCATAGTGTTTATGGTTAGATTCATATGATAAATATTTTTGTTTGACATAATGTTGACAATAAATATTATATGTTTCTAAATTACATTTAAATGAAACATGGAAATTTTTATTTATAGATAAATTTAATATTATATTTTTTAATTTATCTTATATAATACATATTTTTTAATTATCCAACCACAGATGATTTTCAAACATTTTGAAACTAAAAAGTATAATAATATTAATAATGGAAATTAAATCAAAATAAGTCAATATAAAAAACCAGGATCCATCTATGTCACTGCACCCCAACCCTACTCCCTGAAATGAAAAAGGGCATGATGTCTCTTGACTACAATCCTCTGAAAACCATCATGATTACTTCCACCAATGATCTATTATAACGCCCATGTATTTCTTGATAAGAAACAAACAAATTCTTCTCTTATACCAATGAGTAACAATAACTTGATTTGGTTCCACACCCTTCAACTACAAGATCTATATGGGACGTATCATAAGATCATATTGAAAAATAGGTGCAAAATATTTGAATGAATTAAAATAAAAATAAAAATAAATTAATGTAAACAAATTATCTTAATATACTGATAATTTTTAATTCATCTTTCATACCAACATTTCAAAAAATCATGTCATCTCAAGTATTAGAGAGGAGCCTCAAGTCTCTACTATGCTACACCCTATTGCTCAAATATCTAAATCATGCAAAACTAAAGATCGCACAAAAAAATCATAGAGAAATATATGTATGAATTTCCAAAAAAAAAAAGAAAGAAATGGGAGAATAAAAAATTATTAGCATAGAATTGTAATTTTTCACTCATCAGCTTTGTTGATATCTCAAAAAATCCAGTGAACTCTAGTACTAGTGAGGGACCTCAATGGTAGGATAAGATATAACATTTATACAAGATTCTAGTCCATAAATTTCAGTTGTAGAAATCTCAACAGCTAGAAACCTTACATCTAATGAGTGTAGCTTCATTGATGGAATCAGAATAGAAATATAAATATATTAATGAGGATATTAAGTTCATTGTAACTACCATGTTAGAGGCTAAAAAATTACATTGAGGATGGTGGGGAAAGTTAAAAACCATATGCACTAATGGAATTAATTTTCAAGATGACATAGCTAGGGAGATTGATAGAGATTAATGGTTTACATTTAGAAACATAAATTCATATATTTCTACTAAAAATATACATTAGAGGATCTCATTAAAGTATTTTATTCAGAGGTGGACCATCTACTCAATTACCTTTAAATAATTATTCATAGTTCAGAGAAGAATCAAATCACATTTATAGAATAGTAGGAGCTACATTCCATAGTTGTTAAGGCCACCTAGAAAATTTCTAAATTAATAGTAAACTTCCTCAAGATCATAGACATGAAAATATCTAATTTTAAAAGAAATCTTAAGGTTATCAGATAGTGAATAAATAATAATTATATATTCTAGAGATGAAATTTGAGGACTATATTTATAATGAATAAAAACACTGTTAGATAATATGGTAGTGCTTCATGACACATTGAATGTTCAGAAAAAAAACTTCTTTAATGGGAAATCCATGAACTATATGAGAGTGTTTCTAGTAAAGCTCATAGACATAAAATTTAATTATCAATAATCCAAGATGCAACTTCAATTATTAATTTAGAGTGGACTTCTTAATTGGATAAAAATTAAAAATAGATGTGGGTATATTCAAAGGGGAAGAGATGACCAAGATGTGGTTCCTCATAAGTGTATAAAAAATGAAATAATTAGTGAGCTATAATGTAGAAATACCTAAGAATACATGAATAGTTTAGGAAAAAAGAAATATTGCCTTCACAGAATCCATTGTCCGGGAAGGATGAAAAATGAATCAAATTATCCGTTTGAGATATTTTGTTGTTAGATCCTCTTATCTAGATGAAATAGCCATTGGGAATAAGAAAATTACTTCATCAATTAATAATTCTCTATAAATTGATCACAAGGCATGAGTGAATACCAATTATAGGGTTGTTATAAGCTATGAGGATATGGGGTTCTTGAAAAGTGCTCACCATCACTAGATAGGTCATATTATCGAGCATGATTCCAAATGAATTCTCAATAGATTCATGGTTGATAAAACATCATGGTAAATGCCAATAAATTTTCATTTAATCTACTAATAAGGGAACCCATTGAAGTGCTTAAAAATCATTATTTTGAGGAACTGTTTAAGTCATTATGTAAGAGAAGGTATCCAACACTATTGAAGGGTAAAGAGAGGAAAAAATCATGCGGTATGATTCTACAAAATCCATTAGGGACTCCAGAGTTCATCTCACATTGATCAACTACTAAGGTGGAACAATATAAATTTTAAAGTGTCTATTTGAAGATTTTTTAATAATATTATTATTTAATAATAAATGTCTATTTTTATTTTGATGAAATATCAAAATCATTATGCTTCATGTGTGGAACCTCATGTTCCTTCTATTCCAGACACTATATCTCCAGGATCGACACAACACACATTAAAAGATAATATCCAAAAATCATTGAAATTTTTTTTAATTAATTTAATCCAAAATAGAAATGAATGAAATTATAAAAACTTGTGTGAAGTTATTTCTTATAATAATAATGAAAAATATATATAAATTTTTCAAATTGCTAATTGGAAAATGTTTTTAATGATAGTGATTACATTGTATGTGAATAAAAATTTAATTTTTAGATAAATATAGTAGTATATTAAGTATTCATTATACCAATGTTGTAATATATAATAGGTTTATTTTGATATCCGTTGAATATTGAGGTACAATATGTGAAATCAATTATAATAATATAATATTTCAAGAAAGTTTTCATTATATACTTCTAGTAAATATCTCCAAAACAAAAATATAGTTTATGACTTTGAAAATAGTAAAAATCAGTGCTTTTAATTTAACCCTTCAATATAGATATAAATATAAAAGTTTTATGTAATGAAAATTTTATATTCTTATCATGTATAATTGTTTTTGAATAAAACTGTTAATTAAGAGAAATGTATATTCCCATTTAAATCCAACTCTTTTAGAAAAAATGAAACATTAAAATATATCATCTTTCTAGAACACTCCATATATGACCCAAATACCATCATAATTGTATTTTTACACTCACGGGGCTCATCAATTTGAAATAACCTCTCAACATAGAAAATTTTCTAAATACATTAAATGATTATTATATAATTTTATATCTTCATAAAATTCATCCTCATTAGATATTATCTTCAACAATTTAACCAATACTATGTGAATCTATGTATTCTTAAAATGACAAATTTTTCATAGAGTATAACATTTCAAATTATGTAGTTAAAAATTGATAAAAAATTAATAAAATATAAATATATTGGAACCCTGAGAACATTCAATATGATTGAGGAATCAAGGAAAATAGAACACCAGAAATATGTAGCATACCAGCTACACCAAAGGTAGGAGGATAATCAATATTCAATGAATGAGAATGTTTGAATTTCATGAAATATTTAAGGGAATGCCTGGCCATAAGAATTAAAATGTAAACGATACATGTGACTACGATCCCAATGAATTTAATCCAATAAATAATGATAATATCAAATCAATATAATGATACTAATTTTCATCCATTAAATAAAATTATTCAATAATGAAGATGAAATTATATAGTACTAGACATTTTATATTTCAAAAGTTATTGAATCCAACTTGTATGTAAATTTTCCAATACATTGTACAATGAAAAATTTAGTACAACATAGATATAAATTATAGTTTCATGTAGGGATATTGAAATGGTTCATTAAAAATTATAGATAATGAATAATATTTCAAAAACGACGAAGATCATGGGGTATCATCCTAGGGTCCCAACATTTATTTAAACAAAATAAAACAGCATACATGCTGGAGATGACAACAGACCTAGTGATATGAAACTGTTACAAATCTTAGACTCATTCATAAAATAAGAGAATATCATTAGTGAGAGAAATTACCACCACAAATTCCTCACGGATGGTGTCCTCTACTTCAGGTCTTAGGATGTTTCCATGTTTCATCATCCACCTATGAATCATTATTACCCTACAATGCAATGTATCTAACTAGATTTCATCTCTATAATTGGTCCTTCAAAGAGGATCTTTCTGCATTTTTTTCGGATCCATGAGCAATCCAAAATTTATATTGAGAAACCTACTTACTACTGGATCTTTTAAGAATTTGAAGCGTACTCAAGGAATTGGTCTAGCATACGTAGGCACATTCATAGGAGTAATAGCCCATGATCCCTTTGGAGGGATTATAACATCCTAAGAAGTCTCCAATGGAATTAACACATCAAACCCAATTGCAACAGCTCGAACCTTGTCCACATTGGGTGGGAGGGGAGAGTCAACCTATTTCCTTTTAATATTTTTAGAAAAATATCAATCCACCCAGAACTAAGAATCATCTTGCATACGAGCATGATTTTCTAAATCATACTCATCATATTTATCTTCAATAGTGGATTGAATTCCTATTAAAAGAACATTATGAAAGGAAATATAGGCATTTGCGTGGTCCTTACAAGAGTCGCAACCCTCTTTATAACTTGATAGCAATCCATCCCCATTCAAATAATGTCTGTTGGTGCATTAAATCTGGAATAATGTTAATGTTCCCCTTCATTCGCCCTCTTTGACCAGAAAGAACCAAGGGGCCCTGCACCTCTTCCGTCTACTACTAGTCATGAGGCTTAATCCTGTCAATCTTGGAGATAGTCAGCTGGGTCACACCAAGTTTCATTTTCTTATAGGATCCATGTTATTTTTTCTATGGGTAGAAGAATCCACTTTCAATAATATTTTATTCACATTACAACATTTTGAGAAATCATTCCCCATCAACCTGAAATAATTAATGAATTGTTAGATTGAATCATATTCAAACTCAATCAAAAATTTCTCAAAATTATGGTGAAAAGTGGAACATCCAGGTATAGTACTCTTCATGTCCACATCGACATAATATTATAGTGTTATAGAAATATCATAGTGGTACTAGAAATTATACATGAATAATAGTACTAAAAACTAATTATATTAACAATTTTAATGTATATTATATATAAACATTAATGTTGAATACATATAACAAAATTCTATTTCAATTTTTTGTTATGAAGACATAATAATATCATAGAAGATAAGATAAAATAGAGGATACAATATTTCTGAATCATTTTTTGTTTACCCTATTGAATAATAATAAGAAATGAAACATGAATGAAGAAAATAATGTGAGATGATGGATTAATGGATAACCATATGAATTAGTGAAAGTAGAATTAAACAACTCTTTGAAGGTTCTTGTTAATGGAGTTGATATGGAAATCAATGGTGGGGTCGATCCAGAGCCCCATCCTTTAGTCTCGGTTCCCTTATCCATTAATAAACATTCATCTAATGATTATTATGCTCCTGCTCGAGTTCCCTAGAACCATTAGCTCGATGACATCTACCACAATGAATACACCGAGCATTAGTTTCTCTAATTAATAAATCTACGTAACCCATTATATATTTCTCCTGAATCACTTTATAATTTACCAAAAAGTGATGTCAAACCATTAAAATCCATGACTGAATGAGACTGGAAGATTATACTAATAGGGTTATAAGATTTTAATGGATACATGAGACAAATTAATTTGAAAAAACATGTTGTCTTTTCATAATAATGTCAAGAATACATTCAATAGAGGGAAGGTCCACATCAAATAATTCACAAAACTAAGCAGTGAGACACCCACATGTTCAAACATGAACAACTTTATGGAATCCATCATAGTTAAGGATTAAAAGTTAATACATATAATAATTACAGAATATTGAATAAATATATATTTTATGTAGTGGAAACCATAGTGGAATCAATAGATTCCATCTTCGTCTGAATTTATACCATAAAATATAAATAATTTTCATCCATATAAACCCAACACATAAAATCAAAATAATACAAGAATTATAAACCATTAAAAGGATAGAATCCCAAGAAATCATCATCAGAGAAGAAATAGATAAAAAATACCAGCATACATTACCCAATGAACCTGGAAAAAAGTGAAGGGAGGTTTCAACCAGAAAAAATCCCAAAAAAATAATTCATCAATTATATTGACTGATATTAAATGGGAATAATTTTTTAGTCCTAGTGGAATCACAAGGTAATAACATCCTTTGATCTGACATCATTCCTAAATAATATTTATTCTTCATTGTGATAACAAATCATAAAATAAAAAAGAATGCATAAAATAGAAAATTGATGAAGGAAATAATCCTTGTAAATATCCATCATTGAAAAACCTAATTGAATATATAGGGTTCCTTGACACATAGAATAAAAAATGTGAAGATATGTTTCTTCCAGAAAAACATTCAATCATGAGTTTGAAAAACATTCCTTCATGGATGAAGTGTTCATCAGAAAATCTTTGATAAATAAACTATTGTAAGTTGGGAGAGGTCCACAAACCCATAGTTCAATTATTATGTGAATGATATGAGGATATAGATAAAAGAAATTGGTTTATAGGGGGTCAAGAAGAGAGAGGGTTACATGGGAGAGTAATTTTTGGCCATATATCCATGAATTTGAAATTGGATTCATTTTTATAAGGTATTAATTAAGTACTTTTAAAATTAGTTTAGACGGTGAATGTGGGGTTAATTTGTTGTACTTATAATAATCCATTGTTTTTAATAGATAATATAACCTTAAATTGATAAAGTAAAGTTAGTGGTATGTCTCAATATGGGCTGTTATTTGTTATTGAATGTAACACGATTTTGTTTTATGAAAACATTAAAAAACAATGTATAAGAAAATTAATATATATTTAAATACTATGTTAGTGTTTTTAAAATAATTATTAATGTTCTCATAATGATAATATTGAATTTTAAACCATTCTTACAAAAAATTTGTCTATAGAAATTACTCTAATTTCTAAAAACTACTTAGAAGGGTTAGTTTGGTTAAAAATTATAGTGTTTTCCTTATTAAATGTTAAGATGAAATTAGTAGGTGATTAACGTATATTAATGGGTATGTTAGGTTTTTGTTTTATTCTTAAATTAATTATAATTCAGTTTAACATTCCATTAATTAGAAAACATGACTAAATTTTTATAAAAAAATTATATTAAAAAACATCATATTTCAACATTCAAAATGAATATAATGAAATATATTATACCTAAATTTAATTATAAAAAATCAACTAATTATTCCTCATATCCCCATGTCTCTAGTGAACATATGATCAGAATTACCTTAGTAATGATCATAGGGAAACCATGTTTGGATAGAATAATAAACAAAAGCTTTCCACGTACATCTCAAAAGAGTTATTGGGATTCATTATTATAAAAATACAAGAATGTTTTACATTAATATGAGGTGAAATTTTAAATATTTTCGTTTTTGGTTTCAAGAATAGTACCATTGAGCCAACAACAAAACTGACTTATTTGTATTCAATTTAGTTGGGATTTTTTTTGTACCATTTGGGAGAGTCTTCCAATTATTCTTGTTAATGTATATTTTTTTAAAGGCTAAAACCTTAACAGTGGGTTCAACCATGGTGGACCCCTTCCTGGGGTGTTGCTAAACTGATTAGTGTTGAGTTGACAGACAAAAAGAACATGAAAAACACATGTAATTTACCAAAACCCAATTTTATATAAATGTGATCCCTGATTTTACAATATTTACGGTAGATTCCATGTAAATGAAAACATATTTACAAGGTCATCCAATCACCCCAAATTTACCAATTATATATAAATTAGATTGTAATAAACCTACAACACATGGAAAATAATAATTTAACAATTCCTAAGGGACTCGTAACAACAATCATCTAAATGGACCAAGATGAAAATATAATAGAACAAAATAAATTTGATAGTGCAAAGAAATGAAAGATTATAGTTTTTCTCATATTTGATGTGATGATTTAAGGATCAAAGCACCATATTTAAAAAATAATATATATCCCATTCACATTTTCATGATATTCTTAGTTCATTTCTATGTGTATATTTCTTGATCCCTTTATGATTTTCTTCTTTGTTATCAAATCAAGCCATTTTTTATAGGTCCCTATAATATAAATACATGATATTGATATTTCCTAAAAAAATAACAATATATGATTATAGTTCAAATTGGGTTGTTGTAAAAATATATGACATGTATACATCAAAATATCAAAAGGAAAAAAACCAACATAAGATGGAAACCCACCTCCACATCCTATTTTGAACCACTATCTAACTAGTTTAATCATTTAATCATAACTACTTTAAAATCATATAATGAATTTTAAAACTGAACATAACATTATATATAATTAACAGAAAATAGAAATAACTTATGTATCTAGGTAGTATGCTCAATGATGACATCAAATGAAAACTTAAGGAACCTACATATGTCATATCATTGTCACTAAAGCACAAAATCGATGATTATATTAATAATCATTCATAAATCAAAATCATGATAAATAAATATCCTTTTAATAAGGCATGTGAAACCGAAACTGAAAAAATTATATCAAAACATGATATTTTTTTATCGACATGAATTTCAAATCATTGTTAATAAAAATATAAAAAATAAATAAATATTTGGTATTTTTAGACTTGTATGTAAAATTCATAACTATCCCTAAATAAAATCAAAACAATAATAACTTGAAATAACTTATATTTAACATCACTGTAAAAATCTGAAAAAATTACTAAATCCCTTATAGATTCTAGTTACTGATGGGTCCTATTTCTTCAACTGACATTTAAAATTATTATTATTTACTTTTAAAAAAATTAGGCCTCAAAATCAAAGATTTACATTAATATAAACTTCAAATATAATTTGTGAGATTCCTTAAATATGTAAATTGAGAAACAAAAATAATTTATTATGTTAGATGATCTTTTAACATTAAATTGTATTTTATAATAATTATATTTAATATATCTATTTACGGAGTACTGTTGCACATAAATATATATCTATAAATAAATATAATTGGAGGACCAATTTTAGTGTATATATTTTTATATAATAATTAATGAGAATTTATATTATAATCAAAATATTAAAATATCTAAATAATTTTGTTATATCAACTATTTTGAAATTACATTCATAGAGACTTATAATTCCAAACATGAGATAAGGTATTTGAAAGCAAACTATACATTTTTGTGGGAGAATATTTTTTCTCATTCACATGGGAGGATAAGTAATAATATATACAAATTTTAACCTAATTAAATATTGTGGTAAAAAGATTAGTTTTTTCTTAAATTGTAATGTGTATACACATTCATATCTATGGGTTTATTATAACTTTTTACAATTCAATTATACCACAAATAATCAAATTATTCTTATCTGAACCCAAAATAGTATGTCCCAAGACATTGTAATTTGGAAATAAGAATGTGAACTTGTGATGAATGTTATAACACAATGTTAGTATATTTTAATAAAATGAGGAATTAATATATGAAAATAGTAAACAATTTCGTCATTATATGAATTTTTAAGAAATAAATGTTTTAGGTATTGAAAAAGGGGAAAAAGATAAAAAATTTACATTCCCACCATTTAATATAATGTTTTCTCTATTGATAGCAATTGAAGACCGAAATAAACCCATTGATGAAGAAAAACTATTAAAATAATGTCCAATGAAAAAAAATATTTACTAAAATAATTTAACAAGGAATAAAACATGGATTTTAATTTGGGTAAGGGATATCCTAAAATATAATGACATGAACCTCCCCTTGTCACATGACCATCAGTAGATTTAAAAAAAATTACCATGGAAACACATATAAATATTATAAGTAATGAATAAAATGGATCTAAATTTTGTTTCAAAAAATTTTATTATATTTAATTGGGAATTATAAATTAACTTCTAGTGAGAAAATCAGAGAGATAAAATAAAATAATATTATTATATTTTTTTAAAAAAATATTTTATTTCTCAACGTTATACAAAAAATAATTATCATATTTCCAATTAAAAAATAATTATATACTAAATAAAAATGGAAAAAATCAAAAAGAAATTTAATTCAATTCTACAATAGATGTATCTGACTGAGATGAATCTTATCCATCAATCTCATCAATAATTAGAAACTAGTGACATACAGATTAATTGAATTCTTTGGGGAGTTCCTTGAAAAACCTCCAAATCAGTGAGAAGTGAAAAAACATCAATCCAAGGGTAGTAGTGGGTGTTAATTTTTGAGGGAAGGGATGAATATGGGTGATGGTATGGGATTCCATGGATAGTTTGGGTTGAAATTGGGTTTCAGGTGTAAGAACCCGGATCTTTGTTTCAGGTATGTTATCATTTTCTAGTCATTTTTGAGAAAAAGAGGAAAATCTAGAAAATTTGTAAGTTCACGTCGTGTACTTTACAAGTACACGCCGTGTAATATTCTCCCACGCTAAGCCATGTGCTGGTCGTGTTTGGTCCACACACACTGTGTGTAGTGGCGAGGTGGAGGCCTCTTAATGTGAAGTACAGAAAATCTACGTACACGCCATGTACCCCAGAATTACACGTCATGTATTTTCTTTGTTTCATTAAACGCACCAGGGTCATGTCTGATCGACCTAAACGTCTTCTTCTAGGTCTCGTTCGATCGAGAGAAGTCGTACGGTACCGAGAATTCTCCGAGCCCCTGAGCCATCGTCTATTCTCCAAATTGACCATCATCAATTGCGTTGAAACCGCAGCGGTAAGATCTTCCACTTCATGAGTTTCATACCATTATTTTACGTCTTTCTAGAGATATTGTGGGTTGAGAGTTTTGGACGTTTTCTCAGATCTTCGACTTTCTAAGGAGAATCAATCTTCGTGGGTCAACTATATTGATCTCCTAGCATCCAGGTAGGTGGTTTGTGCTTTACCGTTCCATGTCTAATAGTTTTATGTGCAAAACCCACCAATACCCGTGAACGAGGTATTGCGTGTTTACCTTTTTACCCATTCTTCTTACCTACCTTGATTTTATGATTGTGTAGAGGTAATTTGATCATGTTTGTGGATAATTTCTATTCTTGAATGTTTTTTCCCATGCCATGTTCTTATTATGACCTTTGGGGTTTTTTAGCCTTTTGCCGTTATACCTGTTTCCATGCCATGTGACTGTGGGATGGAATAATATTCTTAACATGATTGTTTTTCTGTATAATGGTTATCCAAGTTGCACTATAGGTGTACTTTGGTTTTCCAAGTAGCTCTATAGGTGTACATTGGACTTATAGCATTATTATGCACTGATTGGCGTGTGAGTGTGAGAACCTGGTGCTATAGACTATAAGGGATAGACCGAGAGAGCTTCCCAAAGAGTCTCAGATATTATAGACTATAGGAGGTTAGACCGAGTGATCTACCTCAGTGAGTCTTGGACTTTATAGACTATAGGGGATGGACCGAGTGATCTCCCAGAGAGTCTTGGATATTATTCACTACAGGAGGGTATACCGAGTGAGCTTCCTCAGAGAGTCTTTACATTGTTTGAATTTCTTAAAAACCATTATAGGATAGAGACAAAATTGATTGAGTGAGCTTCCTTAGAGATTATGTGATCAACCTGAGGGTATTGGAGGAATTGACCGAGCGAGCATCCTCAGAGAGTCTCTAGACCTCGGGGCTATAAGGGGAATTGACCACGTGATCACCCCAAGAGATTCCCTGACTACCCAAGACTACCAGGGGAATTGATCGAGTGAGCTTCCCCAGAGATTATTGTAATTTTGTAAGACCAAGCCAGAGGGGTTATGGTGAGTGTACTGCCTAGAGGGTTGTTGGTACATCTTGGATAGGGCCAGAGGGGTTGGCTGCGAGTACTTCCCAGAGGGTTTCCTGTTGTGGTTAGTTGTTGCTTCATCTCTGCTACTTATTCTGTGGACTGATTGTTGTTTTATATCTTCTTGTTATTGCCTGTTATTTACTCTTACTATTTACTGCTTACTGTACTATTACCTGCCATATACTCACTGACTGTTAGGCACAGATCTTCGAGTGGTTCCCTAATAGGATTTAGTCTCACACCCTATTTGGGCCAGGCTTTTGGGCCCAAGAAGACTATGTTGTTGCAGGTATATACATGTTTAAGCACCCTTAGACTTCTGGTACTTGATTGATTTGGAGCAAGAGAGCATGGGACCAAGATTTGGCTTGCGATGATGAGGAGTTTATCTTTTTACCTATCATTGGTACTTTGGTTTGGTACTATTGTTTTCCCAGCATTGTGAATTGTTTGGAAGATTTCCTTGATATATGTATTAGGCATTATTTCATATATATGTGTGTGCTCCAGTTGTTCATTTCTCTAGCCTTCCGCTGTTTACTTGTGTATGGATTGTTCTGTTTCCGCTATTTTTTATTGTTTACTTCTGCTGTGTACTTTACCAATGAGGGCTTAGTTTCCCCACAATCACACCCAAGGCCCTCACTGCTAGTCGACAGCCTCTTGCATTTGGGGAAATGCGCTTGAAACCATGTGACCAACCGGGTACAGGGTGCCTCTGGGTGGCTTCTGGAACCGGGACGTTACAAAGTGGTATCATAGGAGTTTCTTTTCTCTTGATTTTCTTTTTGGATCCTTAGCCAGGGATAGGAAAGATTTAGTACTTGGTGTTGAGTTGTGCTCGGGATTAGATAACCTGTGCATAGGGAAAATCCAATCTACCTTTCTTATTACAGTTTTCTAGTTTTTCTATGTTACAGTTGACCTGATTTCACCTAGAGTGGTCCACTTTCTTTGTGATGTTACCGTTGTTGATATTACGATTCTATTTCTGTCGTAACCCGATGAGATGAGGTTATTCCATCTCATGCATCATATAGTCACTTGTTAGAAATCACATGTCATGCATTCTTTCCATGTCATCTAGGATGCATTAGTAATTGCATGTTGTTGTGATAGACATTGTGTAGATTATGCATGCTGTTGTGATAGATGCTTGAGAGAATCTCTGTTGTTTGATAAGAAAATTTTTGTACTGTACTTTGTTTAAATGAACGCCAAATTTTGGTTCTTGAGGTGTTATGGGCCATCATGAATCATAACTTGGTGTATCATTGTCTTTTTGTTTCTTGTATATGATATGTAGGAGATTCCGAGATTTGATTCGCAGGGAGTATGGGACCTCACTGATCGGAATTTGGCACCTTCATGCCTATTTTTCAGTGTTTTCTGGGCTTCGGTGTAGTTTCTGAGCTACATCCCGGAAAACCCTAGAATACAAGGCGTGTACTTTATATATACATGATGTGTTGTTTTTAAACCGTGTCACTGACTGTGTGAGCAGAAGCACGGGTTATGGAAAATCTTCAGGAACACGCTGTGTATGGTAGGTACACGCCGTGTAGTAGTGAGTCGTGTACCCGGCTGTGTCACTAAAAACATTGGTTGGGAAAGAGCAATTAGTACATGCCGTTTTTGATACGAACACGCCGTATAGTCTTGTTCCATGTACTCGACCGTGTCTCAAACAACACAGATCAGTGTTATCCTCTATTATACACGCAGTGTTGTAGTGTCATTCGTGTAGCCAACCGTGTAACTAACAACAAGGGTCATTGAAACCTCATCTAGTACACGCCATGTCCTCATTGAACACGTCCTGTAGTCTTATATTTATAGGACTGTGTGGTTTAGCCGTGTAAAAAGACTCAGGCAGTGGAATAGGGTTATGTACACGTCGTGTGTGGGGAAAACACACCGTGTAGTTGGGGCGTTACATGACCAGTTGGGGAAAAATCACACGCTCATGTAAATGGTTTGAGAGAACACGTCATGTAGGTTTTATACACTCCATGTAGTCATGTTGTGTAAAACTTGTTAGTTTCTTCTCATGTTCCCTTTTTGTACTCTTGTGTTCTCTGTCCTTGGTAATCCTAATCTAAGGTGTGATTTTGATCTTTCATAGCTATGACTTCGAGACATCCTCCGATTGTATGTCAGCTGCCAGACGGTGATCAGACACCGGATATGGATGATCAGGATTCTCCTTCAGATCCACCTATTGTTCCAGCCTTATCACCAGCAGTTATACCAGTCACAGGCCCCGATGCACGGTTTAGTGAGGAATTCCTGAGGATGATTCAGACCTTTCAGGGAGTGCCGCCTCCTGCCCTGTCGATGGCTGAGTTGACATGGGTTTTACCACAGCAACATCCTCCTACATTCTCAGGGGATGGAGGACCCCAGGATTTAGAGTCGTGGCTCAAAGCCACACTGACTATCTTAAATCATCTCGAGGTACCTCTAGAGAAGAGGGTAAATATTTCTACTTATATGCTCTGAGATACCGCCAAGATGTGAGGGGAGGTGATCTCATAGTCAGGGCGCCAGCAGAGTATGACTTTGGAAGAGTTTCAGAGCATCTTCTACGATTACTTCTATTCAGAGACCTTTAGGGCTGATCGAGCCTGGGGGTTTATGAATCTGGAGTAGGGTACTCTTTCCGTTATAGAGTACTCGTCTCGTTTTACCGAGCTGCAACACTTCACGCCGATTCCAACAGGTGATGAGTTATTCCTTGCCAGGAAGTTTGAGGAAGGTCTCAGGTAGGAGATTCGTTCCCAGGTGAATATATTAAGGTTGAATTCAATATCTTCTATCATCAACTAGGCACTGATCACTAAGCACGATCTAAGGGATTATGGGGCTGTGAGCCAGGGCAGTATGACATCCAGAGCTAGTGTTCCTCCTACTGATAGCAGGAAGTGCCGCAAGGAGCAGTCTCGATGAGATCATAGTAGGTGGAATGTATCTTCCAGTAGCCAGGTATTATTCTTCCAATGAGGGAGGAGCGGGCATACTAGGCCCCAGTGCCAGAGAGACCCGATGGAGTGATGATCTTGCGGCAAGACGGACCATATATAGTGGTTTCATTAGATATTTTCACCTTCATCTGGTTGTAGGGGCTCTTCTATCACTACGCATTTAGGAGATGCTTTTCCAGTTTCTCATCGGTCTGGGAACTGGAGTTCTTCCGACCGTTCAGGCCGAGGTGGAGGTCACGGCCGTGGTGGTCAGTCACCAGGTCATCAGCAACAGCGTAGTGGATCGGCCCAGAGTGGTCAGCCAGGGGCACAGGGTAGCGGTACATGCCGGACTTTTGCAGTGGAGAAGACCTACCAAGATCAGGATCTCGACCCCTATACAGTTCGAGGTATGATCATAGTAGCCTCAGTTTTATCTTCAGCCCTTTTCGATATTGGTGCTTCGCATAGTTTTATCTCTATTTCTGTTTTGGAGATTCTTGGGCTCTGTATATTTTCATCTGCTAATATGTTTACCCTTGACACGCCGTTGGGAATGAGGAATTATAGATTAAGTTAGTGTAGAGAGTGCCCTCTCGAGGTTTCAAGGTATCATTTCTTATGGGATCTCTATATCCTAGAGATGACAGGCTATGATTTCATTCTTGGGATGGACTGGTAGGTACCCTTCCAGGAAGTCATCGACTATTATTTCCACAGTGTGAGTTTCGTATCACCATAGAGTAAATCATTTCTTCATAGGGGCGAGGGGGATGTTCATGAGAGTCGAGCAGGACTCGAGCATCATGGGCTTGGAGGAGTTACATCCCAGATTTCTATCCTTTATCTATGTGACCAGGGGACTTCACAGTTGGACTTTCCTCTAGTGGTGGATCATTTCATAGATGTATTCCCAGAGTAATTTTCAGGTTTAAATCCAGAGCGTGAGGTAGACATCTCAATTGAGCTCGTGCCTGGATCGGCACCAGTGTCCATTCCCACCTATAGGATGTCTACACCCGAGTTACAGGTGCTCAAGAAGCAGTTGGAGGAGTTTCATGCAAAGGGTTTCTATCAGACCCAGTACTTCTTCTTGGGGTTCTCCTATCCTTTTTTCGAAGAAGGAAGACAGTACCCTTAGGCTTTTCATGGATTATCGGATGTTGAACCAGTTGATGGTCAAGAACCGATATCCCTTACTGAGGATCAATGATCTCTTCGATCAGCTTCGATGAGCCAGAGTGTTCTCGAAGATTGATTTGAGATCCGACTATCATCAGTTGTGCCTTAGACCATCAGATATACCTCTGACAGCCTTCAAGAGTAGGTATGGTCTATACGAGTATACAGTTATGCCGTTTGGCCTCAGGAACACGCCAAGAGTTTTCATGGCACTGATGAACTTAGTGTTCCATCCTTACTTGGATTCCGTCATCACGGTCTTCATGGAAGATATATTGTTGTACTCTCACACTCAAGATGACCATGATACCCATCTTGAGATCATTTTGAGTACACTTAGAGAGCATCATCTTTATCATAAACTCTCAAAGTGCCATATTTGGATGGATTAGAGTCACTTCTTGTGTCACGTCATCTCAGAGGAAGGAGTATCAATAGACCCAGAGAAAGTAAGACCTGTAGTTTCCTGGGAGCTGCTGAAAGAACGTATTTGAGGTATGGTGTTTTCTATGGATGACTGGATATTTCAGGCACTTCATATAGAACTTCTCGCGCATAGGTGCACTATTGACAGGTCTGACCAAGAAGGGGACGAAGTTCTTATGGCCAGATTATTGTGAGTGAGACTTCTAGATGATTAAGGAGAGGTTGACGTCAGCACTGATACTAGTCTTTCTAGAGCCGGGCAAGAGCATTACCATTTATTGTGATGCTTCCGGTATCGGACTGGGCACTGTTCATATGCAGCGAGATGGAGTCATTGCGTACGGGTCTCAGCAGTTGAGGGATCATGAGAGGAACTACCAGACACACGATCTGGAGTTGGCAATGATTGTTCACGCCTTATGATATTGGAGACATCGCCTTATGGGAGAGCACTTTGTGGTCTTCACTGACCTGAAGATTCTCAAATACATCTTCCCTCTACATGATCTGAATCTGAGACATCGCAGGTGGGTCGAGTATCTTCAGTCCTTCAACTTTGAGCTTGACTATATGCCGGGAAAACGCAACATAGTTGCTGATGCACTGAGCAGGAGAACTCAGATTCAGGAAGTTTAGGAGGCCAATAGTGAGTGGCAGTTGATGGCTCTATTCTCTGAGATGTAAATGGAGGTGCAAGACAGACACAGACAAACTTTCTTTTCTTCTGTAGCTGTTACATCTATACTTCTTGATTGAGTACAGATGAGGTAGCTATCAGACTCAGAATGCTTAGTCCTACAAGAGAGTGTGTTAGGAGAGGACCGTCTTATTGTATGGATAGTGGATGAGGATGAGATCTTGCGTTTCTAGGGATGCGTATGGGTTCCAGTAGACATACTCGAGGAGCTGTTGTGGTATTTTCATTCTTTTTTTTGGGCAGTTCATCATGGCATCACCAAGATGTATCAGGATCTTTATTGCTAGTATGGGTGGCCAGGTATGAAGAGAGATGTTGCTGGTTTTGTCTTGAGATGTTCTACTTGTCAGCAGGTGATAGCAGAACATTAGCGACCATAAAACATTTTAAATCAGTTACCCATTCCTGAGTGAATGTGGAACGATGTCGCGATGGACTTCGTGATAGGGTTGACGAGGACGCCCTGATGGAACGATGCTATTTGGGTTGTCGTCGACTAGCTTACGAAGGTTTCCCACTTCTTTCCGATCAAGGAGACCTTCAGTGTTGATGAGCTGGGATGGTTGTACATCCAAGATATTGTATGTCTACATGGATTTCTACACTCCATTGTTTCAGACAGGGATGTACGTTTTACATCTTGGTTTTGGCAGGGGCTTCAGAAGTCCCTGGGTACACAGCTACTTTTGAGTACAACATACTATCCCTAGACAGATGGCCAGTCTGAGCGTGCGATCCAGGTACTTGAGGATATGCTCCAAGCTATCATTCTAGAGTATGGAGGATCTTGGGAGAAACATATCCTATTTTTGGAGGTATCCTACTAAAATAGTTTTCAGGCAACTATACAGTTGGAACCTTACGAGGATTTGTACGATAGGCCATGATGATCACCTGTGTGTTGGCTGGAGGTAGGAGAGGCAACTTTGCTGGTACCTCGTCTTGTTCAGAAGACCATAGAGCAGATAGACTTGATTCAGAGGAGGATGGCTATAGCACAGTCTCGACAGAAGTCTTATGCTGATCAACGGAGACGTCCTCTGGAGTTCGAGGTTGGGGATCAGGTCTTCCTACGTGTCGCACCAAGGTTGGGACACAAGAGGATTTAGAGACAGGGTAAGCTTTCACCCTGGTACGTCAGGCCGTTTGAGGTGTTGGAGAGAGTGGGGCCAGTTGCCTATCGGCTGTAGTTACCTTAGAGGTATCAGGCCATGCATGACGTCTTCCACATCTCTCAGCTCCGACGTTACTTTTCAGTCCCATCTCACATCTTTCAGCCCGAGGAGGTTGAGAACGAAGCAGATGCATCGTTTGAGGAGCATCCTATATGGACCGTCGATCGCAATACGAAGGTTCTCCATGGCTATTCTGTTCTTCTAGTATGGGTGCTATGGAATGAAAGGCGAGTACAAGATGAGACATGGGAGAGGGAGGCCGATGTATGATCGTAGTGGCTAGAGTTGTTTGGGGTTTCTTCTTCTATGCCTCGTTAGCGAAATTTGGAGATGAATTTCTTTATGGGGGGAAGTTTGTAAGAACCCAGATATTCGTTTCAGGTATGTTTTCATTTTTTGGCCATTTTTGAGAAAAAGAGGAAAATCTGTAAATTTTGTAAGTACATGTCGTGTACTTTACAAGTACACGCCGTGTACTTTTCTCCCACACTAATCTGTGTGTTGGCTGTGTTCGAGCCACACACACAGTGTGTAGGGTCAAGGTGGAGGCCTCTTAATGTGGAGTATGAAAAATCTAAGTACACTCCATGTACCCCAGAAGTATACGACGAGTATTTTTTTTCATTTAACGCACAGAGGTCACGTTTGATAGACATAAACGTCTTCTTCTAGGTCTCGTTCGACCGAGAAAAGTCATATGGTGCTGAGACATCTCCAAGCCCCCGTGCCTCTGTCTGTTCTCCGAATATACCAACATAAATTTCTTTGGAACCGCAGCAGTAAGATCTTCCTTCTTCCTGAGTTTCATTCCATGATTTTCCCGCTTTCTCGAGATATCATGGGTTGAGTATTATTGAATTTTTCTAAGATCTTTGACGTTCTAAGGAGAATCAATCTTCTTGGCTCAAGTATATTAATCTCCTAGAATCCAGGTAGGTGGTTTGTGCCTTACCATCCGATTTCTTTGAGTTTTATGTGAAAAACCCACCAATACCCGTGAACAGGGTATTGCGTGTTTACCTTTTTACCCCTGTTGTTTTCCTACCTTTCTTGTATTCTTGTGTAGAGGTAATTTTATCATGTTTGTGGATAATTGCTATTCTTAGATGTTTTTTCCCATGCCATGTTATTGTTATAACCTTTGGGGTTTGTTAGCCTTTGGCTGTTATAACTGTTTCCATGCCTTGTGACCGTGGGATGGAATGATATTCTTGACATGCTTGTTTTACTGTAGACTTGTTAACCAAGTATCTCAATAGGTGTACATTGGATATCCAAGTAGCTCTATAGGTTTACTTTGGCCTTATAGCATTATTATGCAGTGATTGGCACGATACTGGGAGAACCTAGTGCTATAGAGTATAAGGGATAGACCGAGTGAGATTCCCAGAGAGTCTCAGATATTTTAGACTATAGGAGGTTAGACCAAGTGAGATACCTCAGTGAGTCTTCGACCTTATGGACTATAGGGGATGGACCGATTGAGCTCCCAGAGAGTCTTGGATATTATATACTACATGAGGGTAGATCGAGTGAGCATCCTCTGAGAGTCTTTACTTTGTTTGAATTTCATAAAAACCTTTCTAGGCTAGAGAAGAAATTGACTGAGTGAGATTCCTTAGAGATTTTGTGATAGACCTGAGGCTATAGGATGAATTTACCAAGTGAGCTTCCTCAGAGAGTCTCTAGACCTCAAGGCTATAAGGGTAATTGACCATGTGATCACCCCCGGAGAGTCCATGACTACCCTAGACTATGAGGGGAATTGACTGAGCGAGCTTCCCCAGAGAGTCTTGTAATTTTGTACGACCAAGCCAGAGGTGTTAGGCTGAGTGTACTAACTAGAGGGTTGTTGGTACTTCTTGTATAGGACTAGAGGGGTTGGCTGCGAGTACTTCCCAAAGGGTTTTAAGTTGTGGTCAGCTATTACTTCATCTCCGCTGCTTGTTCTATGGACTGATTACTGGTGTATATCTTCCTATTACTGCCTGTTGTTTACTGTTACTGTTTACTACCTACAGTACTATTACCTACCATATACTCACTGACTGTTAGCCACAGATCTTCAGGTGGTTGCCTATAGGGATTTAGTCTCACACCCTACTTGGGCCATGCTTTTGGGCCCAAGCAGACTATGTTGTTGCAGGTATAGGCAAGGTCAAGTGCCCTTCAACTTATGGTACTTGATTTCTTTGGAGCAGGAGAGCATGGGACCAAGCTATGGCTTGCGATGCTAAGGAGTTTATCTGTTTACCTTTCTTTTGTACTTTGTTTTGGTACTGTTTTATTTCCAGCAATGTGACTTGTTTGGCAGAATTCATAGACATATGTATCATGCATCATTTCATATATATGTGTGTGCTCCAATTGTTCATTACTTTATCCTTCCGTTGTTTACTTGTGTATGGATTGTTTTGTTCCCGCTATTTCTTATTGTTTACTTCCACTGTGTACTCTACCAATGAGGGCATAGTTTCCCCACTATCACACCCAAGGCCCTCACTTCTAGGCAGCAGCATCTGGCATTTGGGGAAATGCGCTTGAGGCCATGTGACCAACCAGGTACGGGGTACCTCTGGGTGGCTTCCATAATCGGGACGTTACACCAGGGATATAGGTGTCATGCGGGGTTTCCAGTATAAAACAATGTACATGACAACAACTATGAGTGAGGATGATGATGTAGAATGGGATTGCAAGGTTTGATAGTTGATTCATGTGAGGATGTCAACTAAGAACATGGAGGGGGGATTCATAGATGATTTATGAGAGAATTTTTGGATGGGATGGGGGAGAGTGATCCAAAAAATATACTGGAGGGGGTGACGGCCATAAACATGGATAAATATTTGGTAGGGTTGGGGGACAGGATTATAGGGGATGTGTTAATGGGGTGGTGGTGTTTAGGTATCACACTTTAGGGTATGCTTATTTTCATATTTTTGTATACATATATAAGTATATAATGAAAAAGCATAAGAATTTATATATAAATTATAATGGAAAAATAATTTTTCATAATATTATTTACTAACAAAAGATTCATTTCTTGGAAAATCAAATTTTGATATTATTATAATTTACCAACAGATATAAATGTTGGTAAAATATTTGTTTCGTATTGAATGAATAATATAAAATTATATATCTATTGGTTAAATTTTTTTGGTACCTCTTGAAAATAGGAACAAAATTTTATTTCCATTAAAATTAATAATTTTTATTGATAAATATATCATATATTGGTAAATTTAAATTTTTTGGGGTCAATTTATTGTAGTTATTAATTTGAATTAATTAGTTAATTAATTAATTATAATATAATCATAATTTATTAACATATATTAATTTAACAATAAAAATTATTATTAAGTTTATCTGCGGAACAACTTTGAGGGGATTGATGATGGGAAAAAATCTTCCTGAGGTCAATGGGTTTGGCGGACTGGTGGAGTGATTAGTGGTGGAAGTAGGTGGAGGTGTGAAAATTTGGGTGGCATGCTAACACCAGAGGGATAAGGAGGTGTGTTTCATTACCACTGAATGGGACATATGAGCCGCCGCTTGTTAGCTGGGGTGGAAGTCCAATAGTCATATGTGGAACTACCATAATGTTCAATGATATTGTGTAAGAATGGTGCATGTACATCCTTGGATTGATGGGGAGGACCATTTGGTGGTTATTGGAGATGTTGGTGTGGTGGGTCGACGAATGTAGGGTTGTTAGTGGTAGCAGTGATAGAGGGTTCAAGGAAATAACAAGGCTGGGTACAATGTCGGAAGGTGTTACAAGGCATGTTCTATAATATATATAATGCATCATTGGGTATAAATTGAATGGGGCATCTAGGTATGATTTGTATGGCACATGTAGTACTAATATATAGTTAATAAATAAATGGTATAAGGTGTAGGTTATCCCATGGTGGGAAATGACAAGTCCATTAAACCTATGGTTGTGTGATGAGTGTGTTTCAGTGTACTTGTACTACAATCACATGGTGTATATATTAATATTTATTAACTATATAATAATTTGAAACATTTATTAGTAATTTTTATCAATAATTAATAATAAATTATAATAAATTAAGGAACACATTAATTACTATTATTAATAAGTAAATAATTAATGATTAATTGCAAATCTATTAATAATCATTAACTATTAAAAAAGTATTATTAATTGAATAGAACTAAATATTATTAATTAATATTGTTTAAAATATTATATATATATATATATATTAGTTAATAATTAATATTTTGTATTAAATATTAATAATTAATTCTAATTTACTCATTATTTTTAGTTATTAGTAACAAGTATTTACTAATAATTGAATAAAAGGATTAACACAAATATATTATTAGTTCTTTGATGTACAGGGTGAACGTGAATCCCTCATCATTAATTTATAATGATTTTCAGGGAAAACCCCTTTATAAATGGGAGCCTTAGATGATGTTTTCTATCAGAATTCCAAACTTCTATAATGGTAGAAATGATGGATATTAAATATAAGTTTAATTTTGTAGAAAGTTTGTGTTATATATTCATATATATAAACAAAAAATATCAACATAAATAAAATGTAAATATAAAAACCTGTATATTAATAATTAGAATTATTTTTAATTTTCCTCAATTTTTCTAAAGGGGGCATCAGCGATGGTTCCATTCCGGATTAGTTTTCAAACAAAAAACCTAATATTTTTTAATTGATTTTTTTTTCAAATAATATATAAAAAATCCCTTTGAAATTATTATGATGGAGAAAATTTTGAATAATATTTTTAGAATATCAACTTGTCTGGTGAAAATGGAGAAAATCAAACAAATTAATAGAAATGAAAAAATGTAGTAAAAAAGATGAAAAAATAGAACTATTTTATTCCACCTGCATGCATGTGTTCAAAAGTAATTTATTTTTTTAAAAAATGAATTTAATATTAGAACAAAAAAATATGAGAAAAAATAAATGTTTCTTATTGATTCAATCAACTCAAAACATCAATATTAATTTTCTCATGCGGTTGTAATTTATTTATTTTTCAATGTATTCATGAGAATCCATTCTATTCCTGATCTTTTATGTCACCATGTGATAATGAATCCAAATATAATTATGTTTATTTCATTCAAATAGTTCTTTTTTATAGAAATAGAATTTTCAATATTCCAACATTTTTCCTCACTCCTCCAACATGAGTTGCTTTTATATATTGTAGGATTCATTCACTATGCTGTAGTTTTTGAAAAAATATTTAAAAACCAGTGACAGTGGAAACATATTTAAATATATATAACAACCACTTCTATTAATTACTCCAAAAAAATCATTCTGTCTAGTTTTCATCAACATCAACATGAGATCGTTAATCTATTTGTATAAAAGGATTCTTCCATGGATTGATGTATCAACCCCATGCAGATCAACATAGTATCAACCATGTAATTCTTTAATCAAACCCAAAGTAATTTTATTCTTCAAATATCAAAAGGCGTGCATCGTAAATTTTCATCCCAATTAATTTTTTGACTAGATACCAATGATATTTCTTCTAAAATGGAACATGACCTAAATATCATCTTTGGTCTTAGGTGTCAATTCATGCTAACTGAATCTTCCCAAACCTCGCTGGTCTTTATCTAGTGAGGCCCTATTTTTCATCATCGTTTATACCTTAATCATTCATAATAGATTGATTCATTTTCAACTTATCTAATTTATAGTCTAGTTTTTCATTATACAATTTTGAAGCCACTCAGTTGAATATTATTAAATTATCTCTTGTTTTATTTAAGTCATAACATTAACCATAAATCATACATAATCCTTTATACCAACAAACACAACATTCATGTGGAATTATTTTGATTATCCATGAAAAACAAACAGAAAAACATAGATGAAGAAGAAATCAAAATTAATTATTAAACATTTTTCATTGTTGGATTGACCTTGGTCGAAATTAGATGGTTTTATTATATTTAGTGGAACTCAGTAGGTCTCATCTTGGCCTTCTTTTAAGAACATCAAAATCAACATTTTCAGGACCACATCATCCTCATAAGAACATTTCCTTGAATCTTTGCCAATTTTTTTTAGTGAAATAATCATCATTTTACTTTGATCAGGATCTTTTGAATTGATTCAATATTCAATCTTGGTACGCAACACCATTTGAATAGACAACATCAATATTCAACAATGGCCGGAATGACCTAAAAAAAAGAAAATAGAATATAATTTAGTTTAATATTTAATTAACTAGATAGATCTCAGTATTTATTTTTTTATTTTCAATAATCTATGACAGTTATATATTCTTTTTCAGCTTCGATATGAATGGAGGTTTTTTGACTTCCATTTTTTCGTCCAGATCTCAAGTTCAATTTCATTGGTCTTTAATGAAGGAAATGAAATCATGATGGATTATTGAAATCATAGTGGTGGTGAATTAAATCATACTACAACCAAGATGCCATGGAATCATGGTGGTGGTGAATTCACATTTGGGTATAACAACATAGTATCAATAGAATATTGAAAAAAATACCTTACACAAATTCCCCAATGGGTTTTCATTATCATTACCCAACATCAAACATAATGTGTTACCAACTGATTTCATTATCAAGACACAACACACCACAGAAATATCATTTCATTTAATTTGGTTAGGATTGTATCCATACTGACACGAACATCCAATGGGATCAAATATCCCTTGTTCGAATTAGTAACAATGCATATTTTAGAATCTATCCATGTGAAACCACATCACTACCTTTCCAACCAACCCATAGGTTCCAATATCCCATGTTGGAATAAATTTATATACCAAACACCATATCCAATTGCCTATCTGTATTTATCATTATAAGGTATCATGATCATAAATAACATCAATCATTTAATTCTTAGTTGAACGCATGATCCCAACCGTGTACTAATTCTATAAGGTACTAAAACTATGACGGATATTGAGGAATATATTGTACTCAACATTTATATCGCTTGAAAACTTGTATATTTATGGGAAATTAAAAAAATAGAAACATATTAGAACTGGTACCATTATCCGACTAGGTATTGGTTTTATAGAAATAAATATTAAATGCAACTAAAATATATATACACACAACCCTGGAAAAGAATATTCACAAAAAATAGTACTATTAAACCCTGAAATATCACTCTATCTCCATAATATTCCCTTATCAACTAGTACCACTACTACATCATCAAAAAACCCACGTTCTAACACCATATAGTAACAACATGGCATGATTATCATGTTTTTCAAGAAATCTTATGATTTCAAATAAAAATTTACCAAACATCATAAATTTTATCATGTCATTAAATTTATATATTAAAAGTCAAATTATTTTCAGATATTACCCATTTTTATTTACATCAACTATTCATTAACTTCATTCATTAATTTTGTTTTTACTTCCAATACCTACAATTAGATTCATCATTTCCCTTCACATTATGTTTTTACTGAGAAAGAAAAAAATAACCCAACAATCAACAGAAGTCAAAGAATACCACATCCATCTCAATTCCATTATCATTCCATGTTAAAATCCTCAAAACCATTCCTACATCCAGAATTGTGTCAATATATGAATATCATGGAATCGATAATGATACCCACTTCCCAAAACATGACAATAACCGAAAATCATCTACATAACATTATATAGAAAAATCACAAACCTAAAAACATTAATAAAAGAGAAATAAACAACATTAATTCCATATTCTAGTTTAAACGAACATTCAAATATATCTTTTAACATACTATCAACCTATTTTTAACATATAATTCACGTACTCCTAAAAATAAATTTTTGAGGTTACACAATGGATTCTTTACCATCTTTTAATGACTATAAGTTTTGTAAGGGATACTTCAATAACTAAATCATAGAAAATAAAAATCATATATCATAGAAAAAATTAATATCCCTATTGGATAATTACAATAAGATCAATAATTAACCTAAATCATGTTAGATGCATGTGAATCACCCTTGTCCCATTAGTTTAATATAATCATGATTCATTACCATATTTATGTGGATTATTAATATCCACATAAATGAAAATAATAGTATGATATTTCCAAATTAAACCAAAAAATTATAGAGCATTCCAAATTCCACAACCTCAAACAACACCTCACAGTATATTGTGAAACAATGAGGGAAAGATAAGACTATATGTGACCTCCTCACCCTGGTGGCACTAAACAATGACCTGAGACAGTGGGCCACATTCTCTCTAGTGCATCTCCCCATACACCTGACGATTCCACCATGCTGTGAGGGTCTGGTAATTTAGTCATGGGGAGACTATAACCTCTTTTATCAGAATAAAACACTAATGGAAGAAAAAAACAATAAATAATTGTTTAATAATATAAATAAAAAGAACAATACCATGTCATTTGATATCCAAAACAAGAAAATACAATACTCAACTAAAAGGTAAAACCTTTTATGAAAATACAAATTTCATGTGTCTATAATGAAACTAAATGTTAAGACATAGTGAATCCAATCCAAGTCCTAAACCACTTGTGGTTCCATCTCCCATGAAACAATCCCAAACAAAAACCTATCACAGGGTCTTTCTCTTATCCTATCCTGTAACAACAAAGTCTACTCAGGTGCTGATTAAGAAACACAAATTGGGTGTGCGTATAACTTAGTAGGCCACCACCAACAATGTCTAAAATATGTCTAGTCAAAATAGGGTCTATGTGGCTTAATGAAGCAATACATACAATGCATTATTAAAAATTTATTACATTTTCATTTAATCACAAATCATTATATAATTCCCATTTTCATATCATGTTTTCCATTTGAATCATCATTCATTATTATCATTCATTTGGTGTTAAACTTCATGAAAAGAACCCCAAATCTCATTAACTTTATGTTTCCATGCCTAATATGCCATATCTTATTCAGTGTAATCTATCATGCCTAGAACCAAAGCATCTCATGCATGGATAACAAATGAGGAGGATATCCATTTCCAAATCTCAACTTCTAATCAGTCTATAAAGGCATGTCCAGAACAACCGAAATCTAATCCATTTACTAATTATTTAATTTACATGAATTTTCCACATCATTATATTATTAATCCAATGATTAGTTAATCATTTCAAATCCCATTAGTTAACTCAAAAATTAACTAAGAATATAAAATATTAATTAAATCATCAATTAATTAACCAGTCAACACAATTATCATTCCACAATTAGGTCTTTACAATTAATTATCCATATCAAATATCAACATGTGAAAATTAATTCACACAATTAATTACCTTTGATCAACATCATGGAACATAATTAATTCTGACAACTATTTTTCTTACATAGTCAAACATCAATTCAAAATTAATTTCCCTTAATTAATTATCTTAATATAGTAAATTCAATATCTCATTTACAAAACCTCAACGCATAACCAATCTACATATAAAATATCTATAGGGGCAACCCCTTTGTTTTCTCCCTGATTCATTTATCAATTAATCACCAAGGCAATCAATAGTCATGTCCACATGCCTAATTAATCCAATTTTGTAAATCAATTATATAGGGAAGCTAGCAAAATTCATAAACTCACATTCAAATGTGAAATAAACTACTATGAAAGTTCAATTAGGAGCACTAACCTCAATTTATTGATGGATGTTAGCCTAAAATAAATTCCCAAAATTCGAGTCGTACGACGTCATTGATCAAGATCCATATCTAAATCCCTAAACCAAAATTAAGATCAAAGACATCAAGAACGTACATGTCAAGATCTAGAACCACATTCCAATATATAGTTCTAAACTCATTGTTATATATGCATTGATGTGGTGTATATCTTCCATGAAAGCATATAGTAATGATATAAGAAATAATAGAAGAAGCAACGGGATGAAATCCACATTCCAGGAAGACAGTGGATCTTCAATCCAGGATTCTTATCATAAATAATGTTGTTTGAATCAACTTGTAATCCATCTATAGGTCTCTAGGATAACCAAGAATTTGTTTAGCCTAAGCCATGGTATAAATATGGGATACTAGTGGGTTTAAAATATATTTTCGGATAATTAATCCCATAAGCACGGTTTCCTAGGCTAGGGCGCACAGTTAGGAAAAATATTGCACAATCTGTGTGGACCTCTATATCTAGGTTTGAATGGTTGGAACGACTTAGTCGACTGGTTTGTTAAACCATGTACAAACCCTATAGACATCTCCGCCCAGGTTTACATGGTTGGTATAGTTAGGTCACACAATTTTTCAAACTGTGCGAAAAAATGTGCACATATCACTTTTCAATAGTTTTCTGTAAATATTCACCGAGACTCACCCTGAGACACTAATCGAAAACAATGGAACATAAAAACCTCATAAAGTACCTCAAAACTCAGTCGAGATGACTCTAGAAAAGACCATGATCATAAAATCTCCCCACCGTATAACAACTCATTATCGAGATGCACTCCCAAAATAATCTAAGATTCCATGAAAAAATGATTTATAAATTTATCCCTTATGTATTCATACCATTCTATAGATTCATCTTTAACACTTCCATATTTCCATAACAGATGAACTATTATCATGATATTTCCCTGTAACACATTTTCATTGTGACCCACCACACGTATCAGATGATCCTCAAAAGACGCATCGATCTTGAGGTAATATTCTACCACATCAATCACATGAGATTGGTTGGGATGATAGCTTAATAATTGAAACACATGGAAAACATCATATATAGAACTGAATTTTCATGGAAGGGATAAACAGTATGCCACTGGACCGATTCTATCCAGCAACTCAAACTATTCTAGAAACCAGGGAACCAACTTTCCCTACCTATGTATCCTATGGTTACCCAATACAGGGGACACCCAAAGGTATACCTGATATACCTATGTAAACTATAGGCTTCATATCTGTTTATCAGCATATGACTTCTGCATACTTTGAGTCGTAGTCGTACGTTTCTGAACCAACTGCACCTACTCCGATGTCTCATAAATGAGACTCAGTCCCATCAACTCTCACTCACCCACCTTCTACCAATATAGGAGTGATCTACACGGTCTACCATAAATTACCTCACATGGTTCCATTTGAATAGTTTCCTGATAACTATTGTTAAAGGAAAACTCCACTAAATCTATGTTCTTCCCCCAGGAACCATCAATGTCAAGCAGACATTGTCGTAACATATCCTGTAACACCTGTAATGTACACTCCGACTGACCATCTGTATGTGGGTGGAAGTCCATACATAACAAACCATTGTACCAAGATCCTTCTTTAAGACTTTCCAAGAGTTTCATGTAACGTGTGAATCACGATTTAAAATAATAAAATACGGTACCTATGCAAATGAACTATATCTCGTACATACAGATCTCCAAACTGTTCTATTTAAAAGGTTCCATTGATAGGAAATGAAGTGATACCATAGTTTGTCGATCCAAAATGACCCAAATAGCATCATTCATTCTATGTGTATTTGGAATTCATACCAAAAAATCCATATTCACTTTATCCCACTTTCATTTTGAAGTATGAAATGGTTGCAATAGGCCTCCATTTTTTTGATGCTATGGATTTACCAGATGATAGATGAAACATCTTGTTACATACCCTACTAGACCTATATCATTATTGGACTCCAAAACTATTTCTGTATGTTATAATACACTATTTTTTCCCCATGATATACCACCCTATTTGAGGCATAAAGTTCTCACAAGAGTTCCTCTCACAATCTCATAGTAAGAACAACCTGATTTCTCAAATAGATGATCTCATTCTTATCTATCATCCATTATGATGGTTTATTCCCAACTTCAAGGCTTTCCCTTATGGAAAAAAACTTTGAGTCCTCAATCTTCCTGTCCCTGATCTGTCTCAAGTGTGTAGACTCCACTGCTACAGAAACTAGAGTCATCCTATCCTGACTCACTGTAACTATCAGATACATTTCCTCCAGGAATGTCATCATATTCTACTACGGACTTGAGTCATATATAAAATGAGTCTGAGTTTTCTTTCTCAAGTCAGCAACCACACTATTCCCTCTCTGGGTGTATATTCAGGTTCAAAATGAAAGGACTACACAAACTCAACCCATCTTCACTACCGAATATTTAAGTCGCACTGTGAAATGATATACTTCAAGATTTTTTTATCCAAAAAATCAGTAAAAGTTTCACCCAAAAAGATAATGTCACAAATACATAAGAGAATAAACCCCTGATTCCCACTTGAGGTCATGATTAGAGTAATTAGGTTTATGTGTCCTTAGCTACAAAGACTTATAAACAATGACTTGATCTATTTGTATCAGCACAACTCTGAGTATGATCCCAGAATCACCATAGTACACCATGTACATTTCACCTGAATGAGATAAGATTAAAATTTGTGCTGATATAAAAAACTTTGTCAACTCCTGGAAAGTATTCGTGAATTTCTATATCAAAAAAACTTATCCCTTTCTTTTTCAAAACTGAAAGTAGTGTTTCCCAATGGGAAAATTCCTGGATGATCCTACTATAATAACCAACTAATCTAAAAAAATAGCGGATATCAAAAAAATTCTTGGGCTTCTCCCATAAAATCATTGCCTGTACTTTTTCTGGGTCCACTTCCACACCTTATTCTATGTTGATATGCCATAAAATTAGTATCCTGTTAATCCAAAATAGACATTAAGATTTCTTGGCATATAGCTGATGCTCCCTCAGTGTACCCAAGATGATGTCAAGATGTTCGAAATGATTACCATGTGTCATAGATTACACCGAGATATCTTCCACAAACACCACCACAAACTGATTGATGTAAATATGAAAAATCTATTTCCTTATCTCTATAATTATTTATAAAGAATTTTTCAACCCCATGAGATAAAAAAACACAAAAAGGACATACCTACTTCAGAAATCTACTGTTGGTATATCAGAGGTCTAAACTCTCACATGATGATACTCTAATCTCAGATCAATATTTGAGAACACACAATCTCCCTTGATCTAGTCAAATAGATCATCAATATGTGGAATAGGATATCCTTTAGTCACAGTCATTTTATTCAAATTGTAGTAATCGAAAAAAAGTGTAAACTCACGTCATCCTTAAGTACATAAAATACAGGAGATCCTAAAGGCGATATACATGGATGAATAAACCATTTATCCTATAACATATCCAATTGTGTTTTGAGATCTTGAATCTCATTCAGTGCCATAATGTAAGGTGTAATAGGTACCGGATTAGCCCCTAGCATGAGCATAATAGTGAATTCCACGTCTCTCTCTAGTGGAACCCTAGAAAATTCGTCATGAAAGACATCCTGAAATTGTTCTACTACTACTGGAAGGATGTATTGCCTATAAATACAATCATCCATCAAATTACAAGAATCTTTGGCTTTGATCTCTCCCAATTGCCGAGTAATTGTCCCATTTTGGACTATATGGATATCACACTCTCCACAATGAATATACTGGTTGACCATTAGAGATACAATGGTCACTCTCAAGAATTAACAATCTATAAAGGCATGATATGCAACTAAACAGTCCATACCCATAATAAGGTCGAAGCCTGATATATCAAGGAAAAATCTATCCCAAAAAAACGATACTCTCCAATCTCTAGTAAACATTACTTGCAGAAACAGATATCCCAAAACTGTGTTCCCAATGGTGTATTGATATTAATCACCTAGTTTATAGACTCACAATCACAACTCAAATAATTAACAATATTTGAAGATATAATGTAATCAGAGGAACCAATATCAAATAGGGAATCAGCTAAATTAGATGAAAATAGAATATTACCTTTCACTGTCAAAGAACTATCATCGCTCACCACAAGTGTAGGGTTCATATCAGAAAACTGGCATGCCACTCTTACCTATGGTGTCTTCTGACTCTATTGAGTAGCACCACTCCAGTGGTACAGGCACTCATACCCTGAATGACCATGTCCACTACCTCTACTGCCTCTTCCCATAGAGTTCCAACTTCCAGACCTATATGGTGTAGATGACCCCCTTCATACACTCTAACTCTGAGCAGCTGCTCCCTCAGTACCACCTTATCATTGCTTCCTATAGAACATATGTAGATGCTCAATCATTCCATAAATCCAGCACTCCACTGGTGGCTGAGCACTATGTGTGTGATATTGTCCCTTCCTACATCATTGGTGGTAAAGAACATGTGTAATGTCTGGTGCAACTAATACTCTTGGATATCCACCTTGCTTTCATTGTCCTGAAAAAGGTTCTCATAATGGATCTCCCTGCTCTCAGAAGGCACAGTCCCTGATCATCCAGTGATAGCTAATTGTACTATACTAGAAGCTACCTTTAGGTTCCCCTCTAAAATGTGATCCTGATCAATCACTATTGAGAATTTCATTAGCCTAATATATTTACTTGGAATTTAATTTCTCCCCAAATTCCATCCTGAAATCATTTTGATAAAGAAGCCGAATCTTCAAAAAATTATAGATCAAAACACTACAAATCATAGAAACGTTTAGCATATTCCATTATGGACATGCCTCCTTATGTCAGATGCATAAACTTAGAATCCTTATTGTGTCATATCGTCTATGGGTAGAAGTGCTCCAAGAAAATCTCTAGAATTTCCATCTATAAAATATCATTAGTCTATCCCGATCATACCTGAAGGTCCCACCAATGCTTCACGGAACTCCAAAGCATATATGTATCCAACTTGACCCCCCTCTCAATCGATGTCTCCACATGGACATGTATTGTCTCTATAGATTCAATCTGGAATTCAAATCACTCAAGTCCACCCTCTCCAATAAAAGTTAGAGGGTGCTGAAGATGAAACTCCCTTGTCAAATTAGGAATGTTTTTTATAACCTTCCATGGGTCTCTCTACATGAATTTCATGAAATGAGGAATGTTATCTCAGAACTGTTCCGCTTCCCCATCGGCTTGCTCCAATGTTGCCTCATGTTTCATGTTTGGATGTTTTTTCTAAGCCATACCCCTCAATCTCGGCATGGAAAAGCATCGTGGTGGCACAACTATACAATTTTAAACATACAAATTAGGTATCATAACTAAAGATTACTATATTCACATAATAGGAGAAACTAACACAACACGTTTCAACAAATCCTTTCCCCCCTTTACCTGCCACATTTTCAACACCGAGGCTATACCACTACCCTTAACCATCCTACTCCTAGGGCATGGTTAATAAGGGTAAATACATTATAATTAATTAATTCAAACATTAGTTTAACAAATTATCTAAAATGGGTTAACCCAACAATTAATTAATTAATCATACTCATTTCATCACTCATGGTTTTAATTAGACAACCATTTTTTCAAATTTTTCATCATTATTTTAATCTAAATAAGAGGAGAAATAGTTCAACTTAAAAAACATTCCCATAACCCATTTTCTCATGAGTTCCTAGAATTATGTATGTCAAATAAATCCTTAGATCCTATAATAATTCATGCAGACTCAAGTATCGTACCTCTTTAGGCCACGAATAAATATTCAACAACTATCAAAAGAAATAACACATCACGCAACATGTGTTTCATGCAATGTGAAATAATATCCAATCGTAACAACAAACATCAACCACAATAATCCAACCATGAGTACCAAGATTTTCCCCTATACATGGATTTTAAACTCCCATTACTAATCTCATTTCCCATCCTTGACTCTTACTAGTATCCTGTTTAGCATTCCAAAAATAGTAAAACGAAACCATGAGAAATAACAGAGAACCCCTCTGACACCACTTTGTGACGTCCCAACCAAGGTGACACTTAATGTTTACCCAAGCCTATTAGTGACATACCCTCAAGTACACCTCCATGTACGCCATTGGGTTTTGACTAGTAGCGAGGGTCTAGTAATTCAGTCTTTGGGAGACTATACCCTCTTTTATCATAATAAAACACTAGTGGAAGAAAACAAAAATAACCAAGGATAGAAGTGTGTAAATAAATAGAATAATACCATGTCATATGATATTCAAAACAATAAAAATAAAATAATCTAATTAAAGTTAAAACATTCTATGACAATGAGAATGTCATGTGTCTACAATGAACTTAATAGTAAAGAACAATTACTCCCAAGAGGGTCTCGAACCATGTATGGTTCCCTATCACATGTACCAATCAGAAATAAAAACCTTTACTAGGGCCTTTCCCTTATCATGTTCTATAACAACAAAGAGTACTCAGGTGCCAATCAGGTGGCCTGAATATGGTGTGAGTAAAACTAAGTTGGACACCACCAATGGTTCCTAAAACAAGTCCATAAAAAAGATTATGTATGCAGTTTTATGAATCAATAAATACAATTCATAATATAAGAGTTCTAACATTGTCATATAATAATTAATCATCACATTAGGCCCAATTTCATTTCATGTTTCCATTTGAATCAACATTCATTATAACAATTCATTTGGTGTTGAACTCCATATCAAGAATCCAAAATATCCTTGAGTGTTGGTCTCTATGCCTCACACTCCATATCTCATTTGGTGTAGCTCATCATGCCTAGCACCCAAATATCTCAAGAACGGAAAACAACTCGGGAGGAACGCCATTTCCATGTCTGAACTACTAATCGATCAACAATTCCATTTCTATAACTACAAAATTCAGATCCATTTAAAAATTATTTAATTCACATGAATTATCTGCATCATTCCATTAATAATCCAACAATTTGTTAAACATTTTAAAGGAAATTAGTTAACTCCACAATTAACTAAGAATATAACCCATTAATGAATTCATCAACTATTTAATCAATAAAAACAATTAAAATACAATAATTAATTCATCACAATTAATTTTCATATTTAATATCAACTTATAATAATTAATTATCACAATTAATGATCTTCCATCAAGATCATGTCACATAATTATTTCTCAAAATTAATTATCTTACATATCCATCCTTCATTTCATAATTAATTTCACAAATTACTTATCTTAACACAATGAATTTAATATCTCAATTACAATACTTCATCCCATAACCAATATACAAACCAAATATCTATTTGGGAAGGCCCCCATCGTTTGTTCCCTGATTCAATTATCAATTATTCACAAAGGAAATAACATGTCAATTTCACGTACCTAATTACTTCAATTAAGGAAAATAATTAACAAGGGATGATAACAAATTCATAAAATCACATTAAAATATCAAATCCATGACTATGGGGGTTCTATTTACACTACATAACTCGGTTTATTGATGGATGTTAGACCACGAAAAATCCCCTTAATTCAAGTGGCACATAATCATTGATCATGCTCCAGATCTAAATCCCTAAACCAAAATTATGATCAAAGGAATCAAGATATTGAAAATCTTGACCAAGATCCACAATCCTAGATCTATATCTCAACTCATTGCCATACATCCATGGAAATGGAAGAGATATTTTATTAAAAATAAAGGAATGAAAGTGTAATTAATGGGTGAAGCAACAAGATGAAATCCACATACCGGGAAGAGAGTTGATATTAAATATGGGATTTCTATCTTGAAAAAAGATGTTCGAATAACCTTGGAATCCATCCAGAAGGATCTGGGGTCACCTAGAATTTTTCAAGCCCAACACAATGTAAAAAAATTGGAGTCCAAGGGGTTTGGGTGGTTTTGTAATATATTTTCAAATAATTAATCCTATGCACCTGGTTTCCTGGGATGGGGATCATGTGTGTGGAAACCCATGCACCAACTACATGGACCCCTCTGTTTAGGTTTTAATGTTTGGAATGGTTTAGTAACAGTGGTTTTCAAACCATGCGCAAACCGTGTAGACCTCTCTGTCTAGGTTTGTATGGTTGGAACATTTTAATCGCACAGTTTTTCAAACCATGAACATCCCACAATCCATTATATTTTCTTAACAATTCACCAAAACACACCTCAGGCCACTAATCCAAAAAAAAGAACGTAACCCCCCCCCCAAAGTACCTAAAAACACGCCCAATGTGGCTCCAGAAATGGCTAGGATCTTACAATATTAGACCAAACCCTCTTAAGGGAACCCCTCATCAACTAAAATCACATCAAACACCATTAGAATAATGACCCCTATATCTTTGATATTGGACACAGTCTACCTATAGTAATTCCCTAGGAATAATATTATTGAATTTTTAAGAATAATAATGGAACAGAATATTTATCTTTAATAATAAATCTCCTCAACTTGAGGATAAAATCATAAAAATTGACTAAGAGGTCACACAAAAATTATTTCAATGTATTCCAAGTACATGTGAATAAATAGAGGAAAAAATTAAATCATAGGGTATATGGAATTGATACCTATTAGGGAAAAATATTAAAGCACTATTAAAGAGGCGGAAAACTCCATGATCCTTGTAGTATCCATTATAACCACATTTCAATTATCATCATCACCATATTTTGATCAACCCCTTATTATATCCTTAGTGTAGCAAAAAGAAAACATGGTAGTGTCGCCTAAAATAATAGACCCCATGAATATTTTCATTTAGACAACAACAAAACTTCTCAATTGGTTCACAACAAAAACCTTATTCTTTATGTAAAAACATAAACCACTATGGCACAAAACTTATGTAGACACCGAAAAAGTCTGTAACACCCAGAGGAAGTTTTTAAATGACAAAGCAAAGTCAAATTCAGAATTAGAGGCCTGGTCCGGAGGCCTGGGAAGTGGTGCGCGAAATTAAGGAGGACTTGTGCAAAATAATGAGGTGCACGCAAAGCATTCCTGGGATTCGCGTAATCGAGCCGATGGCGCGCGCAATTTTGCGCGCCCTAGTTCCGCGCGGTAAATCTTTGTGTGCCGACAGATTCTGGTGCGGAAGATTTCACGCGCCGCCTGGATTCCGTGCCGGCAAATTCCAATAAATATAAGGAGACCCCTGATGGTTTGGGGGTTGCGGAATTCAGAACGGCTCCCATGCGCGCAATTCAGACTCCCCCACGCGCAAGAT
This sequence comes from Viscum album, assembly GCA_963277665.1. Taxonomy (NCBI): domain Eukaryota; kingdom Viridiplantae; phylum Streptophyta; class Magnoliopsida; order Santalales; family Viscaceae; genus Viscum; species Viscum album. The sequence continues at coordinate 552,669,403 of OY728130.1, read as the reverse complement.
GACTTCCGGGTAATTCCTCTTTTCGCACAACCTTGCCCCGGGGTTCACCTTTGCGCGCAACTCCACTAGCTTAAGTGATTTCACTCACTCCTCTGGGTTCCTCCCTTGCATGCAATCTTTCCCCATGTGCACAATCCCCTCCTGTGCGCCCAATCATGTCTCATCGCAATCCTCTGGTCCTATTGTGTGCCATCCCGGTGTTTTGCGCGCAAACCTTCTTTTTGCGCGCAGCACCCGAGACCCCTTTACCTTGACGCCCCTTGGCCACCTTTCCGCGTCGGCACCTAATGTCTCCCCTATCGGGCATGCGTTCCATGAATTGTTTTCCCGTACGGCCTTCCAGGCTCATACGATGTAACCTCAAGGTCCCTTGGGCGGTGTTTCCCATTGCGTTTGTTTGCCTTATGCTTCTTCGCATAGGCATGCTAACAACTATTTCTTCTTCGCATAGCCACACTAACGTGGACCCCTCAATGGTTCGCCCTGCGGCCCCCCTTTACTATGGCCTTGACGATGCCTTCCCTCCCAAAAGGGGTAGAGGGCATTGGGCATGTAAGCCCTAGGGGTGTGGAGCGAAGCCACCTCATCCAAGATGGAGGACGTTAAACTGCTAACCACCTCATCCTTAACACATGACGTTAAACTGTGGTCTGACCCCATGCTTCGCACGTAGGGTCCCTCCTGCTCGGACATTTTTTATGCCTCTCGTCTCCACGGGAATGGAATCATCTTCGCATGTAATGAGATCCTCCTTGTCGGAGTGGCGTGTGTCCATGGGGGAAGGGTTGCCTCAGTGCGTAAGCCCCTAGCCTCTCTTACAGAAGGTTTCACCCATGCACCTCCGTACTTCCCCCTTGCCAAGGCCAGTGGAGTACCTTTCCCACTGTGCTCTGCCGCACCATGGGCCTCCATCCTGGAGTAAGCCCCGGCATCCAGGGACGCTAACCACGCGTAAGCCCATGTTTCCTCTTTGGGCCGCTCAATGCGTAAGCCCCTTTCCGCTTCTCATGGATGCACCCTTTGCAACGTGATCGCCTGGTCCCTGCTACCTCTTGTTTATCACACTGAGCATGACTCATGTGGGCTTAGAGTGCGCATCAACCATGACATCCTCTTATGGGCTACCTCAGAGCGTAAGCCCCATACCAGTGAACTACGTGGACTTTGATCCGTGCTAACTCATGGTATGTAGGAAGACTCCACGAGGTTCATGCCCACCACCCAGTCGTTCCGACTTCTTCACATCGATTTGCCAACACCATGGGCCGCCTCAGAGCATAGGCCCCAAATTCCCTCTTCCTGCATGACGTTAAACTTTATCCCTCGTCCCACATGACGTTAAACTGTAACTCGTCCCGCATGATGTTAAACTGTATCCCTCATCCCGCATGTTGTTAAACATTATCTCATCCCAAATGACGTTAAACTGTATCCCTCGTCCCGCATGACATTAAACTGTATGACATCCTGCACGATGTTAAACTGTATTCCCCAAACAACGCGGACTTTGATCCATGCTAACGCATGGTACGTAAGAAGCCTCCACAAGGTTCAAGCCCGTAACATCATCACCCATCTTGATCCTTACCCAGTCCGCCACATCCCAGTGAGTTCATGACACCCCATCCCACTCCATAGTATTCGGGAAGCCGCCCACGTGCTATCCCCAACATCGGTGTTCCCCCTAGGGGGTTCTTCAATCTGATCTACTCTCAGTGTTCCGATCAGTCCGATCTTTCTCCGCAAGACGATAACCCCGCAGCATACCCCGTGTTAAACATGGGAAGCTGAGGAAAACCTCAGACGGTACACAATTACCCGCGTTCAATGTGGGATGCCTCTGGCTTCCGTGCCCTAGAGAAGCCCTGTGATAAGGGAAAAAAGACATACATGTTGATCCCCAGTGTCAAGACATGCCAATGACACCCCAACGTGACCATTCTCCTCACCGAAGGTTGCTGCCCCGACAAGACCCCTTGGAGCGTCTCGACGGAAGAAACGTAATTAACTGGAGTCTATGCAGATATGGCGCTGGGAACGAGCTTCACGAACCCATCTTAAATATTTGAGGGAGACCCGGACTAGGTGACGAGCTCCGAGGAGGAATCCATGGAAGGAAGAACCGACATCCCATCATCCTGGTTTCGATCAAGGAGCGGACTTCCCTGAACAAGGAACGGATGTCGCCTACCTTTGGAAAGCGGGAATGCGGGGAAACAAGTCATGCGTCCTCCCATGCGTGACAGACACGCGTGCGCGCCCCAACGTAAAAGCGTCAGAAACAGAAAATGGTGAACCCAACATGAAGCTCTTCTTCTCAATATGGGGACATGTAGCGTTTGTGGTGTCAGAAGATTAGCATGTCACCAGGTCCAGGTACCTATTACCGAGACGTGAAACCCGCCAGGGGTTGAGGCAGTCAGGATGTTGAGCACTCCGTTCTGCGACGTCGTCAGTGCGGATCCCTCTCACCATCCACGGAAGACGGAATGATGATGGGATATTGGTTGTCAGTTTCTTTTCTTATTAGTACTAATGGGTTCATCTCCCTACTTCAAGGAATCAGATCACTGCATACGAAGCTCGATCTTTACATGCCCACCAGTATAGGGGCAGGGGTAGTACCGATGCAGCTACCCCGCACAGTCCTGCCTTTTCCACAGTCACTCCGGATCTGATTGCTACGACTGACGGGTTCTCACGCCCCCTTCCCCCGTCAGAAATCATCCATCGAAGGGTGATCAACGACCTGGTTCGTTGGTACGATGAGGAAGGGATCATCCCCACCAGGGGCATGGCCCATTTGGATCTAGAGGCAGCTGCGCCTCACCATCGTCGCCACCCCCGAGGCCCGCACAGGGAGCTGACCACTCCCCACTCTGACAATCAACCGCTTCGGGAGGATTTCCTCGGAGCGCCTTGACACATCCCTCCCCTATGACAATGAGGCGGGTGATGTCCATGTTCGCCCGATAGGAGACCCTTCCCAGGTGTTAACAGCAAGAGCCCCCTCCAGGATGCGTCAGCGCCGCCACCCGGCTCCCCGGGCCGAAGAGCAGGTAATCGTCATGCCCGCACCACCGGCTCCAACCCATCTGATATGATGACAACGTCAGGAGCGAGCGGAAGAGGATGCCAGTCCTGGGGAACCAATGTCAGAAACCACTATGGACCGAGCCGCTACTGACTCCTGTTACCAGACCCCCGCAGACGTTTAGCAGGGGCAGTCACATGCCCGACTGGGATCGAGGCCCCAATCGCCCTGTAGGCAGGTTGGGTCGACTCTCCCGGTCGCGGGCACATGAAATGGCCACCACGGACCAATCCGAAGTAGTACCACCCACCATGAAGGCTCATTCCGTTCCACCGATCTGGAAAGACGAAGGATTCTCCACGACATCTATGCTCTGGGTATGACTCTTCCCTGCGCCCACTGGACTGGGTATGAGGTCACTACCCCTACCGTTGGCCATGATTATGGAGTCGTTGCATATCTGGTCGCTCACCCACATGGAGGTCCTCCCCATGTCCCTTTCGACATCTGTCCCGTTGCTCCTTGCACCCCGGCCTTCAGTCCCCTCTGCCCCAGCATTATTGTGGCCAGGGGACTCCTTGACGGAAATCATCCTTACCCTGAGGAGCCACACAGGGGCTGGAAGGTGGGACATTGTCACCGTAAGAGGAATGTCAGGGGAGTCTGGAATGAAATTAGACCAGTCCGTTTCTCGGACTCTGAGGCGGAGTATGACTCGACGATGGAACCTTCCCCCCAACCCTTTGAGTCGAGGGCAGGGATGGGGACGCAGCGCATCAGTCTCGTAATCCCCGAATGTGATATCCGTATGATTCCCGCCTCCCTACGAAGGTATATCCAGGAGGACGAGGACTTGACGTACCCCCAGGGGTCAAACCCGTTGTTATCACTGGCCTCCCCGGAAGCACCTTCCACCTCAGTCAGGGAGGGTGGGGAACTTTTCTAGGGACTGAAGGAAGAGTCGCGACGCGACACTCCCTCGGCGAGCATCGATACTATGACAGGAGTCCTGTTTTCTATCCCATCCTATCATGATGTGGCAGCCAGGGCACTAAACCCCTTGGAGGACGACTTAGGGATCGGCGGCCAATCGGGATGTTCGCCGTATTCCCCGCCGGCCAGCTCACCGGCCCGGCGGCCTGCCTCGGCATCGTTGCCAGCTCCCCCACCATTCTTGGTTGATGTGCAGGGGAAGAAAGGGATGGATCCTGAACCAGAGTTGTGGAGATTCTGGACCGTCCTCGCAGCAGGCCACATCCCCGAGAAGTTTTGGCCGGTCGCAGGATCAGATTTTGATATGCCAGAGTCACTCACCCCAGGAGAGTTTGAATGTCTCCACCAGTCTCTTTGGGCGACTTACTCCCGTCTTCTCCATCAGCTAGAACCTTATCCTAGGAGTCAAGAACATCTCGAGGATATTGGTGAGCAGTGCCGTCAGGTCGATCTGGCTGCGCTCCCCGCGGTTCGGCACCCCGAGTCGCTTGACCATCATGGGGACCTCCAGAAACAATGCATCCAAAGTTTTTAAGTACTCCGAATGGTTATCGAGGAAGCCAACCCCCACGCGCACATCCGCAGATGGGGCCAGTACACCGCCCTTCTTTTCTGTGTGATCCTGCGACAGCCCGACTCACTAGGCGGCCCTGAGGGAATGTCACCAAGGGCAGTGGCGGTCAACATGGATGACCTTTCAGATGAGGGAAACAGTGTGGAACTCCTCGATGGGGACTCGCCCCCTGAGGAAAAGACGCTACTTGACCCATCTGGGAGGATGACTATCCAACAGAGGAGCCTCCTAGGTCTCCCTACACACACGGAATCCTTAACACTGAGGTGAAACATCATCAAGGGTAAAGAGCATGTCAGGTCATTCAAGCTTACCGACCCATCTGCCTCAGTACAGAAGGAAGAAGAAGACCTAGAGAAGGCCACGCTACGCCAACAGCTTGCTGAGCAAAAGAGGCTGGTTGATGAGCTCTTGGCTGAACGCATTTGCAGAGTGGTGGCCTGACTACGGTAAACCTAGGCCAGGACAACAGGGGCAGGAGCACCTACCCCTTGAAAAGATTCCTCCAGGAAACCACGACCATGTGGAATTTGCCGATAGGGGAGAGGCCGGAGCCCATGTCAAGAGGGTGCGGTATGTTTCGCTGAACCCTCCCGAGCGGCAGGATCACCTGGGGGACCCAGCTCGGTTTCCTCTCGCTGCACCGAGAGTCACTCTGCTAGCCGCCCCGCGAGCTTCTGAGCTTGACTACCGGATTGAAGAGCCCGGAAATGCGCTTGTGGTTAGAGATCCCCGGTAGGACATGAATCCACATCCGGACGATCTAATGGAGGTGATCATCACCCTCTTAGAGGCCCTGGAAACTCAGCAGGCGGCAATCCCACCGGACGTCAAGCCATACCCAGCGTGGGTGGATGACATGTTGGCCCCACCGGGAATTGGGGACCCCACTTCCCCCCCTTTAACAGGACCGGGGACCCACCACAACACCTGGCCCACTTCAACTTGAGGTGTGGGCCTATTTTAGGGACTCCAATGTAGTAGGAGGCTGCCAAGCTCCGTTGCTTCATTCAGACACTAGAAGGACCAGCATTCGTCTGGTATAGCCAGCTCCCGTTCGGATCTGTGACTAGCTGGGAGGAACTTCGCCGGAAATTCCTCTAACAGTTCAGTTCCACAACCCTGAAGACGAACATCGCAGACCTCTTCAGGTGAAAAAAAGGCCCGATGAGCGTGTCGCGGACTTCGTCGCCCAGTGGAAGGGGCTCACGAACTCCCTTGACATGCCACTGACTTAGGAGAAATTACTGACAATGTGCATAGGGAAAATCAAGGAAGAGCTGGTTCCTTCTCTGATCACTCAAAATTACCCCGGAGGGTTTCGGGACTTCTCGGACAGGGCTCAATGCCTCGAAGAAGCCCTGCAACAGGCCAGTCAGGCATGCCCACTGGCTCCAGTAATCCCTGCAAGGAGAGATTCCAGAGCCGAGCCCACTGCTGTGGCCCAGATAGAGGCCCCCAGACAGCTAGAGTTGCTACCAGTAAGACCAGCTCATCAGCCTTATAGGGGTCCACCCCCACAGTCACAGCCTCCAACCCAGCAGCGACCGCCCCAAAATCGGCAGGTTCCTCCGCATAATGCACCGCCACCATCGAGGAGAGATAATCATGCTCCACCTCCTTGTCATGCTCCTCCGGCCCCAGATCATGGTCAGCCTCCAAGATCCCCCCTCTAGAGAGAAGTAATCAGACATACTCATTTGACGAGGCCCAGGTCCCCGGTTATTTCCATAGCACCTTGGAGCAGAGGATCGTGTGGCTACCTGAGTACCAGAAGCCAGAAGAGGCGCGTCTCACTGATCACCCTAACTACTGCCCTTATCACTGGACCTGAGGACAAACCATCCAGTAATGCTATGTGTTCAAGTAATGGCTCCAAGACCAGATTTACAACAACCAAGTCATGTTGGGCCCAGGCCTGACACAAGTGGAAGGTGCCTTCGTGAGGTCAGATGGCAGTAGCGGTAACGTGGATGAGTGGCAGCAGGTTTCTAACCGTGGGTCTCAGAAGTATAATGACTGGATGGCCCGCAGGACGGTCGCTCATGCCCATGGCATCATCCGTGCCTGCCTGAGTTAGCAAGAGCCCTCAGAATCTATGAGCGCCACTTTTGCATTGTCGTCCCATCCTACCTCTTCCCAGAAGAGAAAGCGGCGGCACAAGAAGAAAGAACACGCCATTCCAATGTCGTCATCATCCTGCACGCTTGGCGATTTTATGCCCCCAGAGATGGGGATCCCATCGACACTCCATCCGGTAGTGGTTGACTTCTTGAGTGAAAACCCGGGGTACACTTTGGTTAACACTGTAGAGTTGGTAAATCCATTTTTGACTCCCGGCGATGAGGAACTCCAGGTGGACCTTCCCAATGTCCCCAGTCATCACCAACATCGGCAGATCCGTGGCTACGTGAATCGCCAGGGCACGATAGTCGTCACCTCTAGTCAGGTCGTGCATGCTACTGAGACCAGCCAGCAGGCCCAATACAGAGCTCATCATACACAGCCCCCTCACCTGGTGTCGACAGGTTCACCTCCACCACCGTTTTTGTTGCTGGATCAGGCGGGACCACCTCGGTCGTGCCGCGACCATCCCTACCCTGCCACCGGCCAACTACAGCCTTCCAGTCCTAGAATGACATCCACCTCTAGGGCTTCGACTAGTGAACATCAAGACGTTCCTAGTACCAGTCAATCACCGGTTCCACCGGTAGGGCCCATCATTCCTTCAATCGCAGAGCGGCCTCCTGTAAGCAGAAGGTTGCGTTTGGCTCGAAACTATGATGTTCTGAAGCACCTGGCTGACATTCCGGCAAAGGCTTTCTATCCTTGAGGCCCTTCATCTGTTGTCTGAAATGTGTGAGGTGCTCGACGAATCTCTAAAGAGCCCCCTTCATTTTGAGAAGGAGGTGGCGGCCGCATAATCCTTCCACACCGAGGCGATTGAGGACACTGAATGTCAGGCAGTTATCTCATTTTCCGGTGAAGATGATGACCTTCCCATACAGGGGTACATTCTCCCACTGTACATCACCAGCTAGTTCAATGGCGTGAAGTCCGATGCTGTCTTGTTGACACCCGTTCCGGGATTAAACTAATCCCAACTCCGACATTGCGGAAACTGGGGTTGTCTGAGGATGATTTAACTCCCTCCAATCTCAGGATCCAGGGGTATGATAGGACCGAGCAAAATCCACTCGGCAAGATTCTATTGAAGACCCAGTTTGGTGGCTTAATTGCCAACACCAAATTCATGGTTGTCTCTCAGGACACCGCCTACAATGCATTGATGGGTAGGTCGTGGCTCCACCTTGATGCAGTGGTCCCCTTATCATATCACCAGTGCCTCAAATACTCTCTTTGGGGTTGAGTGGGCATTATGACAACCCTTCTTTTATTACAAACATAAACAAGATTTATTACATAAAACTTCACTTGATACAACAAAGAATATCGAGAGGTTTAGTGTCTTTGGGGCTTAGGATCATTACATAATAACATAAAGCATGAAATACAACATCTTTATTGAAAACTTCCTTTACATGACCACTACATTCCTTCGTACTTATCATTGCATGGGATAACCTGAGGACATGCATAAGAAAAGGGTGAGCTATAAAGCCCAGCAAGGGAGTACACATGGAATAACCTGAGGAGTATAATACATGTTAGACAATAGGCCTATCAATGGATCATAAGAGAAACATGAACATAAAGTCATGATAAATCATGATAATCATAACATGGAAATGTGGCAACAACAATTAACATGGAATTAGCATGAGCCAAGGCTCATTGCACATGGAGAATGAGTAAATCCTCATTTCTCATAAAGAACGAGTAAACCCTCGTTGCACTTGAATTAGCATGAGTCAAAACTCATAGCAAATGATGTATCATGATACTATACTTTACCCAATAAAGTGGAGCGCTATTAGGGAACACCCTTCTTAAACATTTCATTTCATGCATAAGTGTGCCACATGGATCATAAACCATGGATTCATAAAACATAATCATTTATTCCACGATGAAGGAATGTGGAATTCATACATGAAACATTATAATAAATAATTAAATGTGCATAAAGGTGAATACCCTTGATGGATAAATGGGCATGGTATTCACTACAAAATGGCATTAGCATAGAAAATTGGTACGATTTCGGCAGCGTAAAGGCGTGACATAAGAATTTATAAAAAATGTTGATGAGATAGAAAAAGGTTTATCATCTTATATACATGTAATGGAATGTATGTAGGTCATATAGATACATGTCCCAACAATTTTAATGGAATTTAGATTCATGATACCAAAGTATTTCTTGAATGTAAAAGAGGAGAGAGAAGTTCCTTTCGGAATTTTGGTATAGTAATGGGTGTACATCAGAGTCATTTAATGAGAGATAAAGGGGTCTCCCATCATTAAAACACAAATAGGGAAGTATGAGGGAGGTGAGAAACCATACCCCAACAATAATAATTGAAATTTAATGGGAAAAACAACATAATGAAAATTGGACAAAAATGAGAAAGGAAGAAAAAACCCTTACATGGAAGTGTGCTTCCAAAGGCTAGAGAGAGGCTTTTGAGAGGATTCATGGGGGCTTGGGGAACCTTGGGAGGATTATAAAGAAAGTTGGGAAGAGGTTGGACGAACTCCAAAGGCTTTGAGTGAGGAGGAAGTGTGAGCTTGGGTGGGTTTATATAGGAAAGGTGAGGGAATTCTTTATTATTTAGGTTTGGGTCCCCTTACATTAAATTAATCCAAAACACAAACCATCCCATGGTTTTTTCCCATGGTTTTGGAAAAAGGGAAGAGGAAAACAATATTTTATAAGGCCAAAGTCTGAAATTTTTAAAATATTAGGGTTGCTTATGTGGAGATGAGTCACACTCCCATGGAAATTAATTTAAAAAGGCAAGGTGTTGAATTAGTCTCGAGGGGTCCATTAATGCTTTGAAAAGTAAATTAAAAAAACCCAAAATCACATTATTTTAATGTTAAAACATATATTGGCCGAAAATAAAGATTATAGTATTTTATTACATCACTATTGAGACATTAGGATGTCATAAAACACATTATATATTTAAACAGTATTAAATTTTTACCCAAACATTTGGCTGTCTCAGAAAATTATGAAAGATTCACCGTTTGATAATTTCGATGTCCTGATTCCAGAAATAACATTTATTTTATCTAAATAATTATCTAAATTTGTTAATTTTCAATTTTAAAATAAAAACAGACATTTATCGACAATTCACGGGTTTTGACAGAAATGGCATTCAAACCTTAATTAAAATTTTAATTTCATTTATTTATAATATCATTTATATTTAATAAAAAAACATTTAACAATAATATTATTATTTTATTAAAATATTATTTAATTCAAAAATCACTTAATTTAATAAATTATATTTCTTAATTAAATAATAACTAAAAATACCTTTTGTACTTTAAAAACTATTTACAATGTATAAAAAATGACTAGATGTTATATTCATTATTATATACAAAAATACTGTACATGAACATAGTTCTAATTATTTGTTACATAACCCCTTAAAACAACCGCATAATACCTAAGGGTATGGTGTGAGATGGTGAGAGACTCTTGGGGTGGCTTGGATAACATTGCTCGAGTGGTAATTTCAATCAACTTCAACTTTTCCCGTAGACGGTCATGTTAGAGCTTGACATGATGAAGATCAGCTTGGGCTTGGTCAACAGAGAAGTCCAAAGATGCCACCTCTTTTCCGAGCTTCGACAAATGGGCTTTGTATGGGGCAATTCTACTGAATGAGGCCATTGCTTCCTTTGTCTGAGTATATTGGATTTGTTAAAGTCCTATATTTATACTAATCATGTGATCACTGTTCAATGACTATATTAGCAGTAGTAAAAATTCATAACATAAAACCAACGAAGTTGACATCATAAGAAATATTTTTCATAAGGAGACATTTAACTAGATCAAGATAGATTTTTCAATAATGAAACTTTGGGTTGTTACAATATTCCCCCCTTAAGAAATTTCACCCTCGAAATTTTCCTTTTACCACACTAAAACAAACATGGGTAGCTCATCTTCATCTTTTCCTCCGATTCCCTAGTTGCTTCATCAAACTTGTGGATTCTCCACAACACCTAGACGAGGGGCATTGTCTTATTTCTTAGAACTTTTTCTCTACGATCTATGATCTTCACTGGTTTCTCCTCATAAGAATTATCATCTTCCAATTGTACCACCTCATAAAAGAGTACATGTGAAGGGTTCGGTTTGTACTTCCTTAATAGTGATACATGAAAGACAACATGTACTTTGGCCATAGTAGGTAGAAGTGCTAGTCGATAGGCCACCGCCCCGACATGATCAAGAATCTCAAAGGGGCCGATGTACCTTGGACTTAACTTCCCTTTCTTTCCAAACCTCATGAACTTCTTCCATGGAGATATGCGTAGATAAACCATGTATCCAACTTTAAACTCAAGGTCTCGCCGATTATTATCTACATAACTCTTCTGTCGACTCTGAGCTACCTTGATATGTTGCTGAATGGTTTTTACCTTCCCCACCATTTCCTCGACCACTTCTGGTCCATGCATCTTACGTTCACCGACCACATCCCAACATACCGGTGTTCTGCAACTTTTCCCATACAGGGCTTCATATGGTTCCATTTGGATGCTCAAGTGGAAACAGTTATTATAAGAGAACTCAACCAGAGGAATATGTTGATCCCATCCTCCTTTAAAGTCCATTGAGCACGCTCTCAACATATCCTCAAGTGTTTGGATAGTCCGCTCGGATTGGACATCAGTTTGAGGATGATAGGCCATACTGACGTTCAGTTCAGTATTCAGAGCATGTTGAAGACTCTTCCAAAACATAGAGGTGAATCTTGGATCTCGGTCAGACACAATAGATAGTGGTACTCCATGAAACCTTACCACTTCCCTGATATATATCTATGCTAGTTGATCAAAAGAGAAATCCTCCAGAATAGAAATGAAGTGTGCAGTCTTTGTAAGACGATCCACAACAACCATGATTTCATTGTTGCCATTGGATTTCCTCAGAAGTCCGGTGACAAAGTCCATGGTGATGTTCTCCCATTTCCATTCTGGTATGGGCAATAGTTGCATCATCCCCTTAGACTTCTGCCTCTCTTCCTTCACTTGTTGACACACCAGGCACTTTGATGTATATTCAGCGATCTGCTTCTTCATATTATCCCACAAAAAGTTTTCTCAGAGATCTCGATACATCTTTGTGCTCCCTGGGTGAATAGAGAAATTTGAACTATGTGTATTATCCAAAAGTTCCTTCTTCAGCTCCGGATTTGATGGAACACATAGTCTTTTCCCAAACCACACAATTCCTCCTTCATTAACATTAAACTCCAAGGATGTCCCTTTTTTGATAGCTTCCACTTTTTCCTGAATTCCCACATCATCCTTTTTAGCATCCTTTAACCTTTCCAAAAGAGATGGTTGAGCAATCATTTGTGAAAGGATTGATGATGTTCCCTTCTTTATGATTCCCACGTCCATCTTCATCAAGTCTAAGAAGATTGGATCCTTCTCAATTCTCATCATTGATAGAATTGCTGGGTCCTTTCTACTGAGGAAATCTGCCACCTTGTTCTCTTTCCCATGGTGGTAATGTATTGAACAGTCATAATCCTTGATGAGCTCTATCCATCTTCTATGGAGCATATTGTGATCTTTCTATGTGAATATATATTTAAGACTCTTTTGGTCATTATATATCTCATATTTCTCTCCATAGAGATAATGCCACCAGATTTTCAAAGCAAAGATCATAGCTTCCAACTCCAAATCATGCGTTGGATAGTTTCTCTCATGGATTTTCAACTACCATGAGGCATAGGATAACACTTTATCATTATTCATTAGCACACAACCTAAGCCCTTCTTCGAATCATCACTGAATACCACAAAAAGTTCCCCACTTCTGGGTAAAGTGAGCACGGGCGCAGTGATAAACCTCCTTTTCAACTTCTTGAAGCTTTCTTCGCATTCATCACTCCAAGAAAACTTTACTCCCTTTCGAGTTAGCTTGGTAAGAGGGTTGAACAATCGTGGGAAATTTCTCACAAATCGTCGATAATATCCAGCTAACCCCAAGAAGCTACGAATATCCATTACCGATGTTAGCCTCAACCATCCCTCAATTGCATCTGTTTTGGAGGGGTCCATAGATATCCCATTGCTTGTGATGATATGGCCCAATAATGAGACCTCCTTCAACTAGAACTCACACTTGTTGTACTTTTCATAGAGCTTCTCCTTGCGCAATGTCTCTAGTATAGTTCTTAAATTCTCCTCATGATCCTCCTTGGATTTGGCGTATATTAGAATATCATCTATAAAGACTACCACAAATTTGTCTAGGTAATCTCTAAAGACTCTATTCATCAAGTCCATGAAGATTGCTGGAGCATTGGTGAGTCCAAAAGGCATTACAATAAATTCATAGTGCCCGTATCTTGTGTGAAAAGCAGTCTTGGGGACGTCTTCCTTCTTCACCCTTACTTGATAATATCCCAACCAAAAATCCACCTTGGAGAAGTATTGTGCTCCACGCAGCTGATCAAACAAGTCATCAATTCTCAGGAGAGGATGCTTGTTCTTTATCGTGATTTTGTTAAGTTCACGATAATCCATGAAAAGTCGCATTGACCCATCCTTCTTCTTGATGAAGAGGACTGGTGCACCTCATGGTGAAGCACTTGGGCATATAAACCCTTTATCCAGATTCTCTTATAGTTGTTTCTTCAGCTCTTAAATCTCTACAACAGCCATTCTATATGGAGTCTTGGATATTGGTAGCGGCCCAGGTATAAGTTCAATTGAGAACTCAACATCTCTTCTTGGAGGAAGACCAAACAGTTCTTTGGGAAACACTTCAGTGAATTACCTCATAATAGGAATTTCTTCAAGGATGGTTTCTTCTTTGGACTCAATCATCTGAGCCAGATACGCGTGCTCATAAGGCAGTAATATCCAGGCTTGAGATGATGGATCTAAAGGATATTCATCTTCCTCCTGACACTTGTAAAGAATCCAGTGTCTATTCTCCATATAAAGTGTGATTTTCCACTCTTGACAATTTATGTTGGCTCTATATAAGGAAAGCCAATCCATGCTAAGAATTGCATCAAATTCCACCAGAGGGAGTATGACGAGGTTCGCCGGGAAATTCAATCCACAGACTATAACAGGGGAGGACTTATATTCATGGGATGTAATGATTTCCCCATTCGCCGTACTCACCGACATCTTTACTTCCATGATTTGTGGTGGTGCTGGGATTGTTCTACTAAACATTCGAGATATAAAAGAATGCATAGATCCTGAATCAAAAAGTATGTTCGCTATTCTTGAATGAATAACTAGTGTACCTGTCACCACTTAATTGTCGGGGTTCACTTCGGCAGAAGTGATGGAAAAATCTCTTCCTTGCTGCCATGGAGGTTGTTGGTTGTCTCCGAAAACCCATGTATTAGGGTATTGATTTTCAAAATGACGCGGTTCTTTGTATTTGTAGCATTGAACAACGCATTGAGGTTCGAATGGATCATTCCTCTCCTCTATCGCAGCCGTGGGTCTTTCTTTCTGACAGTTAACAACTAGGTGCCCTTATCTTCCACACCTGAAGCATTTTCTCGTCCCCTTAAGGCAATTACCAGGGTTCTTCTTTCCGCACTTTTGGAAATTGGGGTTCTGGATCATCTTAGCACCGTTGGATTTATCCATCTGACCACCAGCATTGAATTCCACCTTATGTTTCTTGTCCCCATGATACCCATGTGATTCCACGATCTCCATTTCGACCTTGAGGGCACATCAAACAATTTAATCGTAGCTGTCGAATTCATGGATTGCTAATGCTTTCTGCAAGCTAGGCTTCAGCCCACCAAAGAAGCGGTCAACTTTGCATTCAGGGGTAACGACAAAGCCGGAAACGTAATGTGCAATCGTTGTGATGTTTTCCTTGTACGCTCCAACAGATTCTTCATCTTTTTGCTTAAGGGAAAGGAAGTCCCTTTCCATCATATACCAGAGGGTGCACAAAAAATATTTATCGAAAAACATCTTCTGTAAATCTTTCCATTCCAACGCCTCGATCTCCTCCTCAAGCTTTGTATTTTTTATCAACGTCCACCATTGATCATCTTTACCCTCCATACGATAAGCAGCCAAGAGAACCTTCTCTTGTTCAGAACATTGAAGGATGGAGAAGATCTTTTCAATGGAGTTGATCTATTATTCAGCGATCGTGGGATCAGATGATCCACTAAAAGTAGGAGGCCTTTGTCTCATGAAGCTCTCGATAGAAACTTGTTCTTTCTTAAGGGGGGTTGAACATTTCTCTTGACCCGTGTTTCTATTCAAAAGTTGAGTTAGTTGAGAGAGAAGCATGACAAAGTTCGTGATTCCGGTTCCCATTGGATTGGGCATCTCATTAGTACAGTCATCACACTGATCTTCTCAACGGTTTTTATCCCGAGTCCTCGTATTACTAAACATTGGCTAGAATAAAAGGAATATTAGGGGTAACACATAAAGGGTAATCCAAAGAAAAAAGTTTATTACTTATAAATAAACTTTTATTTCCTTAACTCATGAGTCTATAGGCTTCAATCTATGATTTTCCTGATCTACTTTCTAACATATATTCTTAGGGGCATTTTTTTAATTCCCTTAATAAGGGTTCATACTAAGATTTTGAATTTATCAAAACATATCCCCCGGGAGTGTCGTAACCAAGAGTGAATCAAGGCCCGTTGTCATGCACTAGTTCTCGTTCGAGTCTAGCTCGAAGCAGTGTTTTCGGGTTTTACCCCTAGGACACATCTGTGCCAGAGCCGCCTCTACATGCTCGTATCCAGACATGGATGTATTTGTTTGATAAACCACTTACTCAGTATTTACCAAAATAGAGGGATGTTTTCATTATACCTAGTCTTGTATCTAAGTCTTTACTAGGGTTTCCTAAACCCAAAAATAACTAAACCTATCCTCTGATACCAACTATGACAACCCTGATTTTACTACAAACTTAAACATGATTTATTACATAAAACATCACTTGATACAATAAAGAATATCGAGAGGTTTAGTTTCTTTTGGGCTTAGGATCATTGCATAAGAACTTAAAACATTAAATACAACAACTTTATTGAAAACTTCCGTTACATGACCACTACATTCCCTCGTACTTAGCATTGAATTGGATAACCTGAGGACATGCATAAAAAAAGGGTGAGCTATAAAGCCCAGTAAGGGAGTACACATAGAATAACGTGAGGAGTACAATACATGTTAGAAAATAAGCATATCAATGGATTATAAGAGAAACATGAACATAAAGGCATGATAAATCATGATAATCATAACATGGAAATGTGGCAACAACACTTAACATGGAATTAGCAAGATCCAAGGCTCATTGCACATGGAGCATGAGTAAATCCTCATTTCACATAAAGAACGAGTAAACCCACATTTAACTTGAATTATCATGAGTCAACACTCATCACACATGACGTATCATGATACTATACTTTACCCAATTCATTGGAGCACTATAAGGGCGCACCCTTCTTAAACATTACATTTCATGCATAAGTGTGCCACATGGATCATAAAACATGGATTCATAAAACATAATCATTTATTCAATGATGAAGTAATGTGGAATTAATACATGAAACTTTATAATAAATATGTAAATGTTCATAAATGTGAATACCCTTGATGGAGAAATGGGCATAGTATTCACTACACAATGGCATTGGCTTAGAAAATCGGTGCGATTTCAGCAGCGTACCAGCGTGACATAAGAATTCATAAAAAAAGATGATGAGAGAGAAAGGTGTTTCTCATATTATATACATGTAATGGACAGTAATTAGGTCATATAGATACAGGTCCCAACAATTTTTATGGAATTTAGATTCATGATGCAAAAATATTGCTTGAATGTAAAAGAGGAGAGATATGTTTCTTTCAGAATTTCGGCATAGTAACAGGTGTACATGGGAGACATTTAATGAGAGAGAAAGAGGTCTCCCATCATTCAAACAAAAATACTGAAGTATGAGGGAGGTGTGAAACCATACCCCAACAATCATAATTTAAATTAAAATGGAAAAACAACTTAATGAAAATAGGACAAAAATTAGAAAGGAAGAAAAAACCCTAACTTGGAAGTGTGCTTACAAAGGCTAGAGAGAAGCTTGTGAGAGGCTTATTGGGAGCTTGGGGAACCTTGTTAGGATTATAGAGAGATTTTGGCAGAGGCTGGACGAAATCCAAAGGCTTTTAGTGAGGAGGAAGTGGGATCTTGGCTGGGTTTATATAGGAAAGGTGAGAGAATTCTTTATTATTTAGGTTTGGGTCCCCTTACATTAAATTAATCCAAAACAAAAACCATCCCATGGTTTTTGACCATGGTTTTGGGAAAAGGGAAGAGGAAAAAAATATTTTGTAAGGCCAAAGTCCGAAATTCTTAAAATATTAGGTTTGCTTATGTGGAGGTGAGTCACACTCCCATGGAAATTAATTTAAAAAGGCAACGTGTTGAATAAGTCTCGAGGGGTCCATTAATGCTTTGAAAATTAAATAAAAAAAACCCAAAATCACATTATTTTAATGTTAAAACATATATTGGCCGAAAATAATGATTATAGTATTTTATTCCATCATTATTTGGTCATTAGGATGTCATAAAACACATTATATATTTAAACAGTATTTATTTTTTACCAGAAAAATTGACTGTCTCAGAAAATTATGAAAACTTCACCATTAGATAATTTAGACGTCCTGATTCTAGAAATAACATTTATTTTGTCTAAATAATTTTCTAAATATGTTAATTTTCACTTTTAAAATAAAAACCGACATTTATCGAAAATTCACAGGTTTTGACAGAAATGGCTTTCAAACCTTAATAAAATTTTAATTGAATTCATAAAATTATAAGATCATTTATATTTAATAAAAAAACATTTAACAATAATATTATCATTTTATTAAATTATTATTTAATTCAAAAATCCCTTAATTTAATAAAATATATTTCTTAATTAAATAATAACTAAAAACACCATTTGTACTTTAAAAACTATTTACAATTTATCAAAAATAACAAGAAGTTATATTCATTATTATATACAAAAATAATGTACATGACCATAGTACTAATTATTTGTTTCATAACCCCTTAAAATAGCTACATAAGACCTAAGGGTAAGGTGTGCGATTGTGACAAACTCTTGGGGTGGCTCGGATAACATCGATCGAGTGGTAATTTCAATCAACTTCCAATTTTCCAGTAGACGATCACGTTCGAGATTGACATGATGAAGCTCATCTTGGGCTTGGTCAAGAGCGAAGCCCAAATATGCCACCTCTTTTCCGAGCTCCAACAAATGGGCTTTGTATGGGGCAATTCTACTGGATGAGGCCATCGCTTCCTTTGTTTGAGTATATTGGATTTGTTAAAGTCCTATATTTATACTAATCATGTGATCACTGTTCAACGACTATATTAGCAACAGTAAAAATTCATAACATAAAACCAAAGAATTTGACATCATAAACAATATTTTTCATAAAGATACATTTAACTAGATCAAGAGGGATTTTTCATTAATGAAACTTTGGGTCGTTACAGGCGTGCTCCAAGGAAATGTGTGTCCTTATGCCTCTTGTGAAACCCGTTATCTGGACGCAGACTATTACAAGAGCAAGGATGAGAAAAATACTGGAAGGTGAGGTTGAGCCCACCACTTTCATGAGTGATCCTTGGGCAGGTTTGGATGACACATGTGTCTTCCCAATCCATCGGTTTGAGGCCACGACCCCCAACATGGGGTAGTGCTTCGTTGTTTCAAGTACCAGAGGAAGGAATATTTCAGAGTCCAAGCGATGGCGGGAAATCACCTCGTACTCTTACCCCAACCAGGCTCAAGTGACCCCCGAGCCCCTTACCCCTGTACGATATTGGGACGTTAGGCTCATGGCAATGACAATATGTTATACCTGTCTGTTTCGCCAGGCCGGAATCGACCGGCTCCAGCAAACATGCCACTACTGCTTTGATGTAACAAAGCGTGGCCCCTTGGGCCGAAGTCCAGATGGGATTGGATCAACCGCCTTTGTCACCATGGTCTCTGCATTGCATGAGTCTCAGGACGTGATGACCTCTGCCTCCCAAGCCGTCACCAGCTTCCCATCAGAGTCTGGCAGCCCCGAAACGGCTCCCCCCATGGATGATCCCTCTAGAAGTACAGAGGATGACATGTAAGACGCTCCTCCTTCCATTAAGGAGGGCGTCCCCACCCCGGTCGACGAGTTAGTGCAGGTGAACCTCGGTAGAAAGGCGAACCCGAGACCCACATTGGTCAGCGCCGCTCTATCCCTTGAGGAATGGAAACAGTACGTAGACTTCCTCAGACCGCTCCGTGATGTGTTCGCCTGGAGTTATGACGAGATGCCAGGGCTAGATCCCCAAGTAACCGTCCATCTCCTTGGCCTTCCAGCAAACCATCGCGGGTTCAAGCAGCCTCCCCAGAGGATGCACCCCTCTCATGGTGCCATGGTTGAGGCCAAAGTTGATAATCTCATCAAAGCCAACATCATTAAGGAAGTCCAGTACCCCAGGTGGCTAGCCAACATTGTGCTAGTCAGGAAGAAGAATGGGTTGATCAGTGTCTGTATCGACTTCCGCGATCTCAATCACCACTGTCCGAAGGATGATTTTCCCCTTCTCATGACAGAGTTGTTGATCGATTACCCAGCCGGGTTCCAAGCCCTCTCCTTCATGGATGGGTATTCCGGGTACAACCATATCCAGATGGCCCCTGAGGATGAAGAGTTCACTACCTTCAGGGCCCCCCAGGGTACTTTCTGCTACCAGGTTATGCCCTTCGGCCTGAAGAATGTGGGTGCCACCTATCAACGGGCTATGCATCTCATATTCAAGCCGATTCTCAGGACACTGGTGGAATGCTACGTGGACGATCTGGTGGTTAAATCTCATTAGCGCCAGGACCATCTCAAAGACCTTGAGAAAGTGTTTGGATTCCTCCGTTTTCACCACTTGAAGATGAACCCGTTGAAGTGTACCTTCAGGGTCACCTCCGGAAAGTTTCTTGGATTCGTTGTTAGGTACCGAGGCATCGAGATTGACCCGGAGAAAATCAAGGCCATCAGTCAGATGCCTCCCCAAATAATATTCGTGATCTGAGAGGTCTTCAAGGACACTTAACCTATATACACCGATTCATTGCGAATCTGGCTGGCAAGTGTAATCCCTTTTCTTGGCTCATGAAGAAAGGCGCCTCCTATGAATGGGACGTAGAGTGTCAGATCAATTTTGAGAAAATCAAGCTGTATCTGCCCCAACCTCTAATCTTCATGCCACCCATTTCCGGAGAGCCGCTGGTCCTTTACATGACTGCCCTGGAGTGATCCCTCGGTGCACTTCTCACCCAGAAGAACAATGAGGGAACATAGAATAGCCTCTACTACCTCAGCCGCATGCTCCTCGATACGAAAATTATATATTCTTCCATGGAGAAGACATGCCTGGTGCTCATATATTCCATGCAGAAATTGCGGCACTACTTGCCCCACCACGAGGTACAGCTGGTCTCTTGGGTAGACCCATTGAAATACATCCTGAGCCGACCTATGTTGACCGGCCGATTGCCGCGCTGGGCGGTGATACTCCAGCAGTTTGACATCAGGTTCGTATCTCATAAGTTCGTCAAAGGACAGGTGTTGGCAGACTTCTTAGCTGCACACCCAACCTCCACGGACCAGCCACTGGATCTAGGCTTTCCTGACGAGGCAATCCTCTCAGTTGATCACGTCATCCCATGCTGGCAGATGCACTTTGACGGTGCCTCCCGGATCCCCACCGGTAGGAGTCTCATTGATCCAAGGATAAATAGAGTGGTCCTGGGTGTCATCTTCATCACCCCGGAGCAATCCATTCTGCCATATTCATTCCTGTTGTCAGAAGGCTGCACCAACAATGAGGCAGAGTATCATTCCCTCATCACTGGCCTCGAGTTGGCTCTCGAGATTGATGTACCCCATCTGTATGTAAAAGGGGACTCCGAGCTAGTCATCAAGTAGGTCAATGGTGACTATTCTATCAAGAAGTGAGAAATCATTCCATTACTGGAGTTCACCCTTCATCTAATGGCTAAGTTCCTCTCTGAGCCATAGGTCGTTCACATTCCCCGGAAGCAGAACAGTCGAGCAGATGCTTTGGCCAGCCTAGCCGCATCACTTGCAGAGCCCGAGCAGGATGACCTAATTATCCACGTGGCACACCAAAGAGTCATTTCTCCTGTTATTCCAGAGGGCGATCGTGGCCCGCGAGTGAACCATCTCACCGCTGGTGCCCCTACATCAGGATCCCTGAGGGCTTCAAGTGTGGTAATCGATACAGTTCCTGACTGGAGGACGCCCTTGGTTGAATATCTCCAGCACGACAATCTTCCTTCGGACCGAGCTGAGCGCGAGAGAATCCGACGCCGCACGCCACAGTTCACCCTTCAGAGCGGTCCCAGTCTTGAGCAAATCCTTTACCAGTGCGAATTTGATGGTTTCATCTTCCATTGCCTTCAAGGAGTCGAGATCCCACAGGTCATGCAAGAAGTGCACGCTGGTTCCTATGGCACCCACCAGGCCGGGTCGAAGTTTTCCCACCAGATTCGGAGGCTGGGATACTTCTGGCCCTCCGTGATCTATGACTTCATTGAGTTTTCCAAGAGGTGTCATGCGTGCCATGTTCATGCTAACTTTATGCATCTTCTACCAGAGCCTCTCCATACTACCAAATATTCTTGGCCCTTTGTAGTCTGGGGGTTGGATGTTTTAGGTCCTTACCTGCTGGCGACGACCCTCCAGTGCCGGTTCATCTTTACCGCTATAGATTTCTCCTCCAAGTGGGCAGATGAAATCCCGCTCAAGGAATTCAAAGCATGTTCTATCACTGACTTCATGAGATCCAATATCATCTATCGATTTGGAGTACCTCCCGCTATCCTCATGGATAACGGAACCAACTTCTGAGAAACCGAGCTAAAGAAGTTGTATTCCAAGTACAACATTCACTCTAACCACACCTCCCGCTATCATGTGCAGGATAATGGACAAGTCGAGGCATTTAACAAAACCCTCTCTATCATTCTACAAAAGATGGTTGGTCAGAACAAGAAAAGTTTTCCAGACAAGCTCCCCAATGCCCTCTACGCTTATAGGACGACGACTCGTAACTCCACCTAGGGGACTCCGTATTCCCTGGTGTATGGAGCTTATGTCGTCCTTCCCATCGTCATCCAGTTGCCCTCATTCCCCACAGCGGTCTACGACCAGCAAGTTCCAGATAGAGTTTCCGAAATCCGTCTAGACGAATTGGAAGCACTAGACGAAAGTAGGCTTCACGCATTACATAACTGGGAAATGCATCAGAGTAGGATGGCTCAAGCTTTCAATAAGAAGGTTCCCCTCCACTCCTTCCTGCAAGGTGACCTCGTGCTGGCTCTCAGAGCGCCGATGATTCCCGGCAGGAAACCAACCAAGTTGGAGCCCAAATGGGAGGGGCCTTTCGTTGTCCATAAGGTCTATCCAAATGGAGCATATTCCCTGGTGACTATGTATGGTGAGCGCATAACTCCTCCCACCAACGCCAGGTTCCTCAAGCAGTACTTTGCCTCGGTATGTATGGACCTACATGACCTTAAACTTTACGGTCCCGCACGACCCTAAAATGCACCTTGGTCCGAGTTCTAAAACCCTAAACTAAGATCCTTACATGGTCCAGAATGACCTTAAAATACATTTTTCCCTACATCTAGGCCCCCAATGGTCCGAGTTCTAAGACCTTAAACTAAGATCATTTCCCCGTCCCACACGACGTTAAACTATATTCCGTCCCACACGACGTTAAACTATATTTCGTCTTACATGACGTTAAACTACATTTCTAGAACTATGTGTGGCTTGATTCCCATATTTATGGTATACGTAGGACCGCCTGAACACTTAGATTTCAGGTCCATCCACATCTCTTAGGAGATCCCACGATCTCCCGGTTGCCTCAGTCTTTTGACCTGCCCTTCCCTCGGGAATCTTCCATCTTTTGGACTCTCTCAGACTGAGCCCCTCGACCCTTTCCAGTGGTCTGCTAATGTGTTCAGAGTACTCTGGTCTAGGACCTGTATTGTCAGATTCGACTTAGGCAAGTCTTCGTCCACTTGTCAACCTTCGTGTTCCCTTTCATTAGGGCCCCACCCTCTTTCAAACCTGGAGGGACCCCCAAGAACGGTTTGGATACAACGCCTAAGGTCTATCCTACCATCATGCACAAACGCCCCCGAGGGTTTTAGGAAAAAAATTGATACAAATCTCATGTTGCGAATGTGGTCAGCGATTGATGCTCATTTTTTTCCCCTACCTCTAGGCTAACACGACAAGATGTTGTGTTGCGAACATGGTCAGAAGTAATCCTCAGTCGTCACGCTGGTTTCTTCGAGCCCTGAATGTTGGTTGCATGATTCACACTATGTTCCACCCCACCGTGTCAAGGTGGAATCTTGACACTCCTTTTACTAACCCTTAGTACAACCCCACATGTCAGACGGACCAAGCTGCGTAACGGTGTCTCTCAGGGCTCCCGCTTTCAGAGCACTAGAGTATGTGCTT
Source organism: Viscum album (assembly GCA_963277665.1). Lineage (NCBI taxonomy): Eukaryota > Viridiplantae > Streptophyta > Magnoliopsida > Santalales > Viscaceae > Viscum > Viscum album. The sequence continues at coordinate 552,646,034 of OY728130.1, read as the reverse complement.
GGCTTTCTTCTTTACAGGTTGCATGCAGCTTGACCCTCATCCCCATGGGGAACGAGAAGTCACCCAGACATTTCATTTCGGGCCCAGCGTAGTTGGGAGCTAGCATCTCCTGCCCCCCTGATTGCTGAACCCTCGTAGGCCCCTTTGGCCCGAGGCTCCTCTCTTAGAATCGTGTGTGGTGATGGTATGGGATTATTTCCTCGTTTGTATTAGGTATACTTTATCGCATCGTGCGTGTTTCCCCTGGTCCACGCCATACGACCTTAAACTGTGCTGCCAGGTCCAAGCCATACGACCTTAAACTGTGCTGCATGGTCCAAGCCATACGACCTTAAACTGTGATGCCTGGTCCAAGCCATACAACCTTAAACTGTGCTGCCATGTCCAACCACATGACCATAAACTGCGATGATATCATCCCGGCTGCGCACCGTTAAGGCGCTACCTCTCAATAACTATGTATGGCTTGATTCTAATCCTTATGAGATATGTAGGAGCACCTGAGAACTCCCCCACATGCCCAGCCTCACTTTTCGTCGTCGGTCTCTAGGCCTAAACGTGTCACTAGGAGCACATATTCACATTGGGTTTTGCAACCGCTTGTGTGTCTCCCGTTCCCCTTATTCTTTGGTCCGAGTACTAAGACGGTAAACTAAGACCCTTGGCTTTTCACGACTCGGTCTCTCTTGTGGGATTGTACGGTGTGGTGCAGGATTATGTCCTCCTTCGCGTTAGGTTACTCGCCATACCGTGCCTATCCCCAGATGAGATGTGTCCCCCATCCCACATGACGTTAAACTGTATTTCATCCTACATGACATTAAACTGCATTTCTTGAACTATGTGTGGCTTGATTCTCATCCTAATGAGATACGAAGGAATTCCCAGACATTTCATCTTGGGTCCATCCCCAGGGATTACCAGATCTCATCCCTCCTTATTTTCGGCCCCTCGGCCTGACTTCTTGGGAAGTGGTGTAATCGTGACATCTACCCCGAATAAGTTCGAGATTCCCCATAGTAATAATGGGAAGTGGCAGTTCTCTCGCCAGAGAGGTCCTGTCTAAAAATTGGGACGATCTGTGATTAGGTTGGTACGTCCGTCTAATGCGCCTCTGGAACAGTGTTGCAATTTCAGGAGTGTTGGTCTCAGTTCAAAAAAACCACCACTCCAATTTCCACACTTTTCATGCCCCTTTATTCGGATCCTTATTCTCTTTCACGTTCCACTGGACCCCCTAACAGTAGGGATGATAGACCTATGGTTCGCCTACTGTCGTAGGCCAACATTTCGGAGGAATGGTCATGTTTGACGGGACCCCCTAACAGTATGGATGATAGGATTTGGTCTTCCTGCTGCCATAATATGGATGATAGACCTTTGGTCTGCCTATTGTAGCAGTATGGATGATAGACCTATGGTCCGCCTGCAGTCCTGGGTCAACATTCCGGAAGACTGGCCGACGATATTTGAGTTAGGCCCCGTGTTGTGAACATGTTCAGTGGTCATCCCTCATTTATTTCCCCCATTCTAGGCCAACACGATATGGATGGTGCGTTTCCGCCACGATTTATAGTTATCCTCCATCGTCGCGCCCTAGAGTGTTCTGAATTCGGGTAGCGTGATTCACCTTTCCTTTATATCTCTCTATGTTTTGATGGATTTCAATGCCCCCGGCATTGCCCCGCTCGTGTGTTAGAGCACATTGAGAAGGTGATATATCAATTGGTTTGAGGTCTTCTCCTCGGAAATCCAGGCCCAATTTTGGATGCATGAAGCTTGGATAATGCCCCATAGTTCGACGAAATAATAACATGAGTATCCATTGCTTCTCGCCTTGGTTGTGACCCATAGGAGCTTAGGGATGAGTTGTTATTCATTTCGGAATTATGGTTGAGCATATTAAACTAAGGGTACAAATGAATGTATTTGTCCATGTATTGGATTGAGATGATGAGAAGTACCAGAAGGAAGTTCATGAGATGGACAAAACAAAGCCCCTAAGGGTCTTCGTGGTCGATCGATCCTTCCAACGCTGCTACCCTTTGGCTGATAGCCTCCTGGACCACTTCTAACTCCTTCCAGACTCTCTACTCATTAGCCGCCGCAGAGCGCAGTTCGCCAACCCAAGCTTATGCCTGCACCCAATCGGTTTGAAGTACGGCCATTTTTTGACTCGCCTCCATAATTTGTTCCTGCGCATCGGCCAGCTGGGCCTCCAGTAGTTCCACGAGCTCAGAGCACGTCACAAGGAAGGCCTCCTTCTCTGATGCTTGCCCATATTGGTGCCGGACCTCCTACTCCTCCCTTAGTAATGCTCGGGTATCTGCTGATCTTTCTCGACACTGGGCAACGTCGGTGCGCTGACTGCTCTCGTGTATCTTCTCGGCCATGTAATCACAGACCGTCAGATGAAGGCGCTGAGCGTCAGCCCCTCCGGCACATAGGAAGCGCATCCAGATATGGAGTGATCCCATCCGCCTCAGCCAATCCGATTGGGGCTGTCTGAGAAAGCGCTGGATACACTTCCACCCTTTTCGCCGTGTCATCCAGCTCTCCTTGGCCGCTTCTGAGTCGGAGTCATCTATCTCCTCAGGGTCAGTGGGCCGGTATACAGGAAAGGCATCCAACAGGTCGGCGGCAGGATCTGCCTCAGGGATGTCTTCTTGAGGAATAGGATCCTCAACGTCCGGGAGATCTTCCTCTCTCGCCACGATAGTGAAAGTGCCTCCGTCAGCCTCCAGCCTCACCTCAAGAACAATGCATCTGATGCCCGCTGCCCCCTGCTCACCGATTTCTAGGGCCGTCTCAGAGTGGGAAGCATGTTCTGAACGAGGTGGTATGTCCGCCACTGGTCCGCTCACGGACGGCCCGGGCTCCGCAGCCTGACGAGCCTCCAATGTCCAGATCACTGCGCAAGGCGTATGCTGATTAGTTGGGATCTTTTTATAACAAGCACCAGTAGTGAAGAATGAGACTCACAGGAATCCAGAGCTTCTACCTTCAGTATTCCAGCTGTTGTAGTAGCCGCCATGATGAGAGACCCCTCTGTGCTGGTCAAATCAATGATGGGTGTTGGATCCCCATCCTGTACCATCGGTTCCCTTCATCCCTCCTCTAGTGGGGACACCTGACCAATGCTTAGTGGCTCCAGAGTGAGGTAGAGAGAGGGTTTGGAAATTGAAAAGGAGAATGGATGAAAAAGGGAAATGAATGAGGATAGAGAAAAACCTCGAGTATCTTGGTTATGTCGAGATCAGATCCGACAATCTCACCGCTCTCTTGGAGACTCCATTGGTTGGTCTCCCCTTGTGACCCCTCACCTTCGAGTTCTCCTTCTTCTTCATCTTCCCTTTTGTCTTCATCATCTCCGGTCTCCTCCCCCTCCAACTCCTCTTCACTGTCTCCTTCTCCCGGCATCATTAGTTACAGATCATGCTCCTGGCTAAGCATCACTTTCACTAGGAAAGGTGGATCTGCATGCCGACCCCTTTGGAGTGCGTATGTGTCGATGGCCATCAGATAAGCATGCCGCCGATGGAAGTTTACCCAGTCAGTAACTCAAACGTGCCCGACATTTTGCACCTGAATCCCGTTTTGCATGATCTTCTGCCAGACGGCTTCAACGCTTAGCGATTGTCGCAGGGTCATCCAGACCAACCACAGTGCCGGGAAAATTGAATCTTGGGAAGGTTTGAGCATGTACCTTATCTGCTTCCCCGGAAGTTCCCTAGCCGTCTCATGTGACCCCCCCATGGTCAACGAGGTCACAGCGGCACCGTGTGATGTGACTGCCACTGAGGTCCCAGCCTGCGCAGGCCTCGCTTCTGGACGAGCCCCTGGTTCCCCCCTTCTGCTGGCACCTTGCTTCCTCACCCGTCGCCCGGTTTCCGCGTGAGTAGCCTCGAGTTACCAGACTCGCTTACGTAAAAGCCCCTCCGGGTACGCAATGGTCAAGTGCTCGACATACTCATTTGCTAGGCCAGCGTTGACCCCAGTGGGAGGAAGAGTGATGACGTCACTGAAGCCAAAAGTGGTAAAAATCAACCACATATGGCACAGAACGCAGGGATTATTCTCCTGCCAGACGGCCATGAATACCTTCTTAGGCATTCATTGGAGGCACCCAAATTGCCTGGCGAACCAGGATGGCACGTAAGGCTTGCAGATCATCTTCCCGTCAATCCAATCCACGAGCACCCCGCCCTGAATGCTCTGAAAATACTCCCGCTGCTCCAGTGGGCCTCGACCATTGTCCACCATCTGGCCGACCGGGGTGGGGAACGTGATGAAGTTAATGTTGATGTGGTTACCAATGCGGATTCTCACACCCTCCTCATTGAGCATCATCGGTGCCACCCCAGCGATGTTTAGCAAGGACAGTCACAAGCCATTACCCGAAGGACAGATGGCATTTGGGAAAGTGTACCCACCAAGGTGAGCCACCACCCAGCCGTGGATGATCTGAAGGGGCCACATACTCTCAGAGGAGACCCCCCTCATGAGATGCTTTCCAGGATGGCATACAGCTTGGCCAGTATGGGGACGCCCAAGATGAACTGTTTGTTGGTGGCCATGGTGCCAACCATCACTAGTGTTGCTGGACGGATGCCCATCCTTGCGTCCCGCACCTGCCGGAGCCACCCACTCAAGAAGGCAGAAACGAACCCAACATATTGGACATTTAGGTCCTGGGCCTCGATGACGCGATAGCCTCATGATTGGTATTGCTGCGCCTCCAGGTTCCTCTAGTATGACCCATCCCTACTCCTCTGAGCTGAGGTTGGGCACCGTTTCCCCAGTCCCGACATCTTGATTGCTGGAACCTTCTCGAGGAACTGGATGAACTAGCCCTTGTAGGCATTCTCCTTCAGGAAGTCCTTGACCCCCAGCCTCTCTTTGTCCAGCTCCAGCAGGTGCCACATCAGCATGGGTGTTCGTGACCTGTCTTCCCCGGTGTTCATTGGAGGAACGAACTCATCGTATTGGGAGCCCTTCAGTAGGATACCTCCGATGCAGTGAATGTCCCAGAGACAGATTCCAACTTCCCCATGGTGAAGGTGGAATGTGTTGGTATCAGGAGACCACCTGGTGAATGGCTCCGACCTGATCTCGGGTTGACGGTGGAAGTGGAAATGTGATGTCCATACCGCCTCGAACAGGCCAATGTGCCGCAGTTCATCCCCAAACTGGTCGCAAGTATGGGGAACCCAGAACTCCTAGGACAACTCACTGGTGAAGTTTCCCCCGAACCGCAGGTCCCAATCCTTCAGCCAGCCCTTCGTGTCATCCGTGATGCTCTGACGAAACATGCTCGCATAGAGGGATGGAGAATTCTCTGTGACATGCTCATCCCCGGTAATGGTCCTAGTCCTAAGGATCAGGGAATACACGTCCATATGTCTAGTTTCCCTTGCAGGATGTCCATTATTGGAAATTCTGTAGCCAGGAAGCTCATCCTCTTGGGTCACCCATGACCGCGGTGTGACCACCTCGAAGCCCGGCAGAGGCACCTCCTCCAGGATGCCAAAGTTCCAGAGTGGGAGGTTGTCAGACAGGGGACAAATCTTCTGGGTTGGAGTCAGCAGATTGAACAAGGTCAGATTTTTGGAAATGATCACCTTAGCGCCATAAACCTCCTTGTTCGCCACCATTTCGGTCATACGAGCGGCAGCTTCCCCCTCATCAACTCGGTTTGCGGCCATGTCAAATATTTCGAGAGTTGCACGAAATCAGGATATAGTGCGCGGGATCGGAGAGTGTTGTGTGAAATCTGAAGTGGCGGTGCGAAATCCTAGATTGGGGCGTGCAATTGGCACCCTAGGCGCTGAATAGACTGAGTAGGCGCGCAATTACGACCGAAATTTGGAAGGAATTACGCCCTTCCTGGGAATTTTTACGCGCAGCCGCGGGAGCAATTTTGCGCACGAGATCGTTAAGCCTATCGCGCGGAAAAGCCTATATACAGATTCGGGACCCAGTTCCCCTTTTTATTGGTGAGGACAGGGTTCCGCGCCGTATGGAAGAAGAATTCCGCACTTATCCGTCGTTTTGCACGCCACACTGGTTTTTGCGCGGAATGTGCCCATGATAGGCCCTGCTTCGGCATTTCCCTCAGAATCAGACCGTTGCGACCTCTCGCCAATCCAATTCCGAGGGGGGGGGGGGGGGGGCATTTGTAGACTCTGAAAAAGTCCGTAACTCTCAGAGGAAGTTTTGAAATGACAAAGCAAATTCATATTCTGAATCAGAGGCCTGGTTCGAAGGCCCGAGAAGTGTTGCATGAAATTAAAGAGGACTTGCATGAAATAATGAGGTGCGCGCGAAGCATTCCCGTGATTCTCATAATTGAGCCGATGGCACGCACAATTTTGAGTGCCCCGGTTTCGCGCAGTGAAGCTTTGCGCGCTGACGGATTCCAGCACGGAAGATTTCACACGCCACCTGGATTCCGCGCCAGCTGATGCCTATAAATAGAAGGCGACCCCTGATGTTTTGGGGGTTGTGGAATTTAGAAGAGCTCCCGTGCGCGCAATTCAGACTCCCCCGCGCGCACGATGACTTCCAGGTAATTCCTCTTTTCCGGCAACCTTGCCCCGGGGTTCACCTTTGCGCGTAACTCCACTAGCTTAAGTGATTTCGCTCACTCCTCCGAGTTCCTCCTTTGCGCGCAATCTTTACCCATGCGCACAATCCCCTCCTGTGTGGGAAATCTCCTCCTGTGTGAGCAATCATGTCTCCGCGCAATGCTCTGGCCCTATTGTGCGCCATCCCGGTGTTTTGCGTGCAAACCTTTTTTTTTCGCGCAGCACCCAGGACTCCTTTACCTTCACGCCCCTTGGATGCCTTTCTGTGCTAGCACCTGATGTCTCCCCTTTCGTGCATGCGTGCCATGCATTGATTTCCCATACGTCCTTCCAGGCTCATATGTGGTAACCTCAAGGTACCTTGGGTGGTGTTTCCCATTGCGTTGCTTTGCCTTATGCTTCTCCACATAGGCATGCTAACGTCTATTTCTTCTTCCCATAGCCATGCTAAAGTGGACCATTCAGTGGTTCGCCCTGCGGCCCCCCTTCAATACAGCCTGGCCGATGCCTTCCCTCCCACAATGGGTAGAGGGAATTGGGCATGTAAGCCCTAGGGGTGTGGAGCGAACCCACCTCGTCCAAGCTGCAGGACGTTAAACTGCTAAGCACCTCGTCCTTAACACATGATGTTAAACTGTGGTCCGACCCCGTGCTTTCCACGCAAGGTCCCCCCAGCTCGGAAATTTTTTACGCCTCTCATATCCACGGGAATGGAATTTTCCTCGCATGGAATGAGATCCTCCTTGTCAGAGTGGCGTTTGTCCACGGGGGAAGGACTGCCTCAGCGCGTAATCCCCTAGACTCTATTACGGAAGGTTGCACCCCTGCACCTCCGTACTTCCCCCCTATCAAGGCCAGTGGAGTCCCTTTCCCACGGTGCTTTTCCGCACCACGGGCCTCCATCCTGGAGTAAGCCCCAGCACCGAGGGCCGCTAACCACGTGTAAGACCCTGTTTCCTCTTTGGGTCGTTCAATGCATAAGCCCCTTTCCGCTTCTCATGGACGCACCCTTTGCGACGTGATCATATGGTCCCTGCCACCTCTTGTTTCTCACACCGAGCATGACTCACGTGGGCTTAGAGCACGCATTGACCATGACATCCTTTTGTGGGACGCCTTAGAGAGTAATCCCCATACCAGCGAACTACGTGGACTTTGATCCGTTCTAACGCATGGTACGTAGGAAGCCCCCATGAGGTTCAAGCCCACCACCCGGTCGTTACGACTTCTTCACGTCGGTTCGCCAACACCATGGGCCGCCTCAGAGCGTAATCCCCAAATGACCTCGTCCTACATGATGTTAATCTTTATCCCTCGTCCCGTATGATGTTAAACTGTATCTTGTCCCGCATGACGTTAAACTGTATCTCGTCCCGCATGACGTTAAACTTTATCCCTCGCCCGGCATGACGTTAAACTATATCTCATCCCAAATGACGTTAAACTGTATCCCTTGTCCCGCGTGACGTTAAACTATATGTCGTCCCGCATGATGTTAAACTGTATTCCCCGAACTACGTGGAATTTGATCCGTGCAAACGAATGGTACGTAGGAAGCCTCCACAAGGTTCAAGCCCGTAACTCCATCACCCATCCTGATCCTTACCCAGGCCGCCACATCCCGATGAGATCATGCCACCCCATACCACTCCATAGTATCCGAGAAGCCGCCCACGTGCTGGCCCCAACATCGGTGTTCCCCCTAGGGGGTTCTTCAATCTGATCCACTCTCAGTGTTCCGACCTGTCCGATCCGTCTCCGCAAGACGTTAAACTCGCGACATACCCTGTGTTAAACATGGGAAGCTGAGGGAAACCTCATATTGTACAAAATTCCCAAAGTTCAATGTGGGATGCCTCGGGCTTCCGCTCCCTCGAGAAGGCATGTGATAAGGTACAGAAGAAAAACATTTCGATCCCCAGTGTCAAGACATGCCAACGACACCCCAACGTGACAATTCTGCTCACCGAAGGTTGCTTACCCGACAAGGCCCCTTGGAGCATCTTGACGGAAGCAGCATAATTAACTGGCGTCCATGCAGATATGGCGCCGGGAACGAGCTTCACGAACCCGTCTTAAATCTATGAGGGAGACCCAGACTAGGTGATGAACTCCGAGGAGGAATCCACAGAAGGAAGAACTGACATCCCATCATCTCGTTTTCGATCAAGGAGCAGACGTCCCTGAACAAGGAACATATGCCGCCCGCCTTTGTAAAGCGGGAATGCGGGGAAACAAGCCCCGCGTCCTCCCATGCGTGACAGACACGCGCGCGCGCCCCGACGTAAAAGCGTCAAAAACAACTGAACCAAGATATAATATCATATTAAACTCCCATCATCCCTCCATTTAACCCCTTTAAGAATATTTGACAACTAAAACATTCAATTTAATAATCCACGAATTTTTGGTATATTACATTATATACCTATCAAGATATTCTCATTCCTCATAATCATAACCAAACTAATCCGAAAACCTCAACCACTAAAGCCTCAAAAACTCCATCAATATGTACATATAAAACAAGGGGTGATTATCTAAAAAAATATGAATATTAATGAAAAAAATAACATAATATTAAAACCAATTAAAATATTAAATCAACAAGAAAAAAATTCCAAATATATTAGTGTACTAAGAATGAATTTATGACTGACACTCACATGTACTTTCCTCCAAACGTTCATTCCCTTATAGAACATGAATGAAATTGATAAATTACTTTCACAAAACATTATTTATAAAATATTTAATCTTTAAAATCTATTCTATAAATATTCAATCACCCTCAACACCACACACTTCCATTTCAATGACCTCATAGTCATTATGATATTGACAACATGTGTGAAACGTCAAGGATTTATTAAATATACGGGGGTATCTATAGCTAGTAAAAAACCTCACTAAATCATTATGTAACCTCTAATGAAAGGATAAACATAGAAGAAAACTTAATAAAATAAAAAAATACAAAAAATTAATGATTATGGGAGGAAATAAAAAATAGGGTCACTAGCCGCGAACTCTTTAGTTATTCGCCACTAAACAAAATATGATTCTTCATGGTCATACACAAGAATAATCTACTCCTGGATCATCTTTATCTTGATTGAAAATCTCTACAAAATATCTAATCCAAGTACCTTTATCTCCCCATCCTTGATCCTACACTATTAGGATTTTTTGTGTCACCCCTAAAATACCTTCAATAGAGCCATGCTAATTCAATAATGATATTTGTTATTATAAAAATATTTAATATGCAATATGAGAGTTACCTCTGATCCATTGAAACCTAAGATGCAAGCATGTGACATGCACTCATGTTTTTTATGGTCTGGTCTCTGTGAACATCTGTTGAGGGATATAAATTTTTACAGTGTCAAAAAGTGATTCCAAAATCATGCTACATTCATCTCAAGACTTGATAAGTAAAATTAGGATCTCAATCATAGATTATGTTTATAACAACCTAAAGTTTATAAGTGATATTTTTTCATAAATAAATTTGTGTTATATTATATCATATGTAGTAATATAATCATAATGAATATATAGAAACAAAAAAGGTATTTTTATATATGATGATTGTTACATTAGTTATAAATCAATGAAATGAAAATTTCAAACATTATAATGTGAAAATATATAAAATAGAAAAACTAAGTTGTAAAATTTGGGTCCTTTCAATTTACTATAACCATTTTCCCAATGATCAATGCTAGGGAAAACAATATAATAGTAGAAAACCAATTTACATATTAAAAAAGAATATTTAGAAACCTTAGAATAATTTTAGTGAAATATATAAGAAGGAATGAAGAGGTATTTCTATGAGGTATTTTGGCTGTTAGAATAGAAATGTTGCCATTAGAATAGTAATGTGACCATTGTAATACTAACCCGACCGTTGGGAATAATAACATGAACGCTTGATGAGTAATTTGGTCTATAAAAATTAATTTTTAATCTAAATAATATATATCAAGAGTAATTTATTAAAATATAATTATTACAATTATGTAAAATAAATATCTAGATTAAATACTCGAAAAAAAATATATGTACATTTTTAATCAAATTTATTTTATTTAATTTCATAAAAATAATAATTTTTATATTGAACAATAAAATTACATGTGTTAGAAAATGATTTTGAAAAAATGAATGTTATTTTAATAATTAACTGTTTCAAATTGAACGATGGTTATTTTTTGCCAATTTTTACTAATATTTTAATTTTTACAGTAATAGTAAATATCTAGTTTTTTAAATAATGATTTTTTTACATAATAATAAAGAAACATTGAATTAATAAATAATATTTTTTTTTATTTCTAAAAAACCAAATTTAAAAAGAAACGTTTCTTTTAAAAACCATATTATTAATTTATAAACCTGAAAAGCAGTATCTAATGACTAAAGTCAAAATAGTTCCCTTAAAAAATTTATTTTTCCACATTCCATTTAAAAAACTAGTTAATTCTGATTATAATGGGGTTTTAAGTGGTAAATCAATAATATATAAATATATATATATATATGATTCATAATTTATAAAATTCCACTATAATATGGTTTACCTAGGAAATAGTAATTTATTAAATAATTTATCCTTAAAATAGAGCACTCTAAGAGTATAAATATACCATCACCCCTCCCATGGAAAACCACTCTTCAAACACTTACCAAATCCATTTATCTACCCATATAAAATCTCTAAACGACCTTATATTATTTATGGATTTTTTATTGTAAACAAACTCTATGTATCATGGGAGTTTAGTATCATAAAAATGAAGGGACATCATTAAAAGAGTATATTTTAATCAACTCTTCTCTCATATTCCTCATCTATACCCCTTATACCCAATCACATTCATTTTTTTCTATGAATAAATAACAACTATGTTATAATTATATTAATTATTTTAAAATACTGTAAATATTACATTTATAAATTATTTAGTTTTAAATCCTTTGTTTCTTTATTATTGGATAATGTTTTGTTAATGTCCAAATAAATGCCAACAAGGACTTTTCGAAGTCATTTCATACCACTACAACTATAGAGGGTTAAAATAAATTATATTTAATATAAAAATTTATGAATATATAAATTTTAATCTTTTGTAATTAATTTAACTTATTTTTATACATCCTTGAATGAAAATATTGAAATCGAACAAAAAGTGGGAATTACTAAGGAAATCATTATATAAAAAAGATTCACCTTCATAAGAAAATATAGTAAAAAATTAAGTATGATAAATAGTGGATTAAATTAACATAATTAAATTTTTTCAATCATTTAATAAGCCAAATTTATTATTCAATTATTGGAAACTAATTAAATAATGTTGGATTAATGTAATGGGGATTTTTGATCCTAATGCCTTCTTTTTGTCTAAGCTAATTTCAAATAACATTCTATATGATTATTCTTCTAAAAGGCCTTCCAATTATTATTTAACATTTCTATAAAGGATATGAATTTTTTTCCATAAAAATCATTATAGGCTAAATTCAGATATTCATTATAAAGACATTGTTTTTCAAAAAAAAACTCATTTACATATATTGATTTCTTATTCTCTACCATATAATATTGTTTAGTTACACTGAAAACATGACATAACTTATTCATTTTGTAACCAAAATAGCTTTTCCATGAATTATTATATATGAAATCCTTATAATAATCATTCCTCTTAATGGGTTTATTTCATGACTATTATTGTTATACATTATATGTCTGGAGCTATATTATGAGTTTTTTCTATTGTAACTAGTTGGCGAGGAATTATATATCCGTCTAATGAATTGGTTAATGTGAAATATCTCATGAAATTATGTGTATTAGTCATTAACCTTATTTTTATCTTTTTTCACTGTGATGATGTTTCAATTTGTGATAGTATGTTATTTGTGAACCTGATGTTATATTTATTGAAAATTATGTGCGATATTTTATCACTTTGTAATGATGTTTCAATATTATTATTTTCCACATTCCATTCCATTATTATATTTTTACCTAATTATTATGATGATGTTCATATTATTATGACATGATGATGTTGATTATGGTTACCCATATACTATTTATTCATTTCCATTATTTAGCTTCTTAAGGGGATTTTAGTTCAACCCATTCTTTGATGTATATCCTCATTTGATTACATGAACAAAGGATATCATGAGGGATTTTATAATGATAATGAACTATTAAATAATTTTTATGTTTTACTATTAAAAAGTGATGTATGAGTGTAATTTTCCCATGATACTATACCTTTTGATCCTTGACTGTATCACTATTATGTTGTTCATCATAATAAATAATGTAATATTCATGTAAGAAAGTGTGGGGTAACAATAGTTGGAAGAAAATAATGTTTTAGTTAATTTTGGGATTATAATTTTAATAATTTAGTGAAAAAATAACTTTTATTCAATTTATATTTAATAATCCTATGTTTCGGTAATGTATAGTAGTGGATGGACCCTGAGAAATGAAATTCAAGTTTTTATAATACAAGTTGATGTGTATATAATTTTTTTACATCCGATTAATACCTAAAAATGGTGAATTGAGATATGAATCAATCATCACATAGTGCATGGTAATGTTCCTTTCTACATACTTGGTTTGATACTCCTAAAGGATATTCTTTTATTAGTCACTTATTATATATAAATAATTATGAATAATAATAAAATAAAGTTAGTATTCCCCTTAAAGTTATAAAATGATTAAGTTAAATGATACTTGAAGAATAATCTGAAAAAAATAAAAAACCTTGTTATCCCACTAGTGGTAACATTATAATTTACTCTTTCATTAAAAAAAATATTTATTCATTCTTTATTTACTTATGTTTTTTAAAATAATTTCTATTTTACAAAATTATGGGAACCAGTAGAAACTATACCAAAAACATGTGTGATGGATGATGAAATATTTTATAAATGAAATCATCAATTCCATTGTTGGTGATGTTCAGAATACTATGACGATTCTATCCAACATGTCTCATCTTATGAATAATTTCCAAAACTATGTGGAATGTCCTCCTACACCAAAGATGGAGAAACTAGATATCAAGTATTTATGTTGTACTGACCCCTAATATTTTTCATATATATTGATCTACTTGTCATTGAATAGTGTGATAACACAATTGATAAGACATTATTTGTTATACACTTTTCATAGAAGGAGAATTTAATTCTAGATATCTATAATGTAGATGAAGAGGATAATCGAATTTGGGTGTTGATAAAGAATACAAAGCTGAAGGTTGAATTGGAAGAAAGAGAGTTTGAATACCTTAAGATGTTATTTTATAAAATGTATTTCCCATAAACAGTTTGTAAAACTATTGAGAGATAATTCTTAGATCTAAAAAGAAGGGATGGGTAATATATCAACACTTTTGAGAAAAACATTACAAGTAATGGAAGAAATTCCTTGTGTTTTTTTATAAAAAAAACAATAGAAAAATTATTAGATTATATATTTGTTTAAAATCACACCATCCATTGGATCCAGATATCTGAGACATTATGATTTATGAAAATGAAGTTCAAAGTACTCCTAAATAATAGATTGATTTATGAGAATGGTCACATGGTTAAATAGATATGAAATTAATGAAATAGATCCATTTTGAGAATCGAATGAAAATGAATGAATGATGATCCAACCACCCATATATCAGAAATTTGAAAACAAGAATCATCATAATTTTCTTAAAATAATATGGATTTGATTTAATATTGGTAGATATGGTGACCAATCTCATGAATATCAAGGATACATGAATAATCCAACCAATATGATAATGAGAAGGTTGTCATTTCCCATTGATCAATACTTTTACTATATAGAGGAAGAGAACTATGAAATACATTTTTGTAAACTAAATGTCAACAAGGGTAATGGGAGTCATCAACCACAAAATAAAAAGGATGAAAATAAATCTTATTCCTTCCCCACTATGTTATTGGATAATAAAAATAAATATTCATAAGGTACATTTCTTGTTCACTAAAAACTGGAAAACAATCTATATGATTATGGTCATACACATTCGTTTATATTTGGATATTTTTATATAAATATTGAATCAAAACCCTGATTCCTTTAAGTTGAAATATTATTAAAAAACATTTTATTGCAGTCAATAAAACCCATATATTGGACTCTTATAATTTTAGAGTATGTTTTAAGAGTCTTTCGGAAAATACAGTTATCCTTACCTTGGCGGAATTTGATGATATGATAGGCATGGATTGGATCTTATTATATTGAACACAAATAGACTCTTTGTAAAAGGAAATCTATTTCTATATTCTGAACTATTCCATGAACTTATATATATGAAATGATGTTCACGAATCTCCATTGTAAAATACTTAATCATTGTTGGTGTTGAAATTATGTGAAGAATGAGAAGTTTATACAATTGTAGAGTTTAGGAAAGTGTCATACATGAGGAAATTCCCATTGTAAGGGAATACACTAATGTATTTCACAATGTTTTACATATACATCCCTCATACCATGTGGTATATTTTTCATACGAACATATACGGGATTATTTTATATAATAAAATTTCCCCACAAGATGGTCCTGATTAAACTAGAGGAGTAAAAGAAGTAACTACTAGGTAATTTGGAATAAGGGTTTATAAAACCATAAAACCTCATTGGGGTGCACCGGTTCTATTTTCTAATAAAAAATGATGTATCCATGATGTTACATTTTAATTTAATGGGATCTAAAAATGATCACAATAATGAAAATTATACCCTATTGAGGACTGATTACTTTTTCAATCAACTTCATGGAGATCATTACCTCACAATGGTAGGTCTTCATTATTGATATCATAAATTGAAGTTAAAGAAATAAGATATTAAAAATACATCATTCCATATTATATATATAAAATAGGATTTCCTGTTGATTCCATTTTCAAATACCCATGCCCCAGTTATCTTCATGGATTAGATGAATTGTGTATTTAGATAGTACTTTTATGTTTTTTGGTAGTATGTATTGATGAAATTATCATTTAACCCATGTGTAAAAAGGAACACATAAGTGCATCTACAGATTTTGAAAGAGGCATTAATAAAATATAAAAATATTTATAAGTTCAGTAAGTGTGAGTTTTGGATGTTCCAAGTCAGATTCATGGGGAATGCAATCACCAATGAAAATTTTTTTTGTCCTTCAATTGAAAATGGAAATTGGAGAGTGGTCAAGAAAATCATGTACCTAAGAAATACTTATTTTTCATATATGGATAATATGAATATATTTATGAGAAATATTTCATGATTTTCTATCCCCCAAGCTACGTTAACACAGAAATTCATAAAGAGTGTTTTGGTGGAAGAATGTATGGAAACATTCAAGGAGCTCAATGAGTGGCTAATCACGATGACTATACACACAGTACCATCATGTGCATAAGATGTTTAGATATAAAATTATTCTTAAAAGATATTATTTTTTTGTGTAATCATGTAGAGTTAAAATGGTATTTCCTACACCACACCAAAATTGAAGAATTTTGAGAAAAAATTCCCAACACATGATCTGGTGTTAGTAGCTGTGATATTCTCCTTAAAAACATTGTGGCACTACCTATATGGTTATATTTGTGATATATATACACATAACATGATTTTAAATTATATACTCACATAGAAATATCTGAACATAAATCAACAATGATGGTTAAACCTGATCAAGGACTATAAAAGCTCAATTCTTGACCATCCTCAAAATACTAAAAATGTAGCAGATGCTCTATCTAAGAAAGAAAGAACTACTCAATCCATTAGGTGGATTAATAAGCACCCTATATTAATGGATAAAAAATGGATGTGTTAGTAAATAATAAGAACATGAAATTTATCCTACATTTCTCCAATGATTTTCCAACCATCCATCCAAGAGAATATCATTGACGGATAATGGGGTAAAATGGAGATTCTTTAGAAGGTGAAAGCAGTACTGGAAATGATGTTTCAAGAATTTCACATTGATGATGATGGTATAATTTTTTTAATAACATTAAATTGTTTTCATTCATCTATTGGGATAAATAAAGGTATATACGATAATAAACATAACTCATATTTCTCTATCCATTGTGGATATAAAATGATCTGACATTTTCTCCAAGAGAGTTTCTAAGGGGAAAATGAAGAAGTATATCATTTAGTAGACACCAATGTTCTTAGTGTCATATAATCATTTAATAGAGTGATATAATTCTAAGAGGATGATGAAACCATTGCCTATACCGACATGGAAATGGGAGAAGATCCTATTGACATTGTCCTCAGTCTCTTGAATAAATCTAATGGAAGAAATGAGATCTACATTT
The DNA here is from genome assembly GCA_963277665.1 of Viscum album. NCBI lineage: Eukaryota > Viridiplantae > Streptophyta > Magnoliopsida > Santalales > Viscaceae > Viscum > Viscum album. Next base: position 552,629,031 of record OY728130.1, on the reverse strand, counting down.
TAGTGGATTGAGTCAACATTATTCCCTTCTTCATTTTTATTTAAGAGGATTTCTAACTTAAACTATATTCTACGTTATAAAAAAGGAAGTGGTGCAGTATTTTGGGGAACAACATTCCATCATCTTGGATAATGATCCAATATTCATTTGTATATTTTAGATAAGTCTTCAACATGATTCTAATACAGAATGAAATTTCTTTTTGGCCTATCATCACCAAACTGATGGAAAATCATAAAATACCATTTAATAACAAAAGTGAATATTGAGGTCCATCCCAATGTAAATTAATGGACGATGGGATCCACATATTCCATTAGTTGAGTTCTCATAAAATAACTAAATCCACTGGATTATTCAAATGAATCCATATGAAAATCAATATAGTAAGTGATATAGAAATCTTACATTTTTTTGATAAAGTTGGTGACCAAAATCTACATAAAACCGAACTTTTTCCAAAGAATACTGAAATGGTACAAGCCATTCAACATAAAAAAATATAATCATATTTGGTAGAAGAGCTATGCTCACTACTATAAATGGGATATGGATTTATATGTAGGAGAAAAAGTTTTCAATCAAATATAAAAATGGAATATCAACATGTTGTTTGAAAATAAAGGGATAATTATCCCCATGTACATTGGCCCCTTTTAGATCGTTGATTACATGTGAGCAGTTTCATATTGGATAAAAATTACATCATACATATCACAAATTAATGAGTTGTTCCTCACATCTCTCATTTGGATGTATATAACTAATCTATCACAAGTATATAATCTATTTTTAGGAAAACTAGAGAATAAACTGTCTTATATGGATTATATAATGAATATATAATACTATATAGTCAATTATCTATGAAACACAATACCTCACCATTCCAAAGTTTTATGGTGGAATAATAAATATGATGAGGTGATGCAAAAACTTGAAAAATAATGAAACTGAATTACCCTAATATATTATCAATAGGTAATATTATTTGAAATATATAGGAAAAACTTTACAAAGGCAGAGGGGAGAATATAGTGATCTTGATTTTGTGTATGATATTTGTTTCCAGAATTAATTTGTGTAATATTATATCATATATATCAATATACACATACAACACATAAAGAAACAAGAATTTTTTTAATAAGTGATTTTTTTTACAATAGTTAGTAACTAAACTGACAAAATTTCCAAGAATTACAAGGGAAAAATATAATATGAAAAAACTACTATTGGAAAATTTATATATTTCCAATATTCTAGAATCATCACCCCCATAAAAAACATTATTAAAGAAATGGAATATTAGTAAACTGATAGACATATTAAGAAATAAAAATACAATATTCATTAGGAATTATAGTGAATAATATATTACGGAATGAAGTAGTATTTATAAGATGTACATAGAGCATTGGAATAGTAATGTTATTATTAGAGTAGTAACTATATCATTAAGAAATGTAATTTGACCATTTAGAGAAGTAACCTAACCATTTGAATCTTAATTTGAACTATAAATAAACAAATTTAATATAAAAAATATTAATCATGACTTATTTAAGAAAATATTGAATTTTATTTCTATGAAATAAATATCAAGATTCACACTCACATAAATTATAAAAAGTCATTTAAATAAAATGTAGTTCAATTTATTTCTTAAATTATCATAATATGTTTATTAAATATTAAAATGAAATATATTAGTATGTTATTTTTGTAAAATTACTATTATTTTTAGAATCAATGGGATGAATGATTTATAGGGTTGTTTTTTTAGTTTTCTAAAATGCATAAATTTTTAAATAAATAATAAAAATATTATTTTTCAAATACCACATGTTTATAACATAATAATGATGAAATAATGACATAATAAATAAAATATTGGTTATTTTAGGAGAAAAAATTAATAATTTATTTTTTTATTTTAAAATAAAAATATTAATATCAAAACCTAAAATGTGATTTCGAAATTCAATAGTCTGAAATGTTTTTTTAATAATGATTTTTCATATTTATTCAAAATATTTTTTACTAAACTTTTTAAATTGGAATATAATAGAGTTAAATTTCATAAATATATTATATATATATATATATATATTTTATTCATAATGTATAAAATATCACTATTAAAATGTTTTCCTTCAATATTGTATTTTATTTAATATTTTATCCTTAAAATAACCCTATACTAAAGTACAAATGATTCATCACCCATGCCAATGAAAACCATTTCTGCCACACTTACCCAAGACAATGATCTTCCCAAACACTCGATCAAGACCTTTAAAATAATTAGGGTATTTTTAAGTAATCAAACTATATGTATTAATGGTTTTTAGTGATGTATAAGAAAATAAACACTGATAAAAAATATGTTTTGATTAGCTCTTCTCTCATTCTCTTATTCTATGCCACTTTTAACCAATTCCATTAAAAATAAAACATAGAACATTAATTAAGTATTATGTTAAAATTTTGTTAATTAAGTTACCCTTCTATGAATATTATAATTATTTTTGTTTTATATTTAGTACTTCGCATTCCACTTATTTGGATAATATCCTATTAAAATTCAATCAACAACCAACATGGATGACTACAAATCCTTTATTATCTTCAAAATTAATTATGGTTAAAATAAATTATTTATAATTTATAAATGTGTAAATATATTTATTTCTTCATTCATTAAATAATTCTTCTTATTTATAAATGACCATGAATGAAAATACAAAATTTGAAGCAAGATAAGAATTTTTTAATGAAATTATAATATCAAAACTCTTCATCATCAAAAATAGAATTGTGAAATATAATAAGATTATTATACTTGATTAACATTAATATTAATTAATATAATTCTATTATGAGTCAAAATTTTAATAAACTTATGTTTTTTAATCAGGTGGCTAAAAAGAAATGAAATAAAGTGCGAATTGAGGTAAAGGAATTCTTGAACCCAATTCCTTCTTTTTTGGGTTAAACATATTTGAAATAATTTTTGTTATGGATATTAGTCTAAAATTCATTTTCATTATCCTTTTTTCATTGCGGTATATATATTTTCATACCCTTTCCATAGTTATATTTCATTACTATGATTGTCTTACATTCTATGTGGCCAGAATGATTATGAGAATTTATGAAGTTCCTCGTGGATGTAGAATTATATATCCCTCCAATGAATTGGGAAATTGGATATATCTCATGAGATTATGTGTATTACGAATGAACAGGATCCTATATATTTTCATAATGATGATTTTATGGTTTATGCACATATGTTCTGTGCTAAAATGATTCTATATTTGTTAAAAACTTTGTGTTGAATTTCACCACTATGTTATATTGTTTGAATATTATGAATATTTTCACCTTTCATGTCATTATCAATTGTTTCCTTGATTATGATGATGATGATCATATGATTATAAAATATTGATATTCTGTATTCATTCTATGTACTATTGATTCATTCCCTTTATCCATCCCTTATAGTGATTTTAGATCACCCCATTTGTTGGTGTATATCTTCAAACTATTACATGTATTAAAGAGGTCATAAGAAATTTTAAAAGTATAAAGGAGAATGATTTAAACAATGGCCAATTGTTACTACAGAAAAGTCCTATTTTAGACTAATTTTATCAAGATACTAAACATTTTGATCCTATAATGTTTCCTTATTATGTTGTTTTACATCGTAAATAATGTAATATTCAAGTATGAAAATGATGGGTTCTTATAATGGTACATAGTACCCAATGATTTGACACTACCTCACCAACATAAAACCTCTCCAAAACATCTATTTCACTTGACACATGATCCCATAGAAGTGAGATAAATTCTACAACAGATCTATAATCACCCACATGCCATCACATCCTCTAATAAATTTGGGTAAACTAGTGATAATATATAGTGAGATATTATTTTATTTCCATTGGGTACATCCAAGGGATATGAAAACGCACTGGGAACATGATTCTCTAAATTTCCTACTAGCAGATCAAACATCATGATACATCTACTACCTATTACTTCAACTTATGGAAACAAACCCTACTCATCATGGTATAAAATCATTGATATTCTATGATGTATTTCCACTTTAGATCTATAGAAACCATATATAACCTCCTACTGCATCACTGATAGAAACAACATCATCCCCTAAAACATCATCTTATTCCACTCATCATCAGATCATCCCTATAGAACATCACCAGTTTCAGGCTTTCCCACATCTCCATTACATATGAGTCTCCCATTATGACCCCTCTACAGGTAGGAAAAAATGGTGTATTACACCATTAACTGAAATAAGAAACCCATATAACTATCCCCATCCACATCAAAATAGATCATACAAGATCTTAATAGCCTCTCCAAACATCTCCATTTTACTTTTTTTCCAATGCATTAGCAACAACATTCCCCTTCCACGTTTTAAAGGATATATCAAATTCATTTCCCTAAAAAACCATATACACCACCACTATCATATATTCAATTTTCCCTGAGTTATAGTATAAATTAGTATATTTTGGTTTATGGAGACCATATTGTTATGAACAATTATGTAATTACACTACACAATAAAAGAATGGACTATTTTTTAGTTAATTTTCATGGGTCTCATAGTTATTATATGATGGACAGAACTGCATAAAACGTTTTAGAATCACTGATCTATATTAATGCATGTTGAAAAATAGATAGGTATAGGAGGTAAAACTAGAAATGTAAAACATCACTCCCTATACCATTAACCGAATTTTTATTGAACTAATAAACTTCTTGTTCAGGTAGTATAAGGGAAATTGGAACTGATCAGTCCAAAAATATTTCATATCACTCCTTTTTTATGCTATCGATGAGTCCATAATTGAACATAAACAATACATAAACCTCTAATTGTAGTTCATTAGGACAAGGATTTTGAGTACCATTCTAATATTTTAGGATACTTACCAATAAAAGAAATCCCAGATCTTTAATGGATAGACCACCACTCCCTATTAGGATAGCAGATACCTAATGATATAAACCATCAACATTCAAAAATATCACTTGGAAAACATTACATACTATTATTCATTTTGAAGGACTAAAAATATAGACCTATGATGTTGTAAATATTGCATATATGACCACAACTAGATAAATGTTTCATCAATAAAACCTTCACTAAAATAATCAAGGGTGTAACAAATCAAAGCATTCATGAGTCACATGAAAATTTATAGGTTTTTTGTAATGCATAAAAGAGAAAAAAATGCAATGTTCCAATAATGATCTATAAATGATGAATTTATAATATCTGAATCCCATACCTACATCAAAGTATATTAGAATAAATATCAACCATTCAAAACTGGTTGGATTCCATAAACCTATTAAATAATTCATTAGTACTTGAGAGAGAAAAAAGTTTATCGATCATCACATAATTCAGCCACATGTAGTCTATAAAAAATCAAAAAACATAATCTACCTTCATATATGATAGCACATGAGAACCCCATGAGGAAACATGGGGAAATATGAAGCCCTTTTTCATTAGATCATAACTTTGGATGCCCAAATCCTATAGTTTGGATGTTTTTATAAGATGAAGATACAATGAATTTTGATAATCACTAGGTTGAAACACTATCAAAACCCCTATTTCATGTCTGGGGGGATCCAATGTGAAAAGAATATATAAAATCCTATAGTAATTGAGAGAAATCCACCATTTATCCCTCAAATGAAACCAAATTCAATATTTCTGGCTGAGAAAACAATTACTCTCTACATGAATGGCCTATATAGGGCTCATACTCTCTATGGAATAATACAATTTAACTCTTATCATCCCATAGAAAAAATCTCACCCCAAATAAATCTATAACCTCATGCTGAGATTGAATCTAGAAATTTAAAATAATGAAATCATATGGTTTAATTTGATATATAAATTAAATCTACATATGATTGATATTTCCCCATCCTCAGCTCATAGTCATACCACACAACAAGAAAACTCAAACGAGATCCGACTCGGATTGTCAACACCAAATGTTTATGATGCCTCTCCACCTTGAGTCTTTAGGATTAAACCATGTTGGTTGAATAAAGAAATTATCATTATCTAGAATCCAACAACGATAATAGATAGTGCAAGATAAATAAATGGTATCATAGACATTATTTATCCATTATGACATTGGGGCATTTATATAATACAAATTTATAGGTTTGGATACCTAAATTGCTACTGAGGACCACATGTATGGTTGTTCTCACCCCTATATCATATTGTGTGGTGACCATGATAGGTATTTCTACAAAAAGATATATCTCATACCAAATGAATACTAGTATTCGAACTATTGATATCTTTATAATTTAAACTAACTTTGTGTTTAGAATATAAATAGACCACCCATACCACTCAAGTATCTAACGATGAATATGTATTGAGATAATTGATAAACATGTACTTAAAAAAATAAAATATCCGAGACCTTGGTGGGTTTATAGAAAAAAATCCTTCTCTGGAAAATAGGAAGAAACCATTTTTTATGGTTTCCAACTTGTCGAAACCTCAATAGACCAGATGCCTGAGTTCCTCATCTAATATACCTTCTCCTTAGGGAAGCATGATGGCTCCCATATTATGAGGATCATATCTTCACATGAATCCTCACAATCACTTAATCATTCATACACACCTCCAAATACATAGATCATATAAATATTGTGATTTTATATTAAATGGATCAGTTTGACATCACTTCTAAATGTCGTAGTTTAGATATCACACCAAGAAAATGGTTAGGGGGTGAGGAAAATGAGATCTATAAATTTAATTCTAATATATCACCCTATAATACTCCCATATTGTAATTTGAATTTTTTTATGACACTACACTTATCTCCTCACTGATTATAGAAAATATGTGTGAAGAAACCCTTTGGGAATCATCCAATGAAACATTTTTATACTTATACAACCCATGAAACAAAATTGACCACAATTTTTTATGCCTCACATCTAACAAGAAGCTTGTAGAACCCGATAATCCCATGATAAAATTTTTATCTTGTATATATTTGTATACTTTTCCATTAGTTAGAATCATACACTAGATTATAGGCACTCCACATATTCTTTAGTTATCCCTGATGGTGGCAGTTTCACAATGCCTTCATCCAAGCCACATTATCCTCAACCAAATCTATCCTCCGGTGCTCAAACAATTTATTACCATAGTTAAATGACTACTATTTAATGAATAGTTAATTTAGCCCATCAATTATATTAATAAAAACATACAGGTCATAGAAACAATAAAAATCACCCAGCAATAAAAATGAGATAATCAAGAAATAGAATTAATCATGTGAAACAAATGATAATCAACACATTCAATTAATATCAAAATGATGTTAATACACAATGACCAAAGATATAAAAAAGTAAATACACTTCCAAATTATGCTGAAAATAGAAGAATTTACCCAATCTATATACCACTAATGGTGCTTTACAATTTTTTTTGGAATGAATGGGGGAAAGGGAATAACATTAGAATGAACTACTGTAATTAAATCCTCAATCTATTTAAATCACTCTTACTAATAATCTCCTTTTCAACAACATTTCTTTCCATTCTTGGCAACATATTCTCCCCTCATGTAATTGTGACATCCTAACCCTTTTTAAAATTATTTTATTTACACAAATATGTTGATGATTTATAATGGTGGTCAAATTAACGTTCCCAATTTATAGTACTGTTTATGGTTCCCATATTCAGTGTTTTTTAGTTTTTTTGTTTTTTGGTGTTATTAGTTTTTTTATTCATGTTTTATTAGTGACTAAATTTTCAAAAATATATAGTACCTATAATATTTTAATATACTACTTTTATGATTCTATTTTTTTTGGTTTATAATAGTTTTTTTACGAAATTATAGTGTTTCTAGATTGTTGTTGTGAACCCAGTTAGGGTTTGTAGTACAACATGAATGAATTAGAGCTTTCATATGGTGTTAAGTTAATTATTTCTTTGAAAAAAATTATATTTATTTTAAAAACTTTATTGTTTTAAGTGCAGGTGTGGTTGATAATAACAAAATTATTTATTGTTATTCCTATTAAAACCATTTTTTTATATAGGGTCAAAAAATAGGGAAGCTGTGTGAAATATTAAGAAAAAAAACAGAGAAGAAATTACTAGTGAAATGATATGAAATTATATGACTGTAACTTTGAGAAAATAAGTTTCATGATTGAGAAATGATTGATTTTGACAAGGAAAACATGATTAATGTTATGGAAATGATATGTGAATGTTCAATTTTTAATTTTTTTAATTGATTAGTTCTAATAGGATTGTGAAATATGTAGTTTCATTTCTCATGAAAGGCACTAAAACAATATATTATTGGAAAAATTTCTCTACTAGATGAATCCAATAATTAATCAATCATCAAATTGATATTTTTATGTTCTATGAAAAACAATTATATAATAAATACTATGAAATTCTTTTTTCTTAAAATAAATGTGTAATGATGGATTAATTAATGCTTCATTTCTGCCAAAATATTCTTCCTTAAATATAAATTTTTTAATTCAATTTGATATATTTTTTGTTTATATATATATATATGTTACAACATTTCAAAACATCATTTATCTCTTATATAATATCCAACATTACTATCATTAATGTAGTTTGGAATTATAATAGCTTACTCAAGGATCCTTTTTATAAGAAGTTAAATCATTCTAGATTTCTAATGTAGGATTCATGGTCATCCTTTTTGAAAAAACAATTCATAACATATTATTATTATTATTATTATTAGTTTTTAATAAATTAATAATAAATATTAATTAATCTATATTATAAAAATAGATTGAAAAAAATATACAATTAATGTTTACTAATAAATATTAACAATTAAAAAAAGTAGATTATTAATATTTTAAAAAAGGTTAATTAATAATATTAATTAATATTTAATTATTTTCATAAAAAGATATTTTTTTATTCTAATAAAAGCACCAGCATTGAAAATATGGCGTTATTATTTGATGCGTACCTGGATCATGTGTAGTGTATAATTCTTTTTATGCGTTGAAAATATGGCACTATTATTATTCTTTGAGCCAAATATTATTCCAACCTCTTATTTTCATACTTTAATGAAATGATATCTCCTAGAATATCAACTTATAAAGAATTATAAACTACACATTATACATGGACACATCAAATGAAATATCCTTAACTATCTTTGAAAATATCTCCACAGCCCGGAAAAAATGAATGTCCCCTTGAAGGTCCATCAATACAGATATTGATTAATCATAGAAAAATATATTTCTCAAAAAAACCCTTTTACCAATAAGAAGATGAAATTTACCATAAATTCCAATTCTCTTATGAATGGATAGATCATTAATTGAACAATGAAAATAAAATTTTTGAGGAAAGTTAACACTTTCCACAACCACTAATAGTTGATCCAGAGAAGTGTGAGACTTTAAATAAACATCCTCATGTATCCTACTGTTCCATGATGGAAATAATATATAGAAAAATGATACATTAATATATTTAAAAAGCAAAAAGATCTAGGGAGAGTGTGTAATATCCTAAAAGCTCCTAACAAAGTCTCGAATGGTGCATGAAAAAGGAAGTTGATTTTGAAGATGTCTTGTACAAAATTCCACATATCCAATGTAGTACCACAACTATTATTAGGGTGCTATGATTTCTCTTGATGTTAATGATATATGATACAAACTGAGTAGAACAAATGCCACAAATATGGTGATGATTTTTAGTTAGTAGCCTCATATTGGACATCCTCCAAAGAAAGTTGAATTTTGAAGGCATGATAATTTTTTTTCTCATTTTCCCAAAAAACTAAATTTTCATGGAAAAACCAATGATATAGTGAAAATTAAATATTTGAATTAAAAATCCCATTAAATGAATTTTCACTAGTCTATAAGTAATAATCTATATAAAAGAAGTAATTATGGATAGCAACCTTGATATAAGACGAAAGAGATGAAAAATCAATGAGTTCATCATTGATCAATAAATCCAAATCCATGTTTTTATAATCCTGAGCGAGATGATCTTGAAAAGAAACACAATTCTGATTCGTAGTCCAAATGTTAATTGAATAATTCCTAGAGACAAACCATCATGAATGAGAAGAAATTATGGAAATGACAGAATTCAAGGAAGGCCAGAATAAAGAGTCAAAATGATTGAAATTTGATGATTGGAGATTTATAATGATCATAGAATGGAAAAACCCATGGGATTTAAAATTTCTATTTACCGGGATCCATAAATAGATGCCTTACATGATTGATTAAAAGGCCTTATAATCTTGATCCCTAGATCTCCCTCCTCTAAAGGCTTGCAACATATAATCCATGGAATAATGGAAAGTTTCCTATCCAATATACCACCTATCCAAAAAATGTTCTTGATAGAAACATTAATAAAAATGATAAGGGAAAACGTACATTCAAACACCATAAAATAGAATTTTATTTTGATATGATAACCGATTTAACAAAATAAACACGACTAGCTGTGGAGTGTGATTTTTATTTCAAAGAGGATAACTGTCTTCGAATATGACTGATATGTATGTATTTTTTTACTAGACATTGGTATACATTATGCCTTGTGTGTATTTTATTTCAAGCAATACAATTTAAAAAATATTTTCCTTTTAAAGTAATTTCATGAAAATGTTTTCTTTAAAATATTTTCTCTAAAATGTTTCAAATTTTAAAGGAAATATACAAGTTAATTTTTTATCTAATTTTATAGCTTGGAATCTATTCTTTTGGGTGGAATCCTACTTATAGTTGGATCATTCCTACATACACATTTAGGTGTATATTGAATTTATCTATATTACCCATGTAATGGAATGATGTATCATAGTAGTGATAGTGGTTGAATTTTATAGTGGTCCACCGCATTGAAGTGCCGGTGGTGGTGTATTTATGGTGATGTACCTATTATTGCATGTAGGTTTTTGGGATAGTTTTTTGGTTCAAATTCTATTATTCTACATGTGGTTTTAGTTAAATTTGTAAACATTGAATCTAGAAATGTTTCATCCTTGTTTGGTTATGGTTATTAGTTATATTGATGACTATTATTGTTGCTTTTTATAATTAAATAGGAATGATAAATTATTCAAAAAGTTTATTTTTATACCAATATAATATTTCCCATCCTGTGGGGATTGAGAATTATCATCGTGCAATGCCCTGAATCAGGCTAGGTGTTGGGATAGATGGAATCCTGGCCTGGTATGTGAAAAAATGGTATCAAAGTAGGTAACACTATTTCTGGGTAATGTTATTTAGGATGAGTCTGGATCAGGCAGAGATAAGAATTTCTGAGCATGATGTTATGATTTTGTGTGTGGTGTCTGACAAACAGACCTCATAATAAGACTCAATTCATCATGGGATGTTAGTGTTTAGTTTGACTTCTCCCCTAGGTGAGACGTACAGGATGGAAACTATATATAGACACTAGGTGGGGTGGAGTAGTTTGGGTTGTCATGTTATTATATTGGTTGTGGTTTTGTTCTGATTTATATAACTGTTTGAGATTTGATGTCATTGATGAAAATTTTCATAATAGTTATGTTGATGGTATCTTCTTTTGGTTTTTGTTTTTGTAAAAAATGACTCCCTGGAGACTTCCTATGTGGCCATGGGAAGAGGACGAAGATATTTACCCCTCAAAAACATACCAATGGTTAATGGAAGTCATAGTTTAGGTTGTACAATATTTCTGTCAAAGTGAAATGTAACACCCCAAGATTACATAGTACGTTATTTCTTCAATGTAATTCAATAACTTGCACTACACGCAACACCGAGTTCAAGCGCACCACAAATTATCAATCTAGCCGTTCAAAAGAGGTTATTAATAGTATTAACTGCATTTTGAATTTTATATACTCCATATAATTTTAACATCTATATTATGTGTTTATTAGAAATAATATAAGAACTAATTAAATTTTTTAGATAAAGGAAGTATTTTAAAAAAAATGCAATTTATCCTCCTTTTGAGGGAGAACCCTTTTTAAACCAAATATTTAACACTTTTATATATTAAATTTTACAAAATAAACTTCTTCATTATAATTGGGAGATAAAAATGTATTTTTGATAATTTTTTGTTATTTTTTGATCACTTTAATATTTTGGAGAATAATGAAAATACTAAAATTTAATGAAAAACAACTTTTTTAATCAAAATAATTCATATAGTTAAATTATGCATTGAATTGGTTATTAATTATAAATAGATTATTTTTTTATCATTTATTAAAATTTAGGCCATTATAATTAATTTCACTTTGAAATTGGACATAAACAAGTGTCAATCTTTTTATAAATATTATTGCTTAAAAACACGGTATTTGTATTGACAACAAGAATAAATTTTAAATTAATTAATGAAAATTATATTTTTTGAATTTTGTAAAATAGACATCATTTTTGATTTCGGAATATAAAATATAGCTTAGGCTGAATTTTTGTTATTTTTTTGAGAAACATAAATTTTCGATGAATAGTAAAAAACACTAAGTTATTGGTCAAAACCATGTTTTTATTTAAATAATTATTTATTTTATTTAAATTTATTTTAGGTAAAAATAGATACATAATACCTATATATGATCAAAATAATTCATTGGAGTCATTTTATAATAATATTAGATATATAAAAATTTTATTGAACTTTTTACCATCTTTTACCCACCTCCTATAAGTATTTGCATATTTGCATAAAGCATAATTTTACCGCTTCGGTGAGTTGAATTTAAAAAATATGAGACACACGATTAACCTAGTAAGTAAAACATGGTTCAATAAGATGAAAATAATTTTTGGTGAATAGTAACTTTTGACTTTTATTTACCACGGTTAAAGGTAAATGTGGTAATTCAAGGTAAAAAGAATATTTAAATAATTCAAAATTACCTTAACACATGTCCTAACATTAGTTTATGAGTATTGACCGACCACGGGAATCCATGGGTCAATTTTGGGACCCCATGGAGCCACTTATGAATGATAATGAAAATTTAAATTAATTTATTTAAAGTAAAAGAAAAATTGATATAAACAAAAATCTTTTAGTAATTAGTTTTTATATGGTGTTATATAAGTAATATTTTTGACTATAAATATTCATTGGATAAATTAAATTATTTCCTATACCATGGTATTTTTAGTTATAAATTTTAGACATCGACTAAATTAAATTCTTTATGACACAATAATGATGAAATATTTACCTCATTAATAAATGATTTAAATAAATTAGAATATAAATATTAAACTAATATCCAAAACATGTCCATTTCTTATTGGTTTATTTTATTTCTATCATTAGTCATCTTATCTTCGACCCTAATTTTTTTTGGTCCTTTAGAAACTGAATATCATTATATAATAAAATAATATTTTCACACTTTCCTAAAGAGCCCCTCCTCCCCCTTATAAAAGGAGAACACTTAAAACCAGTTCCTCACACCACTCATGACTTCAGGCTCATCCAAACTCTGGAAAATTAAGCTCCCTACATCTCTCTCCTCCTCATATAATCCTTACCTTAGGTAGAAGTCACTTCAAGAAGTCTTTTTGGGTCAAACCAATGGATGTTATCCAAATTGAAGGTATCCGTTTCTATTTCATTATTTTCCTTTATTTTACTTCTACAACCCCTAAACTATTTTCATTCCTTTATTTTATAACAAAACTAGTATCCTCAATATACTAGGATTTTTTTATGATATGTATTCGAACTACACTTATACACACCTCTATCTAATGGGTGAAAAACATAATATTTCTATGGATGGAAAACTAACGCCTCACGAAACAATGACTGTTGACTTACCTCCTACTGCCTATCATGGTGGCCATTAAGATTGAACTATATTTATATAAGATATATTTTATGTTTCTATTTTCTTCATGCTTCTGTATTCTTCTTTTATAGCATACCTTAATTTTATCCATTATGGGTAAACGCGATAATTTTATTTGTGGAAGTGCATATTATCGCCACCTCAAAGTAATATGACTCATTAATAACATATGTGGGATGTATAAAGGATGGAGATAATGATATTATATATTATATTATTCTGTAATTATAATATACCTATTTATCATTATTTTTTAATTCCATTAAAATAATAAATAGAAATGAAAGTAGCGTTCACACATTTGTACGGCTTACCGTCTCCATGAACGATGCATTTCATTTCCTAACCCAAAATGAAATGTACTGTTATAAATACATATATATACTGGATATATATGATATATATGATATCTAAATCATGAATATAATTCTTTATATATTGAATGTTTGACCATGTGATCAACTTGTAACTATATGATGTTCATTTTTTACTCAAGTTCCAAATATCGACAAAACGAACGTTACTAACTTAAATGATTACATAATGTTTATAACATGGTAATACATGATATAAAAGGAATAATAAACTTGAAAATGGTTCATAAGAAAGTATAAATTGTCATTATTTTATTATTTGGGATATTAAAGAACTAACGGGAGAAGTTAGACACGAGGTAAGGGGTTTCTTATCACACTTTTAATTCCGTGAGATTTCCTTTGTTCACCACTTATTTACTACATGTGGTGTATTGTACATTCCCATTAGAAATATATTATCAGGATTCTCTTTATATTCATGATATTCTATGATTCATTTGATTGTTATTGACCATTTTTCATATTACTCGATTGATTACAACAAGGTAAGTGTTAATTTCACTATCTCTTTAATTTCCGAGGTTGTTCATACATAAGTATCTATTGGGACCTCTTTATCATCCACATCCATGTTTCTTAAGAATATATTTCAAAATAATTCTTACTATTTTATAGACTATTGGTTAATGTCATTTATACCCTTATTTGAAATTTATAAGATGTTTATAAAGGAATCATTTTGTTGTTTTCCTAAGAAGGTCCATTATAATCTTTTTGACAAAATTAAGGTAAGAATGTTTTTTAAACTTCTACGGAAGGTGCAGCTATTTTCTGCCGTTATAACATCGTCGAAGCTTCCCTTACAATCATATAAAAAATTTTCAAAATAAAGGGTTTCTTTATAATTATGAGACTCTTAAATGATTTCAAAATAAAAAGAGATATTTCTCTAAAAAGGATTTGATTTCATCTATCTCAACATACTTTGATGGATTGTATGTTTATTTGAAGATGATTTATTATGATAAAAAAAATTCATATAGTATAGAAGGTTTTTTGATATGTTTGACTATGGATATGCTATTTGTATTCCATTCATGTTTTATGGTCAATGTGTTGACATTTTTTAAGCTAGTTTTAATATGAATGTTTATGTTATATTTCAACCTCTTCTTAAGATGAATGTATTGGACTAGTATGTTCCGAGTTGGGGACCGGTAAAAGTAAGCCCTCCACGTTGGGGTTCGGTTACAACAGACCCTCCTGGTTGGAGTCTGGTATAAGAGGCTCTCCGGGATGGTGTCTGGTTACAATGATTCTCCGAGTTGGAGCCCAGTTACAGAGGGTCTCCGGGATGGAGTCTGGTTACAGAGGCTCTCCGGGTTGGGGTCCAGTTACAGTTAGCCCCTAGGTCCTAGAATGAGGCCTTGAAACATAAATTACAGTCTAGTACTATAAATTCCATCATTATGAAAATAATATTGATGGTTTAAGTGGTCATTAGACTAGTAAAATACCCATGATTATGTTTTATTATGGAATTATTTACTCATCTCATATTCCTTCCATAAAACTATCCATGTTTATTATTGGTAAAGGAATGTGGTTTCAATTATTCCCCATGCTTAATATTTATGTTATCTTCTGTTTTATTACTTACCCATACTGAGAATTTGACCTCACCCCTTTCTATGTTTACTCATCTCATTTATGTTGTGTTGTATATTATAAAGTGTAATGTAACATTCATGTATGTAATATATTTTATATGACTGCTAAACAGATCGATCCTTTGGGACCTTATTCCTTTTAATCAGAGGAAGTTTAGAAATAACCTTGGAAACTATATTTAGTTAAAATTTGTTTAGATCACATTACCGTATGATAGAATTGGAGGATTAGTATATAAGGACTTCCTAGAATTTGGGTAGTGTAGAGATTTTGTGAGTTTTCCAAGAAAATATGTTCCGGTCTGGATACGAGCAGGCAGAGGCAGCTCTGGCACCGATGTACCTAGGGGTAAAACCTGAAAACATCACTTTGAGCTAGACTCGAATTGGAACTAATGCACGACAATGAGTCTTGCTGCACTCTTGTTTATGACACTCCTAAGGGATATGCTTAGGATAATTATCATTTTGATTACAAATCATTATGAAGGATTTATGAGTATATAATTACTCAAAGAAAACATTTTTATGATTACGGATTATATCCATAAAATGTTTAATCTATGTTAAGTGTTTTACAAGTTTGGAATTATGTAATTCGATTCATAACCTAATCTAGTTTATGTCATTGTATAGAAATGGTGCCACGTAAAAGTAATGTGAACTCCATCTATACGTATGATCCAAAGTGTAAGAAGGATCAAATATTTCATAGTATTAAGCCAAAATTTAGAAGGGAAATAGTCTCCCATGTATTCTCAACATATGAAGAAATAATATCATGTGTTAATAAGATATGTAAAGAATTTTCTGAGCCCTATGTATTTGAAGGTAAGCAAGAGAAGAAAAGGATATAAGAGAGAAATATGGATAATGGGAAGAGGGAAAAGAAGGATTTTCCCATATGTAATAATTCTGGAAAGAATAACCTTGGTAAATTTTTGAAGTGAATTATAGTTTGTTATAAGTTTGTAGAAAATGGACACTGAGTTCTTGATTTCAAGGATAATAAAAACGTTTCCAATGTACAATGCTTCATCAGCAAGGAGTTTGGACACTAAGTGAAACAATGTCCAAATCATCAGAGTATACCCCAAATTCTATTATTGGATAATAATACATCTATGATACTTCTGAATATGAAGAGTAATTATTAGATTTCTTACGTTGTTATTAATGTATTGTGTCATTTGAGTACTGTATTAATGATAAACATGTTATAAGAATTATAGAGTATATAAGGATTGTACTGCAGTACTATTTCATTAAGGACATGAAATTGTGTGGAACCAAGAAATGTGACTCAATTGTAGGTTAAATATTTGGAAAATATATGGTTGAGAGAAAGATAACCCATAATATGGTTCTGATACAGAGGTAGTGATTTTTGAATAAGAGATAGTGAATTTTCATAAATTATATTGGATATTCTTGACTTCCTTGGAACTGATTAATAGTCTGGTTATTTCATCATTGTTAGAATATTCAATATTTTTTATGTAAGGAATATATCGATTATTATATAAAGGATAAGGGAGCATGAATTTTATTAATAAGGTTTTATGATTGTTCAGGGTGTTACCATGTTTTAAAATAATACATGATGAAGGTGTGCACATGTTGTTACATTGAAAAAGGATCTTCATTGTGTTTAACTTCCTTATAAATTTTGGACTGTGAGTTTGGATATATTTATTTTGGATAAGTCTAATGGTTGGAATGGATTACAATACTATTGTTAAGGTTATTTTTGGATTTTTAAAAAATGGACAACACATAGACCGTGTGACAACCCGTTGCGTCAGACAAAGGTGTGGGAATCAAACCCACAACCATAGTGCGATTGGGATTTATCGCCTACCACTGGACTATGTAATGTCCCTTGATTTTATAATGTAGTTTCCTTTTTTAAAGGGTCTGATGGGTGAATTATAAATTCATATTTTTTGAACCCTATATGAATAGGATAAATAAAATAGTTTTTTTATTCTATTATCTTTTATAGTGAAATATGAGTTCTTGATAGAAATTAGTTAAAGGATGGAACTCTACTTGACAAGTATATATATAAATATTTTTTTCTTCTCTTATTCTATGAAGAAATTACTTCTTCAACGTTAGTTAAGGGAAATTAAAACTAATAATGTGTTATCCTAATACCTTATGTTTTATTGAGCCGATGATATTTTAAATCACCATAGATTGATGGCTTTGAGGCCATCAATTCTACAATTGTTTGTAATTGATAACCTCAATCAATCCCTATAAATATTTATGTTTGTACTCCAATTACGTGTCTCTAGTTTCCATTAATGTTCTCCTAATCGAGATCATAATTTGGTGGTGACTTTTTCATTCCCCTTTTACTCTTATTAAGACTAAATTTTATGAACCCATTTTCTAATGTGTGTTTTCCCACAAAGGTATTTTATATTTTCATCCTTCTATTTTCGAAGAACAATTTCAAATTGTGAAGATGGAATTTATTTAAATAGGTAAGAATGTAACACCCCAATACTACATAATATGTTATTTCTTCAATGCAATTCAATAACATGAACTACACACAACACCGAGTTCAAGAGCACCATGACTTATCAATCTAGCATTTCAAAAGAGGTTATGAATAGTATTTACTGCATTTTAAATTTTATATACTCCATATAATTTTAACATCCCTATTATGTGTATCTTAGAAATAATATAAGAACAAATTCAATTTTTTAGATAAAGGATTTATTTTTTAGAAAATGAAATTTTACCACCTTTTGAGGGAGAACCCTTTTTAAATCCAACTAGTACTCACCCGTTCTATTGAAAGACATATTCGATTGCTGGTTTTACTTTTAATAAGATTTTAGTATTTATAAAAGTTTTGAATAATCAATAATGTTGAATAAATTTTAATTAGAATGTAATGGTGTATGATAATGGAATAAGAGTGCATAAAATATAGAGACACCATTTAAATTGATGAAAAAGAAAAAGGATAGATTAAAAGTACAAGAATTTATAAATTTTGAGGGTGGAAATTTGAATTCATTTTCGACTTCAAGAATCACCATAACAGTAATGTGTTCACTGAAATAAAAACTGAAAGATAAATCAATGATAAAACAGTGATTGTAATAATAAAAATGAAACATGTTCAAATGATTTAATTATAAATAAATTGTATGAGTTGGCAGTTTGTGAAAAAATGGAGTGAAACTATTCCTGATGTATATGGAACAATATAGAATAAGGGAGGTGGAAAACATTTCACAAATTCCCGAGAGAGCTTAATCCTTAAAATGAACCTAAGACATCCATATCAAGCCAAACAAATTATAGCCAAAAGACAAATAATGGAAGAATAATTAATATTTATTTCCCAAGAGATACTACACAAAAATGTATCATACCATACAACAACTTTAACATCCTGTGGTCAAACAATTTCAAATGAAAAAACCTTTAGACATTCAACAAAAACCATCAGGACTTACCCAACCTGCCTAGCTGAAAAACAATGCACCTGATCCAAGACGAGGGCAGGCTTCTAGTCATCCTTCTGTGCATCAGTTCCTTTTGTTGTTGTGTGCATCCAGTCCTTTTGTTGTTGTGTGCATCACTTCCTTTTGATGTGGCCTCATATTCTTACTTCTTTTTGTCTTATGCGGAATCACCATCTCTATCCTGCATTCTCTGCTATGTCAGAAGACATGATTTATAAAGGAATGCATGGGAGAAAGGAAAACATGGGAGGAAATTCATAAATTAGTATAGAATAATTAAAATATGACATAAAATGAATCCCAGACTATGATATCAGTATAGATTAATTCATGAAGGCTTTCATGGTAGAAAATTTATTAATCAGTACGGAGTAATTCATCTCCTATGCTCAGCTATGTAACAGAGTAATTTATTTACAAGGGAAACATATTTATTTTAAAAAAATCTTGCATGGTAGAATTTTATCCAATGCTCAGATATAATAGCAACATTTTACTGATTCATTTCCAAATGAAAACATTGCTACTCTCATCTCCCATTCTCAGCTACACATTTTCTATGGGCTTATGTACTGATTCATAAATCTGAAAATTATCCCTTGCTGAGCTGTGAATCAAATGTTTGAAAATTTCATAAATTAAAACATAGTAATTGATTTACAAAGGCATGCATGGGAAAAAATTTATAACAATGTTATTATATCAAAAATATAGTCTTGAGTTTATTTTGTAAAAGCTTTAATGACACGAGAAATGAGTAATGGCCTAACCTATAATAATGTTGTCACTAAGAAATAGTAATGTTGATTTTTTTAATCACGAATTATTGGTGCATAAAAATGAAATAGGAGTGCATAAAAAATACAAAATATTAAAATACATGAAAAAATAAAGGATATATAAAATTCATGTTCCAATGATGTAAATAAACATCCACTGGTCATATTAAAAAACTCTACAGAGTACATAATCCAATTTTAAAAGCTTGTATCACAAGTGTTGTATAGTAAAAGTACAAGAAACTAATAACTAAGAGAAAAGAAAATGATCCACTTATCATGAAATCACCATACGCTCCTCTATTTCTTGATGATTTGTATGTCATCGAAATGCAGTAGTTTAAACCATTTCACATTGAATGCATGAATAAAACCATGCATTAATGTTGACTATATTGAAAGGAACTCTCTTAATAAAAAAGATACAATGTTCATGCTTTTGCATGGAGAAATAAATATTGAATATTCTATAACTCTAAAAACCCAACATATTCTATCAATAAATTCCTCCCCACATATTGATCCCCTACCCCAATTCAATGCAAAATAGTTGATAATAGACAAAGCAGTAGTAGAGGCTCACAAGTGATCATTCCAAATCCGAATTATTCCATAGATTGATGATTTTGATGATTATGGGATATAATATTACCTAGAATTGCGATGAATCCAGGGGAAATGATTCCCATGCATCCAAACCTCTTAAACAATAGAGATTCTCTCATTGTGATCTAGAAGGAATTGCTCCACCACATCTTCTCTGCTCTTACTACCATCTCTTCTCCCTATATTGGCATTCAATGTGTGTAGATAATTATGGTTGGGCCTGATTCTGATCAGTGCACTATTGGGGAACAAATAAAAAATCATCCTGGAAAAAACCTTAAAAATTCAAATCTCTGAATGAGATTTGGGTAAAATATGGCTGTTTTAGGTAATGTTCTTCAGAAGAAATATGGATAAAATTATGCAAACAAAATTATTTTAAAATGCTATTAATGGGGAATAAGGAAATAATTGTTTATGAAATCTTGAATATAGATAGTTTGGAAGAATGTTTACAGATCAAAATGTGAACATAAATGATTAATTATAGAAATCAATGTGCAGTTTTTCTCAAGAATAATTTTATTTTAACAATTTTTTGTTGTGTCCTTCGGAGAGATAGTTTTATCCACAACCAATTTCGTAAAATACTTCATGTCCTTGTTTGTAAAAGGCTGAAAGAATTCGTTTGATTCATTGTTGTAGTGAATCCAATATTTTTGATGTTAGGTCAACCCCAATGTGGATCCTTGCAGCAGTTAGTATGGGGGAATGTGAATTTTGTTGTATACAGTGGATAGTAATATTTAAGAAAATTTACCCTTGTTGAATCAAAATAAAAACATTATATGATATGCGATAGATTTTACCTCTGAAAGCATAAAAACATTTTGAAAATATGATATTTTTTGTTTCATTGGACTAGAAGTAAGAAGCACAATTTTGAATTTAAACTGGGAAAATAGTCTAAACAATAGGGAGGTGAAGGGTGAAAACCTAAATATAAATGGGAAGGATATAACAGCAGGGACAATAGAAATTAAAGCACCATAAAAGGGGATTAATGATCTTTTCATAGAAAAATAGGGAAGTATTCAGTGACCTAAATTGATAATTCCATTAAATGTTTTATGCAATACATGTAATGACCTAACATATAGTCATGGGTGTTTACCACCAAACCATAACATTCCAATTGGTCCTCCATAATTTTTCTTGTGAGGGGTATGTGTTTAAACTCCACATTTATATCCTACATTTCATAATGTAAAACCTAGATCTTTTTTATATTAGGAAAACAGTCAATTGAGGAATAACTTCATCATAAACTGATAATATGGTTAGTTGAGGATGGATTTTAATGAGATTACAGCAGGGTATGTGATTTTTGACACAACTAAGTACATAGGTTGGCCATATTTTAAACAGAGTTGTAAAAATATATATCCATATAATGAAATATATATTAAAAAACCCTCGAAATCTCTCACAGTGGAAGTTAAAATAGATCTTTTGAATTAAATGAATTAGTATAGATAATGGATTTACCTATACATGATTTGGGAATTAGAATACTATATAGTTTGAAATGTATCCCAATTTGAGATGACCATCTTGAACATTAAATTGTTGTAGATCAGTCTGTTTTATCTCTGCATGGTTTAATAAATATTTCTTAATGCCGCCACCCTATCACAAATTTTAAGACAATTAGGTTTGGAGGTTGATATTAGATTCACTTCTAAGATAAATATGTTTCTATATGTCACCAGAATATAAAATTTCCGTAAAAAACCGAATCCATTCATCGTAAAATGAGATGAATGTTTAACAATTAATGTCAGGAGGGTAAATAATTACAATGATATGGTTATTCTGAATTCATTTAAAGTAATTTAGTGTCAAAAATCCAAAAAAATGACATTAGTTAAAATCAACAGGAAAACATCAAATTGATTTTTTATCCTTGGTAGAAACTGTATATATCATGAGCCTTTAGTTTTTTAAAAGGATATCCTATCTTAAAATAATTGAAATAAAATCAGTCTTACCTAAAGATTTTACTTTAATAAATAAGTTGATAACAATAATAGTGACAACTGAAATCGGTGAAGCATAAATGTTTCAATTAACAGTAGCCAATTGAGAAGAATAAATGCAATGTATTTTATAATCAGAGAAAAAATATATATATCACTAAAAAATGTTATATTGTAAGTTCCAATTATGTCAGAAAATTAATAGTCAATGATGATAAAAAACATATACCTGGGTATATGACATCTAAATTTCCAATTATTTGATGTTTTGAAAACGAACGTATCAACTAAATAATATAATAATGTGTTCTTTATATTATAATAAATTACAATAGTCAAAGTAAAAAAAACAAATGTACCTGGTTATGGTCAATATTAATACTAACTTATGCCGATTCACCGCTATAAATTATTGACCCATCCCATATGATGACGGACATTATAAACTGGTTTTATATTATATAATTATTTACTACTTATAATTTATAATTTATATCAATTTTTTGTTAAATATGTCTATATATGTTTAATTAGCCAGGTTGATCTTTCAGGCCAAATCCAAGTAAACTTCACATCAAATAAATACAATGATAAAATGTAACTAGCAAGGATAACATAAAAATAACACGATAATGGATAGTCTACGTTCAGGCCTCAGTTTTGTGCATGTTTTATCAAGCCAGGGCCATCCCGGAAAGTCTGGCCCATTTACATGTCTATTTTTCAGAACATTAAACCAATATGTTGAAACGTCTTATCATCATTCAAAAAAGGGTCAGGAATCATTCAGGACCCAGTTATGTATATGTTTTACCAGGCCAGGCCTAACCCATGTACATGTCTTCTTAGAAAATCATTAGACAAAGGTTGAAAATGCATTGAAATAAAATCATTAGACTATGGTCTTCTTAGCAAAGCATTGAAATAAAATCATAGTCTTACCTGAATTCATTCTTCCACACATAAATAGTCAGATGCTGATAGCAAGGAAATAAAATTATTCCACAAGGGGATGATAAATAAAAAAAGGTTTAACTATAAATGATATTCCTACACTATTAAAGATATTACCTTGGAAGGATTTTCAGATTCATCGTCAGTGGCTGAAGCATTATTATAATATGAGACATTTGATCCAATGATGCCCGGTTGATGAAAACCTATGTATTGTATTGATATAAGAAACTTTATTAAGAAAATAGAAATACTAAAATGTGAAAATTAGAGATAAACTAAATATACTTTGTTTGTATTAGATAATAACAAATATAAAAAAATTGATGGGTTACTAGACCAAAAACGAAGGACTGTTTACAGTAATATTCCCCAGCTCAATAACTTGTAGAATTTTTAATGTACCTGTAACTCAAGAATTCAACCCACAGATTTGGGTTGTAACCATTATAACCAGAATGCATTATTCCATAGATAAATTACCAGACTCTGATAGCAAGGAAAAAAATTAATCCACAAGGGGATGATAAATAAAAAAAGGTTACACAACCAAAGATATGCCTACACTAATAATGATCATACCTTGGAAGGATGTTCAAATGCATCTACAGAGTGTTTGCAACAGAGGTAGTGGAGGAGGAAAATAGCAATGGGGAGAGAATGTAATGAATTTGTAAGAGGTTATTCAGATACTCATCGGTGGAGGTAGATGTTGTGGTAGCAACAGAACCCTAAATATAGTTGGTTTGCCGAAGATAATATCAAATTTGAATGAATTAATGGATTACCAAAGAGAAAACATAGGACAGTTTATATTAATATTTCCCCAGATAAATAACGTGCAAGATTATTAGTGTACCTGCAACTCAAGCCTTCAATACAGAGCTTAGATTTTTAACCATTCTTACCAGAATGCATTCTTCCACACATAAAATCTGATAGGCTTATAGAAAGGGAAAAAATTTATTCCACAAGGTGATGATAAATAACAAAAGGTTTCACTAAAAAATATATTCCTACACTGAGAAAGAGCAAACCTTGAAAGGATTTTCAGATGCATCGTCAGTGCCTACAACATGATTATAATATGATACATTTTATCCAATAATTCCCAATTGAGGAAAACGTATGCATTGTATTGACATAAAAAACGTCATTATGAAAAGACATATACTAAAATGTGAAGAGTATAGATAATGTAAATATAGTGGGTTTTCAGAAGATAATATCTGATGTTGAAGAATTGATGGGTAACCAAAGGGAAAATGAATGAAATTTTCAATCAATATTTCCCCATCTCAATAACTTCCAAGATTATTAATTTACCTACAACTCAAGACTTCAATCCTAAGATTAGGGTTGTAACCATTGTTTTTGGAAATTTCATCATAGTATAATCCATTATAATTGTCAATACATGGTATAAAAAGAGATTCATGTATCAAAACATATACAATGCAGAGTATTTTTATTTTTCATGTACATAAAAAATATTGAACTTATACACTGCCAAACAATATATTTAATAGTTCAAAAAATTTAATTCATTTAGTTGACAAATAGTTTAAAACATACAAAACACATAACATGATTTTTTTCCATGATTGAAATAAATCATTCATTGAAAGGCTTACTTTATCAGCTCAGTTTCCACAATCAGATGATAAATAACAAAAGTTTTCACTACACAAGATATGCCTACACTAATAAAGAGCTTACCATGGAAGGATTTTAAGATGCATCATCATTTCCTACAACATGATTATAAATAGTGAAATTTGTTTTAGTTGAAATAATTAATAATCACTAATAATGGAAAAAAACAAAAGAAGACATAAATTGGGTACAATTTTTACAGGAAATAGACATTTTTAACCATAAATCGTGAAATATGTTTTTGTCAAAAAAAACTTAATAACAATAGGCATAATTAGTTTAATTGGAAAGATACATAGTAATTTAGAATATTTTAATTATCATATAATGGAAACAGACATCATAATTTAGATAATGAATAATATGTTTTAATGGAAACAAACATGAAAACTAAAAAAATAAAGAAAATTGTTTGACTAAAAAAATAGTGATGAAAAAATTACAGGAAACTATCATTACATATCAGAACCTGGATTATCTGTTTTAATGTATATAAATTTCCCATCATGGAAATTGATTTTATGATTTTATAATTTCATTAAATTTCATTAGTAAACTATAGTATAATTAAACATAATAGTGGAGAAATTATTTTTAACAGGCCATTTGAAACATAAAAATCGAAGATAATGTGTTTCCAAAATGGATAAGTACATCAAGACAAACAATTAGTTGACTTTATCTATTTATTTCATTATGTTGTACCTTATCTGAATAGGAAGACCAGTGGCATCAACTATTGGTGGTGTAGAGTCACCAGTTATTGAAACATTGTGTTTGATAGTATCATCAGTATCGAATCCAGTCAACAGATATCTATACAAGTATACGAAACTATCAAGTAAAATAAAATAAAATGACCAACAACCCAATTGATAACCTCTATTTGAAAATAAAATTCTATTTATAATAGTTCCTTAGTAATAGTAATGTTTTTTAATTTGTAACCCGAAATTATTGGTACATAGAAATGTAATAGGAGTGGATAAATTATGAAGGCAAAAATTAAATATTTAAACAAAGGATATAAGAAAACTTTTTCCTACCTTTGGTGGGTGATTGAAAATCATTTCCAAATTCACTAAAGATATTATTTTTGGACATTGGGTGTTATCACCTGTGCTTTTCTTCACCACACGCCATTACAGGCTTCATCCATCTAAAAAAGTAAATAGGCTCCATAGATAGAGTAATGCGTGTAGTGTAATTTGAACTGAAAGACTAATACGTGGTAAGTGTGGTTATTATAAAAAAAATTTGAAGTGCAAGAAGGATTAATGTGAATAAATAATGTTAAAACCCAATCTTTTATTGTACAATAATTTATGAACTACATGTTAGTATATGTTTAGCTAAATTATTTTTGTGAAGTCTTTGATGAAGAATGTTTGTTTGCAATATTTGTTTAGCATCATTGTCAAGAAAATTCACTCTGTAGATAAAAATAAAATTATATAAATTAAAACGTAATGAATATTTAAATATGAAAATCCAATATGAAAATAAAACTGAAGACTGTAGTAGTAATAAAATTTAATATTCTCGAAACGCACAGTATACAGATCATAGGAGTGAAAAGTCCCAAGAGAGGACATAACAGTTTAATGGGCCTAAAATGAATCATAATATAGAATATGTCAGTAAAGTGATATTAATTTTTTGGGAAAAAATTTAAAAAAATTGAATGATATGGTACCCAGATATAATTAACTCCACTTCTTAATATTGAGGACCCACTGGTTTGATCATTCTGTATAGTAATAAAGGAAACTGAAATGTTTTATTATTTTATGCTTTCAATGGAAATAAGTAAGAATAATACACTTAGCTAATTGTGTTCTAAGGTGTCAATAAATATGTTGATGTAGTTGCCATTTTTATTGATAAAAACCACATTGTAGCAGTGATTTCTAGAAGAATGATACGGTTCTGAACCATCTATTTTCCATCCCAAAACTCTTTCTTCAACGTGAACTCATTTTATGAAGTCAATAGAATTCACACATAAAAAAATGAAAAAAATAAAATATCCACTAAGTCTACATCATAAAAAACGAATCAATAATTATAGTATGAATTTTCATTTAAAACAGTTTTATAACAATGATAGTTGTGACACACAGTGGAATCATATACCAACTTTATCTGAAACAACAATTTCCAATGAAATAAGTTATTCTTCGATGAAAACACATATCATGAATTTAAAAAAATCATTGATAGTGCATGAATTCTGTACTGAATGGAATAGGTTAATCTTATTGGACTATGCAGTAGACTTTGATGTGATGAGGAAATCATGAAAAACCCTCCTAATAATGATTGTTGATTATAGAATGTACAAAAAGATGTATGGTAGGGGGGATAGAGTATCAAAATAGTATAACTCAAGTAAAATTGTCTCATTACAACTGGTTTAACTCCAAATAATTAATAATGGAAAAAACAGTGTAAATATCATTGACATTAGGAGAATATACCTGCTCTGAAATTTTAGATTTGTAATATCTATGAATAAACTGTCGTCGATGGGAAGGGATTCATGAAGAATGTGGTGGGATTCATCCAGAATAGTGTATGGTGATGTAGAATTTGGAATGGATTGCGCTAGGGGAACCAATGTATAATGATACCATAGTGAAAATTACATTTCAGTTCGGTGAATTATTGTAGGGAGGAATCATCTTTCACCTAAAACCCATGATTTATGGTAGAAACTTTTCAATAAGGAGTTCAAATATTTAACCAATTATTGTCCCGAAAATACAATAGTTGAATCTCAATTGCAAGCCGATGTAAGTGTTAGATGGAGGAGGTCACTGTGCATGAAGCTAAAGTTGTAGTCATAGAACATGTCACGGGATTCGAAATTTAGAGATAACCAGACAATGGTAGTAGTGCGAGTAGAATTTGGTGGCCGAAGATGATGAACAAATTGGAGGTGACGAATCTTGTATTCAGATTTAGTGTAAACCATAGGACAGTGATTGGGAACCCCCAAGTGGTACAGGAGATGATGCAGAATGAAATGAGTCGCATGGAAATGGGGTAAATGGATGTGTGGTGGAAATACTGGAGGGAACCGTAGAGGACTAAAAAAATAGGGGATGTAGGCATCCAGAACTGTGCGAGAGAGGCAGCAGCCGATAGAGGATGTAGAGGCAGAGGCGAAGAAGATTTCTTCTATAACCCTAATTATTGTGGATGGAATTCCCATGTGGGGTACGCACTTCCTGATAACTTTAGCGAGAGCGGGAGCAGCGAAAGGATGAGATATGCGTGGAGTAGCGACGTGGAGTAGTGGATGAAGGACAAGTATGGGAAAAATGATGTGGATGAACACGACTCTGACACGTGGAAGATAGAAAGACAGGATTAGTATATATAGAATATAATTTACATTTTTATATATTAAATTTGAAAAAAAAACTTCTTCTTTAGAATCGAGAGATAAAAATTTAGTTTTGATAAATTTTTGGTATTTTTCTAATACCTTTCATATTTTGGTGAATAGTGAGAAATACTAAATTTTAATCAAAAAATTTTTTTTAATCAAAATAATTTATAGTGTTAAATTATGCATTTGATTGGTTTTGAATTATAATTAGATTATATTTTTATCATTTAATACAATTTAGGTCATTATAATTAATTTCACTTTGAAATTGGAAATAAACAAGTGTCAATATTTTGATAGATATTGTTGCTTAAAAACACGCTATTTGTTTTGACAACCGAAATTAATTTTTAATTAATTAATGAAAAATATTTTTTATGAATTTGGTAAAATAGACCTCCTTTTTGAATTCGTAATATCAAATATATATTAGGCTGAATTTTTGGTATTTTTCTGAGAAACATTAATTTTGGATGAATAGTAAATAACATTAAGTTTTTGGTTAAAACTGACTTTTTATTTATAAAATTATTTATTTTATTTAAATTTATTTTAGGTCTAAATTGAGACATAGTACTTATATATATTCAAAATAATTCATTGGAGTCATTTTATAATTTGTTTAGATATATAAAAATTTTATTGAACTTTTTACTGTCTTTTACCCACCTCCTAGGAAGATTTGCAAATTTGCATAAAAGTTAATTTTACTGCTTCTGTGAGTTGAATTTAAAAAATCAGAGAGATATGGTTAACCTCCTTAAGTAAAATTTGGTTCAATAAGATTAAAATAATATTTGGTGAATAGTAACCTTTCACTTTTATTTACCGCTGTTAAAGGTAAATAAGGTAATTCAAGGTAAAAAGAATATTGAAATAAATCAAAATTACCTTAACACATGTCCTAACATTATTTTATGAGTAATGGAAAAACATGATAATCCATGTGTCGATTTTAGGACCCCATGGAGCCACTTATGAATGATAATGAAACTTTAGATTAATTAATTTAATGTAATGGAAAAATTGGCAAAAACAAAAATCTTCTATTAATTAATTTTTATATGTTGTTATATAAGTACAATTTTTGACTATAAATATTCATTGAAAATATAAATAGATTTCCTAAATCATGGTATTTTTTTATAATTTTTAGACATCTAATAAATTCAACTATTTATGACACATTAATGATGCAGTATTTACCTCATTAATAAATGATTTAAATAAATTAGAAAATACATATTAAATTAATAACCAAAACATGTGCAATTCTTATTGGATGATTTTATTTCAACCATGAGTCATCTTATCTTCGAACCTAATGATTTTTGGTCCTTTAGAAACTGAATATCATTATATAATAAAATAATATTTTCACACTTTCCTAAAGAGCCCCCCCCCTTATAAAAGGAGACCACATCTAACCAGTTTGTCACTCCTCTCAAGTATTTAGGATCATACAAACTTTGTCAAATTAAGCTCCCTACATCCTTATCCTCCCCCTAAAAGCCTTACCTTATACATAAGGAACTTCAAAAGTCCTTTTGGTTCAAACCAAAGGAAGTTACCCAAATTAAAGGTAACAATTTATCTTAACTTTTTTTCCTTTTTTACTTCCCCAACCCCTAAACTCTTTTTATTACTTTCTTTTATAAAAACAACAATATCCTAAATTTACTAGAATTTTTTTATAAGAAGGATTAATAATACACTTAGACACACCTCTATCTAATTGGTGAAAAACATAATGTTTCTGTGGATCGAAAACTAATGCCTCCTAATACAATGATTTTTCAATTACCTCCTACCACCTCCCATGGTGTCCATTATGATGGAACTGTATTTATATATGATATATATTTTGTTTTTTTTTCATTATTCTATATTTTTCCTTCATATCATACCTTAATGGTTTCCATTATGGGTAAATTCAATAATTTCATTTGAGGAAGTGCGGACTACCGCCCCCTCAAAGTAATATGACTCGTTAATACCATATGTGGGACATATAATGGATGGAGTTAATGATATTATATATGATATTATATATGATATTATACTGGAATTATAATATACCTAAGTATCATTATTTTTTAATTCCATTAAAATAATAAAGGGAAATGAAAGTGGCATTCATACATACATATGGCTTACCATCTCCATGAACGATGTTTTTTCATTTCTTACCCCAAAATGATATGTATTGTTATAAATACATGTATATACTGGATATATATGATATATATGATATCTAAATCATGAATATCATTTTTTATATAATGAACATTTAACCATGTGAACAACATGTAACTATAAGGTGTTCATTTTTTACTCTAGTGCCAAATATCGACAAAAGGAACGTTATTATCTTAAATGATTAAATAGAGTTTATAACACGGAAATAAGGGATATAAAAGGAATAATAAACTTGAAAAAGGATCTTTATCAAGTAGAAAATATCTTTTTTTTGTTATTCAGGATATTAAATAATGAACGGGTCATGTAAGACACGGGGTAAGGGGTTTTTTATCTCACATTTAATTCTGTGAGATTTCCATTGTTCACCACTTATTTATTGCATGTGGTATATTGTGTACTACCATTTGATATATATTATCACGATTCTCATTATATTCATGATATTTTTTGATTCATTTTTTTTGTTATTGACTATTGTTCATACAACTCGATTGATTACAGCGAGGTAAGGGATAATTTAAGAATCTCTTTATTATCCGAGGTTGTTTTTACGTAAGTATCTACTGGGAACTCTTTATCATCCACATCCATGTTTCATAAAAATGTATTTCAAAAAAATTACTACTATTTTATAGTCTATGGGTTAAAGTCATTTATAACCTTTTTTACTTTTACAAGATGTTTAAAAGGAATATTTCAGACATTTTCCAAAGAGGGTCCTTTATAACCTTTTCGACAAAATGAAGGTAAGAATGTTTTTTTAACTAATACGGTGGGTGCGGCTATTTTCAGCCGTTATAACATCATCAAATCTTCCCTTACAAGCTTATAAGAATATTTTTAAAATAAATATTTTTATTATATATATGTTACTCTTAAATGATTTCATAATAGAAAGAGATATTTCTCTAAAAATGGTTTTGATTTCATCTATGTCAACATCCTTTGATGGATTTTATGTTTATTTGAAGTTAATTTATTATGATACAAAACATTTATATTTTATTGAAAGTTTTGTGATATGTTTGACTATGGATATGCTATTCATATTCCATTCATGGTTTATAGTTAATGTATTGAAATTTCTTATGCCGGTTTTTATAGGAATGCTTATGTTATATTTCAACCTCTTCATAAGATTAATGCGTTGGACTTGTATGTTCCGGGTTGGGGACTGGTAAATGTAATCCCTCCAGGATGGGGTCTAACTACAAATGACCCTCTGGGTAAAATTCCTGTTACAAAGGATCTCAGGGTTGGAGTCCGGTTACAGAAGCTCAATAGGTTGGAGTCCGGTTACAGAGGATCTCCAGGATGGAGTTTGGTTACAAAGGCTCTCCGGGTTTGGGTCTGGTTACAGTTAGCCCCTATGTCCTGGCACAAGTCCTTGACATAGAAATTAATGTCTGGTACTATACATTCCCTCATTAAGAAAATAATATTGACGGTTCATGTGGTCATTCGATTAGTAGAATACCCATGATTATGTTTTATTATGGAATTATTTACTCAGCTCATATTCCTTCCATAACAGAATTCATGTTTATTATTGGTAAAGGAATGTGGTTTCAATTATTCACCATGCTTAATATCTATGTTATCTTCTTCTGTATTTCTCACCCTTACTGAGCGTTTGAGCTCACCCCTTTCTGTGTTTTATTTTTCCCAAGATTCCATGAAATGTATTGTGATTGATATGCAGGGTTAAGTTAAGGGAATAATGTCATTCAGAAATGATAATTTATGTTCTTTTGTATGTTATAAAGTGTAATGTAACATTCATGTATGTAATCTATTTTCCAATACTTTTAAATGGATTGGTATTTTGAGACATGATTCCTTATAATCATGAAAATGTACTAATATAATGCACTGACTCTGGGTAACTAGGGTCGGGGCATTACAAGAAAGCCCTGATCTTACTCAAGTGTGGGAATCCAAAATAGGTCTTTTAAAGGAAAAGGATAAAGAGTTCCTCAAAAACAATTCTCTTTATTTATTGGGTTGCTCGGAACCTCAGGAAGAATAGGAGTGTATTGAGAATATAGGGAGGACATTTGAGTTTAAGATTACTCATGAGGAAGTCAATAAGATAATTACTTCTTTCATGTAGGAAGGTTCTTGTTGTAAGTGGTGGGACTCAGTGCTGTAACATGGAATTCATGATCATATGGGTTGGAAATGAATTAAGGCAGTTTTCAACTCATAGTATTGTATTGTTATTCCATCATTCACATGATGTTGAGATTTTATGGGGAATATATATGGTGACTTTTCAATTATGGAGTATGATAACTATATTACTGAGTTAGTTTAGTATGCACCTTAGGTAATTTATAATTTGTAGATGAAGACTCTGATGTTTGAAATAGGGTTTCATCAAAAAATATTATCTTAGTTCTTCATGATTAAGATGAAAATCTATGATAAGGATGTTGATCATTCTATGATGATGTATATTGATCATGGAATTAGGACAAGTTTTATGGAACTATTTCAGCTAGGGGTAGTGGAAGGTTGTTAGAGAAGAAGAGGTAGTGTGATAAACATGTGATGAAGGGGGAGGGTAGTTCAGACTATCCTTCCCGGTTGAATTTATCTGTGACTTTTGATGCTAGGATAGTCTTCTGACATTAGTGTGGGAAGGTATGGGACATGAGAACTATGTGTTTCACTATAACAAAAAAGTTTCACTGGTGTTGAGTTATGGTTAGGTTTCGGTGATTTTACAAAGTGCCACACCCATATCATAGTGGTGTAGTATCTATGGATTGGAAGTGGATAACTAATAAATCAGAAACATCCAGGACAACACATTCTCAGTTTAGTGGCCTGTGTTTCAAGGATGCATCATCCTTTGGGAAGAGTCAGTTTAGGGAAGAGCCATAGGGTAGTGTTCTTCCTCATGTTCAGGCTGAGATGAGGCATCATCATGAGGTGTATTGAGCACCAGTGGAATCATATGCATGGCCTATGACATTTTAGGGTACCATTCTTATTGAATCATATTTATATGTTGTAATGTTTTATATTGGTGCTTATATTTCTTTTATTTCTTCCCATCTTGTGGGTGTGTTAAAAGATACCAACTGATTGTATGTCTTATACATTAGAATTGGTAATGGTGCTTGGAAGGAATCTAATGAAGAGTTTTAGGTGTCCATCTTGTGCATTCACCAAGACAGTGGTAAATTTGGAATGATATTTCCCTTTTTATAGATGCATCGCGTCAATGTGAACATGGGTATGGATTGGATTGTTCATTTTTTTAGCACACATGGATTATTATATGCGGTGAGTGATAATTTTGACACATGATTGTACTAACCATGTTTTTAAAGTTAAATGGGATCCTCGGTCGGGAGGTGATAGACCTCAACATTAAAAATTGTAAAATCTCATTTTTTATATCATAATGATCACATTAGAGTATGATGTTATTGCACATGAGGGTGGACTACCTCTTGTGGTGGATTTCTTTCCATAGTTTATTTCTAAATAAATTCTCAGGTTTTACTCAAGAGTGGGATGTGTCATTCTCCATTTATTTGGTGGTATTAACATAACTGATATATTATCCATCATACCATATGGATCCCATGGAGTTGAAGAAATTAATGGAATTACTGGGAAATTTGGAATCCAAAGGATTCATTCGCTTGAGAGTCTCACCATGGGTTAGCCTCAGTTCAATTTGAAAAAAACAAGGATGAATCTATATGGTTATATATTGATTACCAAAATATGAATAAGTTTTTATTAATATCATGTATCAAATACCTTATATTGATGATATTTTTTACTATTTCATGTTAGAAATGTGGGTTTCCACAATTTAATTTCATTTTGGATGTCATCAAGTAAGATTTAGAGATGCAGGTGTTACAAAAACTACTTTCCAAAGTAGGTATAACCATTTTTATACATTGTTATTCCTTTGGTAATGTTTAATTATATAGTGATATTAATAGATCTTATTAATATGGTGTTCCATAAATTTTCCCACTCATTTTTTGTTCTATTCATATATGACAACCTGGCTTATTCAGAGACTAAGGAGGATCATAAGGGCAGTTGAGGATTATTCTAGGAAACCATCAAGAACATCATATATATGTGAAGCTATCTAAGTTGACCATATACTATATGGAGGAATTTTTTTTGGTCTATGTGATCTTTTAATAATGGGTTTCAGTGGACCTAGACATGATTAGTGTGTTTATGTCTTCGGAAAATCCAAATAATGTTATTTAGATCATAATATTTGTTGTCCTAGAAATATAAAATAGGTGATTTTTTTTATTTATCTTGACTTTCATCATCAAGCATAACACTTACCTAGAATAGGCTAATGTTAGAATAAATCATAGAGTGGAAGGCATCCTTTGAGGATTTTAAGTGGTGACTTACCACATACCATTTTTGATATTTCTAGAATCTTGAAATGGATATGTGGCCTATTTTATAAGTTTAGGTATGGGTCATGGGTGTGTTCTGATGAAGGATGAGAATGTGGTGACTTAAGGTTCTCACTAACTCTGACCACATTGAAAGAATTGACCAACCCATGACCTAGAGTTATCAATATGTATGAATTCCAAAAATTAAGCAATCCTTATCTTTTTGGGGAGAGTTTTTTTCTTTATTTTTATCATAAGAAGAATGAAGAAATTTTACCCTTGAAGGACGTGAACATGAGGCATCGTCATTGGGTTGGGTACCATTAGGGTTTCTATTTTGATATAGTCAAAAATCCAAGAAAATGAAATTTATGGGAATATTACTTGAGCTGGAAATATCCAGTGTAAACATAAAAAAGGTATTGTATGAGTGGAAATTGATAGAGAACTTTACTTTGATGTATCCGGGGAACAAGGGTCATAGTGAAGGCATGATCTTTTAAATTTTTTAGATAAAACCTTTTCTTACAGGTTTGATTAATTATTAGTATTTGAGTGATGGGGTATGGAATCATTCTATGCCGTTTCTTTGTTGTGGGTATGTTCCTTAAGAATGGTCATTGTATCATGAGGGAGGATTGGAAATTTGAGGTCACATTGTGGTTCCATTTTCAATGATGAAAGTGTTGATTCATCATATCCACAGGTCGCAATGGGATGTTCGTCCTGGTTCTACAAAGATGAACCATGACATGCATAAGAAATAATGGTTCCCGGGTTAGGGGAAGAATGATTTCGACTTTTTATCGTTGTTTTATTGGTGTTGGACGGATAAAGAAGAGAACCAAAGTACCATTAGTTTTAATCATTCTCTCCCAATTACTATAAGTATATGGGACAACATATCCATGTAAATTTTGATCATAATTCATCATACACCATGGTAGTGGGATTCCATTTGGGTAGTGATTAATGTTTTGGACAAATCAACCCATTTCATTCCAATCAGGGATTCGACCAAGGTGGAAGAGTTCAGTTAGTCATATGTTTATAGGATTTTGGTTATTGATGACGTTTTATATGAAATTATTTCAATAAGGGACCCCCAATTGTAACTCATAGGTTGGTTATGGTCTTTATGTAACATCCGAAGATTCCACGGTACATTTCACTTTGAATAATGCAATATCTTGCATTGTACACAACTTCGAGATTCTAACACACCATGACCAATAAAATTAGCCATTGTGAATAGTAATACCCACTTTTTGAAATTTTATAAATTCTATCATTCTAAATGGACTTCATTTTTGGATTCAAAATATCGAGATTAGCTTAGGGTGATTTTTTTCGCTTTTCGGATAACTTTTATATTTTCTGAATAGTGAAAAATAATAAATTTTAATTAAAAACAACTTTTTAATCAAAATTATTTATAGTGTTAAATTATAATTTTGAGTGGTTTAAAAGTATAATTAGATTATATTTTTACCTTTTAATCTAAATTTGGTCATTGGATGTAATTTCACATTTAACCAGTACATAAAAAAGTGTCAATCTTTTGAGAATTACTATTTCATTAAAACACGCTTTTTGTTTTGACAGTGGAAATTAATTTTCAATTAATTTCTACCTATTTTTTGTTTTGAATTTATAAAAATGGATTCCTTATTTTAAAGTCATTAGTTCCAAATTGTGTAAATAGGTAAAAAAAATTTAGACTTTTTAAATATTTACTTCTATAAATATTTTATTTACCATGAGTAAAGGGTAAATATAATAAATAAGGGTAAAATATAGTATTATAATAATATTAAATTACCTTAAAATGTGTTATAATTTTATTGAATGATATATATATTACCATGTTCATCCTTTGACCTAATTGGGGACCCCAGGGAGCCACATGGGAGTAATAATGACACTTTATATTAATTAATTTTAAGTAAAGGCAAAAATAGAATAAACAAATATTTGTTAGTAATTAAATTTTTACATGTGGTAATTTAAATTTTCCTTTCAACAATAAATATTATTTGGAAATAAATAAATATTTCCTATATCATGAAATTTTTTATATATTTTTTGACATTATTTAAATTAAATTATTTATGACACAATAATGGTTCAATATTTACCTCATTACTAAATGATTAAAATAAATTATATTATAAATATTAAAAAAATAACCAAAACCTGTCCAATTATTATTGGATTATTTAATTATTAACATGAGTCATCATAAATTTGATTTTAATTATTATTTGACCTTTTGAAACCGAATATGAGTTTATAATAAAATAGTTGATTCAAACGATCTTAAAGAGCCCCTCCTCTCCCCTATAAAAAGCCCTCAATTCCTACTCATTTCTCACACTTATCAAGCCTTTGGATCATAAAAACCCTGACCAAATATCCCCCCAACATACCTCAATTCATTATATAGGCGTTAATTTAGCCAGAATACCATCCTATGGAGCCCTTTTGATCAAATCAAATGAAAGAACTCGAAGAAGAGGAAATAATTTCACCACCCTCTTCCAAGTTCATTTCTTCTTTCACTTAATCATTCTATGTTGTTTTAATTATAAAATAATATCTATAGTATATTCTATATACTGTGATGTTATTATAAATATGGTAAAACCATATTCATTATTCTATCTATACTATTAGTGACATGTCACCATACGTGCGTACGTACGGCTTACCATCTCCTTGTTGTGGTGTAGTTGTTATTAAAATACACTATTATTTGGATGGGTATAATAATGATGTATAATTTATGTAAATAATAAATATAACATGTTAATTATTCTATATATATGATATAACATTAATTTACCTACATTTTTAAATCAAAATAATGATATTGTCACTCATGAATACGTACAGATTACCGTCTCCACGAACGTGATAAAATTTATTTCCCCATCATAACCATTCAAGAATAATTTTCATTTGCTTATTAAAAATTATTATTAAGAACATAAAAACATTCTTGATATGAAACAAATACATCCTATCCATAAATAATAAAAATTATGTATCAAAACATATAAAGGAAAATGAATCAGTTAACACCCGAAACGATCATACTACTGAAATATCATTATCAATGCAATATTAGAAGATCATATATTATATCTTATTAAGGTATATGGTTACTGTATAATTTAATAACAATGATTTCACCATTATTAAGGATGTTAACCTTCCCTCGACCAAGGAAAAGAACAATGTAATGGTTAATTTCACAATTTCTTTATTATCCGAGGTTGTTTTTATTTATGTATCTACTACGACCTCTTTATCATCCACATCCATGTTTCTTAAAAATGTATTTCAAAACATCTTTTTATTTACGTGATAATGGGTTAAATTAATTTATACCCTTATTTGAACTTATATATTTTGAAAGGAATCTTTTTGTCATTTTCCAAACAAGGTACTTTATGACCTTTTCGACAAAATTAAGGTAAGAATTTATTTTTTTTAACTTATACGGTGGGTGTGGTTATTCTCTGCCGTTATAACATCGTCAAAGCTTCCATTACAAGATTATAAGAATATTTTCAAATTAAATGTGTTTCTTTAATAATTATGTAACATTAAATGATTTCAAAAAAAAAATAAAGAGATATTTCTATCAAATAGTTTTGATTTTATCTATGTCAAAATCCATTGATGGATTTTATCCTTGTTTGAAGTCTATCAATTATGATACAAATCATCCATATTTTATTGAATCTTTCGTGATATGTCTGACTATGTATGTGACCATTCATGGTTTATGGTTAAAGTATTCACATTTTTTATGGTAGTTTTAATACGAATGTTTATGTTATATTTCGACCATTTTATATGAGAAATATATTGGACTTAGTATGTTATAGGTGGATCCCGATATAGCTCCTCTATTCATCGGTAGGTCTCATGGGACAATTAGACATGGAATTGTCCAAGGCCTTTCCCAATTTGATATATGATTTTTGTCACGACCCGACCTCGGGGCCCGTGCCGTGACTACCCCAAGCCCACCTTCCATAGGCCAGGGGCTGGCGACTAGCACCAAGGCGTATAATCCCGGTAAACAGGGAAGGCATTTCCTTTATAAGTAACAACCACCACAGAGTAACAAGTGGAAGTAAAGCAGTACACAAAACTAGAACAACTGTGCCGAAGTAAAGGGGCCGGAAATACAAGCCCAACTGTAAAGTAAAGTAAAACTCGAAAGGGAAAACAGTAACTGAAAGTACAAGCGGCTCCTGGGACGTCCTCCTCGATTCCTACCTGAAGGGTAGGTACAGATGGCTCAGCTCCTGGATCGTCCACCACGGATCCTACCTGAAGGGTAGGTACAGATAGCTCCACAACTCCTCGGGTCCAACTGTCCGCTCCGAGCACGTCCCGCTCAGTGGTCCTCCTCCGGGTACCGACCTACTCCGTAAGCCTCAACCGCTGTCAGCGCTGTCCGTCGTCTGCAACCAACACAACGAAGTGCGGGCATAGCCCGTGCAGGGGTGAGTATAAGATACTCAGTAGGGACCCCGAGACCCCCCGAAGGTCTCCTGAAATCCACAAAGGATAAACCACATGAAGGATACAATCACTAAGTAACATCCAGTATTGATTAGGTATATGCCCATACATATACCTATGTCACCAATTTCCGTTCGGCTCCAACACCGAGCCCAAGAACAACCCAATCCACAAAGAAGAGTAAACAGTAAAATCCACATAGGATAACAGTACAAGTCCACACGGTTTATAACAAGTTTATGAAATCAATGGATAACCATTACCCAGGTATATGCCCATACATATACCTAAGTTATCAAGCGACCCATCTCAATCATGAGGAAACACAAAGATCATTGACTCAGCTCAAACCAGGATTTTCATTATCAAAACCGTAGCTGCTGAAGAGCCCCGTCTCTGAAGTGTGCAGTAGTCCTGTCACGACTCCGAGGTACTGCTCACTAACCTATGACTGCTGAGGTACTCCTCCTGTCGAGTACTGCGGGTCTGCTGCCAACTACTGGGCGCTCCGTCCGCTGAGGGTCTGCTGCCAACTACTGGGCGCTCACCCAAATAGCCTACTGAGGTACTCCTCCTGTCGAGTACCGCGGGTTTGCTGCCAACTACCAGGCGCTCCGTCCGCCGTTGGTCTGCCGCCAAATACCGGGCGCTCCGTCCACTGGGCTAGTCGACTCACTCCAAGTCGAGTCGGTCAAGCAGTCGTCAGGTCTCAGCCGGCTGCACGGTCTCCGTACTCTGCACGCTCGTCTCCGGGAGGGTCCTCTCCACGAGCTACTGGTCGATACTCCAAGTATCACAAGTCCTGCAAAGAAGTGCCACAAATGTCCGCTTCGTCAAAGGAGTCTCAACGCAACAGACGGCGTGTCAATCGGACGCCCGGTCTGTGAGTTATTAGCCTTTTCGTCCCGAGGGCCCGGTTGGTTTCGTGAGCGAACCCAACCCGGCCATATCACAACTGTACCCTGAACTTCCGTAGGGCATTCTCAAAGGGACCGTTACTCAACGTAATCACCAATGCCGCTGACGGTTCGTCAAACGGACGTCCTGTCTGAAAGATATCAGCTTTTCCGTTCCAGGGGCCGGTGGGATTTCGGATACGATCCAACCCGTCCATACTCCAACTGTATCCAAAACTCGGGCGGAGTATGTCAAAAGTTCAGTCTCATCAAGAGGAAGTTATCGCGACAGACGGCGCGTCAATCGGACGCCCGGTCTGTGAGTTATTGGCTTTTTCGTTCCAGGGGTCCGGTTGGTTTCGTGTACGAACCAACCCGACCGTACTCCGTCGGCACCCAAACCTCGAGCGGAGTAAGCCAAAAGATCCGTCCCACTTAGAGGATTCCATCAAAGTCGACGGCACGTCAATCGGACGTCCGGAGCTCAAGATATGAGCGTTTCCGCTCCGAGGGCCCGGTTGGTTTCGTGAACGAACCAACCCGGCCGTACTCCACCTGCATCCAAACCTCGGGCGGAGTATGCCAAAAGAACCGGCTCACTGAGAGGAACACAACAAAGCTGACAGCACGTCAATCGGACGTTCGTAGCTTAAGATATGAGCGTTTCCACTCCGAAGGCCCGGTTGGTTTCGTGAACGAACCAACCCGGCCGAACTCAAAGTATTCCGAAACCCTGAGTGCGATATACCAAAACGACCGTCTCGATCCCAGGATCCCGTTGCCGCAGACAGTTCGTCATTCGGAGGTCTGTGGCTCATGTTACGGGCAAATAACCGTTCTGGTTCGAGAAGGAAGGGGTCCGGGCCGACCCGGCCCGAACCGGCCCGGCCCGACCCGGCCGGTTCGGCCGGCGGCGCGCGGGGCGCGCGGCGGCGCGCAGCGGCGCGAGGCGGTGCGCTGGGGCGGCGCGGCGGTGCGCCGGGGCGGCGCGGCGGTGCGCTGGGGCGGCGCGGCGGTGCGCTGGGGCGGCGCGGCGGGGCGCTGCGGCGGTGCGCTGGGGCGGCGCGGCGGCGCGCTCGGCGCGCAGGCAGCGCGCGGGCGAGACCCCCACCCCCCCCCCCCCCCCCCCCGTTTTTCCCCCTGGCGGTGCGGCACGTGCCGCGCCGGTTTCAAAACAAAACCGCCCCCTCACATGAGGGGGCCTGCTGGACGACACGGGGGGCTTTGCCCCCCACAAGGAAACCGCCCCCTCATTAAGAGGGGGGGGGGGTTTGATGAACCGGCCAGGGGATTTATTCCCCCGGTTTTCTACCATCCGGCCGGCCAGCTGGCCGGCCGGTTTTCACCAACGGGACCGGAAATTCCGGTCCCGCCTTCGGCTTCCGACGCCGGCGGCCCGGCCTCCGGTCTTCATATCCCGCCGCGGCCCGGAACCGGCCGCGGTCTCCTCGTCCCGCCGCGGCCCGGAACCGGCCGCGGTGTTCGTCGTCCGGCGCGGTGCGACGGCACCGCGCCCCTTCGCCGCGCATTTGATTCCCTTCGACGCGGCGCGACGGCGTCACGTTCTTTATGATTCTTCCATGGCGCGGCGCGACGGCGTTGCGCAAAAAGGATTGGCGAATATCCGCGTGGTGCGACGGCACCACGCCACCTTGATTCATCCACCCGCAAGCTATTCAAAAAGGACGATGGAGGGGGTTCGGCCGTGTTCGTGCGGTCCGGCCCCCTCACGTTAAAATAATATCACTTATATATTCAATCCTCACGTTAGTCATGCGAACCACGAGCAAGAATAAAATAAGTTAACAATAAACAACAACCCCTACCTTGGTATAAGGTTCGAAGATTGTCAACGTTTCACGGAAGACGACGTCGCGGAGGTCGGGCGTCGCGGTAGCCGTTCGTCAAATCCGATGACGAAGGAATGCGTCTGAAGAGACACGTCGTTGGCGAAACCTCGTACGCCGACGAAGGCTTTCCGAGGAAGAAGCAGTGTTCTCTCTCGTTGACACGGAAGACGAAGAAGAGCGGAGCGGCGTTCTTCGTCGGAACTTGAGCGTTCTTCGTCAAGTCTTGAGGAAAGTCAAATAAAAAGAAAACAATGAACTCAAGAACCCCTACCTCGATAGTCGCACGTTGACGTAGTCGCGGAATATTGGTGTCGATTCCTTTGACGTCGGAGGAAGAGTCGTTGTCGATGGCGTTCGTCGCGGAAAACCGTCGCGGAAGAGATGACGCAGAAGAAGTACGTCGCGTCGCGGATACGGCGTCGCGGATGGACCGTGTTCTTCGGCGGAGAAGTTCTTCGTTGAAGAACGGCGTTCTTTTCGTTCTTCGTTGAGTTTGAAGAAGATGAAGAAGACTTCCCTACTCTCTCAAGGAGATAAAATTCTAACAAAATAAAATAAGACTCTTTCTTATTTTATTCACACAACTCAGCCTCTTTGAATTTCAAAGGTTTGAAATTCAATAACCACACACAACTCACCTCATTAACTCATTACATTAATTAATTCTAGAGTTGTCAAAAATTAAAAGAAGAGATAAGTTGTCAAG
This sequence comes from Viscum album, assembly GCA_963277665.1. Lineage (NCBI taxonomy): Eukaryota > Viridiplantae > Streptophyta > Magnoliopsida > Santalales > Viscaceae > Viscum > Viscum album. The sequence continues at coordinate 552,585,561 of OY728130.1, read as the reverse complement.
AATTAAAGTAGGGGAGAGTCACATAATTAAGAGGGGGTTTAGAGGGGTTAGGGAATTTGAAAAGGTGGGGGCTCGTGTGGGCCCCACCTCCCTCATAACCACACATGGGAAGTTGGGTGGTTGTGGGCCCCACCAACAACTTCCCATGAGAGAGTCTAACTACCATGAATAAAATAAAATTCACACACAAAATTTTATTTTACTTATCTTTTAATCCCCAAAACTAACTTTCAACCCGCAACAAACGCAACTCCCAAAAAGGTCTCTTTAAGCGAATATCGGCGCTGCGAGTTCAACGGTGCCCTCGGATTTCAATTCCGAGCACCGGATCAAAAGTTAGGAAATCCCGCTCGTTCGTTCACTGAACGTACCCGAGCCAAACTTCGGAAAATGATTCTGGGCACTCCGGGCCTCGGAATCAGGTGCCGTCTGAAACCGCGCTCTTGTAAAATTCTAAAGAAAATTAAGAAAAAAATTTCCCTTGAATTTTACGGGTCTTTACATTACTCCCACCTCAGGGCTTTACATCCCCGTGAAGCTTCAACTCACACTTAAGGGAAACAAGGTAGTACTGAGCACGCAACAGAGCTTTACACTCCCATATGCTCACCTGAAGATCTCGTGCTACCCGAGAAGCACCCCAGAGGAAGCAACCGTTCACGTAGAACCTGCTCCTGTCGATCCTCGATCTCTACTAGAACCTCTGTGCTTGTCGCCCTGTCATCGACGTCCAACTCCCCGGGGTCGATGACGTGTGAAGAAACATACACGTATCTCCACAGCTGAGACACGTGGTGGACATTATGCACCCGGTGCGACTGAGGTGGTAGGGTCAAGCGGTAAACCTCCTCGCCTACCCTGCTGAAGATCAAAAGGGTCCATCGAACTTCGGAGATAACATGCCGCCTCGGCCACATCTCCGAAACCTCATCGGGTTGAGACCGTATAAGAACGTGTTCGTCACCCTCGAACTCAAGAGGTTTCCCTTTTTAGGTTAGAACTGAAACTAAAAACTCCTGCTGCCACAAGGGTAGGGTTGACCAACTCAAGAGTGATCGGTCACACCCTCTTATGCCTGAGTTTTAACATGTGCTGCCCAGGGTTTCCTTTTCGCCGACCAAGGAAAACCCATTCCGACGTTTGCCTAAAACAGTCAACCGGGGTATGATTTGTGAATCAAAACCATACCCAGATCAACATCATAAGGCCTCTACGCTGCCACCAAGAGATTCCAACTGAAACTCTCGCCTCGAGGTTAAATCACACCGTCGGCGTAAGCGTGATTATCGAGTCTCCTCCCAAAGGTATCTCCAGACGTGAGGGTCAAGTCTACGGCTTACCCAGAACCTCTAGGTCTGGGACATGATTCGTGGAAGGGTAGAATGATTGGTTCCTATGTCTATAGATATGGCAGCTCGTAGTAGACATAATTCATACCCCGAATCATTCTTAGAGCTCCTGGGTCACACTCCTTGACCGCAATGCATCTATTCTCCTCCCCAGCCCTCCTGCTCCCTGAGCCTGACGGAGACTACTAAGTTGGGTGGTCGTAACATGTCGAAATGTACACCACCACATGCTGCTCTCCAAGCTCCGCTTCCACGTCTGCTACCCTGCAGATTCATCTGTCCTTAGCACTTCCTCCTCCTGAAACATTTTACACGCCCGAGTCTCTGAGACTGGCGCTAGTTTCCTGCCTTTCACTGCTAACGTTCACAACCACAAAGGTTCTCTCTAGCATCCTAACATAGGTAGGAATGCATAGAGGAAAAGAAATGGTTCGGATGTCCTTTAGACACACTTCGCTCAGAAGTTCGAGTCTAAATAACTGATCACAACGTAACCAACGAGTACCAAGATTGATTGGTAAGCCACGTTGAGTTCTCTGCTTCCGACATGTCATACTGTCGAAGCTGTATTAGCTCCAGAAAACTCACAACCACCTCCTCAAGCCAGTCCTCAGCCGCCTACGAGTCAGGCTCACCTCGAAACTTGAGGGATATCTGATGCTAAAACATATGTAAGGCACTAAGCCTGTGAGTCTCTGCTACCGGTACCGCCGGTAGTGTCTGCTGACCAATAGGTAGTGACATAGCTGGCGCTCTACCCGTAGGTACTATCCCAGGTATCGATTCGCGTACCGAAGCCTCATTACTATAAGGACCAACCTCATGGTCACTCACTGGAAACACCAGGAGCTAAGATCATCATCCGCTCTACTAGTATCAAAGCTAGGCGTAGAACTCTAGCAATCGCCTCCATCCAGTCCACTGCTGCCTGGGAAATCTGCCTCGCCTCGTATCCTCAGAGGCCTCTACTGCTGGAACTCGTGCATCGCGCTCTGCTAGCGTGCACCGTCAGCTAGTGGCATCTGCTGCCTAACGGGTGGTGGTGCTACTGGTACACCACCCGAAGGTGCCAACACTGAAAACGGGCCCTGCACTGGAGTCTCGCTGCTCGGTGGGCCATCATCGATAACTCTCTCGGAACTCCAGCTAACTATCTGCATGGTGACATCCTGAACAGTTGTGTCATGGTCAACGATTTATACCTGGTGAGCTGACCTGGTTTGAGCTGACTTTAAACCTTTTGGGAAACACACACGCAATCAGTGTTTTCATGCATTAAGTCAGAAATCAGAAGTCAGGGTCCTGATGTACGGATACGTCGGCCGCTGCACCAACACTGGACTCCCTGGACTGATAACCACACTCAGTACACTAAACACTATTGCTTCACATAGAAAAAAAAGATCAGAGTCTGCGGTAGAACCGACCCCTCTGATACCAATTTGTCACGACCCGACCTCGGGGCCCGTGCCGTGACTACCCCAAGCCCGCCTTCCATAGGCCAGGGGCTGGCGACTAGCACCAAGGCGTATAATCCCGGTAAACAGGGAAGGCATTGCCTTTATAAGTAACAACCACCACAGAGTAACAAGCGGAAGTAAAGCAGTACACAAAACTAGAACAACTGTGCCGAAGTAAAGGGGCCGGAAATACAAGCCCAACTGTAAAGTAAAGTAAAACTCGAAAGGGAAAACAACAACTGAAAGTACAAGCGGCTCCTGGGACGTCCTCCTCGATTCCTACCTGAAGGGTAGGTACAGATGGCTCAGCTCCTGGATCGTCCACCACGGATCCTACCTGAAGGGTAGGTACAGATAGCTCCACAACTCCTCGGGTCCAACTGTCCGCTCCGAGCACGTCCCGCTCAGTGGTCCTCCTCCGGGTACCGACCTACTCCGTAAGCCTCAACCGCTGTCAGCGCTGTCCGTCGTCTGCAACCAACACAACGATGTGCGGGCATAGCCCATGCAGGGGTGAGTATAAGATACTCAGTAGGGACCCCGAGACCCCCTGAAGGTCTCCTGAAATCCACAAAGGATAAACCACATGAAGGATACAATCATGAAGTAACATCCAGTATTGATTAGGGATATGCCCATACATATACCTATGTCACCAATTTCCGTTCGGCTCCAACACCGAGCCCAGGAACAACCCAATCCACAAAGAAGAGTAAACAGTAAAATCCACATAGGATAACAGTACAAGTCCACACGGTGTATAACAAGTTTATGAAATCAACGGATAACCATTACCCAGGTATATGCCCATACATATACCCAAGTTATCAAGCGACCCATCTCAATCATGAGGAAACACAAAGATCATTGACTCAGCTCAAACCAGGATTTTCATTATCGAAACCGTAGCTGCTGAAGAGCCCCGTCTCTGAAGTGTGCAGTAGTCCTGTCACGACTCCGAGGTACTGCTCACTAACCTATGACTGCTGAGGTACTCCTCCTGTCGAGTACTGCGGGTCTGCTGCCAACTACTGGGCGCTCCATCCGCTGAGGGTCTGCTGCCAACTACTGGGCGCTCACCCAAATAGCCTACTGAGGTACTCCTCCTGTCAAGTACCGCAGGTTTGCTGCCAACTACCAGGCGCTCCGTCCGCCGTGGGTCTGCCGCCAAATACCGGGCGCTCCGTCCACTGGGCTAGTCGACTCACTCCAAGTCGAGTCGGTCAAGCAGTCGTCAGGTCTCAGCCGGCTGCACGGCCTCCGTACTCTGCACGCTCGTCTCCGGGAGGGTCCTCTCCACGAGCTACTGGTCGATACTCCAAGTATCACAAGTCCCGCAAAGAAGTGCCACAAACGTCCGCTTCGTCAATGGAGTCTCAACGCAACAGACGGCGCGTCAATCGGACGCCCGGTCTGTGAGTTATTAGCCTTTTCGTCCCGAGGGCCCGGTTGGTTTCGTGAGCGAACCCAACCCGGCCATATCACAACTGTACCCTGAACTTCCGTAGGGAATTCTCAAAGGGACCGTTACTCAACGTAATCACCAATGCCGCTGACGGTTCGTCAAACGGACGTCCTGTCTGAAAGATATCAGCTCTTCCGTTCCAGGGGCCGGTGGGATTTCGGATACGATCCAACCCGGCCATACTCCAACTGTATCCAAAACTCGGGCGGAGTATGTCAAAAGTTCAGTCTCATCAAGAGGAAGTTATCGCGACAGACGGCGCGTCAATCGGACGCCCGGTCTGTGAGTTATTGGCCTTTTCGTTCCAGGGGTCCGGTTGGTTTCGTGTACGAACCAACCCGACCGTACTCCGTCGGCACCCAAACCTCGAGTGGAGTAAGCCAAAAGATCCGTCCCACTTAGAGGATTCCATCAAAGTCGACGGCACGTCAATCGGACGTCCGGAGCTCAAGATATGAGCGTTTCCGCTCCGAGGGCCCGGTTGGTTTCGTGAACGAACCAACCCGGCCGTACTCCACCTGCATCCAAACCTCGGGCGGAGTATGCCAAAAGAACTGTCTCACTGAGAGGAACACAACAAAGCTGACGACACGTCAATCGGACGTTCGTAGCTTAAGATATGAGCGTTTCCGCTCCGAAGGCCCGGTTGGTTTCGTGAACGAACCAACCCGGCCGAACTCAAAGTATTCCGGAACCCTGAGTGCGATATACCAAAACGACCGTCTCGATCCCAGGATCGCGTTTCCATAGACGGTTCATCATTCGGAGGTCTGTGGCTCATGTTACGGGCAAATAACCGTTCTAGTTCGAGAAGGAAGGGGTCCGGGCCGACCCGGCCCGGCCGGTTCGGCCGGCGGCGCGCGGCGGTGCGCTGGGGGGGCGCGGCGGCGCGCAGGGGCGGCGCGGCGGTGCGCTGGGGCGGCGCGGCGGTGCGCGGCGGCGGCGCGGCGGTGCGCTGAGGCGGCGCGGCGGCGCGCTGGGCGCGAAGGCGGCGCGCGGGCGAGACCCCCGCCCCCCCGTTTTTCCCCCTGGCGGCGCGGCACGTGCCGCGCCGGTTTCAAAACAAAACCGCCCCCTCACATGAGGGGGCCTGCTGGACGACACGGGGGGCTTTGCCCCCCACAAGGAAACCGCCCCCTCATTAAGAGGGGGGGGGGGTTTGATGAACCGGCCGGGGGATTTATTCCCCCGGTTTTCTGCCATCCGGCCGGCCAGCTGGCCGGCCGGTTTTCACCAACGGGACCGGAAATTCCGGTCCCGCCTTCGGCTTCCGACGCCGGCGGCCCGGCCGCCGGTCTTCATATCCCGCCGCGGCCCGGAACCGGCCGCGGTCTCCTCGTCCCGCCGCGGCCCGGAACCGGCCGCGGTGTTCGTCGTCCGGCGCGGTGCGACGGCACCGCGCCCCTTCGCCGCGCATTTGATTCCCTTCGACGTGGCGCGACGGCGTCGCGTTCTTTATGATTCTTCCATGGCGCGGCGCGACGGGGTTGCGCAAAAAGGATTGGCGAATATCCGCGTGGTGCGACGGCACCATGCCACCTTGATTCATCCACCCGCAAGCTATTCAACAAGGACGATGGAGGGGGTTCGGCCGTGTTCGTGCGGTCCGTCCCCCTCACGTTAAAATAATATCACTTATATATTCAATCCTCACGTTAGTCATGCGAACCACGAGCAAGAATAAAATAAGTTAACAATAAACAACAACCCCTACCTTGGTATAAGGTTCGAAGATTGTCAACGTTCCGTGGAAGACGACGTCGCGGAGGTCGGGCGTCGCGGTAGCCGTTCGTCAAATCCGATGACGAAGGAATGCGTCCGAAAAGACACGTCGTTGGCGAAACCTCGTACGCCGACGAAGGTTGTCCGAGGAAGAAGCGGTGTTCTCTCTAGTTGACACGGAAGACGAAGAAGAGCGGAGCGGCGTTCTTCGTCGGAACTTGAGCGTTCTTCGTCAAGTCTTGAGGAAAGTCAAATAAAAAGAAAACAACGAACTCAAGAACCCCTACCTCGATAGTCGCACGTTGATGTAGTCGCGGAATATCGGTGTCGATTCCTTTGACGTCGGAGGAAGAGTCGTTGTCGATGGCGTTCGTCGCGGAAAACCGTCGCGGAAGAGATGACGCAGAAGAAGTACGTCGCGTCGCGGATACGGCATCGCGGATGGACCGTGTTCTTCGGCGGAGAAGTTCTTCGTTGAAGAACGGCGTTCTTTTCATTCTTCGTTGAGTTTGAAGAAGATGAAGAAGACTTCCCTACTCTCTCAAGGAGATAAAATTCTAACAAAATAAAATAAGACTCTTTCTTATTTTATTCACACAACTGAACCTCTTTGAATTTCAAAGGTTTGAAATTCAATAACCACACACAACTCACCTCATTAACTCATTACATTAATTAATTCTAGAGTTGTCAAAAATTAAAAGAAGAGATAAGTTGGCAAGAATTAAAGTAGGGGAGAGTCACATAATTAAGAGGGGGTTTAGAGGGGTTAGGGAATTTGAAAAGGTGGGGGCTCGTGTGGGCCCCACCTCCCTCATAACCACACATGGGAAGTTGGGTGGTTGTGGGCCCCACTAACAACTTCCCATGAGAGAGTCTAACTACCATGAATAAAATAAAATTCACCCACAAAATTTTATTTTACTTATATTTTAATCCCCAAAACTAACTTTCAACCCGCAACAAACGCAACTCCCGAAAAGGTCTCTTTAAGCGAATATCGGCGCTGCGAGTTCAACGGTGCCCTCGGATTTCAATTCCGAGCACCAGATCAAAAGTTAGGAAATCCCGCTCGTTCGTTCACTGAACGTACCCGAGCCAAACTTCGGAAAATGATTCCGGGCACTCCGGGCCTCGGAATCAGGTGCCGTATGAAACCGCGCTCTTGTAAAATTCTAAAGAAAATTAAGAAAAAAAATTCCCTTGAATTTTACGGGTCTTTACAATTTTGGCCGATGCCATAAACATTTTTAGACTTCTTGGTCGCGGACTTGACAAGATGTATCCGAATTTCCGACATTATACATTCCCTCATTATGAAAATAATATTGATGGTTTTTGAGGTTATTTGACTAGTTGAATACCGATGACTATGTTTTATTATGGCATTATTTACTCAGCTCATATTCGTTCCATAAAAGTGTTCATGTTTATTATTTGTAAAGGAATGTGTTTTCAATTATTCACCATGCCTAATATTTATGTTATCTTCTGCATTATTTCTTATCCTTACTGAGAATTTGGGATCACCCCTTTCTTATGTTTCATTTTCCCAGGATATGTAGAAGTTAGTTATGATGGAGTTGTAGGCATATTCTATGAGTCTTGGATGTTTCCAATGGAATAAATTAGTGTTGTATTTATTTTCAAGTTGTAAAGTTGATCTTATGTATGAATATTGTTTCTAATATTACTAAACATGTCAGTATTTTGGGACATGACTTCCTTGTGATCATGCCAATGTTATGTAATAATGCACCGACTCTGGGTAACTGGGTTCGGGGTGTTACAGTTTGTAACAAAGGAAGTTTAGTAAAAACCTTGGAAACTAGATTTAGATAAACTATGGTTAGAGCACATGTCCCTAAGATAGACTTTGAGGATTAGTATAGAAGAACTTCCTTGAATTTTGGTAATGTAGAGATATTGTGTATTTTCCAAGCAATATATCCCTATCTAGATTGGAGCAGGTAGAGGTGGCTCTGGCCCAGATGTACCTAGTGGTAAAACCCGAAAACACCGCTTTGATCTAGACTCAAATGTGAACTGGTGCACGACAACAGGCCTTGATGCACTCTTGGTTAAGACACTCTCAGGGGAAATGATTAGGAATATTCTCATATTCATTACAATCCATTATGAAGGATTTATGAGTATATACATCCTCAAAGAAAAGATTTTTACGACTATGGATTATATCCATAAACTGTTCAATTTATGTTATGTCTTTTACAAGTATGGAATTATTTATTTTTATTCATAAACTAATCAAGTTTATTCCATTGTTCAGAAATTGTACCTAGTGGAAGAAATGGAAACTATATCAATGCACGTAATCCATGTAGGGATTTACCTCCTACTCAAGATAATTATAAAAGAGCTGGTGATGCGGTTGGTGATGATCAGCTTACCACCATACTGAGACAACTCACTCAGGTTATGAATAATAACCTTACCTGTATGGAGCTCCATAATCCACAGTGTGGAAGATCAATTTTAGATCACTTCATGAGGAAACAACCACCAATACTCAATGGGAGTAAAAATACATTAGTAGCTGAGCAATAGATAAATTCCTTAGACAAAATATTTCATGCTTTGGGGAGTAGTGAAAGGGAAAAAGTGTACTGGAATTATATTGCCTCATGAGAGATACAGATCAATGGTGGTCATTGATTCAAAACACAAATAAGGATGAAGAAGTAACAAGTATGGAATAGAGGGAGTTTAATGTGATTTTATTAGAAAAATACTTTCCTTATGACCATCGAGTGGATTTGGAAAGGCAATTTCTGAGTCTGAGGCAAAAGGAGGATGAGAATGTCACAAAGAATGAAGCCATCTTTACAAGGCTTACAAGACATGATGTAGATTATATAAGTAATACAAGAAGTAAGATTGATCATTTTGTTTATGGGTTAAAACCATTTCTATGTCGATCATTATTATCACAATCCATTTCAACGTACGAAGATATTCTCTCTTGTGCTATCCAGACAGAAATGGAATTATCTATGTCTTATGACATTAAAGCAATGTAAGAGAATGAGAGAGCTGTTGAACACTCTGGGAAAGTAAATAAGGAAGCAGGAAAGAATGGAAGGGTTGAATTTCCACCCTGTGATAATTGTGGATAGAAGCACCCTAGTGCCTGTCTAAAAGGAAAAGGAGTATGCTACAAATGTGGATAGAATGGACATCATGCTGGTGACTGTAAGGGGAAGAAAGAAGATACAAATGTTCAATGCTACAATTATAGGGAGATGGGACATTATAAAATTGAATTTCCAAATCTTTAGAGACACATACCTCAGAAAAGTCCAAGGGATTAATGCCAAGCTTATCCAATCACTCCTGCTGAGGATGAAGCTCTGAAAGACGCGGTGGAAGGTAATTTAATAGTGTCCTGATGTTTTGGAAATGCTTTATTTGATTCTGGATCATCATGTTGTTTCATATCTTCCTAGTTTTCTAATAAAATTAAATATTCCCAATTTTATTTTACAAGGGAGTCGTCTGTCCAAAATAATAAGGAAAGTATCACTGCAACAAAATTTTTGTGAATCAGTTCCCCTTAGAGCATATAAATGTTCTTTATCTGTGGATCTCATCGCCATACCCTTGATTGAATTTGATATAATCCTTGATATGGATTGGCTTTCAGACTATGATGCGAAAATTTATTGTAAGAAGAAGGAGGTTACAATTTTCGATGATGATAAGGAGTACCTTATATTTAGAAGAGAAACGTCACCATCCGATTCTTATCTAGATCGACCCCTAATAGCTCTATTAAATTCAATTATTAGGGAGTAAGAGAATGAAATAACTATGCGTGAGTAAAGGAATGATCAAATTGAGGATGTACCTATTATGAAAGAATATGTTGATATGTTTCAAGAGGATTTACCTGGACATCCTCCAGAGCAACAAGCTGAGTTTTCAATTGATTTAATTTTTGGTTCAACGCACATATCAAAGACCCCTTATAGAATGGCCACTATGGAATTATTGGAACTAAAGAAAAAAATAGAGGAATTTAGGAATAAGGGATTTATATTCCCTAGTTTTTCTCCATGGGGAGCCCCTGTCCTTTTTGTTACGAAGAAATATGGATCTATGAGGTTGTGCATTGATTACAGGGAGATCAATGCGATAACAATAAAGAACAAGATTCCCTTACCTCACATAGATGATTAATTATACCAACTTCATGGAGCTCAATATTTTTAAAATATTGACCTTCAATCTGGATATCATCAATAGTGTGTGAAAAAGAAGACATTCCAAAGATAGCATTTCAAACTAGGTACAGTCATTAGGAGTTTACAGTAATGCCTTTTGGGATGACTAATGAACCCTCTATTTTTATAGATCTAATGAACAGATTTTTCATGTAATATATTGATGAATGTGTAGTGGTATTTATTGATGATATCTTATTATACTCAAAAATCTATGAAGATCATGAAAATCACTTGCGCACTATTCTAAAAAACCCTCAAAAGAAATGAATTATACGAGAAGTTTAACAAGTGTGAATTCTGGCTTCAAGAGTTTTGTTTTCTTGGACATATTGTCTCTAAGGATGGAATATCCATTGATTATTCTAGGAAAAGAGAAATCCAAGAATGGCCGAAATCGACAAGTATAACTGAGGTATGCAATTTTATTGGTTTAGCAGGTTATGAGATACGTTTCATCTAAAATATTTCTAGATTAGATAAACCATTAACCAAGATCAGACGTAAAGCAGTAAATTTTTTTTGGAAAAAAGAGTGTGAATAATGTATCGAAGAACTGATGAGAAGATTAGTAAATGCTTCTATCTTAACTCTACCATCAGGGAATGATGGGTTTGTTATTTATAGTGATGCATCAAAGAATGTACTTTGTTGTGTCCTTATGAAGAATGATAGAGTTATTGCCTATGTATCACGACAGCTAAAAATTCACGAGCAAAACTATCCCACTCATGATGTTGAGTTAGAATCTATAATTATGGATCTGAAAATATGGAGACATTATCTCTATGTTGAAAAATGTGAGATATATACTGATCACAAGAGTTTGAAGTATATTTTCTCACAGAAATAAATCAATATGAGGCAAAGGAGATGGCTTCAACTACTCAAGGATTATGATTGCATGATACACTACCTCATGGGGAAGGAAAATAAGGTGGCAGATGCTTTGAGTATAAATGATCATGGAGTTTTGAACAAGATAAGAGTTGAAAAGGATCATATATGCATGGGACTATTAAATATATATATGGGAATAACCATCGATGGTGAAACATCAATACATATTCAAATGGTTTCAAAACCATCTTTACTAAAAAGGATAAAATGTTCTAAGACTGATGATGAATAATTTCTACAGAATATTAAATCTATGTACAATGGGAGATTGATCGACTTCGTATATGAAGTTGGAATTTTGAAATTTGGGAAATGGATTTGTGTTCCTAATATACCTGATCTAAAATGGAATTGTTGGATGATGATCATAGCTCCAATTTCTCTATACACCCTGGGAGCACCAAGATGTATAGATATTTGAAGGAAAATTTTTGGTGGGACAACCTGAAGAGAGAGATTACGGATTATGTGACAAGATGTATGGTTTATCAACAAGTGAAAGCTGGAAGGAAACATCCTAGAAGAGTCATGCAACCTATTCACATACCGGAGTGGAAATGGGATAATATTACGATGTACTTTGTCATGGCACTACCAAAGACTCTTAGAAGGAATGATGCAATATGGGTTATTGTTGACCGTCTTACCAAGTCAGATCATTTTCTTGATATAAGATAATATTTACCACTTGAACATTTAGAAAAACTGTATATTAATGAAGTAAGAAGACATCATGAAGTACCCCTATCGATTGTTTTTGTTCTTGTTCCCCATTTTATATGAAGATTATGGAATAGTCTTCAGAATGTCCTGGATACTGAACTTCGTTTGAGCACTGTCTACATCCCTCAAACTGATGGAAAATTTGAATGGACTATTAAATCCTTAGAAGAAATGTTGAGATCTTTCCCACTTGACTTTAAAGGTATGTGGGATCAATATTTACCTATGGTATAATATTCCTTTAACAATATCTTCCATTCAATTATTCAGATGGAATCATACAAAGCGTTATATGGAAATAGATTTCGCACACCAACATGTTGGGATTATGTTGGTGAATGAAAGATCATAGGTCCAGAACTTGTTGAGGAAATGATGGAAAAGTTGAAGGTTATCCAAACCCACATCAAAGCAACTAAATGTAGGTATAAGTTCTATGTTTATAACTGAAGAAAGGATTTGTAATTTCATGTTGGAGATCATGTTTTATTAAAGGTATCTTCATGTAAGGGAGTTATAAGATTCAGTAAGAAGGGTAAATTGAGTCCTAGGAACATCGGACCTGTCGAAATTCTAGAACAAATTTGGGGTGTAGATTACCATTTGGAAATGCCCCCCAAGTCCCTCCAATGATCACAATGTCTTCCACGTTTCACTATTGAATAAATACATGCCTGACCCAACGCATGTACTGATCCTATGAGGAATTAGAAGTGGAACCTGATATGGCTTATTGCAAAAAGCTTGTCATGTTTCGTGATACCAGAGAACAAGTGTTTAGAAATAGGGAAACTCTTCTGGTAAAAGTTCTATGGAGAAACCATAAGATAAAAGAGGAAACATGGGAACTAGAGGAACTTATGATGAAGAACAACCCAAATCATTTTATGTGGTAGTATTCTAGAAATTTCAAGGATGAAATTATTTTATGGAGGGGAGAATGTAACACCCCAAGCTTCCACGGTATGTTTCCCATTGAATAATACAATAGCTTGCATTGTATAAAACTTCAAGATTCAAACACACCGCGACCAATCAAAGTATCCATTATGAATAGTAATAACCACTTTTTTATTTTTTAAAAATTTAATCTTTGAAAATGGACTTCATGTTTTGATTTGGAATATTGATATTAGCTTAGGGTGAATTTTTGGCACTTTTCTGGTAAATTTCATATTTTCAGAATAGTGAAAAATACTATATTTTAATTAAAAACAACATTTTAAATAATAATAATTTATAATGTTAAATTATAAGTTTGAGTGGTTTTGATATATAAATAGATTTTATTTTTACCATTTAATATAATGTTGGTCATTGTCTGTAATTTCACATTTATACTGTACATAAACAAGTGTCAATCTTTTGATAGTTATAATTTCATAAAAACACGCTTTTTATTTTGACTGCGGGAATTAATTTTAAATTAATTTCATCCACTTTTGTGTTTTGAATTTGAAAAAATGGATTCATATTTGGAATCTTTACTTTAAAATTTTTTAAATTGATAAATTTTATTTTTAGTAATTTTAAATATTTACTATAGTAAATATTTTATTTACCATGAGTAAATGTTAAATATAATAAATAAGGGTAAAATAGAGTATTATAATAATATTAAATAACCCTAACAAGTTTGTTAATCCTATTGGATGATAAATATACGACAATTGGAATCCTTGGGATGAATTGAGGACCCCATGGAGCCACATGGGAGTAATAATGACACATTATATTAATTAATTTAAAGTAAAGACAAAAATGGCATAAACAAATATTTTTTAGTAAATAAATTTTTAAATGTGGTTATATAAGTTATCATTTCGACTATAAATATTATATGGAAATCTAAAAAGTTTTCCTACATCATGGAGTTTTTGTCTAAATTTTTTGTATATCAAATAAATTAAATTATCTATGACACAATAATGACGAGATATTTACCTCATTAATAAATGATTTAAATAAATAAGATTATAAATATTTAATAATAACCAAACACTATCCAATTTTTATAGGATTATTTTATTTATAACACGATTCATCTTAAATTATATTTTAAGGATTTGTTGAACTTTTGAAACCGATGATGATTTTATAATAAAATAATTGTTTCAAACATTCTTAAAGAGCCCCTCCTCACCCTTATAAAAAGCCCTCACTTCATACCCATTTCTCACACTTTCCATGCATTTGGATCATTCAAAATCTTCCCAAATATCCTCCTAAAAACCATAAATCCATTCTATAGGCCATAAATTAGTCATAAATCCATCCTAAATAGTCCTTTTAATCAAATCAAAACGAAAAACCCGAAGAAGAGGTAATAATTTCACCACCTTGTTTCAAGTTCTTTTCTTCTTTCACATCCTATTTCTTTGTTGATTACATTCTTAAATAATAACTCAAGTGTATTCTATATAATGTGATGTTATTGTAAATATGTTACATCCATATTAATTATTCTATCCACCCTATGAATGACATGTCACCATACATGCATACGTATGGCTTACCATCTCCACGTCGTGGTGTAGTTGTTATTCAAATACACTATTTTTTGGATGGGTATAATAATGATTTATAATTGATTTAAATAATAAATATAATATGTTTATGATTTTTTATATATGATATACCTTCTATTTACATACGTTTTTTATTCAAAAAAATGTTATTGTCACTCGTGCGTACGTACGGATTATCGTCTCCACATAGCAATGAGATTCATTTCTTCATCGTAACAATTCAAGAATTAATTTCATTTGGTTATTAAATATAATGATTAAAAACATAATATCATTGTGGATATGAATAAAATTTATTCTATCCATAAAAAATATGGCTTATGTATCAAAACATATAAAGGAAAACGAATCAGTTAACACCCGAAACGACGATACTACTGAAATATCATTAGTAAAGAAATATTATAAGATCATATATGATATAATATTAATGTATATGGTTCTTTTATAATTTTATAACAATTATTTCACCATTATACAGAAGTTTATCCTTCCCTCAACCAAGGAAAAGAACAAGGTAAGGGTTAATTACACAATCTCTTTATTATCCAATGTTGTTTTTACGTAAGTATCTATTGGGACCAATTTATCATCCACATCCATGATTCTTGAATATTTATTTCAAAACATTTTTAATATTTACAAGAAAATGGGTTAAATTCATTTATACCCTTTTTTGAACTTATATATTTTGAAAGGAATCTTTCAGTCATTTTCCGAAAAAGGTACTTTACGGCCATTTCGACAAAATTAAGGTAGAAATGTGTTTTTTTATCTAATACGACGGGATTGGTTATTCTCCTCCATTATAACATCATCAAATCTTCCATTAAAATCTTATATAAATATTTTAAAAATAAATGTTTTCTTTTATAATTATGTTACTTTAATTGATTTAAAAAAAAGAGATATTTCTCTCAAATAGTATTGATTTCATCTATGTCGACATCCTTTCATTGATTTTATACTTGTTTGAAGTCGATCCATTGTGATATAAATATTCCATATTGTATTGAAGATTTTGTGATATGTTTAACTGTGGATGTGTTATTTTTATACCATTAATGGTTTATAGTTAAAGTATTGACATTTCGTATGTTAGTTTTAATATGAATGTTTTTGTTATATTTCTCCCTTTTCAAATGAGGAATGTATTGGAATTACTATGTGATCGGTGGAGCCAGCTATAGCTCCTCGATGCATCGGTAGGTCTCATGATACAATTAGAAATGTAATTGTCTGAGGCCTTTCCCAATTTGATATAAGATTTTGGCTGTGGCCTTAATCATTTTTAGGCATATTGGTCGAGGCCTTGACATGATGTTTCAGAATGTCTGATATTATATATTCCCACATTATGAAAATAATATTGATGGTTTTGTGGTTATTAGAATAGTATAATACCCATGACTATGTTCTATTATGGCATTATTTACTCAGCTCATATTCCTTCCATAAAAGTGTTCATGTTTATTATTTGTAAAGGCATGTGTTTTCAATTATTCACCATGCCTAATATTTTTGTTATCTTATGCTATATTACTTATCCTTACTGAGCATTTGAGCTCACCCATTTATTATGTTTCATTTTCCTAGGATAAGAAAAAGTTAGTTATGATTGACTTTCCATCATAATCTAGGAGTCTTGGATGTTTCTAATTGAATAAATTAGTATTGTATTTCATTTCAAGTAGTAAAGTTGAACTTATGTATGAATCATGTTTCCAATAATACTAAATTTATCAGTCTTTTAGGACATTATTTACTTGTGATCATTCCAATGTTATGTAATAATTCACCGACTCTAGGTAACTGGGGTCGAGGCGTTACACTTTAGATGGTCATGGGGTCATAGGTCAAGTTAAGAACACAATAACATCCCTAGATGGATGGACAGACAGAGCGGGTAAATCAAATGTTGGAAGACATGCTACGACCATGTGTTTTGGATTTTATATATTCATGGGATAAACATATGATATTGGTTATTTTTTCATATGAAAATAGTTAAAAATCCTTAATTCATTTGGTCTCCTTCGAAGAACATTATGGTCAGTTGTATCAGTATACTTTGGGTTTGGATGAGGGGGGTGAAACCTCATTTCTGGAAATGACCTAGGTACTGGAGACTTTTGAAAAATTAAGGTCGATCAGGTGGGGATTGTTGATTTTGCATAGTCATTATATATCATATGAATGTTAAAGGCTTTGATCATTTGTGTTTTAAGTTGGTGAATATGTTTTCTTGAAAGGGTAACATCTCTTTAGTCATCATCATTTGGTTAACCAATTACATATAACACCAAGGGATTACATAAAATTTAATTTTACTAAGAAGATTGGTATGTTGGATTATTTGTATGATTTTTCTTCATATTTTACTTTAATCCATGTCTTGTTCTATGTATCTCAGCTGAAAAATTATACTCTGGATACATCACTTGTGTTGAGAAGGGGGAGTTGGAGTTAGAGCCCAATCTATAAGGCCTCAGCCTTAAACCATACTTAATCTTGAGTTATTACAAGATTACACGTTGAGGATCTTTTCAGGTTTAGAGTTTTAGAGAATTAGATCATAAAACTTGCATTACATTCCACATATAAACAAAGTGGTTACATAAAGATAGTATTCTTCATTCCCATCAATGGAAACACATTTAGAAATAAAACATGGATTATTTCTTGACACATCCTTGACTCTATCATCTTATCATGTACCTTTCCCTTGACCTGTGAAAAACATTTCAAAAACTTGGGATGAGCATAAAAACTCAGTATGGGTTATAAAAAAACATGGAAAGGAAACATGAGTTCATATATACATAAGAATGAAATCATACATTACCCATAAAACACAGGCACATTAACATACCTCACAAAATCATGAATAAATCATAGAAATCATAAGACATAAAGGTAACATGAGGCATTCATAACATTCTTATGTAGGGAGTAACCCTCTTGGTTATGTTTGGAATACCCATCACAGTATATTCCCTAAAATCTCTTCGGAGAAACCTTAACGTTTCACTCCTTCGCGTTACCCAATGCATTGGAGAGCTATAACGGGCTCAGCCGCCCTTAGTTTATCACGGAACCACCCGTCTTCATAATAATGCCCAAGAACCATAACATAATCATATCACATAAAACATGCATAAAGGTAACATAAAATTTCCAAATTTCAATCACGAGATATCAATACAACACATTGATATAAAAACATTATGAAAACCATTTTCAATAATAAAATAAAAGAAAAGTAAAACATGGTATTTATTTTTCTTTTAAAAAGAAGGTATGGCTTGTAGAGGAAGCCGAAACTCAAATAACAGTCATGACGGCGGAGAAGTCGTTGTCGCCGCATACGTACGACAAAAACATTCCCTTTTGTCATTTAGTAAACGCTTCGTATAAAAAAGATTCCTTTTGAATAAACGTAAAAGTCAAAGGGGTTTATACACCGTATAAAAGAAAGTTGTGTATAAAATAAAATATGCCTCAATGAAAGGAGATTGAGACGAAGTCCCATACCTCGTATCTGACTTAACCCGACCGTTCTCTAATCTCCTGAATAAGAAACTTGAGTTAATATCTACTTGATTATGAATCTTTTTCAAGTTCATTATTCCTTTTATACCATGTTATGAACATCATGTAATCAGTTAAGTTAATAATGTTCATTTTGTCGGTATTTGGTTCTTAAGTCAAAAATAGACTTCTTACACTTACATGTTGTTAATTTGGTCAAAGGTTCATTATATAAAAAATGTTATTCATGATTTAGATATCATATATGTCATATATATCCAGTACATACTTGCATTTATAATATTACATAATCATTTAGAGGTAAGAAATGAAATGCACCGTTCATGGAGACGGTAAGCCGTACGTACGCATGAACGCTACTTTCATTTCTATTTCATATTTTATAGAATGGAATAATAATTATATAAAGGTATATTATAATTCCAGTATAATATCATATATAATATCATAGTTCCATCCTTTATATGTCCCACATATGGTATTTAACGAATCAAATCACTTTGAGGTGGCGGTAGTCCGCACTTCCTAAAATGAAGATATCGTGTTTATCCATAATGGAAACCATAAAGGTATGCCCAAAATGAAAAAACTGAAGCTTAAGGAAAACATAAACATATTATATATCATATATAAAAATAGTGACGTCATAATGGCCACCTTTTAAGGTGTTAAATGAGTGTTGAACAATCATCGTTTTGGGAGGCAGAATTTCGCCATCCACGGAAACCGTATGTTCTTTAACCATTTGATGTAGTTGTGTGAGAGTGTAGCTCAAATAAATATTATAACAACATCCTTGTATATTTAATATACTGGTGTTGTTACAAAATAAGTAAATAAAAAGTGTTTAGGGGGTTGGAGAAGCAAAATAAAACAAATGAACATGAGAGAATGAATTACCTTTAAAAGTGTATCTCCATTTGATTTGATTTTAAAGACTTCCTTTGATAGGATTATTCCCAAAGGTAATCCTCTAGGATGAGGAGAGGGATGTTGAGAGAGTAAATGGGCAGGGTTTGGCCGATCCAAAGGCTTGAGTAGTGTGTGAAATGTGGTAGAGGTGGGGGCCTTTTATAAGAGGAGAGGAGGGGCACTTTTGGAAAGTAAAGAAATATTACTTTATTTGAAAATGTGTTTCGGTTTCAAAAGGTCCCACATTGATATAATTCGTGGATAAGGTGATAAGGCTTCGAAATCCACTCATCCAATTGGTTTTGGCCATGTGTAGTTCATAGATTTTACATTGCCTTTCCATTTTATTTAAATCGTCAAATAATGATGTCATCGCTGCATCATTATTATGTCATAAATAATTTAATTTATTTAATGTCTACAAATCATAAAACAAATACTATGATGTAGGAAATCGTTTTAGCTTTCCAATGACTATTTACAATCAAAAATCTGATCTTTATAACCCCATGTAAAAATTGTTTTCGTAAAAAATATTATGTTTGTGTCATTTTTACTTTTACATTAAATAAAAAGTTATTTATGTCATTTCCCAACCAAAATGTCTCCATGGGGTCCCCAAGTTGACCCATGGCTTGTCTTTCTCGGCCATGACACAACCAATAATGTTGGGACATGTTTCTAGGTCATTTCATATTATTAAAGCATTATTTATACCTTAAACTACACTAATTACCACTAATCGCGATTAAAAACTTAATAAGTTACTATTCACCAAAAAATTATTTTAATCTCATTGAACCACATTTTACTTCTAAATGACAACCATGTATGTAGGATTCTCAAAATTCAATACACATTAGTGGTAAACATTCATTTAACTGAAAAATCAGTTTGCTTGATTACCACTTAGTGGTTTCACTATTCATCAAAAATTGAAGTTTTTCAGAAAATTACCAAAAATTCACCCTAAGCTATATTTGATATTCCGAATTAAAAAATGAAGTCTATTTTAAAAAATTAAAATTATATAATTCATATTAATTAATTTAATAATTAATTCCCGCTGCCAGAGCAAATAGCGTGTTTTTACAAAACAATAAGTATCAAAAGATTGACACCAGTTTAAGTCTAATTTCAAAGTGCAATTGATTCCAATGACCACCATTGGATAAAATGGTAAAAATATATTCTAATTTCACTTCAAAACCAATTCAAAACATAATCTAATCATATAAATAAATTAGATTAAAAAGCAGTTTTGATGTAAAATGCAGTATTTTTCACTATTCATTAAAAAATGAACATTGTCAGAAAAATACCAAAAATTCACACAAGGTAAATTTTGATGTCCCAATCATAAAGGATAAGTTTATTTTGACAAACATAGTTTATAAAATTGTCAAAATATAGATTCAAAAATGGTTTTCCATCAAAAGGCACTAAAACAATCTTTTAAGAATATTAGTGTATTCCATGCATAAGATTGTATTTATTTTCATTTTAAGCCTCTATAACACTATATTAATCATTAATAGACATAGATAAAAATATCTATTATTCATTACTTACTTGGGATGTTACATCCTTCCCCCCTTTAGAAAATTGCGTCCCCGCAATTTATTTACCTATCGAATAAATGGGGGTACTTATCCCTCATTGCATTTTCAGATTCCCATGTTGCCTCTTCAATCATGTGGTTTTTCCACAAAACCTTTACCTGGTGAATCACCTTATTTCGTAACACTTGCTCCCTATGGTCAAGAATCTGGACCGGTTGTTCCTCATAAGATAGGTTCTCTTCCAGCTGAACTACCTCTGGATTCAAAACATGAGATGGATCTGGCATATACTTTCTCAACATAGAAACGTGAAAAACATTGTGTACCTGAGATAAACACGGAGGTAAAGCCACTCGGTATGCAACTGATCCAACTCTCTCCAGAATTTTGTATGGTCCAACAAAACTTGGACTCAACTTTCCTTTCTTACCAAATCTCATCACGCTTTTCCAAGGAGAAACCTTGAGAAAAACATGATCACCTACCTCGAAAGATAGATCCTTCCTCCGGTTATCCGCATAACTCTTCTGCCTGCTCTGAGCTGTTCTCATGTGTTTCTGAATCAGCTGAACTTTTTCTACCATCTCTTCTACCAATTATGGTCCCATCAACTTCCTTTCACCCATTTCATCCCAGAAAGCTGGAGTTCGACACCGCTTCCCATATAATGCCTGAAATGGTGCCATCTGTATACTGGAATGAAAACTGTTATTATATGAAAACTCAACCAAAGAAATATGTTGGTCCCAACTTCCCTGATAATCCATAGAACAAGCTCATAGCATATCCTCCAATGTCTGAATTGTTCGTTCTGACTGCCCATCTGATTGAGGATGAAAAGCTGTACTAAAATTTAATTCAGTACCCAACGACTTCTGAAGGCCTTTCCAAAAGTTAGAAGTAAACCTGAGATCACGATCTGATACAATGGAGAGAGGAACTCCATGTAACCTGACTATCTCTTTAAGATACAAACAGGAAAGTTGATCAAGAGAGAAAGTATCTCGTATAGCAATGAAATGAGAAGATTTGGTCAAGCGATCAACAATAACCCAGATTGCATTATTACCTCGAGATGTCTTTGGTAATCCAACAACAAAGTCCATGGATATATTCTCCCATTTCCACTCTGGCACTGGTAAAGGATGAAGCATCCCTTTCGGTAACTGCCTCTCTGCTTTAACCTGTTGACATGTCAAACACTTCACAGTAAAATCAGCAATATCTCTTTTCATTCCATCCCACCAGTAATACTCTCGCAGATCTCTATACATCTTAGTACTACCCGGATGAACTGAAAACGGAGAACTATGAGCTTCACATAACAACTCTCTCTTCAACTGTGAATCACAAGTCACACACAATCTCTTCCCAAATCTCAAAACGCAATCATTATCAATGTTGAATTCAGGCAACTTACCTTTCTGAACCAGCTCTACCTTTTTCTGCAACTCACTATCTTGCTTCTGTGCCTGCTTGATTCTATCTGATAGAGATGATCTCACTGATACCTGAAACAAAACAGAAGGACTCCCTGCACCAACAACTTCTATGCCAAAGTTCATCAAATCCTTAACCAAAGGATCACGTTCCAAACGCAACATTGTTAATGAAGCATTACTTTTTTGACTCAAAGCATCATCCACTTTATTTGCTTTTCCCGGATGGTAATGAATTGTACAATCACAATCCTTGATTAATTCCAGCCATCTCATTTGTCTCATGTTTAACTCTTTCTGAGTGAATATATACTTTAAACTTTTGTGATCGGTATATATTTCACACTTTACTCCATACAAATGATGCCTCCAAATTTTTAAAGCAAAAACAACAGCAGCAAATTCCAAATCATGTGTAGGGTAATTTACCTCATGAGTTTTTAACTGTCGTGAAGCATAAGCAATGACCTGATCATTCTGCATTAGGACGCAACCAAGTCCTTTAAATGAAGCATCACTGTATATAACAAACTCACCATTCCTGGAAGGTAGTGCCAAAACTGTAGCATTCACCAATCTTCTTTTCAATTCCTGAAAACAATCATCACATTATTTTGTCCAGATAAACTTAACACCCTTCCGAGTTAGCTTAGTCATTGGACTAGATAACCGTGAAAAATTTATAACAAACCTTCGGTAATAGCCTGCCAAACCAAGGAAGCTACGAATCTCGGTTACATTTGTGGGGCTTGGCCATTCTTCCACAACTTTTGTTTTTGCAGGATCAACAGTTATTCCATCTTTAGAAACAATGTGACCAAGGAAAGAAATTTGTTGCAACCAAAACTCACACTTGCTGAATTTCCCATACATTTTCTTTTCTTTTCAGGTTTGAAAGATAACCCTTAAATGTCTTTCATTCTCTTCTTTACTTTTAGAAAAAACCAAAATATCATCAATGAAAACCACCACAAACATATCCAAGAACTCATGGAAAATTCTATTCATTAAGTCCATGAACACAGCAGGTGCATTGGTTCGCCCAAAAGGCATTACTACAAATTCATAATGGCCATATCTAGTATGGAACGCGGTCTTCGGAATATCTGTCTCCTTTACCTTCAGCTGATGGTACCCCGATCTCAAGTCAATCTTTGAAAAAAACTGAGCTCCCTGGAGCTGATCAAACAAATCATCGATATGAGGCAAAGGATATTTGTTCTTAACAGTGATATTATTCAAGACTCTATAATCAATGCAAAGTCTCATAGAACCATCATTGTTTTTAACAAATAAAACAGGAGCACCCCATGGTGATGTGCTAGGTCTAATGAAACCTTTCTCTAATAAATCTTGCAATTTCTCCTTCAACTCTAAAAGTTCAATTTGAGCCATTCGATAAGGGGATTTTGAAATTGGCTTAGCATCAGGAACTAAGTCAATAGTAAACTCAACTTCCCGATCTGGTATTATTCCAGGCAACTCATCAGGAAAAACATCAGGATACTCATTTACCACTGGCACATCATTAATCTGAACAGTTCCTTTATTTTCAACGACGTGTGCAAGGTAACATTCATTTCCATCTTTTACAAGTTTCTCGGCCTCTTGATATGTTATCAAAAGTAAGGGTTCATTCCTGTAAACAAACTGAAAGTCTTTCTGAAAAGTAACTTCTTTAGCTCTACAGTCAATCTTAGCATGGTAAATAGAGAGCCAATCCATACCCAGGATAACATCATACTCTACTAGAGGTAGAACAATAAAGTTTGCAAGTAGGTTCTTTCCACAGATAAGGATAGGAAGATTCTTATAAATTATTTTTTCCTCGAAACTTCCCCCAGGTGTTTTTACCAAAAGTTCAGGAGTCATTTCTTGAGATGGTATTCCCATTTTACTAGAAAAGGTTTCAGAGATGAAAGAATGTGTAGACCCCGAATCAAACAACACACTGGCATAATCTGAAAAAACAAACAAATTACCTGATACAACTTCATTTTATGGACCGACATCTGCTGAAGTAGTTGCAAAGGATTTCACCACCCCTTTCTGCTTGTAGTCTAACTGCTTCCCATCACTCAAGCTCCTTGTCGGACACTCGTTTGCATAATGACCCATCTCATTGCACTTATAAAATTTCACTAACTGTAAATCAAATTTGTTCTTACCTTCACTTTGATCCTTTTCAGTGCATTCACGAGCCTTATGTCCCATCATACCACATCGGTAGCACTTCACAGAATTCAGAAGACATTCCCCAGCATGCCTTTTGCCACATTTATCACAAACTGGAAACATAGTTCTCTTACCATCAGACTTTTTTAAAGAATTCTTACCTTTCTCCTACCACCTCGGTCTCTTCTTCTGCTGGTTGTTATAGAAAACTTGGTCATCGGCAAACTCCATTTCCACCTTCTCAGCACATCAAACAAGCTTTTCATAACTTTTAAACTCACGAGAAGCTAATTCCCTTCGATACTTTGGCTTTAATCCTGAGTAAAAATGATTGATTTTACTATCAAGGTCCCAGATAAAATTTGGAGCATACCTTTCCAATCGAGTGAACCATTCTTCATAGGCAGCCACTGAGTCTTCCTCTTGCCTCAATTCCAAGAATTTCTTTTCCATCCTAAGTCGAACAGCCTTAGGAAAATACTTCTCAAGAAACATACCTTTGAATTCATCCCAGTCAAGAGCATCAATCTCATCAGCGTCCCTGATATTTTTAACCATAGACCACCACTGATCTGCTTCACCCTCCAAACGGTAAATAGCAAGACTAACCTTTTGATTGTCTGAACACCCCATGACATCAAAAATCTTCTCCAGTGCTTTAATCCACCCTTCATCTAGCACATGGTCAGATGATCCTCTGAATGATGGTGGATGTTGCCTCATGAAATGTTCCACCACTGACATGTTCCTATGCGGTTGATCTGGCTGATCTTGTGCATGGATACCACCGCCATTTATCGCTTGAGTCAACTGCTCCATTACTGCAACAAACTGTTCAGTTCCAATTCCGACCATTTCTGGATGCTGATTCGGAAGGTTATTTCCTTCTGTATGCCTTCCTAGCACTGCTTCCCTGTTTCCTCTGCGGAAAACCATTCTGAACAAACATGTCTTAGATGAAGCAACATGGTAATCTTTAAATGCTATATCATTTCGAAAAAAAATATTTTTGGATAATCATTTAATAGAATTCTAACTCCTAAAGTTATCTAAACCGACCTTTGATACCAACTATAAGGCCCCATCCTTAAACCATACTTAATCTTGAGTTATTATAAGATTACACGTTGAGGATCTTTTCAGGTTTAGAGTTTTAGAGAATTAGATCATAAAACTTGCATTACATTCCACATATAAACAAAGTGGTTACATAAAGATAGTATTCTTCATTCCCATCAATGGAAACACATTTAGAAATAAAACATGGATTATTTCTTGACACATACTTGACTCTATCATCTTATCATGTACCTTTACCTTGACCTGTGAAAAACATTTCAAAAACTTGGGATGAGCATAAAAACTCAGTATGGGTTATAAAAAAAACATGGAAAGGAAACATGATTTCATATATACATAAGAATGAAATCATACTTTACCCATAAAACATAGGCACATTAACATAACTCATAAAATCATGAATAAATCATAGAAATCATAAGACATAAAGGTAACTTGAGGCATTCATAACATTCTTACGTAGGGAGTAACCCTCTTGGTTACGTTTAGAATACCCATCACAGTATATTCCCTAAAATCTCTTCGGAGAAACCTTAACGTTTCACTCCTTCGCGTTACCCAATGCATTGGAGAGCTATAACGGGCTCACCCGCCCTTAGTTTATCACAGAACCACCCGTCTTCATAATAATGCCCAAGAACCATAACATAATCATATCACATAAAACATGCATGAAGGTAACATAAAATTTCCACATTTCAATCACGAGATATCAATACAACACATTGATATAAAAACATTATGAAAACCATTTTCAATACTAAAATAAAAGAAAAGTAAAACATGGTATTTATTTTTCTTTTAAAAAGAAGGTATGGCTTGTAGAGGAATCTGAAACTCAAATAACGGTCACGACGGCGGAGAAGTCGTTGTCGCCGCATACGTACGACAAAAACATTCCCTTTTTTCGTTTAGTAAACGCTTCGTATAAAAAAGATTCCTTTTGAATAAACGTAAAAGTCAAAGGGGTTTATACACCGTATAAAAGAAAGTTGTGTATAAAATAAAATATGCCTCAATGAAAGGAGATTGAGACGAAGTCCCATACCTCGTATCCGACTTGACCCGACCGTTCTTTAATCTCCTGAATAATAAACTTTAGTTAATCTCTACTTGATTATGAATCTTTTTCAAGTTCATTATTCCATTTATACCATGTTATGAACATCATGTAATCAGTTAAGTTAATAATGTTCATTTTGTCAGTATTTGGTTCTTAAGTCAAAAATAGACTTCTTACACTTACATGTTGTTAATTTGGTCAAAGGTTCATTATATCCAGAATGGTATTCATGATGTAGATATCATATATGTCATATATATCCAGTAAATACTTGCATTTATAATATTACATAATCATTTAGAGGTATGAAATGAAATGCACCGTTCATGGAGACGGTAAGCCGTACGTACGCATGAACGCTACTTTCATTTCTATTTCGTATTTTATAGAATGGAATCATAATGATATAAAGGTATATTATAATTCCAGTATAATATAATATATAATATCATAGTTCCATCCTTTATATGTCCCACATATGGTATTTAACGAATCAAATCACTTTGAGGGGGCGGTAGTCCGCACTTCCTAAAATGAAGATATCGTGTTTACCCATAATGGAAACCATAAAGGTATGCCCAAAATGAAAAAACAGAAGCTTAAGGAAAACATAAACATATTATATATCATATATAAAAATAGTGACATCATAATGGCCACCTTTGAAGGTGTTAAATGAGTGTTGAACAATCATCGTTTCGGGAGGCAGAATTTTTCCATCCACGGAAACCGTATGTTCTTTAACCATTTGATGTAGTTGTGTGAGAGTGTAGCTCAAATAAATATTATAACAACATCCTTTTATATTTAATATACTGGTGTTGTTACAAAATAAGTAAATAAAAAGAGTTTAGGGGGTTGGAGAAGAAAAATAAAACAAATGAACATGAGAGAATGAATTACCTTTAAAAGTGTATCTCCTTTTGATTTGAGTCTAAAGGCTTCCTTTGATTCGATTCTGCCCAAAGGGAATCCTCTAGGATGAGGAGAGGGATGTGGAGAGAGTAAATGGGCAGGGGTTGGCCGAGCCAAAGGCTTGAGTAGTGTGTGAAATGAGGTAGAGGTGGGGGCCTTTTATAAGAGGAGAGGAGGGGCACTTTTGGAAAGTAAAGAAATATTACTTTATTTGAAAATGTGTTTCGGTTTCAAAAGGTCCCACATTTATATAATTCGTGGATAAGGTGATAAGGCTTCTAAATCCACTCATCCAATTGGTTTTTTCCATGTGTAGTTCATAGATTTTACATTGTCTTTCCATTTTATTTAAATCGTTAAATAATGATGTCATCGCTGCATCATTATTATGTCATAAATAATTTAATTTATTTAATGTCTAAAAATCATAAAAAAAATACTATGACGTAGGAAATCGTTTTAGCTTTCCAATGAATATTTACAATCAAAAATATGATCTTTATAACCCCATGTAAAAATTGTTTTCGTAAAACATATTATGTTTGTGTCATTTTTACTTTTACATTAAATAAAAAGTTATTTATGTCATTTCCCAACCAAAATGTCTGCATGGGGTCCCCAAGTTAACCCATGGCTTGTCTTGGTCGGCCATGACACAACCAATAATGTTAGGACATGTGTCTAGGTCATTTCATATTATTAAAGCATTATTTATACCTTAAACTACACTAATTACCACTAATCGCGATTAGAAACTTAATAAGTTACTATTCACCAAAAAATTATTTTAATCTCATTGAACCACATTTTACTTCTTAATGACAACCATGTATGTAAGATTCTCAAAATTCAATACACATTAGTGGTAAACTTTCATTTAACTGAAAAATCAGTTTTCTTGATTACCACTTAGTGGTTTCACTATTCATCAAAAATTGATGTTTTTCAGAAAATTACCAAAAATTCACCATAAGCTATATTTGATATTCCGAATTCAAAAATGAAGTCTATTTTACAACATTAAAATCATATAAGTCACATTAATTAATTTAATAATTAATTCCCGCTGCCAGAGAAAATAGCATGTTTTTACAAAACAATTAGTATCAAAAGATTGACAGCAGTTTAAGTCTAATTTCAAAGTGAAATTGATTCCAATGACCACCATTGGATAAAATGGTAAAAATATATTCTAATTTAACTTCAAAACCAATTCAAAACATAATCTAATCATATAAATAAATTAGATTAAAAAGCAGTTTTGATGTAAAATGCAGTATTTTTCACTATTCATTAAAAAATGAACATTGTCAGAAAAATACCAAAAATTCACACAAGGTAAATTTTGATGTCCCAATAATAAAGGATAAGTTTATTTTGACAAACATAGTTTATAAAATTGTCAAAATATAGATTCAAAAATGGTTTTCCATCAAAAGGCACTAAAACAATCTTTTAAGAATATTAGTGTATTCCATGCATAAGATTGTATTTATTTTCATTTTAAGCCTCTATAACACTATATTAATCATTAATATACATAGATAAAAATATCTATTATTCATTACTTACTTGGGATGTTACACAATCTATCTGTGTTTTAGTGCCCCTTGATGATTTTGGATTACCTATAGTGTGTTATTTGTGGGATGTCTATATTTTTTGTCCTGTTTCATTAGTAACATGGTAGCGATGAGCTTGAGACATGTGAGTGGAAGTATTTGGTTATGGAGGAGTACCTATTTATATTTTGGATAAAATTTTGGATTACTTTCTTGGGGTGGAATGTTTCTATGGTGTGGAGAATTGTCACAATCATAATATTATTTTGAGTTAATATTTAATTTATCATCAATATAGTATTTAACCCTTTAGTTACACATGACATTTTGGTGAGAAATAGAGAATTTGGCATTTAAATTATGTGGCGCACCATTAGGGGAAACTGTGTTCCCTTTACTAGGAAACCATGAAACCAATTTCATTTCTTCATAGTGGAGTCCACAGGATGGTGAATGGTTTTTCAAACCATGAGGTAGAATTTGGTGGCTTTTCCCTCTTGGATAGTGGAGGGTTCCCGATTGTCGTAGTGTTTGGTAAAATATGTAGGATTACCTTGTGACTTCTCTAAGTCATTATAATTTTCCAATTTACCATTATAAAATCTTCATATCTAACCATAATTCCTCGAATTTACCTTCCAATTCAGGGTTATATAGACAATGAATCTATCCCTACATTCCTTCATCCCATTGGATCTTCAACATTAGGGTGGATTTGATGTGGTTTCTTCAAGAATCTCCAAGTATGTGTCAGTATCCATCAATTTTTCCCTATTTATATGGATTCTTCAACCCCATTTATCGAGTTCCTTGTTTTGGATGATTTTTGGACATATAAAAGGTTTAATCTATTATTTTTGGGGGAAATATTGATATTTCTTATTAAATCCAACCTTGTATGGGTCCTACGGTGGTGTGGTTCTGGTTTTTCACTATTATCCATAAGATTCTAGGTGTGAGGTTTGTGATTCATGATTTTATATTAATAGATGATTTTGATATTATTTATTGGTTTCTTTATAATTTTATTTGGATTATTATTGTGGTTTGAAAGATTTTTATAAATGGTTTTAGATGAAGATGTGATGAATTTTTGTTTTTGAAAAGAAATAGGCTATATTTCATATGTGATTTTTTGTGGTGTATCTTGAATATGTTATATGCCTTTTTTAGAAGGTCTAAACCATTTTATCAAAGACAATTGAATGTAAAAATAAATTTACTACTGTTACTACAAGTGAAATGGGGTTTTAATAATGTTGGATTATTTTTTTTCTCCTAGAATGTGACATCCAATTGTGAAAATGACATGAAACATGTTATAAATTGTTTTTGATGCAAATGTGTATTTTAAAAGTGGATTTGACCATGGAAATGATTTGTTTCAATTAGTGTTATCTTTTCTGCATTTTTAATTGGGTTTATTAAAGTTTTTAGGTGGTGAAAATGTATTTTCAAACGGTTTTGGTGAAAATGAGTGATAGAAAGTGGTTATGTTATATTGAATAGTTTTTCCCATCGATTATTTTGATCATTGGATCGATGTAAAAATTTAAAAATTATTATTTCCTTGTGTGCCTGTGATTTTTGGTATATATATGTGAAAGTGATGATTTATTAGTTATTTGAAATAGAAATTGAGCACAATGGGAATCCCATGTATCTCGGTGGAAAACATAAAACTAGTGCCATAGTATATTTTTATGCGGATGAGGCTTAGATACATCTAGAAGGATTGATGATTACAACACTAACAAAACATGTGATATAATCAGAGATGAATGGTCCTTGATATGGGATCCCCTCTATTGGGTCATGGAAAGGGAAACTTTTTGGATTATCATATTGTGACCATTGGACAATGTGATGAGATCCCCACTAATGGATTATCAATGGGAAAACTGTTGTTAGTTTAGTGGAGGGTATTGATCAATGAGTTACATAGTTCCAAGAGTCCCATTATATATAGTTACCTATTTATATTTTCCTATGCTTCACCCTCGTGACATTATACTTTTGTGTTTGGATACTAGTCATTGGTATATGGTAGGGATTTTGTGTATTTTATTTAAAGAAAGATTATTTAAGAAAAATAATATCCTTCAATGTCATCTCTTGAGAAATATTTCATTAAAATGTTTTCATTGAAATTTTTCAAATATTATTATAGATATGTGAATCTTAAATTGTCTTCTAGTGTGATAGCATATAATATTTGTTGTGTAGAATCCTATTAATATTTTTCTCACACCCCAAATATACTATTAGGTGTCTATAAATGTTGTTCTATATGACCAAGGTAAATTCAAGATGTATCCTAGTGATGATGGTGGATCTAGTTTCTAGTGCTCCACTTCATGCATGTGTTGGTGGTGGTGGATTTTGGGTGATTTTCCTCTTGGTGCATGGAGGGTATTGTGAATGTTGTGTAGTTCCAATTATTTTGTTGTACTTATGTAATTGGATAATTTTGTAAACATTTAATCTATATATTTTTGGACCTTTTTTGGTGATGGTTATTAGTTATTTTGGTGATAATTATAGTTGTTTTTTTTGTGGTTACATAATTGGGTGAAATCATTCCAAGAGAGCACTATTTATACTCAAGAAAGAGTTTCTAGATTGTGGGGATCATGAACACCCTTTGGTCCATGCCATTATTCAGGTAGGTTTTCTGGTCGAATGGAATTATATCTTTGTATGCAACAACTAATATGAAAAAATATGTATAAAAGTCTTATAACACTATAAATAACTCATATTATATTACTTTTAATATTCATAAAATCATTTAGATTATTCTATTAATAAAATAAATACAGTATTAGAAATTCCCAATAATATAATGTAATTATTTCATCCCTAAAATTTTTAAATAAGTTAAAATCATGAAGAAAATATAACAAGGCACAAAATTGTAATTTATTCTCACTCACCACATTATTTTATCCCTATGTGATGACATAACATATATTTAAAACAAAGAGAGTGACATTTGGAATCAGTTATTTATTTAAATATTATGTTGAATATTTTAATGGAAAAATTTCCAATAAAAAATCCATTTAAAGAATATTATTCTAATGTTATAACTACCTTTATTTGATAATAATATATATTAAATATTATTACCTAATCACATAGTCTTAACCTAGATTATCCGTATTTACTCCCTATTGTGCTGATACATTTTACAATGATTACTATTTATATTAAAAAAATAAAAAAGGAATATAATAAAAATTAACCTCATAATTAAATATAGGTGATCCATTTATCAATATTAAATTTCTAAAATTGGTTGAAAATAAGTTTAAAATAAATTTTCAAAAGGTGATGAAAGATATATTTTAGAAAAATAATGTGTTCAAAAGATAATTAAATTTATTATTATCAATTCCTTGAAAAATTAGTTATATCCAAGAACCATATATTGAGTATATAATATAAAAATTAAATTTAAATCATAAAACTAGTTATCAGTGTAATTTATTAATATAAAAAAATGCGCTCATAAATTTGATTTTCTGGAATATAAATTTTTATTTATAAAAATGTTTTTATAAAAAAATGAAACATAAAATTGATTCCCTGAACATATATAGATTGTTTTAAAATATTTGAACTAATAATACAATAACTTTTTTAAAAACCATGTTGATCTTATTTACATTCTTAAAACAAAAAAACATCTTTCAAAAAAATAAATATTTTTCTTTATTCACTAAAAATTAAAAAAAATTGGAAAATTATCTATAATAAATCCTTTGATAATTATAATATTACAATTTCAAAAATGGTGTTCAATTTATAAAATATAATTTCCAAAATTTATAGAAATTATTTATAATACTTTCTTAGAAAATAAATAATTTTTTTTGAAGAATATCTATTTTTGATAAATAAAATGACATTATGAGAAATTGTGTAATTATTCGCATATAATTTATCAATAAATAATAAATCAGTAGGAAAATAATTTATATATTTCATTTATTAATTAATTATATTTATACCTACCAGTTTAATAGTTAATTTATAAAGGTCATATTAATTCCTAATACATCATGGTTTATTTTGGCTCCTTGTTCGTGCAACACAATATAAGGAAAAAATTAAATTTAACCAAAAAATATTTCAATAAATTTATAAGAGATACAAGTTAATGTTAGGGATGTTCTCTAGAGAGTGTAAAAAAACAATTCTGCCATTAATATATTATATAAATTATTCATACACAAAGCTATTGTGAATATCATCAGTGGGAGGGGATTGAATTACATTCTTAATGGGAGTATAACTGTGATCATCCATTAGCATTATATTAAAATAATGACCAAGTATAACTTTAAAAGTATATCATTCAAGGTGGAGAGATTCCCAAATTTAAATGGAAATATTATACAAATCTTTAGATTATAAAGAAGATAATTGAGGCTATATAATTTAACCCATACATGGGAATTTTAATTAATCATCTGTGAAACCATGAAATCCATTGACCATTTATGAATGTGGTGTAAGTTTGACATTATGAAAAGGGAACCTATATCTATTATTGTAGCCTAGTCTCTTCTGATGAAAAAATAAAGAGGGAAAAAACCACGACCTACTGATTTGAAACTAAAATGTGAGAAACACCATTTAAAAAATCCCTATAATCTAGGTCATCAACCATCCATTGATTCTCACCTTAGGGAAGGTGGGATTTTCATGTTGAGATTTTTTCCCATGTACAAAATTTCTAAAAAGGTTTCTATATTTTAATCAACAAGAATAGAAAAGCCCTTAAATATGATTCTACTTGTGGAAGATTCCTTTAATGATAGTAATGTGGGAGTCCATACAAAGGGGTCTAGTTACCACAGTTCTGGGTGAGGCAAAACCACTAGGTTTCCCTATTATACTGCTTTTTATTCAATATCTATATGGGTCTCCTCCTATTATGATACTAGTTTTGAAAATTATATACGAATTAAAATTAAATGTATTAGACTATATGTAATATTGGGAACATGAAAATAAAAAAATTTAGTAATGAAATACGTTCTAGAAGGTTGTATGAAAAAGTAACATATCGTTCCTAGAAATTTTCAATGCTATCAAAGGGTGGTATGATGAATGAATTTTTATAGGAGGAAAATAGATTTAGGTTGGACCTTATGGTGATATGAAACACTTAGAATGGAACAGTTGTGTTATTGTAATAAGAAATTAGTTCATATAATCCTTCTATAGAGACCTATGTATATCCCTGATAATGTATTTTTTCTTCGACGATGTTCAATAATAAGGAAAAGCGAGGTATCACGTTTAAAGTTAGATTTGAAAACGTTTTCATAGTTTTATGGATATGCAATACTATAGGTTTCTATACCATGTGTAGATAGTGTTAGAGTTAATATCGTAAAACCAACTATTTGTACTTTGATTACATGTGTATTTAATGTATAACAAATTTTTCATTGTTCTGCATGCTTATGATGTAATAATGTCCTACAATACTTTTTCCATTGAAAAGGTGATGGAAGTTCCCTGCTATGATAAGAACCTTGAAATTATATAACAATATATTTAATATAGTTCTAATATTGGATGATATACTATGATGGGACACATAGCATATTTACCATCATGTGCGAGTACTTGTAAGTAGCTGAGTCTTCTTCCCATGAAGATTGATCCTGGTAATCTCTAAGACAAGATATAATGAGAAAAAAAGCCGCCAGTATAAATTACGTAAGTTTTGGTGTCATTGGATATTCCCATCTGTGAGCTTGTGTAATGTTTTTTAGACTTTAAGACTATCATTAATATGCATCATGGCTTGTGCACATTGATTTACTAAAAAAAATAATCACGGAGACAATTGGTAGGATGTAGTGTACGTTGGGTGAGTCACGAGTGGCTTGTTATTAATGGATAAGTCAAGGAAGAATATGTACCTTCCATTTGTGGAAGTTGATATCTATACTCTTTGATTGAAATAGAACTGTCACATGAAATTATATGGCCATGATTTAATTACGATTTTACTTTAGGTAGTCTAAGAATGACGTATCAAGCACAATGGTTGATGACACTACGATGAAACATGCTTTATAAGATATTGTGACAATGGAATTATATTGAATAGTGAGTATTCATATATAGATGACATTACATCAAGTTATAGTTCTTTCTCTTGGGTTCCTTGACCCGTTTCTTGGCAGTTCTCTTTTACTTTAGGAAACCCCACCAAATGCCAACAAGAAAGAATCCTAAAGGGTCACCCCTAAGTGTTTTTGGTGGTCTATGATAAATTATATATGAATTTAATTAATAAATATTATTCTCAAGAAAGTAGAATAATTTTATTCAATTTAAAATGATGGCATAAATTAAATAAATATTTATTCATCGGATTGTGGGTAAAATAAATATTTTCTATCGAAAATTTAAAAAATATTTATTTAATAGGTTGTAAAAAAATATTTACTTAAGATGATATATTATTTATGTATTTATTCAGATTTTCAATTAATGGAAGTGCAGTTCGAGCAGACCATGGAAGGTACGGTAGTAAAATAATTTTTTTCAAGATGATAAATAATTATTTAACTAGTTGTCACAAATTAGAATAATGCTTCTATAATCTTGTGACATATAATTTTATTTATAATTATGTTTGGGGCATGTTGGCACACCATAAATAATGAAGTTGTATTATTATTACTAAGATGAGTTTTTTCTATGGTTTTGAATGTATTTAATTTCTGTTATGCAAATAAATATGGTAATTGAAGCCCCATGCCAATAAATAGGAACATACGTATATTATGCCACATACAAGACTACACACCCAATGAATTCAGAATTATTGAGCAACAAAATTTCTCTCTCGAATCCTCTTCCCGCCACTATAAAAAACAGGAGACATTCCTCATCTGTAAAGAACAAGCGATCAAGAATTACCGACACAAGACACTTGCTTCTCTATGCTAGCACTGGGAGAAATAGTTATGTCGATCAGATTCCATCGAAGCACATGTAAAGACGTGTAAATTTAAATGAAATTTTTTTCTTAAATTCTTTTGAATTTTAAGAGTACGCAGTTTCTAACGGTACCTGATTTCGAGGCTCGGTGTGCCCGGAATCAATTTCCTAAGTTTATCTCGGGTACATTCAGTAAATGAACGAGTGGGGTTTTCTATCTTTTGAACCGGTGATTGGAATTGAAATCTGAGGGCACCTATGAACTCGCAACGCCGGTAATTGCTTATGAGGACCTTTACAAAAATTGCGTTTGCACGAGAGGAGAAGTTTATTTTTTTTGTTTAAATAAGAAGTGAATAAAAATTGTGGAACAATTTTTTATTCTTTATTGTATGTGGTTATATCCTACATGGGAAATTTGGGATGGGACCCACTAGTTCCTAACTACCCATGTGAGGATATTTGTGAGGTAGGGCCCACATGAGCCCCAACCCTTCACTTTCCATAACTCCTTAACCCCTTTGAACTCCGATGTTAATTATATGACATGTTCCTTTTGAATTTGTAACCTTTCCACTTCCTCACTCAAATTCATGCCAACACACACACCTTGATTAATTAATTGAAACTCTTTCATAAATTAAATAAGTGTTTGAAATTTTTATTTTTGAAATGCATGGCATGAACAATTAAAATAAGGGTTAGCCTTATTTTAATTTGGTTGGATTATTGTGTGGGGATTTGGGGAGAGTGACTTGTGTGAAAGAAGAACGAATATCCTCATTCGTTTAAGAACGTCATCCTCTCCGACAATGAACTTCGACTCGACGACCCCGATTTCTCTATCCTCTCCTTCCTCCGCGACAAGGGAGGAGACACCGACGCAGGAACTCGCCAACGGCGTCACGCCTTGTTTTCTTCTCTCCGTGATAAAAATGGGAGACACCGCTTCCTCCTCGGATGCTCTCTGTCGACGTCTACGAATCCTCACTTCGCGATGCTGTCAACCGCAATGCTGACGTTCGACATCGATTATCGAGGTAGGGGTTAAGTTCAATTTTAATGGATTAAAATTGTTCTTTGGTTTGTCGTTGAGCATCTTCTTTACCTAGGCCATTTGCTATCGCTTTATGCGGAGGGCGCGGGCCGAACGAACATGGCCTGACGAACCTCCATTGAACTTGTTAATTTTCTTTATAATTGGCAATCAAAGGCGGAGGAGGCACGATGTCGTCGCGCCGTGCTGGGAACGCGGCAGAGGGGACCGGCGCTGTAGCACCAGTTGTGCGGGTAGAACCGCAGCCCGCTACACGGGTTGCTTTGGAGGAAGAACTAGTAGACCCGTCGGCCGGCCCCGAGAAGACGAGCCGCAATGCTAGGAGGGAACCGCATAGAAGAAGAACGACCTCTCGCCCATGCGGGTCACGTGCGCAGAAGACCGACCGGTCTAGCTGGCCAGTTTGGGGAAGGGGGGCGCTGCCTGGCACCACCGGTGCAGAATACTGGGGGGGGGGGGCACCCCCCGCCCCCTTGGAACCCGTTCGCCTTATGACGAGCTACTCGGCCAGCCGGTTGAGCCAGCCAGGCCGCGTCGGGTCGGGCCGGGCCATGCCCCGCTGGGACGGGCCACGCCGTGCCGGGCCGCGCCGCACCTATCCGGGCCGGGCCGTGGAATTTCGGGTCGGGCCGCGTCCCTTCTGGCCGAGTTGATAATTTTCTTCAGACTGGACCGAAACCCCTGCTGGGTCAGGCCCGTCAAACTGGGTCAACCTGACCCGTCAGCCCACTGGGCTAAATAGTTCGGGCCTATTAATCACTTAAACATGAATAATAAAAGGACCGCGTGTCCAATCGGTGCGCCGTCTGCGGCAGTGGGACTGTTTTGATGATACAATCCTTTTTCGATACTCTAAGTGAGTTTCGGATGAATTTTGTTATCGGTCAGGTTAGAAATGAGCGTATTTCTATCCGGGCCCCTGGGACGGAAAAGCCAATATCTCTCAGACCGGGCGTCCGATTGACACGCCGTTTGTTGCGTTGACTTACTAATGAAGAGACAGATCGTTGGGATACATCAATGATAGACTTCATGATAGCTGATGTATCGACCTCCTTGGCTCGTGGAGTGGACCCTCCTGGAATCGAGCGTGCTGTGTGTGGGAACCCTAGAGCTGGCTGCGACTACGACGACGATGATGACTGTACTTGGATCCTACGTGGGTTCGGCAGCGAGGACGACTGTACATGGATCCTCCGTGGGTTCGGCAGTGATGACAACTATATATAGATCCTATGTGGGTTTGGAAGCAATGGTTACTGTACTAGGATCCAACATGGGTTCGGCAACGATGACATCTTTACTTGGAACCTACGTGGGTTCAGCAGGGGAGATGATTCAGAGGCTACATCTATCATCTCCACCCCTCTTCGTGAGTAGTATACCTGTGTGAGGTGATTCTTGAATTTCAATCATTATCATCGATGTGTTATATTTATTTCTTGTGTGGACTGGGTTGTGGTTTCCTGTTTGGACTGGGTTGTACTTGAGCTTGTGAGTTGGAGTCGAACTGGAATTGATGACTTAGGTATATGTATCGGCATATACCTAAGTAGAGTTAGTTGATACTTTTTGTTTGTATCCTTCCTTATGGTTTATCCTTTGTGGATTTTGGATACCTTTAGGGGTCTCGGGGTCCCTATTGAGTATCGTATACTCTCCCCTGTATGAGCTATGCCCGCACTACGATGTGTTTGATGCAGGTGACGAACAACACTAACCCTTGGTGGAGTCTTGTGGAGCGGGATGGTACCTGGAGGTGGACCACATGGCGGGACATACACGGAGCGGATGGCCAGACCCTAGAAGCCGACGAGACTATATGTACCCAAACTTCAGGTGGGATATCCAGAGGATGACTCAGTGGTTGCTAGTTTACTTTACTGCATCTGTTTATTCTTTTCTGTTGTATTGTACTTTCAGTTGGGCTTGTATTCTGGCCCATTTACTTTCCAGCACTAACTTTTGTACTCAGTTTACTTAGTTTTTACTTCAGATTTCATACTCTATTGTGTTTGTTTATTTATATAAAGGCAGTTCCTTCCATTTTATCTGGATTTATGCCTCTGGTGCTAGTCGCCAGCCCATGGCCTATGGAAGGCGGGCTTGGGGTAGTCACGATATGAGCCCCGAGGACGGGTCGTGACAAATTGGGATCAGATGAGTCGGTTCTACTGCAGAACTCAGGAATATGATATTTTCATTCTATGAAGCAATAGTGTTGAGTGTATTGAGTGTGGTTATCTGTCCAGGGAGTCCAATGTTGGTGCGGAGGCCGAAGTATCCATACACCAGGACCCCGACATTTGATTTCCAACTCAGTGCACGAAAACATTGATTACATGAGTGTTTCAGAAGTTTTATTTGTGATTACTTGGTATCATATCAGCGGCTATACTTTTGACCGTGGTGCACCATTTTCTTTCAAGATGGCCCCACGACGGCAACCATCTAGAGTACCCAGTTACGTGCGAGATGGCAGTCCACTGAGCAACGAGGTCTCAGTGCAGGGCCCCATTATAGTGGAGGCATCAACGGTACCTCTACCCGCTGGGACATTGATACCACCATCCCCATTAGCGAAGAGTGCATTCCTCCTGAGAGCGCTGCACGAGTTTCAGTGACAGAGGCCACCTACGTTCCGCGGAGAGACAGACCCTCAGGTAGCCGAGGATTGGCTGGAGGCTATCGTCTGAGTCTTCAGATTGGTAGGGACACCAGCAGATCTTATTTTTATCCTTGCGGCGAGTCTCCTACACACAGTAGCATGTAGATGGTGGAGCCTGATGCTCTAGGTGCACGATGAGGCATCTCTACTTTGGACAGACTTAGAGAGCCTCTTCCGCTCAGATTTCATTCCAGCCACCCTCCATGTTGTGCGCATCCAGGAGTTACTACAACTGCGGAAGGGCAGCATGACAGTAGCCCAGTACTTGGTGAGGTTTACCGACCTCTCGCGCTATTCCAATGACATGGTACAGGAAACATTCTTCCAGGCCCGAACCTTTGAGCAGGGACTGAGGCATAAGATCAGGGCTCTGATTATCTCCCTCAGCATTCCGACACAGGCAGGAGTACCGGAGCGAGCCGATCTTGTGGAGAGCTTCTTTGCTAAGCCTACACCAGCATAGAGGTCTACCGTAGGGTGACACGTAGCAGAGTCTTCTGCAGCCGGTTGTAGATAGATGTCGTAGATTTCTAAGCGGACCAGGAAATTAGGTGGGCGAAATTAGGATACTGGTTCAGAGATGCGGGGCACACATTGCAGAGCCAGTCATACGAGAGGCATGCAGTGCAATGAATGTGGTGGGCAGGGCCACATGGCTCATGACTGCCCGACCTACCATGCAGAGGAGTAGCAAAAAGTTGAGGGACCACCCAGGTAGAGGCATAGGCTCGACCGTGGTGGTCCGCAGGGAGTAGGCGGACGAGGTAGAGGAGCTAGCTGAGCAACGGGTGGTGGGCGATGCTTCGAGGCTCTACCACCACCACCACCACCAGGAGGTCCACCCATACCATAGGGAGCTGGCGGACAGAGGCAGGCTCAGTATCAGGCAGTGGAGGCTTACGACCACAGCGTACCTTAGATGATTCGAGGTACTATCTGTTTCTACTACACCCTTGATGCAGTTCTTATATAAATAGTAGCGAGTCATTCTTTTATTTCCGCTGCCCTTGTTCAGAGCTCGAAGATTCCGACGGAGCCGTTGGCTCAATCCTTACGGTTAGAGACTCTTACTGGAGCAGACATGATGGTTACACACTGGTTCTGGTAGTGTGAGCTTACTCTAGGAGGCGAGATCTTCAGCTGGGATGTTCTTGTAGCGGAGTCAAGGCCTTACGACGTCATCTTGGGTATTGACTGGTTATCTACAGTCTATTCCCAGATTGACTGTATTAGGCGCAATGTGTGGTGTGTCTACACAAATGGGAGCAGGTTCACCTTCATCGGCAATAATGGATCTGTTGCAGTGCAGTATGGACTTATGTAGAGGAGAGGGTATCCAATCACACATTAGTTGGCTAGTCTCATCCTTAGAGCGGTTGATATTCAAAGTCTGAGTTTTCCTGTTGTGGTGGACCAGTATGCGGACGTTTTTCTTGATGATGTTCCAGGAATACCTCCTAAAAGATATGTAGATTTATATATTGACCTTTACCCTTGGAAAATTTTGATATATACTCCATCATATCGGATAGCTACTACTGAGCTTCGTGAGCTACGGGTACAGCTGCAAGAGTTGCAGGGAAAGAGATTCATCCGACCCAGTGTTTCACCCTGGGCTTCTCTGATTTTATTTGCCATGAAGGAGGATGGGAGCTTACAACGATGTGTCGACTATCGTGGCCTAAATACAGTTACTGTAAATAAAAAGTATCCACTCCCGAGGATTGACAACCTCTTTGATCAGCTCAATGGAGCACGATGGATCTCAAATACAGACCTCTAGTCAGGCTGTTATCAGCTTAGAGTTCGAGATGAGGATGTGCAGTAGACAGTCTTCAGGTGTCGGTATGGACACTATGAGTTCCTGGAAAAGCCTTTTGGCATAAACAACACTCCATCACTTTTCATGAGTCTCATGAATAGGATCTTCCAGCCTTACCTCGATTGATTTGTCGTAGTCTTCATCGATGACTTACTGATTTACACGACTATGGACGAGGAGCACGCCTACCACTTACTGGTTGTTCTAGAAACACTCTGAGAGCACCAGATTTATGGTAAACTCTCAAAGTGTCAGTTCTAGATTCAAGAGGTCCACTTCTTGGGGAACGTCATCTCTGATGTAAGAGTTTCTATGGATCCTACGAAGATCGAGGAATTACTTGCTTGGGAGCCACCCAGGAGCGTGACGGAGGTGCAGAGTTTCCTAGGTATGGCTGGGTACTATCGGAGATTTGTGCTAGACTTCTCTAGTGTTGCAACACCGCATTAAGCATTGATGAAGAATGGGAAACCCTTCATGTGGTCAGATAGATGTTAGAAGAGCTTTCAAGAGATGCCATAGAGAATTACCAATGCACCCATCTTGAGGCTACCAGAGGAGGGCGTAGGGTACGTAGTATACTTCGATGCATCAGGGTCTGAACTCAGGTGTGTCCTGATGCTGGAGCGGGCAGTGGCCCTTTATGGTTCACGACAGTTGAGGCAGCAAGAGTAGAACTATTCTACCCATGACCTGGAGTTTGCAATAGTGGTCTTCGTCTTGAAGATGTGGCGACACTATCTGATGGGTGAGCGCTTTACAGTCTACTCTGAACACCAGAGTCTGAGGTACATCTTCTCATAGAAGGACATGAACCTGAGATAGCGGCGATGGCTTGAGTTCCTCCAGGACTATGAATTTGAGATAGTCTATACTCTTGGGAAGGGGAACGTGGTAGCTTATTCTATTAGTAGGAGATCGGGCATTTAACTACTTGGAGAGGCGACGAAGAAACTTGTCGCATTGTAGATATCCTTCTAGGATAGAGATGGAGAATCCATTCTACAGTCACTCCTCCACTACTTCTGCGGGTCAGAGAGGCACAACGTGGGGATATTGACTGTGAGACGCGACCTGCACAGATATCCATAGGATAGGCACCTAATGGATTTTTTGTAGGAGGATAGAACATCATCCTCTTCAGGGGATGTACAATGTTACCATTTACATTACAGTAGGAGGTGCTGAGGGGGTTTCCCACTTCCCCTTTGGTTGTACATCATGGAGTAGCAAAGATGTACCATGATCTCAGACAACAACACTGGTGGACGGGTATAAAGAAGGTTGTGGTAGAGTTCGTTTCACGATGCCTCACCTGCTAGTAGGTAATGGCAGATTACCAGGTTTTAGTAGGCTTGGTGCAGCCCTTAGAGGTCCTGGAGTGGAAGTGGTATGGGATTACTATGGATTTAATTATGGGGCATCCACGTACTTCCAGAGGACACAACTCCATCTGGGTGATTGTCGACCAACTCACCAAGTCGGCCCACTTCCTACATATCAGAGAGATGGGATCAGTGGGGAGATTGGGACACATTTTCATCCAGAAGATCGTATGGATTCATGGTGTGCCATCATCTATCATCTCCAATCGAGATGCTCACTTTACTTCCCGACTTTTGAAGGGGTTGCAGGAGGCATTTGGGACGCAGCTACGTCTGAGCACCGCCTTTCATCCTCAGACGGATAGCCAAGAGAAGAGGACCATTCAGACTCTCGAAGACATGCTCCATGCATGTGTCCTCAACTTTGGTTGTAGCTAGGAGGATCATCTACCCTTGGTGGAGTTTGCGTACAACAATAGCCACCACTCCACCATCAGGATGGCACCATATGAGGAATTGTACGACCGACAATGCAGATCACCTATGTGCTGGACTAACCCTGGGGAGTCAGCACTCGTAGGACCATAGATGGTTCATGCTATGACAGAGAAGGTGAAAATCATCCCGGAACAGATGAGGACTGCACAGAGTAGACATAAGTCTTATGCTGATAGGAGGCGGAGACCACTGGAGTTCGAGGATGGTGACCACATTTTCTTTCGGGTCTCACCTTGACGTGGATTAAAGATATTTGGTCAGCGCGACAAGTTATCTCCACACTTCAGTGGACCATTCCAGGTCCACAGCAGGGTAGGCGAGGAGGCTTATTACCTGGACCTTCCACCCTAGTTGCACAGGGTGAACAACGTCTTCCACATATCATAGCTGAGGAGATACATGCATGATCCGACACATATCATTGATCACGGGGAGCTGGACATCGATGATGGGGTGACATTTGCGGAGGTCCCGGTGGAGATCAAGGATAGATAGGACCAGGTCCTACGTGGATGGTCG
The DNA here is from genome assembly GCA_963277665.1 of Viscum album. Taxonomy (NCBI): domain Eukaryota; kingdom Viridiplantae; phylum Streptophyta; class Magnoliopsida; order Santalales; family Viscaceae; genus Viscum; species Viscum album. Next base: position 552,542,046 of record OY728130.1, on the reverse strand, counting down.
ATTCCTCTGGTGTGCATCCGTTGGTAGCACGAGAACCTCCAGGAGAGCACATGGGAGCGTGGGGCTCAAATACTTGCACATTACCCTCTTTCGTTTCCCTAGTTTTATGATGTAGCATTATGGGGAAATAAATCCCTGATGTGGGAGTGTTTTAAAGACCCGGAAATTTCAAGGAATGTTTTTATTATATTCTATGTAATTTTACGAGTACGCAGTTTCTGACGGCACCTGATTCCGAGGCCTGGTGTGCCGGAAATCAATTTCTGAAGTTTAGCTCGTGTATGTTTAGTAAACGAATGAGCGATTTTTTCTATATTTTGATCTGATGCTCAGAAATGAAATCCAAGGGATCCGATGAACTCTCAATGCCGGTAACTGCTTTAGAGGACCATTACCATAATTGCGTTAGCACATGAGGAGAATTTTAATTTTGTGGTTCAAATAAGAAGTGAATAAAAAGTGTGGAACAATTTTTTATTCTTTATCTTAAGTGGTTATATCCTACATGGGGAAGTTGGGATGGGACCCACTAGTTCCTAACTACCCATGCGAGGATAATTGTGAGGTGGGGCCCCCACGAGCCCCAACCCTTTGTATGTTCCGGGCGCAGCGGAAGTGCGTTGGTGGGTTATGGGCCCAACTTTAATTTTAACGTTAAAAAACGTTCAATCCGAGATCCTTCACGATATAAAATGCCGAATCTTCAGAATAGAACGAAGAAAGAATAGAAAAGAAGAGTCCCGGAACCCTTGAGTAGGATCATCATATGTTGATTATAATTAATTTAATTAATGCATAAGAATTACCTTGTTGGAATTCTTTCTTCGTTGATGTGTTCGGTCACGATTCGGTGATCCGTCATTGCGTCGTAGAATCCAAGTGTAGGATTCCTCTAGCGGTGATCCACACGTGTGTCACGTATCTCCGGACATCACCGAAGAGATCTCCGTGTGCTAGCGCGGAAGAACCTTCGCTTGCGATGTCCGCCTTCGACCGCCTTGATCCGGTGGAGAATCTTGCTCTCGTAACTTGAGGGCGTTCTTGGTGGAAAGGAAATTCTCTCTTTGCTTGAGAGTATTTCCAAATCTTTTGTGCACAACAATGGATCTCAAAAAAATGTTGGGGTTGCGAGGATATTTATAATCAGGTTTGAGGTTAATAGAGTTATGACAATAAATAAATGCGTTACGAGCTTTATTTATTTCATTAACTCTTATTGAAAACCACCATGTCGAATTATTAATTCCTTGACATGTGCCCATGCTGATTATAATAAATATCATTTAATAAAACAATATTAAATCCTCAAAATCCCAATTGGAAAAACTACACGGCGTGTAATAATTAATACACGGCATGTACTAGATTTTCATAAAACTACACAGTGTGTATATTTAATATACACGGCGTGTACTTCTATTTTCCATTTTTCTCCACCACATTTATTAGACCATGAGTAATGACTATTTATTTCTTAAATAAATGTAACTGCATTACTCGCTAATAAATATATTATTTTATCCACAGTATATTCTCTCGAAAAACTAGTGTCAAAATAAATGCGATCAGACATCCTTAAATAATTATTAAACCACAGTCGGGAATAATATTTATTTAACTTGCTAAATTAATATTTATCTGAGATACATGGACACACTTAGTGTGTGACCCTCTAGGACGCTTTCTCAGTGGCATTAGGCTGAGCCTACCTATAGTCCAAGGTTAGCTTCTAGAAACACGCCAAGGCACCCATAGAGAAAGAAGTTAACGCCGCAATGATGTGTCACCTCCTACGAACGGTTACCATGTAATATAATCCCTTTTTTTTGATATCTCCAATCAAGCGGGTTGCATGCTAGTGCCATCAACCCATGTGCTTGATTATTCTTTCTTTGACTTCCCGGAATTGAACTTTCCCATACCTTACCATGGCCATGGATTTATTTAGGCTATATCAATTCCATCAAAGGGCCTGAGATATCTACTTCAGTTATGGAACGGAAGGGACAAATCCTTTCTCACATTATCTATTAATGTGGTGTTACTCATGACGCACCCAACGTATCCTACCTCGATGCGAAAAGTGTGTCGTCACAGTTTTCGTCAATACATCTAAGTGCGCGAGTTGTAATACCCATTAATAATAATCTTAAATTATAAGGATCAATACACACGTTCGTAGATAGGAACATCCAATGACACTATGAAATTTGGATTTCCTACTGGAGGGTCTCATTCTCATAATATCCTCCTGGATATTACTAAGGGCGCACACCATGAGAAGGTGCCTCAAAGTTTTATGAGTCCTCACCCCTAATGACTTGTATTATTTGTGTCCCTAAAATAATATCATCCGGCCATATAACATACATTCAAGAACAGTGTTATGGCACATTCGGGTTCTCATCATAGCAGGGATCCGCTACGACCCTTTAATGCAACAGCTGTCCTTAGGACATTATCACATGACATGTCACGCAGAAGAACAATCAAGATGTGATAAGGCTTTTATTTAATGAATAAAGTGCAAAGTAGTTGGTTCTAGACCACCAACTCCAACAGACTCCCACTTGGACTAGAGCCAGCTGCTAACAACCTTTAACCCGCTAGCTCTCACATGATATTCATGATTCTGTTGAGATAGGCCTTTAGTCATGGGGTCCACCACGTTCTCTTCCATGGACACTCTTCTCACTACAAATTCACCCCTTTGATAGAAATCCCTCAAGAGGTGATACTTCTGGAGTATGTGCTTTGTCCGTTGACGTGACCTTGGTTATTTTGCAAGAGCCACCGCTGCAGTATTATCACAATACAATGTAATGGGATCTTTACTGCTAGGCACCACATCAAGCTCCTGGACAATGTTCCGAATCCAAATGGATTACTTGGCTGCATCAGAAGCCGCTATATACTTGGACTCCGCTGTAGAATCAGCGACAACTGGCTGCTTTGAACTCTTCCAGCTCACAGCTCCTCCATTGAGACAGAAAACATATCCAGATTGCGACTTCAGATCATTTTGATCTGTTTGAAAACCAGCATTAGCATACCCTCTAATGAAAAGCTCCTCGTCTCCTCCATACACCAGGAACATATCCTTAGTTCTTCTCAGATACTTAAGGATAGTCTTAACAGCAGTCCAATGTTGTTCTCCTGGATCTGCTTGATATATTTCTACCATGCTTAGTGCATAGGAAACATCAAGCCTGGTACATAACATGGAATACATGATGGATCCTGTAGCCGAAGCGTATGGGATCTTGCTCATCCTATCTTTCTCCTATTGTGTCTGGGGACACATTTTATTAGAAAGATGTAAGCCATGTGACACTAGAACCAATCCCCTCTTGGATTTTTCCATACTAAATCTCTTTAGTATCTGGTCAATGTATATACCCTGACTTAGTCCAAGCAGCCTCTTGGATCTATCACGAATGATCTTGATCCCTAGAATGTAGGCTGCTTCTCCTAAGTCATTCATGGAGAAACACTTGTTCAACCAGTCCTTAACTGACTGTAAGGCTGGTACGTCGTTTCCAATAATCAATATGTCATCAACATATACCACTAGGATGACGACCGCATTCCCATTAAACTGCTTATAAACACATGGCTCACACTACTGGAAATCCATCCTTTCCCAACGGTTCAGAACCATTGGGAAAGGCTGCAGAACCGTTGGTATATGTTATACCAACGGTTCTGCCAACCATGGGGAAGTAAGCCGTTGGGAAAGGCTTTTCCCAACGGTTTACAAGGAACCGTTGGGATAGGTTAGAAAAAATCAACGTACCCCAACGGTTGTGCCAAACCTTTGGGAAAAGCCTTTCCCAACGGTTTGGCCCATTGGGGAATCCCATGAATATTTTCTTTCCCAACAGTTTTCAAACCGTTGGGAAAGGTTTTTACCAACAGTTCTACCAACCGTTGGTAAAAACACCAATTCCAAAAGCTATCCCAACGGTTTAATGAACCGTTGGTAAAAACAGCTCCATATGGGCTATGCCATCGGTTTGAAACCGTTGGCATAGGCTTTGCTGTGAAAATTGCACAGCAGCCTGCAATTTTCACAGCAGGTCTGTTTTGCTCATTTTGGCATAGGAGGTCTGTTTTGGGCTCATTTTCAATTCAATTTTCATTTTAAATTCAATTTTCAATCCAATTATTGTAACTGTAACACATATACAATGCATACATATAGAGAACAAACCAACACATTTAAATAATGCAAACCAACCAAACAACACATATAATGCATCTTGGAAATATACTGATCCATAATTAAATTAGAATTCATAACATAATTATAAACATACATAATTCATTTAGAATTCAATTTAAAATTTAGATGAAAATCATATGTGGAATCCGGAATTCAATTCATAATTTGATTGGTTTTTTGTACACCATACATTTTTACTCAAAATCATATACATTTTAAACAAAATACATACACCTGGAATGATACCGGTCACACCGTGCCTCGGATTGAGGCGAGGTTAACTCGTACACGTCACAAATGACTCATTGATCATTGTCCTAATGTATAAACATATTCTGAAATCGTTTGTTCAGTTTTCCGTATGCTAGTTGTTGTTTTCACTTAAAATGATGTGTTTTTTAAATAAAAGAGAGACACTTTGACTGGTGCCGGCCACACCGCGCCTCGGATTGACGCGAGGTTGACTCGTACACATCACACATGACCCATGCATTGTTGTTCTAAAATATAAACACAATCAGAATGCATTTGGTTGGTTTTCCGTATGTATTTAAAATGTAGTCCATTTTAAAGAAAATAGATACACTTAGAGTGGTCTCGGCCAAACCGCGACTCAGATTGAGGCGTGGTTTACTCGTACACGTAACATATGACCCATGGATCGTTGTACTAAAATTTCAACAGATTCTGAATGTGTTTGGTCGGTTTTTTGTATGTCAGTTGTTTATTTCACTTATAATCTTGTCCCTTTTAAACAATAGAGACGCAGTTAGAGTGGGACCGGCCACATCACGTTTTGGATTTAGACAGGGTTGACTCGTACACGTCTTAAATGACCCATGAATCTTTGTCCTAGAGTATCAACTCAATCCGAATGCGTTTGGTCAGTTTTCCATATGTTAGTTGGTGTTTTTCACTTAAAATGACGTCCTTTTGAAACAAAAGACATACACTTTGAGTTGTCCCGGCCACACCGAGCCTTGAATTGAGGCGGGGTTGACTCGTAGACGTCACATATGACCAATGGATAATTGTGCTAAAGTATCAACACAATCAGAATCCATTCGGTCGGTTTTCCGTATGTCATTTGTTGTTTTCACTAAAAATGAAGTCCATTTTAAACAAAATAGAGAAACATTGAGTGGTTTCGCCACACCGTGCCTCAGATTGAGGTAGCGTTGACTCGTACACGTCACATATGACCCATGGATCGTTCTCCTAAAGTTTCAACAGAAACCGAATGCATTTGGTTGGTTTTCCGTATATACTTAAAATACTATCCATTTTAAACAAAAGAAAGTCACTTAGAGTGGTCCTGACCACACCGTGACTCAGATTGAGCCCGTGTTGGCTCGTACACGTCACATATGACCCATGCATCTTTTTCCAAAAATTTCAACAGATTCTGAATGCGTTTGGTCGGTTTTTCGTCTGTCAGTTGTTTATTTCACTTATAATCTTTTCCATTTTAAACAAAATAGACACATTTAGAGTGGTACCGACCACACCACGTCTTGGATTTAGGCGGGGTTGACTCATACACGTCTCAAATGACCCATTGATTGTTGTCCTAAAGTATCAACACAATCTGAATGCGTTTGGTCGGTTTTCCGTATTCCAGTTGATGTTTTTCACTTAAAATGGCGTCCTTTTGAAACAAAAGACATACAATTTGAGTTGTGCCGGCCACACCGCGCCTGCGATTGAGACGGGGTTGACTCATACACGTCACATATGACCCATGGATCATTTTGCTAAAGTATCAACACAATCAGAATCCATTCGGTCGGTTTTCCGTATGTCATTTTTTGTTTTCACTAAAAATGAAGTCCATTTTAAACAAAATAGAGACACTTTGAGTGGTGTCGGCCACAACGCGCCTCAGATTGAGGTGTCATTGACTCGTACACGTCACATATGACCCATGTATTGTTCTCCTAAAGATTCAGCAGAAACCGAATGCGTTTTGTCGGTTTTCCATATGTACTTAAAATAATGTCCATTTTAAACAAAAGAAAGTCACTTAGAGTGGTCCCGACCACACCATGACTCGTATTGAGCCAAGGTTGGCTCGTACACGTCACATATGACACATGGATCGTTTTCCTAAAATTTCAACAGATTCCGAATGCGTTTGGTCGGTTTTTCGTCTGCTATTTGTTTATTTCACTTATAATCTTGTCCGTTTGAAAAAAAAGAGACACAATTAGAGTGGTGCCAGCCACACCGCGTCTCGGATTTAGGCGGGGTTGACTCGTACACATCTCAAATGAACCATGGATTGTTGTCCTAAAGTATCAACATAATCCGAATGCGTTTGGCTGGTGTTCTGTATGCCAGTTGATGTTTTTTACTTAAAATGGCGTCCTTTTGAAACAAAAGACATACACTTTGAGTTGTTCCGGCCACACAGCGCCTCGGATTGAGGCGGGGTTGACTCATACACGTCACATATGACCCATGGATCATTTTTCTAAAGTATCAACACAATCAGAATCCGTTCGGTCGGTTTTCCGTATGTCATTTTTTGTTTTCACTAAAAATGAAGTCCATTTTAAACAAAATAGAGACACTTTGAGTGGTGTCGGCCACACCGCGCCTCCGATTGAGGTGGCGTTGACTCGTACACGTCACATATGACCCATGGATCGTTCTCCTAAAGTTTCAACAGAAATCGAATGCGTTTGGTTGGTTTTCTGTATGTACTTAAAATACTGTCCATTTTAAACAAAGGAAAGTCACTTAGAGTGGTCCTGACCACACCGTGACTCGGATTGAGCCCGGGTTGGCTCGTACACGTCACATATGACCCATGGATCGTTTTCCTAAAATTTCAACAGATTTTGAATGCGTTTGGTCGGTTTTTCGTCTGTCAGTTTTTTATTTCAGTTATAATCTTTTCCGTTTTAAACAAAAGAGACACATTTAGAGTGTTACCGGCCACACCGCATCTCGGATTTAGGCGGGGTTGACTCGTACACGTCTCAAATGAACCATGGATCGTTGTCCTAAAGTATCAACACAATCCGAATGTGTTTGGCCGGTTTTCCGTATGTCAGTTGATGTTTTTCACTTAAAATGGCATCCTTTTGAAACAAAAGACATACACTATGAGTTTTGCCGGCCACACCGCGCCTCGGATTGAGGCGGGGTTGACTCATACACATCACATATGACCCATGGATCATTGTGCTAAAGTATCAACACAATCAGAATCTGTTCGGTCAGTTTTCCGTATGTCATTTTTTGTTTTCACTAAAAATGAAGTCCATTTTAAACAAAATAGAGACACTTTGAGTGGTGTTGGCCACACCGCGCCTCAGATTGAGGTGGCGTTGACTCGTACACGTCACATATGACCCATGGATCGTTCTCCTAATGTTTCAACAGAAACCGAATGCATTTGGTCGGTTTTCCGTTTGTACTTAAAATACTGTCCATTTTAAACAAAAGAAAGTCACTTAGAGTGGTCCCGACCACACCGTGACTCGGATTGAGCCCGAGTTGTCTCATACACGTCAAATATGACCCATTTATCGTTGTCCTAAAATTTCAACAGATTCTGAATGCGTTTGGTCGGTTTTTCGTCTCCCAGTTGTTTATTTCACTTATAATCTTGTCCGTTTGAAACAAAAGAGACAAAATTAGAGTGGTACCGGCCACACCGTGTCTCGGATTTAGGTGGGGTTGACACGTACACGTCTCAAATGAACCATGGATCGTTGTCCTAAAGTATCAACACAATCCGAATGCATTTGGCTGGTTTTCCGTATGCCAGTTGATGTTTTTCACTTAAAATGGCGTCCTTTTGAAACAAAAGACATACACTTTGAGTTGTGCCAGCCACACCACGCCTCAGATTGAGGCTGGGTTGAATCATACACGTCACATATGGCCCATGGATCATTGTGCTAAAGTATCAACAAAATCAGAATCCGTTTGGTCGGTTTTCCGTATGTCATTTTTTGTTTTCACTAAAAATGAAGTCTATTTTAAACAAAATAGAGACACTTTGAGTGGTGTCGGCCACACCGTGCCTCAGATTGAGGTGGCGTAGACTCGTACACATCACATATGACCCATGGATCGTTCTGCTAATGTTTCAACAGAAACCAAATGCGTTTGGTCGGTTTTCCGTATGTACTTAAAATACTGTCCATTTTAAACAAAAGAAAGTCACTTAGAGTGGTCCTGACCACACCGTGACTCGGATTGAGCCTGGGATGGCTCGTACACGTCACATATGACCCATGGATCGTTGTCCTAAAATTTCAATAGATTCCGAATGTGTTTGCTCGGTTTTTCGTCTATCAGTTGTTTATTTCACTTATAATCTTTTCCGTTTGAAACAAAAGAGACACATTTAGAGTGGTACCGGCCACAACGCATCTCGGATTTAGGTGGGGTTGACTCTTACACATCTTAAATGCACCATGGATCGTTTTCCTAAAGTATCAAAACAATCCGAATGCGTTTGGCCAGTTTTCCATATGCCAGTTGATGTTTTTCACTTAAAATGACGTCCTTTTGAAACAAAAGACGTATACTTTGAGCTGTGCCGGCCACACCGCACCTCGGATTGAGGCGGGGTTGACTCATACACGTCACATATGACCCATGGATCATTTTGATAAAGTATCAACACAATCAGAATCTGTTCGGTCGGTTTCCCGTATGTCATTTTTTTTCACTAAAAATGTAGTACATTTTAAACAAAATAGAGACACTTAGAGTGTTGTCGGTCACACCGCGCCTCTTATTGAGGTGGCGTTGACTCGTACACGTCACATATGGCCCATGTATCGTTCTCCTAAAGTTTCAACAGAAACCAAATGCGTTTGGTCAGTTTTCCGTATGTACTTAACATACTGTCCATTTTAAACAAAAGAAAGTCACTTAGAGTGGCCCCGACCACACCGTGACTCGGATTGAGCCCGGATTGGCTCTTACACTTTACATATGACCCATGGATCGTTGTCCTAAAATTTCAACAGATTCCGAATGCGTTTGGTCAGTTTTTCGTCTGCCAGTTGTTTATTTCACTTATAATCTTGTCCGTTTGAAACAAAAGAGACACAATTAGAGTGGTAACGGCCACACCGCGTCTCGGATTTAGGCGGGGTTGACTCGTACATGTCTCAAATGAACCATTTATCGTTTTCATAAAGTATCAAAACAATCCGAATGCATTTGGATGGTTTTCCGTAGGCCAGTTGATGTTTTTCACTTAAAATGGCGTCCTTTTGAAACAGAAGACATACACTTTGAGTTGTGCCGGCCACACCGTGCCTCTGATTGAGGCGGGGTTGACTCATAAACGTCACATATGACCCATGGATCATTGTGCTAAAGTATCAACACAATCATAATCCGTTCGGTCGGTTTTTCGTATGTCATTTTTTGTCTTCACTAAAAATGAAGTCCATTTTAAACAAAATAGAGACACTTTGAGTGGTGTCGGCCACACCGCGCCTCTTATTGAGGTGGAGTTGACTCGTACACGTCACATATGACCCATGGATCGTTCTCATAATGTTTCACCAGAAACCGAATGCGTTTGGTCGATTTTCCGTATGTACTTAAAATACTGTCCATTTTAAACAAAAGAAAGTCACATAGAGTGGTCCCGACCACACCGTGACCCGGATTGAGCCCGGGTTGGCTTGTACACGTCACATATGACCCATGGATTGTTGTCCTAAAATTTCAACAGATTCCGAATGCGTTTGGTCGGTTTTTGGTCTGCCAGTTGTTTATTTCACTTATAATATTGTCCGTTTGAAACAAAAGAGACACAATTAGATTGGTACCGGCCACACCGCATCTCGGATTTAGGAGGGGTTGACTCGTACACGTCTCAAATGAACCATGGATCGTTGTCCTAAAGTATCAACACAATCCGAATGCGTTTGGCCGGTTTTCTGTATGCCAGTTGATGTTTTTCACTTCAAATGGCGTCCTTTTAAAAAAAAACATACACATTGAGTTGTGTCGGCCACACCGCGCCTCCGATTGAGGCGGGGTTGACTCATACACATCACATATGACCCATGGATCATTGTGATAAAGTATCAACACAATCAGAATCTGTTCGGTCGGTTTTCCGTATGTCATTTTTTGGTTTCACTAAAAATGAAGTCCATTTTAAACAAAATAGAGACACTTTGAGTGGTGTCGGCCACACCACTCCTCGGATTGAGGTGGCGTTGACTAGTACACGTCACATATGACCCATGGATCGTTCTCCTAAAGTTTCAACAAAAACCGAATGCTTTTGGTCGGTTTTCCATATATACTTAAAATACTGTCCATTTTAAACAAAAGAAAGTCACTTAGAGTGGCCCCGACCACACCGTGACTCGGATTGAGCCCGAGTTGGCTCTTACACTTCACATATGACCCATGGATCGTTGTCCTAAAATTTCAACAGATTCCGAATGCGTTTGGTCAGTTTTTCGTCTGCTAGTTGTTTATTTCACTTATAATCTTGTCCGTTTGAAACAAAAGAGACACAATTAGAGTGGTAACGGCCACATCACGTCTCGGATTTAGGCGGGGTTGACTCGTACACGTCTCAAATGAACCATGTATCGTTTTCCTAAAGTATCAACACAATCCGAATGCGTTTGGCCGATTTTCCATAGGCAAGTTGATGTTTTTCACTTAAAATGGTGTCCTTTTGAAACAAAAGACATACACTTTGAGTTGTTTCGGCCACACCGCGCCTCTGATTGAGGCGGGGTTGACTCTTACACGTCACATATGACCCATGGATCATTTTTCTAAAGTATCAACTCAATCAGAATCCGTTCGGTCGGTTTTCTGTATGTCATTTTTTGTCTTCACTAAAAATGAAGTCCATTTTAAATAAAATAGAGACACTTTGAGTGGTGTCGGCCACACCGCTCCTCGGATTGAGGCGGCGTTGACTCGTACACGTCACATATGACCCATGGATCATTCTACTAAAGTTTCAATAGAAACCGAATGCGTTTGGTTGGTTTTCCATATGTACTTAAAATACTGTCCATTTTAAACAAAAGAAAGTCACTCAGAGTGGTCCTGACCACACCGTGACTCGGATTGAGCCCGGGTTGGCTCGTACACGTCACATATGACCCATGGATCGTTGTCCTAAAATTTCAACAGATTCTGAATGCGTTTGGTCGGTTTTTCGTCTGTCAGTTGTTTATTTCACTTAAAATCTTCTCCGTTTTAAACAAAAGAGACACATTTAGAGTGGTACCGGCCACACCGCGGCTCGAATTTAGGCGAGGTTGACTCGTACATGTCTCAAATGAACCATGGATCATTGTCCTAAATTATCAACACAATACGAATGCGTTTGGCCGGTTTTCCGTATGCCAGTTGGTGTTTTTCACTTAAAATGGCGTCTATTTGAAACAAAATACATACACTTTGAGTTGTGCCGGCCACACCGCGCCTCGGATTGAGGAGGGGTTGACTAATACACGTCACATATGACCCATGGATCATTGTGCTAAAGTATCAACACAATCAGAATCTTTTTGGTCGGTTTTCCGTATGTCATTTTTTGTTTTCACTAAAAATGAAGTCCATTTAAAAAAAATAGACACTTTGAGTGGTGTCGGCCACACCGCGCCTCGGATTGAGGTGGCGTTGACTCGTACACATCACATATGACCCATGGATCGTTCTCCTAAAGTTTCAACAGAAACCGAATGCGTTTGGTCAGTTTTCCATATGTACTTAAAATACTGTCCATTTTAAACAAAAGAAAGTCACTTAGAGTGGTCCTGACCACACCGTGGCTCAGATTGAGCCTGGGTTGGCTCGTACACGTCAAATATGACCCATGGATCGTTTTCCTAAAATTTCAACAGATTCTGAATGCGTTTGGTCGGTTTTTCGTCTTCTAGTTGTTTATTTCACTTATAATCTTGTCCGTTTGAAACAAAAGAGACACAATTAGAGTGGTACCGGCCACACCGTGTCTCGGATTTAGGCAGGGTTGACTCGTACACGTCTCAAATGAACCATGGATCGTTGTCCTAAAGTATAAACACAATCCGAATGCGTTTGGTCTGTTTTCCGTATGCCAATTGATGTTTTTCACTTAAAATGACATCCTTTTGAAACAAAAGACATACACATTGAGTTGTGCCGGCCACACCGCGCCTCGGATTGAGGCGGGGTTGACTCGTACACGTCACATATGACCCATGGATAATTGTGCTAAAGTATCAACACAATCAGAATCCGTTCGGTCGGTTTTCCGTATGTCATTTGTTGTTTTCACTAAAAATGAAGTCCATTTTAAACAAAATAGAGACACTTTGTGTGGTGTCGGCCACACCGTGCCTCGGATTGAGGCGGCTTTGACTCGTACATGTCACATATGACCCATGGATCGTTCTTCTAAAGTTTCAACCGAAACCGAATGCATTTGGTTGGTTTTCCATATGTACTTAAAATACTGTCCATTTTAAACAAAAGAAAGTCACTCAGAGTGGTCCTGACCACACCGTGACTCGGATTGAGCCCGGGATGGCTCGTACACGTCACATATGACCCATGGATCATTGTACTAAAATTTCAATAGATTCCGAATGCGTTTGGTCTGTTTTTCGTCCTTCAGTTGTTTATTTCACATATAATCTTTTCCGTTTTAAACAAAAGAGACATATTTAGAGTGGTACCGGCCCCACTGCGTCTCGGATTTAGGCGGGGTTGACTCGTACACGTATCAAATGAACCATGGATCGTTTTCCTAAATTATCAACACAATCCGAATGCGTTTGGCCGGTTTTCCGTATGCTAGTTGATGTTTTTCACTTAAAATGGCGTCCTTTTGAAACAAAATACATACACTTTGAGTTGTGTCGGCCACACCGCACCTTGGTTTGAGGAGGGGTTGACTCATACACGTCACATATGACCCATGGATCATTGTGCTAAAGTATAAACACAATCAGAATCTGTTCGTTCGGTTTTCCGTATGTCATTTTTTGTTTTCACTAAAAATGAAGTCCATTTTAAACAAAATAGAGACACTTTGAGTGGTGTCAGCCACAACGCACCTTGGATTGAGGTGGCGTTTACTCGTACACGTCACATATGACCCATGGATCGTTCACCTAATGTTTCAATAGAAACCGAATGCGTTTGGTCGGTTTTCCGTATGTACTTAAAATACTGTCCATTTTAAACAAAAGAAAGTCACGGTGTGGTCCCGACCACACCGTGACTCTGATTGAGCCCAGGTTGGCTCGTACACGTCACATATGACCCATGGAACGTTGTCCTAAAATTTCAATAGATTCTGAATGCGTTTGGTCGGTTTTTCGTCTGCCAGTTGTTTATTTCACTTATAATCTTGTCCGTTTGAAACAAAAGAGACACAATTAGAGTGGTACCGGACACACCGCGTCTTGGATTTAGGCAGGGTTGACTCGTACACGTCTCAAATGAACCATGGATCTTTTTCCTAAAGTATCAACACAATCCGAATGCGTTTGGATGGTTTTCCGTATGCCAGTTGATGTTTTTCACTTAAAATGACGTCCTTTTGAAACAAAAGACATACACTTTGAGTTGTGACGGACACACCGCACATCGGATTGAGGCGGGGTTGACTCGTACACGTGACATATGACCCATGGATAATTGTGCTAAAGTATCAACACAATCAGAATCTGTTCGGTCAGTTTTCCGTATGTAATTTGTTGTTTTCACTAAAAATGAAGTCCATTTTAAACAAAATAGAGACACTTTGAGTGGTTTCGGCCACAACGCACCTCCGATTGAGGTGGAGTTGACTCGTACACGTCACATATGACCCATGTATCGTTCTCCTAATGTTTCAACAGAAACCAAATGCGTTTGGTCGGTTTTCCGTATGCCAGTTGATGTTTTTCACTTAAAATGATGTCCTTTTGAAACAAAAGACATACACTTTGAGTTTTTCTGGCCACACCGCGCCTCGGATTGAGGCGGAGTTGACTAGTACACGTCACATATGACCCATGGATCATTGTTCTAAAGTATCAACACAATCAGAATCCATTTGGTCGGTTTTCCGTATGTCATTTGTTGTTTTCACTAAAAATGAAGTCCATTTTAAACAAAATAGAGACACTTTGAGTGGTGTCGGTCACACCGCGCCTCGGATTGAGGTGGCGTTGACTCGTACACGTCGCATATGACCCATGTATCGTTCTACTAATGTTTCAACAGATACCGAATGCGTTTGGTTGGTTTTACGTATGTACTTAAAATACAGTCCATTTTAAACAAAAGAAAGTCACTTAGAGTGGTCCCGACCACACCACATCTCGGATTTAGGTGGGGTTGACTGGTACACGTCTCAAATGACCCATGGATCGTTGTATTAAAGTATCAACACAATCCGAATGCGTTTGGCCGGTTTTCCGTATGCCAGTTGATGTTTTTCACTTAAAATGATGTCCTTTTGAAACAAAAGACATACACTTTGAGTTGTTCTGGCCACACTGCGCCTCGGATTGAGGCGGGGTTGATTCGTACACGTCACATATGACCCATGGATCGTTTTCCTAAAGCATCAACACATTTTGAATGCGTTTGGTAAGTTTTTCGTATGACACTTTTTGTTTTCACTTAAAATCTTATGGAAATTCATATAGAATATTTTTATATCATATTTAGTATGGATTAGATTTTAGTTGATCATGCTATGAAACATTTCAGAGCTAATGAAATTAAGGAAGGTGGAGGGGTTGTACGGGGGGGCTGTCCGGTGGGTGTCCGGGGGGCTGTCCGGGGACCAAGGAGGAGGGTGGGGGGGCTGTGCGGGGTCTGTCCGGGGTGTGTTTGGGGGTTGTTCAGGGGGCTGTCCGGGGTTGTTCAGGGGGATATCCGGGGGTTGTTCAGGGGGTTGTTCAGGGGTTGTTCAGGGGATGTTCAAGGGTTGTTCAGCGGTTGTTCAGGGGGTTGTCCGGGGTTGTTCAGGGGGCTGTCCGGGGGCGTTTGGGGGGTTGTCCGGGGTCCAAAGGGGAGGGTGGGGGGGTTGTCCGGGGGGGGGGCTGTTCAGGGGGATATCCGGGGTCCAGGGTGGAGGGTGGGGGGATGTACGGGGGGCTATCCAGGAGGCTGTCCTCAGGGCTGTCCGGGGGTGTTTGGGGTCCAAGGGGGAGGGGGGGGGGGGGGTTGTCCAGGGTCCAAGAATGAGGGGGGTTGTCCAGAGAGTTCTCACCCACACAACCACTAAAAGACAACAACATCCATAAAAACAGACAATATATAAAAATAACTCAACTCCAATACTATACTACGAGTCTGGATAAAACCAACAACTAGAATAGATTAAACATCAAATCTCAGTAATATAAGTCAAAAATGTAACGGATCAATATGTCCCACATCAACATCACCATCACCATCATCATCATCATCATCACCCTCGTCATAGTCCTCCTCATCATCCTCACCCTCCACAGCGCCCTCCTCCCCGCCTTCGCCCTCCTCCTCGCCCTCCTCATCTCCCTCCTCTTCTGCATCAGACTCCTCGCCATCATCATCTTTAAGATGGACATCGGCCTGACCACCACTGGAACTGCCACCTGGTGCACCATATATAGAATGTATCGACGACATGTATTCATCAATCGCTAGGCTGGCCTTTGCTGGAAGTGTTGGACGTAGAACTTCAATAAATTTCATAAATGCACTGTTTTCCCAAGAAGACTGTTCTGCCGTCTCTGTGGCCCTTTTCTCAGCCTGTTCTGCCTGTTCCCTAACTTGCTGCAGCTCGGTGGCTCTACAACTCGTACCTGAGGCAGGACAATACCTCGTCTGGGCTATCCTAGGTTGGCAGCGTACTCTACCAGAATGATCCTCTCCCAACACCTGATGTAAGTGATCAGATGGCCCAAAATTGTCTGCTTCGTGGGCATCGAGGGCCTCTAAAGCATCCTGTTACAAATATAAATAAATTATTAAGTTACAAAATAGATATTAAAATATAAAATCAACAGATTAAAACTTACAATCTGCTGCTGAGTCGCTTTGTTGACAGCACTTCCATCCTTTTTTCATCTACTCGAGCAAAACAGTTTTGCTCGAGGCACACGTCCTTCAATATTTTGTACTTGCCTCTATAATGACATTGAAAACAAAAGTTATATAAAAACTTTAGCAAATGATTAAATAATTGATGAAACAAAAGAAAATTTAAGTCGTTAAGAAAACTTATAAACAATTGTCATACCTGCTGCCTCTCATGATCCGGCATCGTCGTGCGTCCTAGTGTATGGAGGTATTTTTTTGCATTAATGTTTTTTTTTATTTTTTCAAGATGATTCCTAAATAAAATTCGATAATGCAAAGGATAATATTAATGCAAAACTTGAAAAGTATTATTTAAATACCTCAAATGAAATTCATACCTTAAAATGGGTACTCGTCCAATGAGTAATCATCTGACGATACTGCTCTATAGGACAATCATCCACGAATGGTACCGCCTCTAACTCAGTGCCAAATCTAGCACGCCAGCCAATATACAGATCATTCTTGTAGGCTCTCCAAAGCTCGCCTAAATCCTTTAGACGTTCCAGTTGTGCACCCTCACCATCAGGAAAATTAAATCGAAGCTAAAATCAAAATATTAATTCATATAAATACAAAAATAATTAATGGCATTAAATACTACAGATTTTTTTTACCCATATCTCTGCCCAAGCTCTATCTTTGACCTCATGTGGCAAATGTCTCCATGACAGCGGGCTGACGGGAATGATGTCGGAGTATATGGCAAGCGTCTCCAGAAAACTCCGACATTGCTGCCCTGTTTTCTCAACCATATGATTGTCTTCATTATATTCCACCATAACCTGTGTGCGATGGTTCCACACCAAACGCATGCGTGTACGGCCCCGCCCCCGCCTCCTGTCAGTAGATGTATCTATCATGAAAGAAAAACAAATATTTTATCAAAACATGTTACAATGAAAATAAATATTACTATAAAAATTTGTTAGGGTTTTATAAATATACCTGCGCTAGTCTGATCAATGAGTGGCGCCGGATCCACAGAACCTGATGGAACACCCTCTGGTGGAACAGGAGTCGAAGATGACGGAATATAAAAGCTCGGAGAGACAAAAGTAGAAGGAAAAGAATATGGAATAGCTGTATGACCTGATGCTGACTGGGGAGTGGGAATCATCATGGGATGTGAAAATGATGGGGCAGAAGATGCAGAAGGTAGCAAAAACATGGGAGGCCTAAATACCCCGTGTGTCCCTAACGACACACCGAGATCAGAATGTGGGAAGGCTGAAATGTCAGTGGGAGGGGCAGGGTCTAGTCGGGCACGCACATCTCTACGTCCACCTCGGGTATGAACCCTCCTCGTACCACCGGCCTGAGTACTAGGACCTGTACTAGGCTCCTCGTCGAATAACTGTCGACGTAACGGTGGATCCTACAAAAAAGTTTACAAAACAATTAGTCACATGACATTATATATTCTGTAAATATATATATATACTTGAAATAAAGTACTCGCTGTAGGCACTAATGGTGGAATTCCCATCTCCTCCATCCGACGATTGTTCTCCGCCATTTTTTTTCATCTCTCTTCAATCGGCTGCATTTCCTGCATTTGAAAACAAATATGTAATTAATTAGAAAAAGGAAATTAATGTGTGAACCAAAAAACTAAATATATGAGGGAATGAGGGGATTAATTGGTATTTTAGCTATCAATTGTTTTAGAAGAGATTGAATGTATTTAATAAAACATACAAGTTGTAATGTTCACCATGTTAGAAATATTGTTTGATTTGGTTTGAATACAGTTCAATTCCAAATTAGAAAATGCAATTCAAATAAAGCAGCAACCAATAAACATTGAAAATTCACATAACGGTCAAGTCAGCTAAAACATATTTGTGATCAATACTAAATAAATATGAATATTACCAAACTTAACAACCCAACACGAGGTAAACCAAAAGAATTGAGAACATGGATGAATGATTCTATATATTTCCAACCACAACTTCAGGTTCACAATCAACTCTGACAATTGAGCTATTGGAGTCATCAAAAGAAATAAATGGATTGGTTCCAATGGCAATAGGGACAATGTCAATTCCATCATCAGCATCATCAAAAATATGTCTTGGAATTACTTCAACTATGACACCAAATTCAGGTTGAAGTTGATCTTTGACATAAAAAACTTGTTTAGCCATTGATGCAAACACATATGGTTCTTCGGTAGCAAGAGTGAGGGTCATATTAATTACTCGAAATCCACAATCATCAATAAATGTGCCATGTCTCGTCATCGAATCAAACCAATGGAATTTCATCATTGTGACTCGTACATGAGAGTAATAATGCAATATTATTATTTTCTCAACGACTCCATAATAACCCACATTTTCAAGTCGCGGTCTACTATCTGATGCACTGGCATAACAATATGTTGTGGCAGTAACCATAATACCATCATGTTGTGTTCTCATGTTTTTGGCTCGTTCAGTGACAATAAATCTGTACTCATTGATAACAATTGATTTACAGTCACGAACCACGGTATTAGGACCAAAAGCCAAAGATCTTATTTCCTCAGAGACAGAGTCAGCAGACAAACACAATACCTGCAATATAAATGACAGTTAAACTTAAGTAAATATTGAAATAATTAATTTAAACAGTAATATTTTTACCTTAAATTTTAACCACGAAGAAAACTCTTTGCTATGAAAAGTCTCTCTCCTTCTCCAAGAAAAAGAATGATACTTCCTATTTATCATTGTTTTATGTTCCCTGTAGATAAAAAAATATGAATATTTTAACAGATATATATGTAAGATATACATATTCAATTTTGTTACCTGATATAGTCATCGAACAAATCACAGTTGAACAAAACTGTGTGATGTGCCATCTCCCGCTCTTCATGGATTAATGTCTTCAATGTATATGATCCAGGAATTCCTCTTGTTTGAGGAAGTGATGGAAAACTGGGTTCAATTTTCTCATATTGTTCTTCTTCATTTCTCATTGGTCTGTTCATTCTTGTAGTATGATCAGACAAATACATCGAACAGAAATCCATACATTCTTGAGCTAAGTAACCGTTCACGATAGAACCTTCGGGATGATTCTTGTTTCGAACATAAGACTTTAATGTCAACATATTTCATTCAGTTGGATACATCCAACGAAAAGAAAAAGGTCCTCCAAGAAGTATTTCAGTTCGAATATGGACAGTCAGATGCAACATGCATGTGAAAAATGATGGGGGAAATATTTTCTCCAACTCACACAAAATTAATGGGGCATCTGTCAACATTTTTTGCAATAAAGTCTTGGACAACTTATTATTACAAATATCTCTAAACAAATGGCACAACCGAATAACACCCACCCTTACATTATTGGAAAAAAGATGACAAATTTCTATTGGAAGCAACTCATGCAGTAGAACGTGATAATCATGAGTCTTCAAAGATTTTAGCATCAACACTCTTCTGTTGACCCGTTTAGATATGTTTCTTGAATAGCCATCAGGAACTCTAATAGTCTCTAATACTTCCAGAAATTGTTTTTTTCAGTAGGTGTCATCACATAAGAAGCACATGGAAGTTGCCATTTATTTTCACTGATACGAACAGGATGCAATTCTGGTCTGATGCCCCAATCCACCAAGTCACGTCGAGATCGTAAATCATCTTTTGTCTTCCCCTTGACATTTAGAAGAACTGAAAGCAAAATTTCACATATATTCTTTTCAATATGCATTGTGTCTAAGCAATGACGTAGTAAATTGGTTGACCAATAAGGCAAATCAAAAAAGATACTCCTCTTCCTCCAATTGTAACAGGTTTCTGTGGAAACATTCTTTCTCTTTCCAGATTTCATTTGACCCTTCCCAAACGAAAAACTGAAATCTTTCAATTCATTAAGCACATCAGTTCTATACATACGCTGAGGTGGATCATCGGTCTCTATAGTATTATCAAATCCTCGACGATTCATTCTATATGGATGATCCTTTGGAAAAAATCGCCGATGTCCCATAAAACTGAAACTACAACGATGTTTCTGTCTTCTGGATCTTGTATTCTTCATACAAACTGGACATGACAGTTTTCCCTTCGTGCTCCATCCAGAAATCATTGTATAAGCCGGAAAATCATTGATCGTCCACATAAGCGCAGCACGCATCTGAAATATGTCTTACGAACATGCATCGTATGTGCACACACCCACATCCCAAAGAAGTTTCAACTCTTTTATTAAAGGTTTCATGTATACATCAATATCAATGCCGTGATCATAAGGACCAGATATGAGTATACTCATGAAGGTGAAAGATTTTTTCATACACAACCATGGGGGAAGATTATAAATGTGTATAAAAACTGGCCATGTGCTGTGCAAAGTAAGCATCTGCCCAAACGGATTAAAACCGTCACATGAAAGGCCCAGCCTCACATTACGCACGTCAGATGCAAAATCATGATGTCGAGCATCAAATCTCTGCCATGAAAATCCATCTGCAAGATGAACCAACTAATCATTAGTCTTCTTTCTCTCGGTATCATGCCATCTCATTTTTATTGATATTTCATCAGACATAAAAAGATTTTGGAGTCTGGGGATCAATGGAAAGTGCCACATTACTTTCTGTGGAACGCGGGATGGTGTTCCATCATATTTTGACTTCCAGCGTAAAGTGCCACATTTTATACATTCATTTCGTTCAACGGTTTCTTCCCAGAATAAACTGCAATCTCTCGGGAAAGCATGAATTTTGTTTCTGGAAAATCCAGGTTCTTCGACTAACATCCATTCCATATAGTGGTTTGAGGAAATATCTGCATCATCTAGAAGTAAATCCTTCAACAGGGAAAGAATGTAATCGATTGCTGTATTAGAAATCCCATACATAGTTTTTCCATGAAACAATTAGATTAAAAATTCCAGCTTTTTCATTTTATCGCATTGTCGATATACTGGAGTCGTGGAAGCATCATTCAATTTTTTCACCCTATCAATATCATCATTTTCACTAGATGCATCAGTTGTCCTCATATCGACGTCTTCTGGAGTCGAAATCCTTTCTTTTTCATGATGACTAATAAACGGAAACCGATCATCTAACAAATTCTACATTCCAGTCCTTTCATTTCGATCATCACCAATTGGAGATTTCATTTTCTCCCCATTTTGATACCACACAAAGTAGTTTGCTTGAAAACCATTTTTGGTTATGTGGTAGCTGACTTCTTCACGACTCAACCAAGGTATTCCAACACAATTGGAACATGGGAAGTGTATGCGACCACTATCTGAAGCATTGTGAAATGAAAAATCTATAAAGCTCTCCAAATTGTTTTGAAAATCGCTTGAGATACGATCGGTTTCATACATCCAACTTCTGTCCATTCTGTAAAAATAATTCATATAAGTCATTTTGTCATAAACAATTCAATAGTATTGAACTTTAATAGAAAATAAATTTAAGTAAATGATAAAGGAAGAAAATAATCATGGTATCAACTACACATGTAAAAAAAACATACTAATGTGTTATTGAAAAAATGTAAAACCAACAAGAACTAAATGTGTTCTCACATCAGAGCATGCCTCATCACATAACCATATTAGTAGGGTATCCTCATATGCGATTTACCTTTTTGAATTAATATTCACTTCCTCACCAGGTACCTGAGTAGATTTCATAGATATAATCATCTCACATCCTGTAAGGCATCCATTATGTATGATCTGCAGAATAATTTGAGTGATCATGAATCATGCATGGGATCTTCCCATGATCACTATGGATTATGAGAAGGAATTATGATAGGTCACGTGAAGAACATCAAACACATATTTTAGATAATTTGAGACATAATATAATAAAATAATGTATAAATCTATGGAATTTGGGATAAAAGGATGGATGAATTACTAAAATATGGGAGACTAAGGGGAAGGAAATATATGTTGACCCTAATGTTCATAACATGCATCACCTATGAAATTTTATTGCACTAGGAAATTTCATCCTGTTCACAATACATTCCATTTGAAACCTATTTTGATCATTTTATGTCCCCTTGACATGTCAAATAAAAGCAGATGGCACCCATGAATATGCCACCCTTGTAATGAAAAGCCTTTAATTCTCACCATACAGACTACATGTTTTCCAATAGATATATATCTCCTTCTATATATGGGAATCAATAAATATTATCTCATTCTCATATTAAATTTCAGGAATGTTATATGGCTCCCTTAACACCCTCCAGGGACACCAACTAGGTCATGTGATGTCCTCAAATCATGTCACTATGGACATAAATCACCCTTCAAGACAAGTCACACTGACTCTAGAGTTTCCCTCCCAGTGTGTGAAACATGTCTTTTGATGAAAATGGAGAAGATCACCAAAATCAATAGATTCTCTATAGGAATTACATCCATTATCATGAAATTGCTTCTAGGATTAACCAGTCAGGACTTGTGATGTCCTCCAAACATTCCGTCCTTGATCATTAGAGAAACATCAGACAATCCATCTAGGGTAGAAAAATTCAAAAAAATGTTTATAGAATCAAGTAATTTCCATTGGAAATTTCCAAAAGAAACCCTCTATCATGCTAAGTAGATAGTAAAGGCATTCCATGTGGAAAACCAACACATATCCATAAGAGAGGAAATCTAAAAATAATAGAATCTATATGCATTATAAAATTGTCCACCATTGGCATGTAAGCTTCTATAAAAATGGAACCATAGTGTTTATGTTTTAATTAATGGAAAAATAAATTCATTAAAACAACTACAACAACTTGATTGAGATCAGTTTTTACCTGTTCGGATGGGGGGTGTACCTATTCGGACGGGGGTCGATGATGTTCAGACGGGGGGTTCACGAGAGCACGGGAGCAGAGGATAATTAGGGCTCTATCTCGAATGAGGGAGAGCAGATCGGGGTTGCTATTTGGGAAAAACCATTCCCAATGGTTTCAATAAAATGTTGGGAAAGGGATAAGTTTAGCACCCATTTCCCAATGGTTCTATAGAACCGTTGGGAAATGGGTCACTGGAATTCCCTTTGCCAATTGTTTCAGTAAACCGTTGGCAAAGAATGAGTATACCAACGGTTTAATTGAACCGTTGGTATACTGCCGTTGGGAAAAACCCAAATTCCAGTAGAGTCACATTCGTTCTTAATGAAACCAAATTCCTTTATGGATTCATCAAATCGAATGTTCCATGACCTGGATGCTTGCTTTAATCCATAAATGGATTTCTTCAACTTGCAAACCCGTTTGGCTTCACCTGGTGTCACAAACCCTTCTGGTTGTGTCATATAGACATCTTCCTGAAGGTTCCCATTAAGGAATGCTGTTTTGACATCCATCTGCCAAATCTCGTAGTCATGGTAAGCTTCTATGGCAAGTATGATTCTTATGGATTTAAACATGGAAACTGGCGAGAAGGTTTCATCATAGTCAATTCCTTGACACTGTCTGAATCCTTTAGCCACTAGCCTTTCTTTATATGTGCTAACTTGTCCTTCCATGTCCAGCTTTATTTTGAATACCCATTTGCATCCAACAGGCATTACATCAACTGGCTCATCGACCATAACCCAAACTTGGTTCTGATACATGGAATCCATCTCAGAATTCATAGCTTCTATCCATTTTGCAGCTTCTGAGCATTCTACTACTTCCTTTTAGGAGAGAGCTTCATCATTGTTGAACAATAATGATTCACCATCCTCGGTGACTAGGAAACCAAATCTCTCTAGTTCCCTTACCTCTCTTGAGACCCTACGCAGTACTTGTGTTTCTGGAACCTCTTCCACAGAGACCTGTTGAACTTTTTCCTGTACCAACTCCTGTGTATCTTGAGCCTCAACTTCGCCAAAGTCAATCTTTCTCCCACTATCCTTCTTGAGGATGTGCTCCCTCTCAAGAAAGACGGCTTTTCTGGCGAAAGTCACTTTCTTGTCTTGTGGGTTATATAGGTAATATCCTTTTTTCCCTTGGGATATCCTATAAAGATATACTTCGTGCCCCGGGGTGATAGTTTGTTGCCTAAGAAGGCCTTAACAAACGCCTCGCATCCCCATACACGTGTGTGCGACAAAGTGGGTTTCCTTCCATTCCATAACTCGGATGGAATTCCATTTGCCGCCTTAGTTGGTACTCGGTTTAATGTGTATGCTGCAGTTTGTAATGCATATCCCCAAAAGGATAATGGAAGATCCGCATGACTCATCATCGACCTCACCATGTCCAACAAGGTGCGGTTCCTCCTTTCACTAACACCATTCCACTGTGGTGTATAAGGAGGAGTGAGATGATATAGAATCCCAAACTCCCGTATAAGATCGATGAACTCTTGGTTCAAATATTCTTCACCTCGATCCGATCGAAGCTTCTTTATCTTATTACCAAGTTGATTCTCTACTTCATTCTTGAATTCCTTAAATTTCTCTAAGGACTCTGACTTATACCTCATTAAGTAGACATAGCCATATCTACTCAAATCATCAGTAAAAGTACTAATGTAAGAATATCCACCTCTAGCTTCTACTGGAAATGGTCCACACACATCTGTGTGTGCCAATCCTAGAATCTCTGTGGCCCTTTCCCCTTGTCCACCAAAAGGCGGCTTGGTCATTTTTCCTTGTAAACAAGCGTGACATCTATCAAGTGGTTTTAGCTCAGTAGAGTCTAAATATCCATCTTGGCAGAGCTTTGTCATGCGCTTCTCGTTCACATGACCAAGGCGGTGATGCCATAACTGGGTGATGTATGAGTCATGTGAGTTTGTTTCGTTATTGATTGCCAACACTTGGTTTTCGTAATTTAATACATACAAACCATTATTTAAATG
This sequence comes from Viscum album, assembly GCA_963277665.1. Taxonomy (NCBI): domain Eukaryota; kingdom Viridiplantae; phylum Streptophyta; class Magnoliopsida; order Santalales; family Viscaceae; genus Viscum; species Viscum album. The sequence continues at coordinate 552,516,914 of OY728130.1, read as the reverse complement.
TGCCATACCATAACATACGTTGATCTTATAAAAGAGACAACCCTTATTTCCAAACATGAAAATAAATCCATCCATATCCAAACAAGATATAGAAATTATGTTCTTGATAACACTAGGCACAAAATAACAGTTTTGTAAAACCAAAATCATGCCAGTTGGCAATGAGAGGTGATAGTCACCAATAGCCAACGCAGCCCGCCTTACGCCATTGGCAGCTCAAAGATCCACCTCTCCTCTGGCGATCTTTCTAAATCTACTTGGTTCATGCATTTGAATATAGACGTGAGCCCCACAAGCTGTATCTAATACCCAATGTGTAGAAATAGAAAGATTTTACTCGATAAAAAACACACCTTTAGCGTCCCCACGCTTCTGGGTGCAGTTCCTCTTCCAGTGGCCCTGCTTGACACATGAAAAACACAGTGCTTCTCATTCCTTGCCCTGCCTCTGGATCTTCCCCTTCTTGGAGGGACGGTTCTCAGGGGCTTCAGACCGTTTATAAGCCTTTGGCCCCTTTGCCTTGTCCTTCCTTTTCTGGTTCACCATAAGGACCGCGGGTTTGTCACGCCCCATGTCCTTATCTACCTGGAGAATCAAGGTCAGAAGCTCCGATAGACTCTTCTCATTTCCACTCATGTTATAGTTGACAATGAAGCTAGATAAGGTCTTGGGCAATGATGATAGGATGAGATCTGTACGCAACTCATCTGGGAATTTAATCCCTAAGATGTCCAAGCGTTCAATGTAGCCAATAAGCTTGACCACATGAGGCCCAGCTGTCGCAGACTCTCCAAGATTCGTGGTAAACAACGCATTGGAGATCTCATACCTCTCCTGTCTCGCCTTCTCTAGGTAGAGATCTTTTAGGCGAGACATCATGCTATACACATCCATGTTTTCATGTTGCATCAAGAGCTCATTAGACATGGCCTATAGCATGAAACACTGGACATCTGTGGTATCATCCATGTGTTTCATGTAGAGAGATAATACCTCATCACTAGCCTCTTTCCCAGGCGCAACTGGAATAGTCTCTTCCAGCACATATAATTTCCTTTCGTGGCGAAGGACGATGCGTAAACGCCTCTTCCACTCTTGGAAATTGGTGCTGGTGAGAAGGTTTTCTTTTTCGAGTATGGTGCCCAATGATATGTTTGAAGTCATTTTCTTTCTGTTTCTACAATTTAAGATGAGAAAAGGTTTAGTACTTTATTATAAAAATTGAGACAAATAAATAAATTAATACTTATTAGTCTCCCACTATTTTATCGAAATCCAATATCCCTCACCATTGACTTCGGAATATTCTATTGTGTGAATATTCTAGTGGCAAGGATCCATATTGCCCGTCGCATTACCCCAACTAGGGTTTGTCAAGCAACTTGAAGGGTTTTAGGTAGGCATTCCAAATGCCAACTGCATTAACTCGCAATTACTTGATCCGCGGAGTGGACTCCCCAATCCTGAAATCCTTTTTGGATTTCCTTAACCTTTTCCTCTTGGTCACACCAAGTCCTGCTGTGGCAGTCAACCGTTGATGCGAACCAAGTCAAGTCAACCCAAAACCTTGAATTAGAATTCCCTGATAATTGAAAGCACCCCAACTAGGGTTGGTCAAGCACTTTGAACTATGGTTCGATTCTAACGAAGATTATGGAAGGCTATGCTGACTTAATATTTATTTTGAGGGATTTAATCCTTATACGTAAATTTCCATTTTATTATCTTTGATTACATTCTTGTTAATATTAAGTGGGATATACAAAAGTGATTAACTATGTCTAAGATAATATTTACGTATAAGCCAATTTTATTTTAGTTCCATCTTGCATGCTCGTTTAATTCATTAATTGTGTGATTGTGACAACACATCCACAATAAATAAACCATGCAACTGACCGAAATAAAATAAATGGTATGATCATGAGCTTTTTTATTGGTTACTTTATCAAGCGGTTGATAAACTAACCCAAGACCCAGGGGAGAAACACCTTGACCCTTTCGGGTTTGTGTTTACATCTTTCCACCTGTCCACCTTTGTATCTCCTTGGATTGGTTTCATCTTGGCTCCTGACTTGAGCCGCCTCCACTAGCTTGGGAGATCCATCAATTACATATGCATTTATCTCACACGCAGGTGAGGGGGAAAAGGGGTTTTTACATAAGAGAATCCTTGGGTGCGCAGGCCCTACATATTAATGAGGAGATGGCTCGAAGGACAACAAATTTAATTTAAATAAATAAATTAAAAGAAACCATTCACATACAAAGGTCTCGGTCTAGATCATGATCATCCATACATGCAACGATATATACGCATAAATAAAACGAGCATTCGATTCTTTAATCGTTCCTGTTTAAGATAAATCACGCTCGAATCAATTAATTATCTTTAATTAATCAATCATTTTATCTTAAATCCCTTTTCTTAATTTCCTTGAGATTCTCATCCATCATAATTTTCGACAAATGAATTCATTTAAAATTATCCTTGGACACAACTTGTACCTTGGAGGCAACCCGACGAATTCCCATTTATTACGCAGATGTTAAATTAAACACATATATATATAAAACACTTATCACGTGTTGTGCCTCCGATTTACGCCTGCAGCATGGTACACGTCTCAAGGGTTTGTATAATATAATAATAAATTTTAATAAATCTGCGTAATTTGGGTGAGTACAAGGTGTGTAGTTCCGACTACACGGCGTGTACTTTTTCTTCACCGTCCATCTGAAGTACACGCCTGGGGATAGGGCGTGTTAATGTACTTCGGAAATTTTCGGAGTACACAGCGTGTATAGTGGGACACACACCATGTAGTTTCCGCGTTACACGGTTTCCAGCCGGGCAGGCTATATACGGAGTACACGACCCAACCCTAACCCGAAGGGACTACACGCCGTGTTCATTGGACCACACAACATGTATTCCGAAAACCATGCGCCACCTGTTTCTGGTCAACACACGGTGTCTTAAATTCTTAGAAAGAATCCAATACACGACCTGATTTGGCGGATCAGTCAATGCATTGAACCTAGACTACATGGTGTGTACTTCCGAATACACGCCGTGTATTCTATTGTTATATGGCCAGAAAAATTTGGCTCCTCCGGATGAGTTCCTCTATTTTATTTTAATCAAAATTAAAAGAAAAATCTATTTCTATGAGGTGAACGAGAAATGAGAGAGGAGGAACAAATCTCGATATTCAGATTTCTAGAACAATTAAACATGAATTGAAATAACTAAATTATTAAATGCATAAATCACCAACAAAAAAATAAATAATTATAACCAACGATATGACCCTCTCTGATACCACTTGTAGGTTCCGGGCACAGCGGAAGCACGTTGGTGGGTTATGGGCCCAACTTTAATTTTAACGTTAAACAACGTTCAATCCGAGATCTGTCACGATATAAAATGCCGAATCTTCAGAATAGAACGAAGAACGAAAAGAAAAGAAGAGTCCCGTAACCCTTGAGGAGGATCATCATATGTTGATTATAATTAATTTAATTAATTCATAAGAATTACCTTGTTGGAATTCTTTCTTCGTTGATGTGTCCGGTCACGATTCGGTGATCCGTCGTTGCGTTGTAGAATCCAAGTGTAGGATTCCTATAGCGGTGATCCACACGTGTGTCACGTATCTACGGACATCACCGAAGAGATATCCGGGTTCTAGAGTGGAAGAACCTTCTCTTGCGATGTCCGCCTTCGACCGCCTTGATCCGGTGGAGGATCTTGCTCTCGTAACTTGAGGGCGTTCTTGGTGGAAAGAAAATTCTCTCTTGGCTTGAGAGTATTTCCAAATCCGTTGTGCACAACAATGGCTCTAAAAAAATGTTGGGTTTGTGAGGATATTTATAATCAGGTTTGAGGTTAATAGAGTTATGACAATAAATAAATGCTTTACGCGTTTTATTTATTTCATTAACTCTTATTGAAAACCTCCATGTCGAATTATTAATTCCTTGACATGCGCCCATGCTGATTATAATAAATATCATTTAATAAAACAATATTAAACCCTCAAAATCCCAATTGGAAAAACTACATGGCGTGTAATAATTAATACACGGCATGTACTTGTTTTTCATAAAACTACACAGCGTGTATATTTAATATACACGGCGTGTACTTTTATTTTCCATTTTTCTCCACCACATTTATTTGACCTTGAGTAATGACTATTTATTTCTTAAATAAATGTAACTGCATTACTCACTAATAAATATATTATTTTATCCACAGTATATTCTCTCGAATAACTAGTGTCAAAATAAATGTGATCAGACATCCTTAAATAATTATTAAACCACAGTCGGGAATAATATTTATTTAACTTGTTAAATTAATATTTAACTGGGATACATGGACACACTTAGTGTGTGACCCTCTAGGCCTCTTTCTCAGTGGCATTAGGCTGAGCCTGCCAAAAGTCCAAGGTTAGCGTCTAGCAACACGCCAAGGCACCCATAGAGAAATAAGTTAACACCGCAATGACGTGTCACCTCCAACGAACGCTTACCGTGTAATATAATCCCTTTGTCTCGATATCTCCAATCAAGCGGGTTTCATGCTAGTGTCATCAACCCATGTGCTTGATTATTCTTTCTTTGACTTCCCAGAATTGAACTTGCCCATACCTTACCATGGCCATGGATTTATTTAGGCTATATCAATTCCATCAAAGGGCCTGAGATATCTACTTCTGTTATGGAACGACAGGGACAAATCCTTTCTCGCATTATCTATTAATGCGGTATTACTCGTGATGCACCCAACGTATCCTACCTCGCTGCGAACAGTGTGTCGTCATAGTTTTCTTCAATACATCTAAGTGCGCGAGTTGTAATAACCATTAATAATAATCTTAAAGTCTAAGGATCAATACACACGTCCGTAGATAGGAACATCCAATAACACTATGAAATGTGGATTTCCTACTGGCAGGTATCGTTCTCATAATATCCTCTTGGATATTACCATGGGCGCACACCATGAGAAGGTGCCTCAAAGTTTTATGAGTCCTCACCCCTAATGACCTGTATTATTTGTGTCCCTCAAATAATATCATCCGGCCATTGAAAATACATTCAAGAACAGTGTTATGGCACTTTTGGGTTCTCATCATAGCAGGGATCTGCTACAACCCTTTAATGCAACAGCTGTCCTTAGGAAATTATCACATGACATGTCACGCAGAAGAACAATCAAGATGTGATAAGGCTTTTATTTAATGAATAAATTACAAGGTAGTTGGTTCTAGACCACCAACTCCAACACCCTTCACTTTCAATAACTCCGTAACCCCTTTGAACTCCCATGTTAATTACATGACAAGTTCCTTTTGAATTTGTAACCTTTCCACTTCCCCACTTAAATTCATGCCAACAAAAACACCTTAATTATTTAATTGAAACTCTTTAATTAATTAATTAGGTTTTTGAAATTTGTATTTTTTAATTCATGGCATGAAAAATTAAAATAAGGGGTGGCCTTATTTTAATTTGGTTGGCTTGTTGTGTGGGGATTTGGGGAGAGAGCCTTGTGTGAAAGAAAAAGGAAGCTCCTACTTCATTGAAGAACGTCATCCTCTCCGATGAAGAACTTAGACTCGTCGACCCTAATTTCTCCATTCTATTCTTCCTCTGTGACAAGGCAGGAGACACCGACATGAGAACTCGCCAACAATGTCACACCTTGTTTTATTCTCTCCGTGATAAAAAGGGGAGATACCACTTCCTCCTCGGACGCTCTCCGTCGACGTCTAAGAATCCTCACCTCGCGATGCCGTCAACCGTGACACCGACGGTCGACATTGATTATCGAGGTAGGGGTTAAGTACAATTTTAATGGATTAAAATTGTGCATTGGTTTGTCATTGAGAATCATGTTTACCTCAAACATTTTCTATCGCTTTACGCGGAGGGCATGGGCCGAATGAACACGGCCTGGCAACCCTTCGTTGAACTTGTTTATTTCATATAGAATTGGAAAGAAAAGGCAGAGGAGGCATGACGCCATCGCACCGTGTCGGGAACGTGACAAAGGACCCGACATCATCGCGCCAGTTGTGCGGGAAGAATCCTGGTCCGCTACTTGGGCCGCTTCGGCGGATGAACCAGCCGTCCTGTCGGCCGGCTGTGCAGAACCAGACCATGGTGCCAGGAGGGTGCCGCGCAGAAGAAGAACGGCGGCCCGCCCATGCGGGTCATGTGTGAAAAAGACCGGCCAGTTTGGGGAAGGGCGGCGCCGCCAAACGCCACTGGTGCCGAAGACTGAGGGGGCACCCCCCTAGAACCCGCTCGACTTTGGCCGAGCCGCTCATCCTTTCGATCGCCAGCCAGACGGGCCGTGATCCCAGCCGGGCTGGGAGGAGCTGGGCCACGCTGGGCTGGGCTGATCCGGGCCGCACCAGTACGAGCCGAGCCGGGCCGCACCAGTCCGGTCCGGGCCGGGCCGCGCCCCATCGGGCCGGGCAGCACCCCGCCGGGCCGGGCCGCGCCACATCCGGCCGGGCCGCGCCACATCCGGCCGGGCCACGCCACTTTAGGATGGGCCGCATCCCTTCTGGCCGAGTTGATTATTTTCATCAGACCGGTCTGACACCCCTTCTAGATCGGACACGTCAAACTGGGTCAACCCGACCAGTCGGCCCACTAGGCTAAACGAGCAGACCTTGTTAATCACTTAAAGGTGAATAACTTAAGGACCGCGTGTCCGATCGACGCGCTATCTACGGAACTGGGAATCTTTCTATGATGCGGTCCTTTTACGATACTCTAAGTGAGATTCGGATGAATTTTTTTATCTGCCAGGTTTGAAACGAGCGTATTTCTAACCGGGACCCTGGGACGGAAAATCCAATATCTCTCAGACCGGGCGTCCGATTGACGCACCGTCTTTTTCATTGAGTTGTTATTGATGAGATGGAACTTTGGGATACATCAACGCTAGACTTCGTGATAGTTGATGTATCAACACCCTTGGATCATGGAGCGGACCCTCCCGGAATCGGGCGTGCTGTGTGCGGGAACCCTAGAGCTGGCTGAGACTACGACGACGATGAAGACTGTACATAGATCCTACGTGGGTTCGACAACGAGGATGACCGTACATGGATCCTCCATGGGTTCGAAAATGATGGCGATTGTACTTGGATCCTACGTGGGTTCGACAGCGATGGTTACTGTACTAGGATTTTACTTGGGTTCAGCAGCGACGACATCTGTACATGGATCCTACGTGGGTTCGGAAGGGGAGATGATTCAGAGGCTACATCTATCATCTCCACCCCTCTTCGTGAGTAGTATAACAGTGTGAGTTGATTCTTGACTTTCATTCATCATCACAGATGTGTTGAATTGTTTTCCTGTGTGGACTAGGATGTGCTTTCCTGTGTGGACTGGGTTGTACTTGGGCTCGTGAGTTGGAGCCGAATCAGAATTGATGACTTAGGTATATGTATGGGCATATAACTAAGTAGAGTTGGTTGATACTTTGTGTTTGTATACTTCCTTGTAGTTTATACTTTTTGGATTCTGGAGACCTTCGGGGGTCTCGGGGTCCCCACTGAGTATCGTATACTCACCCCTGCACGGGCTATGCCCGCACTACCTTGTGTTGGATGCAGGTGATGGAAAACACTGACTCTTGGTGGAGTCTTGTGGAGCGGGATGATACCTGGAGGTGGACCACTTGGCGGGATGTACACGAAGTGGATGGACAGACCCGAGGAGCCGACAAGACTATATATACCCACCCTTTAGGTGGGATATCTGGAGGACGACTCAGTGGTTGCTAGTTTACTTTACTGCATCTGTTCATTCCTTTCTGTTGTACTGTACTTTTAGTTGGGTTTGTATTCTCGCCCATTTACTTTCCAACACTTACTTTTGTACTCAGTTTACTTAGTGTTTACTTCATCTTGCGTACTGTGTTGTGTTTGTTTACTTATATAAAGGCAATGTCTTCCCTTTTATCGGGATTTATGCCTTTGGTGCTAGTCGCCAGCCCTTGGCCTATGGAATGCGGGCTTCGGGTTGTCACGGAATGGGCCCAGAGGACGGGTCGTGAAAGCATATGTTGATAACCGCAAGAGGTATTGTAACGACCCGAAATTTTGAATAAATCTTGTTTCCTAACTTCATGTGTTATTTTTTATACTCAAATTTTTTTTTTATTTGATAAACATGATTATAAATAAAATGAGACCATTGGTTTTTGAGTGTTATATGACCATCGGTCAATATGACCACCGTGAACAAAATGTTTTGATTATTGTCTCTAAAATTAAGTAATCTTGGTTAATTATTATAGAAAGAAGATTTGATGGCCACACCTAGTAGCCTTGGGCCGATCGAATCCCATCTAACAGAGATTGGGAAGGAGGTAGCACCATTGGGCTTTGCTCTGGACCAAATCCAAGCCGAACTTCATCATGTGAAGCTAGAACGGAATCGCCTTCGCGAGAAGTTCAAACTGATAGAAATTACTACTCGGGCAATGTTGACTGAGCCGCCCCAAAATTCTATCACCTTAGCACACCTTACTCTTAGGTCCTATGCTGGTATTATAAGGGGTTATGTAACGAGACCGTAATTGCCTTGTGTAATCTTTTTTTTAAATAAAAATTTGGATTTCTTCTTATGATGATGTTTATGAATTTTCAAATGACCGGATAAATATTGTATGCATATTTTTGATGAATTTTAGAAAAAGAATATTTTAAAAATGGTTGTGTAAACCTTAAATAATTAAAAATGTGTAATGATTTTCGAAAAATGGTCTTCTACAATTATGTTCAGTACGAAATTTAGAGTCTAATAAGATCAACTTGATTTTTGATGAATAGTAAATTATGAATAGTGATTTTATGATTAGGATTAGTAATATGACCAAATGGATTAGTAATCTCACTTAAAGAAAGTTTTAAAATAATCTGGGCACCTTGATTAAGTAATGTGATTCAATAAAATAGTTAAATAACGGTTTCATTAATTATTATTCAAGTATTAGTTTTTTCGGGTGAATAGTGTTTTTAATTAAAAATTTAATTAAAAATAATTAGAAAATTATTTTTATAAAAATGACTTCATTTTTGAACTCAGAGCATCGATATTATGTTATGGTAATTTTTGGGGATTTTTCTGAAAAATGTGAATTTTCGATGAATAGTGTTTTTATTTAAAAATTAAATTAAAAATATTTAGAAAATTATTTTTATAAAATGGATTTCATTTTTGAAATCAGAGCATTGATATTTGGTTAAGGTGAAAGTTTGGGGTTATTCTGAGAAGGTTGAATTTTTAGTGAATAGTAAAAATACAGTTGTAGGGTTTCGGTATGTTTAATGACATCATAATGGTGTCATGATGATGTCATGAGATCTTTTGAGGGTTGGCCGGCCAAGGGTGATGAATTATTGTTTTGTGGGCCCCATTTGGCCTAACTCCATGATAAATTCCAAGGGAGAGCACATGGGTTTGAGAAAAGCACATGTGAGGTGTCCTTTGGCCATTAATGCTTTGTCCCCTCACTTTCCCTATAAATACCCACCCTTTCCTCCTTTAGTTTTCACTCCCAACTCTCCCCCCAACGAAGTTCTGGTCTTCTTACCTTCCAAGGAGTCCTCCCAAGGTGCCCCCAAGCTTTCAAGGTCCAATCCTTTGAGTTTCAAGAGTCACGTTTTAAGGTAAGGGATCCGACCTCTCTCTTTCTTTTCAAGTAATCTCTTTTATGTCTTTTCTTTTATACTCCATGTTCTTATGTTGGAGGATGTTCTTTTATATTCATCCTACTGCCTATTCCATGTTCATATGATGAGAGACGCCCCCTTGCTCTCATCAAATCGTTTTAAGAATGTTTAAGTGGCGCCGTTAGGCTGCCGAATTTTAAGGGATTCTTTCACCTTCCTCGTTTTCAAGTTCTATTTTCATTCAAGTCTTTCATGTTTCTTTGTATTATGTTGGGGCATGATCTCTAAATTTATCATACTGATATTTTATGATCATATGATGATAGACCCCATTTTATCTCTTCGATTCAATTTTTTTGAAGTTTTATGTGGCGCCGTTAGGCTGCCGAATTTTTTAAGGGATTCTCTCACCCTTCTCTTTTTCAAAGTTCTACTTTCATGTCATGTCTTTCAAGTTAATTTCTATTATGTTGGGGTATGATCTCTATATCTATGATACGGGACTCTTATGTTCATATGATGAGAGACCCCATTTGATCTCTTCAATTCAGTATTTTGATGTTTTAAGTGGCGCCGTTAGGCTGCTGAATTTTTAAGTGGTTCTTCACCCTTCTCGTTTTGAAGTTCTACTTTCATGTGAATTATTTCAAGTTCCTTTTTGTTATATTGGGGTATGATCTCTATATCTATCATACTGGAATCTTATTTTCATATGATGAGAGACCCCATTTGATCGCTTCAATTCAGTATTTTGAAGTTTTAAGTGGCGCCGTTAGGCTGCCGAATTTTTAAGTGGTTCTTCACCCTTCTCGTTTTGAAGATCTACTTTCATGACAATTCTTTCAAGTTACTTTTTGTTATGTTAGGGAATTATCTCTATATCTATCATACTGAACTCTTATGTTCACATGATGAGAGACCCTATTTGATCTTTTCAAATCGTTTTTGTTGAAGTTTAAGTAACGCCGTTAGGCTGTCGAACTTTCATAAGAGAAATCTAATTTTTGTCTTCCTTCCATGTTTTTCATTTCAAATGGTATGTCCTTGAAATTTCACTACCATGATCATGTATCCTTCTTATTCTGTCCATCTACTGTTTTATGGTTCATTTATGAATGTTTGACCCATTTTCCCTCTCTTTTTAATGTCTTCTAAAACCTCATAACATAGCCGTTATGCTGCAGAATTTCCGTCTCAAAATGTCTCTCTTTTTTTCTAAAGTTCTTTTATATTATTAAGTGAATACTCAAAGATCTTTCTTCTAAAGGGGTATTCACATATATACCAAAATGTTCTATTTTAAATTCTGGGATTTACATACATGAGACCCACCTTCCTTTTCTATGGGTTTTAAAGTGACGTAAAGATCATGTCTTTAAAGCAGTTTTTAAAACGTTATGATTATGAAATGAAACCCATTTATTTTATGATATATGGGTTATTTATGAATTGTTTGATGATGATATATGTGGGTCACATGATAATAAAGGAAAATTTAAGGGTGCGCCCTGATAGCGCTCCAATGCATTGGGTAAAGACCTAATCTCTAGAGATGACCATTTTAACGACGCCTTGGTGAATAACCTTGGTAATTTTTAACGACACCTTGGGGATGGACCTTGGTGAAACGAAACGATTGTCAATATTAAATGTTGCAGCCACATCTTCAAGTTATGAAAAAGTTTTATTTTTATTATGATATGCCCCATGATTTCATTTTCATGCCTTAAAGTTCTTTTCATGACTTTATTGATGTATCCCAAGTTCATATGTAAAATGTTTCACTTGTTTCCCTTGCTGGGCCTTCTCCTCACCCTTTCTTTTGATGTATGTCCCCAGGTTATGAGATTCAGTAATGAGCCTAGGGTGAACATGAGGAGAAGCCTTTCAAGAGTTTAAGAAGAATTCTTTATGTTGTTTTCATGTTTTAAGTTTCTGGTTTCCAAGACACTAAACCTTAAAGATCCTCGGTTTTGTAAAATGTAATTAAAGTTTATGTGATGAAAAGGTGGGATGCTATAGGTATTCAATTTTGGATCCTTGAAAGAGCAATAAGATAATCTAAAAGGGCCATTCCGGACGATCAATATCATCAATAAAGAATAAACTAATGATCTAGGAATTATTCTCTTTATGAAAATAATAAAATTAATCATAATCATGATGTGCAAGATCATCTCTAATGGTTTCGGGCCAATTCCTTATTTATCAAAATCTATGATTCTATTATGTGGAGACTATCATTTATCATCGTATGGATCTCTAAATAATCATTGATCATTGTTAAAATTAATTTTAAGTTCTGACCCAATCGTGCTTCCATTACGCCCGGAACCTAAAAGTGGTATCAAAGTGGTTACATCATAGTTTATAAATATTTATATATTCCGTTGATGATTTACACATTTAATAATTTAGTTGTTTCAATTAAAGTTAATCGTTCTAAAAATCTGAATTTTGAGATATTTTCCTCCACTCTTGTTTGTCGTTCACCTTATAGAAACAATCTTTTCTTTTATTTTTGATTAAAATAAAATGGAGGATCACATCTATAGGTGACAAAGTATATTGTCCATACAACCCCAGAATGAATGACCTGTATTCATCAGTAAACACCATGTATTCAAGGCTCAATTAATTAGGTTTGGTATGCCAAAAAAAGCCATGTAATAAGATTTGGTCTAAGTCCTAATGACACCATGTGTTGACTATGAACAGATGGCTCAATTTTTCTGGATTACACGTCTTGTGACCCACAGGAAATGGCATGTAGTACCTTAGTGTTAGGATTATACAATGCACCCCATACATTGTTTGACCAGATGGAGACCTTGTACTGAGGACCTACATGGTGTGTGGCCCACTTGACACATCGTTTAGTCTGATGAATTCCAAAGTATTCTAACGTGTCCTTTCCCTAGGTGTGTACTTAGGATTATCAGTGAACAATAGTACATGCCATGTAGTTATAACTACATGCCATGTACGCATCCAAATTATACTGATTTATTGAAATTTATTATTATATTATACAAACCCTGGAGATGTGTACCATTATGCGGCCGTAAAATTAAGGCACAACACGTGATATGTGTTTTATTTAAAATATGCATAATGCTCATTTATACACATTGGGTAGTTATGAAAAAGAATTCACAAGGTTTCCTCCATGGTACATGTTGTGTACAAAGATAATTTTAAATGAATTTATTTGACTAAAATTATGATGGATGGGAATCTCAAGGAAATTATGAAAAGGATTTATGATAAAAGGATTAATTAATTAATGATAATAATTAATTGATTTGAGCATGATTTATCTTAAACAATAATGATTAATGAATTGAATGATATTTTTTTTTATGCGTCAATTTTGTTGTGTACATGAATGATCATGAGCTAGACCATGAACTTTTTATGTGGATGGTTTCTTTAAATTAAATTTGTTTTCATGTGAGCCTTCTCCTCTTTAATATGTAGGGTATTTATGCCAAAGGTCACTTTAATGAAAAACTCCTTTTACCCCTCACCTATATGCGAGTTAAAAAAGGCATATGTAATGGATGGAACTCCAAAGCTAGTGGAGGCAGTTCAAGCTAGAGCCGAGAAGAAATCAATCCCAGGATATATAGAGGAGGACAATGGTAAAGCTATAAACACAAACTGAAATGGATCAAGGTGTTTCTCCACTAGGTTAGGGTTAGTTTTTCAACCGCTAGATAAACTAACCATTAGAAAAGCTCATGATCTTTCCCTTTTCATTATTTTATTTTTGTCAGATGCATGGTTTAAAATTTTGGATTTGTTGTCAAAATCACATAATTAATGAATTAAACAAGAATTCAAGATGGAAATAAAATAATCCAATCATATGCGTAAGTACTATCAAGACATAGTTAATCACTAAAGTTATTTCCACTTAATAATAACAAGAATGTGATAATTATAATAATCAATTCCTTCATAAGAGATAAAAATCCCACAGATAAAATATTATATCATACCAGGCCTTTATTTACTTTATTAAAGGAAAAACGAAATAAAACTATGTGTTTGAAAAACCCTTGTTGGGAAAATTACTTTTATACAGGAATCCCTTATGAAAGGTCTCTGGTTGACTTAACCCTATTACATCTAGAGAAGTATCCCTTTCTAGGCATGGTGTAAGATTGGCGGCAAGTGTTGAAGAAATGAATATTCCAGATTTCAGGATTTTGGAGTCAACTCAATAGATCAAGGAGCTTCAAGCCAACATTTGGAAAAGACCAACCTATCTAAATACCTTTAAATATCTTGACCATCCCTTGTTGGAGTTATGTGAAGGGGAATATGGATCATTTCAACTAGAATGTCATGGAAACTGGACATTATGCATTTAATGGTGAGGGACATTCATACCTGATATAATTGTGACATAATTAATAAAATTAATTTATAATTTCTCATAAAATGTAATGAAGAATGTAATAATTATATCCTATTTTAATTGTAGAATAAAAGTGACAAGCTGATAAACCACACTATCCCTACCATAAATTCTAGATAAATAAATAATCCTCACTAGTATTAACATCTAGGAATCGTTTAGATTCTTTCGGGTTATCATACACCGTGAATGAAAGTCTTATATATTGGAGTAAGCAATACATGATCTTCCTACCATTGATGTGAGTGATGGGGATTTTTTGGTCTATAAGAAACATATGAACGACATATTCAACATTCAATGTTTTATTCTTTCATCAATGTATAATGAGATCATGAAGTCTCAAGAAAACATGGATGCCTATATAAAGCTTGAGCACCACTGTGGTCTATACCAGGAGAGAGATAGACAAGAATGGTTTGAAATCTCATAGTTACTTTTTTAGTGTACGCTTGGATAAGGTTCCCAAGCTGGGACTCATGTAGTCAAACTCATGGGCTACATTGAGCATTTGGATGTTCTAGAGTTTAATCTCCCTGAAGAACTGGGCACCAATTTTCTTCTTGCATCACTTTCTCCGATCTTCTCCCGCTTTGATGTTAACTTCAACATGAAAAACATTGAGAAGTCTCTATCTGATCTTCTCAGCCTCATTCACCTTATGGACCAAGATATGAAGGGTGAACAGCCTTCTGTAATTATGGTGAATAAGTGGAATCGTAAGGCGAGGTGATTTAATCCCAATGCTTCTTCACAGGCTTCCAAGAAAAAGAAGATCAAAGGGTATATAAGGAAAAAAGTGGTTGTTTTTTTCACAAGTGGCAAGAAGGTCCACTGGGAGAAGAACTGCACCCAGCCAAATAAGTAAGGAGAAGATTTTGGTGCATTTTTTATCATGTGAAATCTATTTATTATTGCAAATTGGGAGTTATATAAAGCTTGTGGTGCTCACATATGTACCCAAATATACAAACTATGTAGATTCAAGAAGATTTAGCGAGGGTAGGTAGATCTACGAGCAACCAACAAAGCCAGATTTTCTTTTGTTTTTTTCTTATAATAACACCTCACATTGCCAACTAGGAAGATCAAAGTGATAAAGGGGTTATTATGTGCCTTTTATAAACAAAACCATAATTTTGTATCTAGAATAGATACAAATGGATTTGATTTCATGTTTATTGATGAATGTTTCTCCTTTTATAAAGATATAATTTGTTTTTGTAGGGGAAATTTATTCTACTGTCATTATGTATTGGATTACACAAACCAAGTAATCGAAATCGATGACAAAGATACTTCACATGACTCATATCACACCCAACATAGGCATCACCTAATAGGTCATGTAAATGAGAAACTGTTGAATAAGTTACATCAAGAATGATATTTGAATTATTTTGAACTAAATCCACATGGAGTATGTCATGCATGTTTACAAGAAAAATTGACCAATTCCCCATTTAGTGGTAAACATGGAAGGGCTAAAGAGATTCTTGAATTGGTTCAAACTGATGTCTGTGGACCACTTCAAGTTGAAACATGGGGTGGGTACTCATAATTCATTAGATTTACTGATGATTTTAGCATATATTGACATATCTAATTAATGAGTTATAATTCAGATACCTTTGATAAGTTCAAGGAATACAATAATGTAGTGGAGAACCATCTTGGTAAGAAGATTATGAAACTCCACTTAGACCGAGGTGGGGGATTTCATAATTAGGACTTCATTGAATACATTTGATAGTTAGGGATCATATATCAACTAACCCATCCTTATACACCTCAATGGAATGGAGAATGTGAATGGACAAACCACACATTATTGGACATGGTGAGATAAATGGAGAGTCATGTAAGTCTTCCATTATCGATTTAGGAGTATGAGTTACAAATAACATCACAAATACTAAACCAAGTACCAAATAAATCTATAAATGGTATTCCATATGATATCTGGATTGGATTAATAACCATGATAATGAATTTACATGTGTGGGGTAGCGAATCATTTGTTAAGGCTTCTTCAGGTAACAAACTCACACCCCGAGGAACAATGTGTACCTTAATAGGATACCCTGAGGAAACAAGGGGATATTACTTATAAAACCCCTCAAAAAAAGGTTATAGGGGAAATACATTCCATATTCCTTGAGAGGGATCACATCTCCTAAAGAGATAGGGGAGTGAGATTGACTTCGATGAAGTTGAGGCTCAAGGTACACCAGAGTTGGTACATGAATAGATTCCACAAAGCCCCATGGAACAATAGTCACTTCCAGAGACACAAGTACTGCATAGGAGTATTGGAGAGGTTATAGAACTAGAATCATATGGTTTTATAGTTAATTTTTATTGTGATTCCTTATTAGTATATAATAATTATCCTCTAAAATATAAGGAAACAGTAAGTGGCAAAGACATTTCCATGTGGCAAGAAGCCATGAATTCTAAATTGGATTCCATGTACCAAAACCAAGTCTAGATTTTGGTAGATCTTCTTGTTGAGGTAATGCCTATTGGTTGAAAATGGGTATTGAAGAAGAAACTAGATGTGGAAGAACATATTAGTACTTATAAGACATGATAGGTTGCAAAAGGGTTTAAACAACATCTTAGAATTGACTATGATGAAACCTTTTCATCAGTTTCAATGCATAAATGCATATTAATTCAACTTTCCATTGATTCATACCATTGCTAAGAGATTTTTCAAAGAGATTTAAACATAGCATTACTTAATGGGAACCTTCTGGAAGATTTCATCATGACACAACCTAAAGGGTCTGTGACTCCAAAAGATTCCAATAAGGCATTAATGTTATAGAAATCTATTTATGTATTAACGAAAGCATCCAGGATATGAACATTCATTTTGATGAATCCCTAAATGAATTTGGTTTTATGAAGAATTAATGTCATTATTTTGTCTATAAATAGTTTAGTGGGAGTGAAGTCATTTTACTAATAGTATATGTTGATGAAATATTACTTATTGAGAAAGAGATAATAGTCTTATAGTTTGTTAAGGCATGGTGGAATCAAAACATCTCCATGAAGGACTTGGACGAGGCAACATATATTCTTGGGATAAAGATCCATTGTGATAGATCCAATAAATTATTGGGCACAAGTCAATGTGTGTACAATGATAACATACTTATGGGATTTAGTATGCAAAAATACAAAATGGGATTATTTTTAGAGTCACATAGAATTTGTCTTTCCAAGAAGATGTGTCTTCAAATACATTATGAAACAAAGAGAATGACAAGGAATCCCTGAGTATCAGTGATTGGGTTAGTCATGTATGCAATGCTATGTACTAGGCTGGATGTCGCCTAAGCATTGAGTACGATTTAAAGATATCAAGATGACCCAAGTGACCACCAATGGATGGAATTCAAGACTATCCTAATGTGTCTGAGGTGTATACAGATATGTTTCAGTTTTATGTCGGAGGTGAATAAATATTCAACAAATTAAATACATACACTAGATTCCAGACAGATTACATAAAGTCAGAAACATGATGCATCTTCACTTTAAATGGAGGTGAATTTAGTTGGAAGAGCTCCAACTAGAGTGTGGTTATAGATTCTATAGGAGATATTGAGTATATCACAACATCTAAGGTAGTTAAAGAAGAAGTTTTGATGTGGAGCTTCATCCAGGAGCTGGATGTGATACCTATAAGTAAGGATCCAATCACACTGTACTGTGATAATACTGAAACAGAGAATTTGGAAAAAGAACCAAGGTCACATCAGTCGATAAATCACTTAAATCAGAATTAACACACATTGAGGTATTTTTTTCTCAAAGGGGTGAAGTTGTAATGAGATGTACTTCCATGGAATACAACATGGTGGACCCCATAACTAAAACATTGACTAATTATAAACAGGATCATCAGGTGAGGTCTAGCAGACTCAAAGTCGTAGACAGTTGGCTCTAATTAAAGTGGGAGTTCGTTAGATTTGGTTTCTTAGAACAATCTATTTGTACTTTCATTACATGGATATTTAATGTATTACATATTTTTTATTTTTCAGCATGACTATGATGTAATAATATCCTAGAGTATTTGATGTATTCATAAGTTCTTGTAATTTCCCCACTATGATGAGAACCTTGAAATGATAAAACAATATTCATAAATATAGTTTTTTGGATGTATGACATACTATTATGGGGAACATGGTATACATACTGTCATATGTGTGTACTCGTAAGTAGATGAGACTTCCTCTCATGAAGTTCACACTTGGTAATCCCCATGGAAGGAGATTATGAGAACAGACCCATCCGTAAAAATTCTGCATGTTTTTTGGTGTCCTCATATATTATAATATGTGAGAATGATTAATTATCCTTAGACTTTATGATTATCATTAATACGTGTCATGAATCACACAATCTTATTTATTGACAAAAATCGTCTTATAGATAGTTGGTGGAAAGTAGGGTATATTGGGTGTGTCATGAGTGTCAACCTATTAGTGGGTAAGTAAGGAAAGAATTTTTCCCTTCCATTTATGAAATCTGATATCTTTTCCTATTGATTGAAATAGATTTGTCACCCGAAATTCAGTGGCAATGGTGTAAAGATGATTTTATTTCATGTAGTCAAATAACAAAATATCTTGCACATAGGTTAATGACACCATCATGGTACCATATGGATGAGATATTGTGACAAATATTTTATATTACACAATTAATGTTCGTATGTGGATGTCGTTGTTTCGATTTTAAGTTATTTCTCTTGGGTGCCTTGACCCGAGGCTAGACAGTACTCTTGGACATCTGGAAAGCCTGCATAATACAAACTAGAATTAATCCTAGAGGGTCACATACTATGTTTTTTAGTTGTCTTAGTTAAATAATACTTGAATTTAATTAATTAATTTTATTCTCAAGATAGTAGAATAATTTTATTCAAGTTAAAATCATTTCATAAAATAAATAAATATTTACATATCGGATTGTGGGTAAAATATATATATTTATTTGATTGAACATTTAAAAAATATTTATTTTCAAGTATTTCAATAAATTATTTATTTCAGAGAATAAATTATTTTTTTAATTTATTCGGGTGTTCAAAAAATGTAAGTGGAGTTCGAGTGGACCAAGGTCGTACGGTAGTAAAATGATTTTTTTCAAGATGATAAATAATTATTTAACTAGTTGTTAAAAATTAAAATAACGCTTCTATTAATTTTTGATGTGGAATTTTATTTATAATTCTATTTTGCGCATGTTGGTTCACCATAAATAATGACGCAATGTTATTATTAATTTCATGGGTTTTCTCAATGGTTATGAATGTATTTAATTTCTATTACGCAATTAAAAATTTTAATTGAAGCCCCATGTCAATAAATAGAAACATAGGTCTATTGTGCCACGTACCGAACCAGGCACTCGGTGAATTGAAAATTATTGAGATAAAAAATTTAATTCTCAAATCCTTCTCCCACTCCTCTCAAGAATGTGATACGTTCTTCAGGAATTAAGAACAAGCAATAAATAACAACTGACACGAGACACTCGATTCTCCATGATAGAACTTGAAGAACGAGTGGTCTTGGTTGGAGGCCATCAGAGCATGTGTGCATCAACATAAGAGTGATTATAGTTTGCATCCTTACAAGTGGAACATGATAATCCATAAGGGTCATTAAATATGATCAACACCATCATCGAAGAAAATTACTGAAGATCTAGGTATTATTCTTTTTATGAAATTAATTAAATTAATTATAACCATGATGTGAATGATCTTCTTGAAAGGCATCAAGTCTCTCATTTTTATCTAAATCATTGATTCTATTCCACGGAGACTAGAATTAATTGTCATATTGATCCAAGAATCATCATTGATCATTGTAAAAATTAAAGTTGGGTGTTGACCCAATCGTTCTTCCACTACGCTTGAAACCTATAGAAAGGAATCATAATCTTCAGTGGTCATTTTCTCCAAAGATGACATTGCAATTTTGAGATCTCAATATTAGAATGAAAAGTGGAACATAATTGAATTCTATGGCTAGCTGTATAAAATTGATATGTGCTGATATTAGGGACTGATAAAATGTCTTAGTAAAATGATACAAGTTCTTGTTCATATTGTTTGTTACATTAATGAAATTTTCTGTCATGATGAGAATTAAGGATTCCCTAGGTTTAATTATTATTATATGCTTCATTTCATGGAATTCATATTTTACATATATCTCTTATATACATGCTTCTAAGGGGGTCCTTTTAACTAGTTTTATTGACATGACTTAGACTCAAGAATATACGAATGACATGATTTATATGTGGTATCATGTGACAAGGTGTCACAATTATATAGGTACAAAGCCCCCACATCCCTCTAATTTCATTTGATAAAAATTCTATTCATATCCATTCATAGGTGGAGACATAATGATGATGGCCTCTAAAAAATTTTTGGATTTAAATCATGTGACTTTATAATAATATACATAGGTGTGTTTTCAATGATTCTTCATCCTTCTCACAAGAACATGCCTGAAAAAATACAAAAATTATGTTTTGTCTTCTAAAACACTTGATTCATCTACATTAAGAGAAAATATGATAAAAGGATATCTTATTTGAATAAATCCCTCAAGAGATGTTTCTGGGGACCCAATTTTGTAATCACATAAAATTAAACAATATTTTTAGAAAAATAGTTTGATGATGCCTTTAGAGACAAAGAATTATATTTGTTTATCAGATCAATTGAGTCTTTCATCGAACAAGGAGACTTTAATAAAAAATTATTTCATCCAAATACATCAGATAGAAGAATAATGAACTTCATTTATAAAATCTCAGTCAAGAATTAAAGATACTATTTAAATTGGGTTGTGATTTGGGAGGATATTTAGTCCATTAAAAGAGATTTTTTGAGCTATTAGAGTTGTACCTCCATGAGGGACCTTCTTAGATCAATTGAGACAAATGGTATAAAGTCTATGAACCTTGAACATGGTTTATATTTTTATAGGGGTGAAATAGTATCATCTTCTAAGAGAATTAATTCAACAAAGGCATTAAGACTAGTTTGTTTTCATTCCTTATTATTTAATCGGTTTTGTAATATTTTTTGAACCCGACATTGGATACCAAATATGGGGTTTATGGGAAGGATACATAGGTATTGAAAAGGTCATTAAAACCCTCACTCTTTTGATATATAAAATCGCTAGAATAGTTAACATTACTAAATTTTTCCCTTTTAACTTTTTCAATTTGGTTTAAAATATAATCTAAAATGTTCTTTCCTAGTCATTGAGTATGTTAATTCCTACAATTATCTCATAGAATATGTGAGGAAATTGTTCTAGGGTCTAGAAAAAATTAGAGAGATCATGAGTTTTGTTGAGTCAGTTTCCTTTAGCATCAAGGATAATTGTTCCCTTATAAAGAACATCACATCGGATAGATTCATACAATATAGACAACATATTTATTGATATTTAATTCTCCTTACTGTTTATTTTTTATTATCATCTGTTAACAAAGGATGTAGGGGATCAAGTCATTTATAATGATACGGTTTGTATTTATAGTATTCCCATTTCATAGTTAGTTTTTGAAAACAATTTAATTCATTCATCAAGAGAAAATCGTTATGAATCTCCATAGGATTTTAAAATTATTAATTTTTTTCCAAGGACTCAAGCCAACATATGAAATTCACCAAATTAGATATTTCATTATTTGGGGTGCGAATTATGGGAAAAAATACACTGTCACTGGTATTTGTGACATTCATAATATAAAGAAACATTAAAAACAATTGCATCTCCTAATGGTATTTTGGCATTCTAAAATAGTATTCATCACCTTATTTTTGAATAAGGTTTTAGGGATGACTATCAAAGAAGCAACCTGGGGATGAGAAAGATGTTCTTATTTATGTTGTGGCTCAAGAAATTACATCTAATGACATATTTCTTTTAAAAACACTATATTTCGTTACTGCCCATCTAAATTCATCTTTTCTAACTTTTTATGGGGCCATGAAAATGGAAATAATAGTTTACACGGAATCACATGTGAGATGCTTTGAATACCCAATGCTTGTTGTAGTATGGGATTCAGGGACATGAATTTGTTTAATAATTCCCTCATGGTTGAGAAATGTTTATGTATATTAATAGAGGTAGATAGATTATGCCCAATGGTATTCAAATAAATCTATTTTTCCATTATTGACCTTTTGTCCTCCACTCTAGGATAATGGCCACACTTTTTTTTGGAGAAGATTATTTGGCCTCTAAATATGTTGTAAACCAAGGTATTTTTTATTGGTTTTACAATAGAAATAATTTTAATATATGGGGAGTTCCACGGTATCCTAATTTGGATGGAATGAAACATTCATCAAATCTTGTGCTTTCCCTTGAGAATGCTTCAACAAGGGATCTTCTTGTTAATGGACATAGTGCATGGTATTTATGGATTCTTTATATTTGATTTATTGAGAATGAATGAAAGGATATTTTAGTAGTTATAATGACACCTAGGGGAGTTGATAAGATTTTTTGGAAGTATGACATAAATAGTTGATACTAAATTCATTCAGGATTTAGGAATATCATCGTAAAGGGAGATTCTATAGGGTTTACAACAAGTAATCATCTATGAAATTTTAAAACTCCACAAATGACCAAACTCTCATGTTAGAATTTTTTTTGTATTCCCTTATAATCATGATCATCTAATTGGGTGGAACCAGTATGATAATACATTCTTCACTCTTTGAATGATTTCTACAGAAATAGAGTTCCATGTAACGTTATCATGAACTGGGGTTCCTAGGATATTTTTTCCTTGGTCTGAGTAGGATCATGAAATTTGAAGGAATATGAGGGTTTTGATGTTTGTTTTTATGGATTGGTATATATTATTAAAAATACATGATATGATAGGTTTTAATATATGTGCATGCCTTATTTGGCATCAAGAAAATTCCTTTCTGTTTGATTAAATTTTCAATGATTACAAGGTATCGATTGATGTGGTGAAATGTTGGATTTCTTAAAAGATCTATGAGGGGAAGATCATGTACCATATTCAGTTAAATACACTCCAACCAGGTGGAAGCCACCCCTTCTAGGTTTTTTTTAATTTAATACATATGTTTCATGGTCTGTAGATGGTACAGTTGGTATCATGGAAGTTATTTGGGACCATGATGTCTCTTTAATTATTATTCGACATACCACAGTTGTGGCTTGATGGACTCCCCCTATGCCTGAAGAAATTTAAATTTGTATTGGGATGAGTTTAAACTTCTTATAGCTGGGGGAATTTTTGTTTTGGAATTCTATTTCTATGTAATTATCAATGCTTTGGAGGATAGTGAAGGAGGCTAATAGAAATTCAGTTCAATATTTGATAATATCATATCATTGACACCTTTGATCTCCTATATGGGTTTTTTCTTATATTAGTAGTGAATTAAATCATGTGGCCCTTTTCATGGATAATTTATGGGGATATCAGGGATCTTGGAGTTAGTTTTCATGATTTCACCTCGAGTAGGGTAACTTGGATTCTGTTAATATTTAACACTGTCACTAATTTTTTACATAATAATAATAATTTTATTTTTATTTATTGATATCAAAATTGTATTTCATTCATATAAAATATTTAATTTATTATTATCATTTTGAATTTTTAATATCGAATAAAAATATTATGAATGAAAAATATATTTAATTATTAAAAAATAAAAAAATAACTATCAAAATTTAATATATTATAAAAATATTAAATGAATAGATATTAAGAATGTATAAATTACAAGAAATGTTAAAAATGAGAGATATTAAAAATGAAAAAAATACTATCAAATGAAGAAAAATTCAAACAAATTATATACATATATACAGACACATATTTATGCCTAGACATATACTTCACATACATACACATGCACATCATGCAAATAAACATACACATACACATACACATACACATATAAAAACACATAAACATACACATAGAAATAGAAATTGACATACACATAAATACACATAAATTCATATACATGTACATTCACGTACACACATGTATAAAATACACATATATAAAATTACACACACACACACACATGCACATATACACATACACCATAAATATACTCATGCTACATTAACGTACAAAAAGATACACCTAAAATTTTTTATATATACATTTATGAACAAATACATATATACATACACATAAACATACACATACACATAAAATACACATAAACATATACATACAAATACATAGACACAGACATAGACTCATAAAAATATAGATATTGATACAGATACAGATACAGATACAGATACACAAACACCTACACATACACATACACATACACGTACACATACTCATACCCATATACATACACACACACATACACAAACACAAACACATACACATACAAATACACATTCTAATACACACACATATATCCAAAATATTACACATACACGTACAGATATGCATTCACATACACATACACATACACATACAGATATGAATGCATCTACACATACACAAACACCTACAATCATACAAGTACATATGAAAATACAAAAGCATACATACATACATACAAGTAAAAATAAATATACACATAAATAAATAATTTATAAAACCAAAAACACAACAAAACACATATATACCCATATAACACATATAACATATATAAACACAAACATATACACATATAAAAACATACACATGGATGAAAAATAATACGCATGCACAAATAGACATTCAAATAAATGTTTATATTTTAAACTATTTAATCTGAATATAAGTGTATACATTCATATAGGAACAATTAAAATAAATATGTATTTATTTATATATTCATATAATTGTTTAAATAATTTTTTTTATATTATATCTAATCCAAGTAGGTTTAGGTACCATGAATGATTTGTCCAATATATTATTAATGAGAAGTAATGTAAAGTACAAGTGGTTACAATGCTAGAGCATATAGCACGTAAGATGCACCAAAACATTCATGAAGTGGGTTATAGAAAATACCTATACCAAACATCCCAAAAATAAAATTATATCATTAATGTTGATTTATCCTTCCTTAATATCCACTCTAATATACATGATGATGACTTATCCAACATTAGGGAGGCTCTCTATTTATTGGCTCTTCTGTATCTAATGCCTATTCTTTATCACCACAAGCTTTTACGAGTTTCACTGGAGATCCCAGAAATGGATCAATATTATTATAGTATATTTATATATACACTCTTTATTTCTTTTTAAAATATATAGTTATTTTTTTAATTATTAATATAAATTTGATATTTTTAATATAAAAAATATGACCAAATGAGATTGGTAATATATTTTTATTATAATATAGCAATATAAATCACATTTATATATTATATTGACATATATATACTTATTATTGTATATATTATCTTTTAAAATATAGAAATATGGAAATATAAATTTAATTATTCAGTTTTCCATTTATTATATCATTCAAATCCATATAAAAATCATGGATATTAATATTTTTATTAGCAACTATAAATGTATCCAAATTATTGTCACATTTTTCATATTGCAAACAAAGGGAAGTGTTTAAAATTTATGATTCTTTTGTAGTGAAACTTATTTTTTCTACATTTGATATGAATCCTTTTATTTTAAAATGCAATAGTTAATGTTCATGACTACTAACATTTGAAATTTATAACCATAAAATATAATGACATTAAAAGTGAATGTAAATTATTATGTATTTACTTATTTTATGTCAAAAACAGAATATTAGTGATATTGATTTCTAGTGGTATATATTTTTTGGTGATAAATTCTTTTGTGGGATATGAGTGATATAATGTATGATACTCACTGAAAAGGTATAGGTGAAATGGATATCCATATAATTAAACACAATAAATGTAATTCAATATTATGAATTATTTGTCACAGAATACATTAAATAAAA
This sequence comes from Viscum album, assembly GCA_963277665.1. Lineage (NCBI taxonomy): Eukaryota > Viridiplantae > Streptophyta > Magnoliopsida > Santalales > Viscaceae > Viscum > Viscum album. Next base: position 552,490,738 of record OY728130.1, on the reverse strand, counting down.
TTTTTTAGATCTTATATAATAAAATTTAACATGTATATAATTGATATTCATCATGGAAATCCTAAATTTTTAAAAATATGATAAAAATAATTATCATGGATAGTAATTTGCTATAGGAATGGGGATGATGGTAGGAAATATTCTCCATTAATATGTAATTAATAGTTTATTAATGAAAAAACATTATCACTATTTTCAAAAAAATGATCTTGAAATACCTATTGAAATTATATTGAAAAAGGTGACTTATATTTGTTATATTAGTATATTATAAATTTGTATATGATATATAATTAAATTTTTTCTTCATATACTAAATAAATTATGAAATTGTTTCATTGGTATGTCATATAATGAATAATGAAAAATTAATTATGGAATCATGGATAGACTTGACATGATCTTTATGGGCATAAGATAATATTTTTTACTAGTAATGGTGGAAAATGTGAATTTTTTTTCTCCCGTGGATCATAATCTCACTTGGAAAAAGATATTTTAGTTATTAAAAATCAAAATTGGGAACAATTCTACAATGGTATCCATCAAATATGTAAAATATTATCACAATGAATGAAATATAATTAAATTTACTAAAAAACCGATTTTCATGTAGTTATTGAATATTTAATGTCTATAGGATAATTTTATATTTCTCTAAAAATATCACAAGAAACATTATCCATGTATTATAATTTTGAAATATATATCTAGAAATGACATGGAACTCATAAATATTCAGGTAATAGAATAATATTTATGTCATAATGAAAACTAGATATGTTCTTCTCTGCATCATTATTTGGTATAATGGGTAAATTGATTGATCACTTAGTGTGAGTTTTCTAACATTGTGGCTATATGCATTTTAGATGGATAGAACACATAAAAAAATTGTGAACATTTTAAAAGGGTATATAGAAAAGAAAAGTCATCCAAAAATTTGTATTATTGAAATGATCATTATTGAAGAATCTATTTAGTTATTCATTGTATACTTATATGATATGGATAATATTGGTCTCCCAAAATCATGTCATAAATGGTGTATTTAGGGTGATGGAATTTCCAAAAAATATTTTATCAAAATTACTATCCTATATTATAATCATAACTCTATTTTTGGATTATAAAATAGAGTAACGTTTTATATATTCTTATCTCATAATTAAATTATTATGAATTTGTAGCCATCAAGAGAAAAAAGTTGGATATCAACTACAAATAATCAATAGTTAGTAGGGTCATTTTGTGATGATTATTAAAAAAAGTTATTTTAAAATTGGAAATTATGTATTCGAAGAGTTTGATATTTATATAGAGGAAGAAGATTACATGTATTATCTTATAGTGGATATTCAATTAATAATTATGTGTTTTATGCAAAAATAATGTCGAGGAGAATAAAATTCAAAAGATTATAGTAACTATAATAATATAGGAGATAAAATTATCAATTACCATGGTAACAATTAGAATTTATAGAAATATTTATTATGTTGGAATCATAAAAAAATATTAGATTTAGATTATATGACATTCCTAGTGATTATTTTTAATCCAAATAGGCTAAAAACCAATGTGTTGTTAAAATCGTTGAATTGGGATTCATAAAATATAATTTTAGTCATGTGGAAAATGAATTGTGTACCTATAGAGAATTAAAATATCAAGGAACAATATAATAGTGATATAATAATTTTGTAATAATTTATCATTAAAAAAAACTAATGGGGAGAAATAGACTATAGGTGAGAGACGTACTATAGATAAGAAATTGGAAACATTTTATTTCCAAACGAAGATAATATTCCATCATATTATGTTGTTAATGAAATTTATTAATGCGAGAAGTTGAGGTTATAATTGTGATGTTATATAAAATTTGTATGGTCACCCTGTTGGCCCCAACATGTCAACTTTGATTATCTTCACTATTATTACTATTCGAATGGACAAGATAAAGGATATGTAGATTTGGAATAATATTGTTCTTAGAATGAAATGAAAACATGTGGTAATTTAATATTGTAATATTTTAATATAAAATCTATATTTCATATAAAATCAAATAATGAAATATTGATTTGGTTGTTATTTTTTGATACCTTTTCAATTTATATTATAAGAAAGTGGTGGGAAATACATAATAATTGTTTCTAAAAAGTTCCATAGACCATTTTAAACAGAGCTTACCATACCAAATCACGAGGATTTTAAGGTGAAAGTCACACCCCACACAACTAATTTAAATTCAAACATTACAAACCATTAATCATAGTTTTAAAACCCCATTCTTCATTTCAGGTATGTTTTCCTTATCTGGACGTTTTTTAGAAAAAGGTGAATTTCTATAAATTTTCGAAGTACACACCGTGTACATTACGAGTACATGTTGTGTACATATTTATGTAGTACCCCCGATTTGAGGTATGTGACCCCTATTTCAGTTTATTTATGCTCTTTGAAGTGGTTAGACGAAGTTTGCAAAATTCTGGGAAAAAATATTAAAGTTGTGGAGGTCGTGTAGGGGAGCACAGTTGGCGCACGGTCTGAACAAACCGTGTGGCCAGCCCAGGCAACCATGTACCCTTTATAGTGGTCTCTGCATGGGTGGTGTATGGTTTGTCAAACCATGCCGACAAGCTGTGTGAAGTCCCTGGGTGAGACTGTGGAATTCGCAAGGTTGGCGCACAGTTTTCCAAACCATGCGGGGTAACCGTGAGGCCACATAATGTTTGGGTTTTTAAGTCATGGGCCACTCGGGATTTCCCATTTTCCCCTCATTCTTCATCCCACTCATGTCTCACACTGTAGTTCTGGTTTTTAGAGGTCGGGGGAGCTCCTTAGATTTTTCTGGAGTCAAATAGAAGTGGTTTCGTAGTGGATCGAAGGCGGTTTTCCTCGAGTAAGTCCCTCTTTTGGATATTTGAGGTTCTGGTTATGTCTATCCATCTCCCTCTCTTTTTTTCAAAGATATATAGGGGTTTCAGTTAGATCTAGGGTTATTTTGCCTTTGTGTGTTAAAGGTTGAGCTTGTTGATGTAATGGAAGGGTTTTTGAGGTGGTTTCGAGGATGCATTCACCCAATATGGAGTGCGTTTGGGCAAAGAGTTGATTCCACCAAACCTTAAGAGGTAGGTCATTTGTGCCTTTTCATTGGAAGTCTTTGGGATATATGTGCAATTTTGGCAAATACCCTTAATCGGGGTATTGTGTGTTTACCATTTTACCTTTTTTAATTGCCTTCCATGCTTATATGATTTAGTAGAGGTTATTTGGATATGAATAGCGTTGATTTCCATGTTTTGGATGTGTTTTTCCATGAATGTCTTGTTTTCCACCATTTGGTCCTGCTAAGACTTTTGGCTGCCATGCCTGTTTTCCCATGCCTAGTGTTGTAGGGTGGAGTGTGTTTTTTGAAATTATTGATATGTTTTAGACCGATTACCCAAGTAGTTATGGAGGTTTACTTTGGATGTATTGCATTGTTATGAGTTTACTTAGACAGGGCCGTGAGAAATTTGTGTAGTAGATAACAAGGGGAATTGGATGAGTGATATTCATTAGAGAGTCTTTGAGCATTTTATACAATAAGGGGAATTGAATGAGTGGGCTCCCTCAAATAGTCTTTTAACCATTCAAGTCTATAAGGGGAATTGACTTAGTGGGCTTCCTTATAGTGTCTTTGACCGCTTGAGTCTATAAGTGGAATATACCATGTGAGATTCCTTATAGAGTCCTTGACTACCTTAGAAGATAACGGGTATTGACCTTGTGAGCTTCCTCAGAGAGTGTTGAATCACTTTTGACTATATGGGAAATTGACCCTATGAGATTCCTCAGAGAGTCTTTATATATTCTTATGACTGAAGAAGAGGGTATATGCTGTGTGTACTTCCTAGAGGGTTACCTTGCTTGATTAGATACTTATTTGATATGTGGAACTGTTTATTGCTGAGTACATCCTTGTTTATAGAATTTTTTATTATTACCTACCATATATATTCATTGAATGTTGGGCACAGATCTTTGGGTGGTTTCCTACTAAGATTTAGTCTCATACCTTGTTTGGGTCATGCTTTTGGGCCCAAAAAATGTATATTGCTGCAAGTATAGATAAGGGAAATCACCCTTCTACTTCAGGTATTTGACTAGCTGTGGAGTTGGAGAGCATGGGACCAAGATTAGGCATACGATACTGAGGAGCTCTTTATCTGTTTTATTTTGTACTTTGGTTTAGTTCTGTTTGTATTCCATCATTGTGACTATTTATATTCTTTCCAAGACATATGTATGATGAATCATTATATATATGTTCCAAATATTATCTCTTCTCGTTTTTTGTTGTTCACTTTTGTATGTATTATTACTATTACTGTTGTTTCTATTATATGCTTCTGCTGTCTTACTCTGCCAATGAGGGCATAGTTTCCCCATTACCACACGAAAAGGACCTAGTTTTTACTCGGCAACCTCTGGAGTTTTTGGGAAATGCGCTTGAGGCCATGTGACCAACCGGGTATGGCGCACCTCTAGGTGGCATCCGGGACCAGAATGTTACAAAGTGGTATCAAAGGAATTATTTTATTCTTGACATAATTTTTGGGTCCTATATCCAAGGATATGATTTATTAGTTAATTTTTAACAAGTTGTTCCTTGTAGTAGCTAACCCACATATTGGGAAATGAAAATCTACCTCTTTTATTGAAAATTTTCCAGTTTTGAAATTTTATAGTTGATTTGATTTCACCATTGGGTGATTCACATTTTATGTGTTGTTTCTGTTGATGCTATTGTGGATTTATTTCTATCACAATCCAACGATATGAGGTTATTCCATCTCATGCATCATATAAGAACTTGCTATAAATCACATTTCATTCATTCCTTCCATACCATTCAGGGTGCATTAGAAATTTCATATTGTTTTGATAGATGTTGTGAAGAATACCCATGCTATTGTGATAGATTTTTTGATACAATAACTACTATTTGATAGGGTATTTCTTGTGTACGGTTTTTTCTGAATGAATGCCAAACTTTTGTTCTTCAGGTGTTATGGGCCCCCATGGACGGAAAATTGGAGTATCATTGACTTGTTTAACATTTTAGAACATGTATAAGTTTCCAATGAATGATTTGCTGAGATTATGGGACCTCACTGATCAGAATTTTGTTCCTTCAATGCTCGTTTCAGTGTTTTCCGGGGTTCTGGAGTAGTTTCGGAGGCTTACTGTCCGGAAAAACACAGAATACACACCGTGTAGTTTTGACTACATGTCATGTGTTATTTTGTTAGGGAAGAAACTATTTTTATAAAGTACACATCATGTATTGTATGTAAATTCCATGTTGTCTCTAACCGTGTCGTAGGCCATGTGGGTAGAGAAATGCGATAGGGAAATTCTTGTGGGAACACTCTATTTACTGGTTGTGCACGCCGTGTGGTGTTGACACTCTGTCCTCCCATGTGAATAACAACACAGAGAGATAAATCTTCGGTTATACACGCCATGTATGGCATGAAGACATCGTGTAGTGTAATCCTAGTAACTCATCCATGTAGATAACAACAAAATTCGTTTGAGTCTTCTTAGTACACGCCGTGTCCATCTAGAACATGCCGTGTGGTGTAACTCATGTACCCGGCCCTATAACAAATAACACGGGTCGACAAATTATGCCTAGTACACGTTGTGTCTGTATAGAACATTCCATGTAGTGTGAGCAGTGTATCTATCCATGTCACTCAAAATATGGGTCAGTGAAGCTCGTCTAGTACATGTCGTGTTTCTCATGAACATGTAATGTAGCCTTGTCATAGGAGAGCCATGGGGCCTAACTGTGTATAAGGACTTGCGAAGGGGAAGTGGATTCAAGTACATATCATGTGTTAAAGAAACACGCTATGTGTTTGGGGTGTTACATGACCTAGGTCAGAAAAAGTACACGCCCTTGTGAATGACTTAAGGGAACACGCCATGTAGGGTTTATTCACACCATGTAGTCATGTTCTATAAAACATGAATACTTTCTTTTTATTGATCCTTTATTACACATTTATATTTCAGTCCCTGTTAATCTTGATCTAAGGTGTGCATTTGACCTTGCAGAGTCTTGCCCCTGAGACGTCCTCTGGTGGCACACCATTCACAAATCAATGATCAGACAGCAGACATGGATGATTAGGGAATTCTAGCAGATCCTCCAGTTCTGCCAGTCTTGGCACCAGCTGTTAAACCAGACACATGAGTTGAGGCTCAGTTAAGACAGGGATTTATGAGGATGATGCAGAATTTTCAAGAGCAGCACTGCTAGTTTATCACCAGTCTGGGAACTGGAGTTTTTCCAGCCATTCAGTCTAAGGTGAAGGTTGTGGATATGGTGGTTAGTCACCAGGATACCAGCGAAAATGTGGTGGATTAGCTCAGAGTAGTCTGGAAGGGTCACAGAGCCGTAGTGTAGGCCAGTCTTTTGTAGTGGAGTAGACCCCGCAGGAGTAGGATCCCTGATCCTCTACAATTCGAGGTACGATCCTAGAAGCCTCGGTTTTATCTTCAACTCTTTTCAACACAGGGGCATCCCATAGATTTATTTCTGTTGCTGTTGTGGAGAGTCGTGGGATCGGTATATTTTCTTCTACCGATATCTTGATGATAGAAACTCTGTTAGATACAAGAAAATCTAGTGTACATCAGTGAAAGGAGTGCTCTCTTATGGTTTGTGGGTGTAACATACTATGGGACCTCTATGTCCTAGTGGTGAAAGTCTATGATTTCATTCTCGTAAAGGGCTGGTTGGTTCCCTTCCAAAAAGTCATCGATTTCTATCGTTGTAGTGTGAGTTTTATATCACTAGAAGGGAGATATTTTCTTCATAAGGTCGAATGGGATGTCTAGATGAGTAGAGCAGGTCCAAAGCATCCTGGGTTAGGAGGAGTTATAACCCAGATTGCTAGTCTGTGTCTGGATGACAATGGGACTTTTCAGATGGACTTTCCTCCAGTGGTGGATCGTTTCAGAGATGTCCTTCTAGAGGACTTTCTAGTTTTTCCTCCGGGGCGGGAGGTAGACTTTTTGATTAAACACATGCTGGGAGAAGCACCAGTGTTCATTCCTCATTATTGGATGGCAACACTAGAGTTGTATGATCTTGAGAAACAGTTGGAGGAGTTGAAGGAAAAGGGTTTCATCTGACCCTATACTTCTCCTTAGGGTTCTCCTATCCTTTTTGCAAAGAAGGTGGATAATACCATCACACTTCTTGTGGATTATCAGAAGATGAACCTGTTGATGGTCAATAACCGATATCCCTTGATGAGGATTGAAGATCTATTTGATCATATTCGTGGAGCTCAGGTGTTCTCAAAGACCGGCTTGAGGTCTCGTTACCATCAGTTGTGTGTTAGACGATCTGATATACCTCTTGCAGCCTTCCAGTGCACATATAGACTATATGAAGTCATGGTTATGACATTCAGTCTCACAAAAACTCCTGTATTTTTCATGGCACTGATGAACCGAGTGTTCAATACATACATGGATTCTTTCCTGGTTGTCATCATGGATGATATAATGCTGTACTATCACACTCGACATTACCATTCCACACACCTCGAAATTGTTCTAAGTTCACTAAGAGAGCATCGGTTATATGATAAGATTACCAAATTCAACTTTTGGATGGATCTGATTAACTTCTTGGGTCTTCTTATCTCAGAGACAGGAGTGTTAGTAGAACTAAAAAAAGTGAGAGTAGTAGATTTCTGGGAGCAGTCAAAGAATTTCTTTGAGGCGCGGAGTATTCTAGGGGTGGCTAGAAACTATAGAAATTTAATAGAGGAATTTTCACACTCAGCCCCACCACTTATGAGTCTGACTAAGAAGGGTTAAATGTTCTTGGGGTCAGATTATTTTGAGTCAACCTTTCATGAGTAGAATGGGAGGATAAATTCCCCACCGATACTAGTATTTCTAGAGCCAGGAAATTGCAAAAACATTTATTGAACTACTTTAGGTATGTGGATTGGAGATGAACTTATTCATGGAGAAGGAGCTGTTGTGTACGGGTCTTGCTAGTTGAGGCCACACGAGAGGAATTACCTGACACACGATCTCGAGTTGTCGGAAGTTGTTCATGTATTACGCTGTAGGAGACATTATCTTCTAGGAGATAATTTTGTGGTTTTTACAAACCAAAAGAGTCTCAAGTACATATTCACTCAGTGTGATCTGAATTTTAAATAGTGAAGGTGGGTTGAGTACCTTCAATATTTTGACCTTGATCTTTCCTACACACCTGAGAAAGGAAATGAAGTGTCTGATGTGTTATACATGAGGACTCAGTACATGCAGTTTAGGAGGCCAACAGTGAGTAGCATCTTATGGATCTGTTCTCTAAGATTCATTTAGAGGAACATAACAGACACGAGAAGGCGTTCATTTCTTCTATAGCTGTTACCTCTACCATTCTTGATCAAGTACGAATGATGCTTCTAGTAGATTATGAAGGCCTAGTCCTAAGGGAGAGTGTGTCAGGAGAGGACCCTATTCAATGGATAGACCATAGGCGATGATGCGATCTTGTGTTTCTAAGGGTGTGTATCAGTGCCAGCAGACATACACGAGGAGCTGATGTGAGACTTTCATTCCTCAGTTTGGGAAGTTCATCCTTGTGTCACCAAGATGTATCTTGATCTACACCATTAGTATTGGTGGCCAGGTATGAAAAGAGATGTTTCAGGTTTCATCATGAGGTTTTCCACCTATTAACAGGTGAAGGCAGAGCATCAATGACCAGCATGACTTTTGAAGAAGTTACACATTCCCGAGTGGGAATGGAATGATTTCGTGATGGGATTCGTGACCTACTTTTCGAGGTCGCCTCGAGGGAATGGTGAAGTATGCATCATCATTGAAAAGGTCACGAAAGTTTCTAACATCTTTCCGATCAAGGAGACCTTTAGCGTTGATGACCCGTGATGGTTTTACATCCATGAGATTGTACATCTTCATGGAGTTCCATACTCCATTATTTCAAACAGGGATGCAGGTTATACTTCTAGGGTCTGGAAAGGGATTTAGAAGGTTTTGGGTACACAGGTACATTTCAGTACAGCTTACCATCCCCAGATTGATGGCCAGTCCGAGTGTAGTATTCAGGTGCTTGAGGACATGCTCTTAGCATGCATTCTAGATTTTGGAGGTTCATGGGAAAAGCATATACCTCTTGTGTAGTTTTCCTACAACAATAATTTTTCAAGAAACTATCCATATGACACCTTATGAGGATTTTTATAATAAGCCATGCCGATCACCCTTGTGTTGGCATGAGGAAGGTGAAGCAGCTATGCTGGATCCTTGTCTTGTTCAAGCGAACACAAAAAAATAGAGTTGATTTGGAATAGGATGGCTTCTACACAGTCTTGATAGAAGTCATATGCTTATCAGTGGAGACAAACTCTAACTTTCGAGGTTAGGGATCATGTTTTTCTACATTTCACACAGAGGATGGCGCACAAAAGTATCCGGAGACAAGGTAAGTTTTCGCCGAGGTATGTCGGGCCGTATGTGGTTTTGGATAGAGTTGGTCGAGTTTCTTATCAGTTTCAGTTACCTATGAGATACCAGGCTATGCATGACGTCTTCCATGTTTAACAGCTTCAATGTAACGTTTCAGACTCGTCTCATGTTTTCCAACCCAAAGAGTTTGTAATGGAATTGGACACATCATTTGAGGAGAATCCTATCCGGATTGTTGATCACAGTACAAAGGTTCTCTGTGGCCTCTTTGTTCATCTGGTACGAGTGCTATGGCAGCACAGGCGAGTATAGGACAAGACATGGGGGAGGGATGTTGATGTACGAGCAAAGTGGCGAGAGTTTTTCGGAATTTCTTCTTCTACACTACCTTTCTAGGGAAATTTGGGGAAAAATTTATTTAATGGTGGAATTTTTAAAGAACCAGGATCTTTTTTTCATGTATGTTTTTCTTTTCTGGTCGTTTTTTAGAAAAAGAGGAATATATGTAAATTTTCGAAGTTCACGATGTATACTTTATGGGTACACACTGTGTACATGGTTATGTAGTACCCCCCGATTTGAGGTCTTGTTTTCCTTGTTTCGGGTCTTTTGTGATTTTTGAAGTGGTTGGTTGATGTTTGAATAATTCTAGGAAAAACTTTTAAAGTTGGGGTAGTCGTGTAGGGGTGCACGGTTGGCACACGGTCTGAACAAACCATGTGGCCAGCTGAGGAAACTGTGCACCCTTGATAGTGGTCTCCACAAGGGTTGCGGATGGTTCTTCAAGCCGTGCAGGCAAGCCGTGCGAAGTCCTTAGGTGATATAGTTGCAACCGCACGGTTGTCTCACGGTCTTCCAAACCATGTGGCCACTTAATGTTTGTGTTTTTAAGTCCGGGGCCACTCGAGATTTCCACTTTTTCCCTCATTCTTCCTCCCACTCATAGCTCATATGGGAGTTCTAGTTTTCAGGGGTTGGGGGAGCTCCTTTTCTTCTTTTGGAGGAAAATCGATGGTCTTTCTTGGTGGATTGATGGTGGTTCTCCTCAGGTAAGCCCCTATTTTCGTTATTTGAGTTTTTTGTTAGGGTTAACCCTTTCCCTCTCTTAGTTTCCTTGATCTCCAGGGGTTTCATGTAGATCTAGGGTTGTGTTGTCGTTGTGTGTTAAAGGTTGAGCATGTTGATGTTATGGAAGGGTTTTTGAGGTGGTTTCGAGGAGGCTTTCACCCGGTTTGGAATTAATTTGGGAGAATGGTCTATTTCCCAAAACCCTAGGAGGTAGGTGGTTTGTGCCTTCCCATTGAATGTATTTGAGTTATATGTGCAATTTTGGCCAATACCCTTAATCGAGGTATTGCATGTTTACCGTTTTACCCCTGTTAATCGCCTTCGGATTAGTCACTGAAAGTGTCTAATATTAATTTTTAATATCTTTATATTAATTGTTCCAAAGTCCATAAACATTGTTTTTAGTGTATTACATCAATAGAACTTCATTTCTCATCAAAAATACAATTCCTGATTAAAATGAAAATATGATCCCAATCATTCATTTGTTTGTGGAATACATTATATTCATTTTCTGAATTTTAAATTTTGGGATATGATTGATCACTTTGTTTGGAACATTTTATCTTTTAGGTCCGATGGATGAATCTCAAAGGAAGATGGAGAAGTTTGCGCCTGATGGCGGAAACTTGCTGGAAAAAGAATAATGGGCCTAAGGCCCATCAAACAAATGTGAGGCCCACAAACTAAGCCCAATGAAGCTCAAATTTATACAGTATAAAGACAAAAATATGAGTATAATTTTATTAAACTGTGGCCAGAGCTAATTCTGATGTTATCATGATGATAAAGGGATCTGAAGTTGAGATTTAAATGGTGGACACGACATTAATGCACAGAAACCGTCCCACCATTTCGACCATAACATCCTAACGGCTAAGAGAAATTTCCTGAAATTGTTACAGATCATAGAGGACAGATGGATGAAGATATTCCTCTTCTACAATCCCTCCGGATTCGTTCTTCTCCAATTGAGAATTCACACGTCAATATAGTGGAAGAATCTGGACAGTTTTCCGGGTCAAATTCGAAACATCAATTTACATTTGATTATTCACCCTCTATTTGACTCGATTAATTCTTGGGGGGTGAATTAATTGTTGGGGGATGTACCTAAGGCTCCTAATATTCCTATATAAGGAGCTATTGGTGAAGGTAATAGGTGTGGATATTTTTCTCGTCATCTTTTTTTGCTTGTTTCATTGTAAGGTTATGCTTCCAAATTTCCTTTATAATGTTTTCCATTTCCATGTAAGTTTCTTTTTTGTATCTTCATGTTCTTAATCAACTTCTTTCTCTTTTATATTTTTCATTTCATTTATTAAAACTTTATTACCACAAATCACAGTGATATCTCTGTGTTGTTGTGAATTAGTTCACACATAGGTGTGAATTTCATTCACACACACGGAGGAGTGCTCGTTATTTCTGCGGTTTTAATTTCTTCAATCCAATTCTTGTTAGTAATATTCCGCCCACCATTGAGAGTATACCATCAATGGAGGGCTAAACCTTTAATGGGTTGATCTTAGGAGGATGAAAAGGCTGGATTGAATGTTATTTTATGAACGAATTGTTGTTAATTGGATAATTAATTTAAGATATCCATTCTTCAGTTATTTCTACTCTTCATCTTTACTATGTTTGAGAAAACTAAATTCAATTACTAAATGACCATATACCTCGGAGAGATCAAGAATTTGGTTCTCTAAGTGTATAGGGGATTAGTAATTGTGTTTAGTAAGAACCAAACCATAAAATGATGAAGGTAGTGTTATTTTTTAAGAATGGCTTCATCAAGAATTAATAAAACCTAAATTGTTTAAAGAAGTAAAATTCATTCAATCCGCCCCAAGCATAATCCTAGATCAATGCATTTTCATTGAATTGAATTCACATAGGTTTCTTAGTGTTATTTAAACCATCCAAAATTGAACCCAAAGTTGGCAACATCAAATCCCATCCTTCACCAAATGATAGCGTCTCAAGGTTACATCTTTGGTCCCCTTGGATTCGACCCCTACATGTACTTCAACGACTGCTTTTACCAGTAGGGTAAATTTGGGCGCAACCATATTTTGGCGTCATTTCTGGGGACCAAGTAAGTACCTTAGAAACTCATCTTCTTTTCTCACCCCAAATTCTCTATTCTCACCCTAATTTCTCTTCTCTATTCCCCTTTCTGTTTCTGTGTGTCCAATGAATCCCAAAACCAATTTTCAATCAACTCAAATGGATTATCTTCCACAATACCCATTGATAGACCAAGGATATAATCAACTAGAAAATAAATATTTGGAATCACCACACATTGGGAAATTCATTGACCAAATGTTGATTGAATACACCACACCAGATGAGATGTACAATAAATGGGATGCTGATTGTTTAAAGGATCAATTTCCATACCTCTCAAGGATGATTGAAGAGATCAAACTTAATGAAGATCATGATGTCCAAAAATCTATCAATCCTAATTCTGAAAAAAGTATTGAACATTTGTGTGAAAAAATGGATAAAATGAATTCATAAGTTTCATCACTGAGAGTAGAAATACAAAGCATTGAATCATTTTTAGAACCCACTCCCACTCAGGTTATCCCTTCCACATCACTTATAGAAGAATATTGTTACCCACATAACATATTTGAATTTAGTGACGAACCCACTTTAGAATCTTGGAAAACAGAGTTGGATAATGAAGAGAATTGGTCAGGTAATTTTTAATTCAAGATAATGAACATGAGGGAATTTTTAATGAGTTTTTAAATCAGGATGAAATTGATTTCATGAATTCACAAGAGTGAAATTTTTCTTCAGAGATTGAATGTTCGGAATATTTCTACAATGATGATTTTTTAGAAACACCAATCACTGAACCATTAGGAGAAATCACAAACATCAAACCCATACCCATTTATGAAACTCATCTAGAAAATTTTGTGGTTGAATCTTCAATTCAAAGGGAACCAATGGTGTTGGGAAATTTTGAAAATGAAATTGATTTTGATTCTAATTCCTTATCTATTTTTGAATGTCCTATCCAACCTGAACATAAAATCAATGTCCTTACTTCCCCACTCAGGAATCCCATCATAGGGTACAAACAAGACCTTTCTGTTATCATTTATCCATCTCATGAAACCAATAATGTAGGAATGAACCTTGAAATATTAGGAAATACTCCAGATAAAACACGATCAACCATTTTAGAGATTACATGGATTTTAACAATCATTGTAGAAAATAGGATTTCATATGAAAAAAATTTCAAAAAAACAATCTATCTCATTCTTGTTGAAGTGGAGAAAGATGGGTTAATTAAAATTTTGAAAGTTGGAATTGGATAAGTTGGGTGGTTCAAGTCGAGCTAACGACGTTAAACAAAAGCACTGCATGGGAGGCAACCCCGGGTTTCCATGTTTCTAATCATTTTGAATCATTTTTTTTCATATAATAAATTACCATAGACTGTTGACCTGTTCTTATTTTATGTGTAAGGATGAGTATGAAAGGGGAGCGCCATATTCATCCGCGTCACGTGGTGTGATCTCTGAGTAATACCTTACCCAGAAAATATAAAGAAGACAATGTATCATTAGTTTGTTTTGTTTTGTTTTATTTTTATGTTTTTATAGGTTAAAAAAATAAAAGGACATGTCGTAAGTCATAAAGAAAATCCATTCATCACCATCCAAGCCACTGAGACTCCGATCCAGGATTGAAGGGATACTATGGAATGCGCTATCATCATCAACCACCAGGTGACTTAATTCAATGATTATCATTTTAAATTTCTTATTTGAACTCCTCTCCTACCCCCTTCTAACATTTATTTTCTTTAAACTTTGGGGATAGTGTTATTCTAAGTTGGGGGGAGATAAAAAATTATTTTTTTTATTTTGTGAATAAAAACATGCTTGAAAAGAAAAATTCCATTAACCATAAACTTGATTACACACATTGCAAACTCTAAAATTGGATATCAAATAAATTTTTCATGCCTTGATTCTGATTTTAATTCAATTTTAAGTTCACGAGAATATTTTTTGGAAAGTGCGGTTGTCCGATGTGATTTTTCAATGTTTACATTTTCATCCTCTTAATAAAAATTCCACAATGCACGTCTACTAGATCGTGGGTGTAAATTTGAGTTCTTGGGTCCCTTTCATTAGAGCATAGGGTTCTGGGGTCACTTTTAGTTTAATTTGAGTATCCAAAAAAAAACAAAAAAAATGACCACATAGAGCAATGTTTTGTCTAAATGCGCGTCATCCGACACTTGGGGATCATGACTCCATAGTTGTCTTGCCCAGAGTTAGGCTTTATATATCTATTTTAGAGCATGAAATTGACAATATGTGTGGCGTCCGACACTTGGGGATCATGACTCCATAGTTGTCTTGCCCAGAGTTAGTCTTTTCATATCTATTGTGGATAAAAAAATCATCAAAAAAATCAAAAAAAAAAGGATACTCATATTAAGGTTTAATGTGATTCCCACCTAGCTCTTTCATTTTTTTCTCCTTGAACAATAAAATGGGACTCATATCTTTTGTGATGCACAACACTTTATCATGCTTAATTGAAATTGGATGAAATGTGGTGATGAATTTGAACAAAGGAATGAGCTTGGGATTGGGATATTCTTATGGACCTAGTTTGTTTTAAATGATTTTTATGGGTTCCATAATTTTTTTGGTATGAGGTCTTTGGGTGAGCAATGTGTATTTAAATGTTTTTGGAAAAGGGGATTTGAATTGCATATTTGTAATATATTTTTCTTGGGACAAGAAAAACTCAAGTTGGGGGGTGTTATTAGTCACTGAAAGTGTCTAATATTAATATTTAATATCTTTATATTAATTTTTCCAGAGTCCATAAACATTGTTTTTAGTGCATTACATAAATAGAACTTCTTTTCTCATAAAAAATGCAATTCATGTTTAAAATGAAAATTTGGTCCCAATCATTCATTTTTTTGTGGATAACATTATATTCATTTTATGAATTTTAAATATTGGAATATTATTGATCACTTTGTTTTGAACATTTTATCTTTTAGGTCTGATGGATGAATCCCAAAGGAAGATGGATAATTCTGCGCCTGAAGGCAGAAACTTGCTGGAAAAAGCATAATGGGCCTAAGGCCCATCAAACAAATGTGGGGACCCCAAACCAAGACCAATGAAGATCCAATTTATACATTAGAAATATAAAAATATGAGGATCATTCTATTCAACTGTGGACAGAGCTAATTCTGTTGTTATCATGATGATAAAGGGATCTGAAGTTGAGATTTAAATGGTGGACACAACATTAATGCACAGAACTCCGTCCCACCATTTCAACCATAACATCCAAACGGATGAGAGAAATTTCCGGAAATATTTACATCTCATAGAGGATAAATGTAAGAAGATATTTCTCTTCTACAACCCCTCCGGATTCGGCCTTCTTCAATTGATAATTCACACGTCATTATGGTGGACGAATCTGGACAGTTTTCCGGGTCAAATTCGAAACATCAATTTCCATTTGATTATTCACCCTCCATTTGACTCAATTAATTGTTGGGGGGTGAATTAATTGTTGGGGGATGTACCTAAGGCTCCTAATATTCCTATATAAGGAGCTAGTGGTGAAGGTAATAGGTGTGGATATTTTTCTTATCATCTTTTGTTGCTTGTTTCATTGTAAGGTTATGCTTCTAAATTTCCTTTGTAATGTTTTCCATTTCCATGTAAGTTTCTTTTTTGTATCTTTATGTTCTTAATCAGCTTCATTCTCTTTTATATTTTTCATTTCATTTATTAAAACTTTATTATCACAAAGCACAGTGATATCTCTGTGTTGTTGTGAATTAGTTCACACATAGGTGTGAATTTCATTCACACACACGGAGGAGTGCTCGTTATTTCTGCGGTTTTAATTTCTTCAATCCAATTCTTGTTAGTCATATTCCGCCCACCATTGAGAGTATACCATCAATGGAGGGATAAACCTTTAATTGGTTGATCTTAGGATGATGAAAAGGCTAGATTTAATGTTATATTATGAATGAATTGTTGTTAATTGGATAATTAATTTAAGACATCCATTTTTCAGTTATTTCTACTCTTCATCTTTACTGTGTTTGAGAAAACTAAATTCAATTACTAAATGACCATATACCTCCATGAGATCATGAATTTGGTTCTCTAAATTTATATGGGATTATTAATTATGTTTAGTAAGCACCAAACCAGAAAATGATGAAGGTTGTGATATTTTTGAAGAATGGATTCATCAAGAATTAATAAAACCAAAATTGTTTAAAGAAGTAAAATTAATTCAATCCTCCTCGAGCATAATCCTAGATCAACCCATTTTCATTGAATTGAATTCACATAGGTTTCTTAGTGTTATTTAAACCATCCAAAATCAAACCCAAAGTTGGCTACTTCAAAGCCCATCCTTCAACAAATCATAGCGTCTCAAGGATACTTCTTTGGTCCCTGTGGATTCGACCCCTACATGTACTTCAACGACGGCTTTTACCATTAGGTTAAATTTGGGCGCAACCACCTTACATGTTTTTATGATTTAGTAGAGGTTATTTAAAAATGAATAGGGTTTATTTCCATGTTTTGGATGTGTTTTACCATTCATGTTATGTTTACGACTGTTGGGTCCTGCTTAGCCTTTTTTCCGCCTTTCCTATCTTCCCTTGCCTAGTATTGTAGGGTGGAGTGTTTGTTTTCTGACATGCTTGATATTCTATAGACCGATTTTCCATGTAGTTCTTGAGGTTTAATTTGTTCATATTGCATTGATATGCATTTACTTACACAGGGCCGTGAGAACCTGGTGTAGTAGACTTTAAGGGGAATTGATAGAGTAGGATTTATCTGGGAGTCTTTCAGAATTTTACATTATAAGGGGAATTGACTGATTGAGCTTCCGTAGAGAGACTTTGAACCATTATAGACTATAATAGGAATTTACCGAGTGAGTGTCCTTAGAGTGTATTTGACAGCTTGGTGTTATAAGGGGAATTGACAATATGAGCTTCCTCGGAGAGTCCTTGACTACCGTAGACTATAAAGGGAATAGACTGTGTGATCTTCCTTATAGATTCTTGAATCACTTTTGAAAATAAGGGGAATTGACAATGTGATCATCCTCATAGAGTCTTGAATCACTTTTGAATATAAGGGTAATTGATTGTGAGTACTTATTTAGAGAGTCCATACATATTCTTATGACTAAACTAGAGGGTATAGGTGGCGTGTACTTCCCAAAGGGTTACCTTGATTTATTAACTACTTTTTTGAATGTGGAACTGTATATTGCGGATTACTTCCTTGTTTAATGCATTTTTGATTATTATTTTCCATATATATTAAATGAATGTTGGGAATAAATATTTGGGTGGATTATTACTTGGATTTAGTCTCACACCCTACTACGGTGATGATTTTGGGCCCAAATAGATTATACTACTATAGGGAATGATAAGGGCAATCACCCTTCTACTTCAGGTATTTAACTTGCTGTGGAGCTGGAGAGCATGAGACCAAGATTAGGCATGCGGTGCTAAGGAGCTATTTATCTTTTTTCTTTTTTACATTGGATAAGTAATGTTTTTATTCCAATATTGTGTATGTTTGGCTGCTTTCTTAGACATATGTCTCATGCATTTTTATATATACATTTTAGTTTTTATCTCTTCTAGTTTTCTACTGTTCACTTTTGTATGGATTATTACTGTTTCCGTTGTTGCTATTAATTTATTCTGGTGTGTTACTCTGCGTTTGAGGAAATAGTTTCCCCACTATCACACCCAAAGGCCCTCACTGCTAGTCGGTAGCCTATGTCATTTTGGGAAATGTTCTTGAGGCGATGTGACCAACTGGGTACGGGGCGGCTCTGGGTGGCTTCCGGAACTGGGACGTTACACATTGTATGAGTCTATTTCCAATCACTCTGAGGATTCATTTAAGGTACATTGTAAAATATTTTAATTTAGTTTAATTGACATGTATGCTGTTATTCAACTCATTAATATTAATTTATGAAATACTAATGGAGTTTGAAATAAAGATAATGTTTTAAAAAAAATTAACATAAACCAACATTAATGAAAGGATGTGGTACACTGAAACTGATAAAATAATATATGATTTAAATATATTGTAAATCCTTGATGTGATATAAAAAAGAATATAATTGTGAAATTCCTATTTATATGAATATTGAACAATGAAAATTTTCACCTACATCCACACCACATCATGAATTATATAATAATGATCATGTAAATTAAAATGGAAAAAATACTATATCAAACCACAAAAAATTTGAAGAATCATGTAAATGAAGGAAATAATTAAAATCAATATTTCAATAATATACTAATGGTTAATAATAAGTACTATTTTTATTTATTCGTATCTTATTTTAAACCCAACATGATTTGGCTTCCATAACAAAATAAAAACTAATTATGAAGGACATGAAGTTTTTGAGGTAAGGGTTCGGCGCTCAACCAGTGATGGCGGCGGCCTCCGAGAAGGTTCCTCCCCTTTCGGGGGAGGGTCCTATGCTGTCTTTCACACGAGCAAAACCGTTTCTCCCATTTTGAACCCATACTTCCTTCCTTAATTTCCACCATGTTTTCTAAGCCCTAAAGTTCAAGAGTAACACGATGGGAATCCCAATCTTCTGATCTCAATTGCTGAGTTTAATGAAGCTTCGAGTCTCCATAACTTATCTTTAATCACTCGATTCTCGGAGAGAAGACCCTCAATTGATCTATTTGACTGATTTGTGTTCGATTCTTGGGATTTGCAAGAAAGGGAAACCATAGGTTTTCTGGAAAACCGGATCATCTTGATACATTTTTTTTCGGAGGAAGATCTATTAAAAGCATGGTCAAGGGCTCCCCTCATCTGCAAAGGCTCGCGATTATTCCTATCCCGGTGGTCGTATGACTTTCACATGAAGTGCAATTCTCCATCAGTGGCGGTCTGGGTAAGTTTTCTGAATCTTCCGCTTCCATTTCAGAATCCATCGATTGTTAAAACCCTTGGGAACCTGCTGGGTAGATATTTGTGTTCGGATAGCCAGACCAATGTGGTCTCCCACCTGATAAATCCTCATGTGTGTGTGGAGGTGGATGCATCGAAGGATCCATTAGACTTCATCTGGATTACTATCGGGGAAGAATTTTGGTGTAAGAAACTTGTAGTATGTGAGTATTGGTTCCAGTTCTGTAAGGTTTGCAACCATTTGGGTCACTCTTTGGAGAGTTGCAGGTGTGGAGAAAATATTTTTGAATGTCTGCAGGATGTATGAAATGGTAATCATGGCACTTCTATGAATGATGTGATGGAGGGTGTTATAGACGAAGGAATTAATGGGGTTGGATGCAGTAGGCTTTGTGTGGGATGTGGTCCATGGAGTTCCACTACGGTGGCTCAGTTTGAAGTCCTGGATAGAGGTGAAGCAGGTAATGGTTCAAATGCTATTGGCACGGGGCTGTATTCTGGTGCTAACCAAGCGAGGAAGGAGAAATCTCAGAATTGTCCTTCTAATCCGAAACTTAAAGATGTGTTTTGCAGACTGATAGGTGGCCTCAGCGGCGGGAGAAGACATGTCACATGGAATAATGGCAATGCAGTGGCCAGGAATGACCAAGATCAACTCGCAGGTGACTCCATTCCTGGTATCAATGTGGATTGTACTGGAATACAGACTAATTGTGCTACGTAGAGTGTGGTTCTTGAAGTTTTTTCACACAACCAGAGTTCATGGGGTGTGGTTTCATTCAGCCCAGCCAGGCCGAGAATCCTGGTATGTTGATAATGGATAGGGAATCTGTTTTGAGTATGGATAATACTCTGCTAGGCGATAATGAATATAGGACTTGAGAGATCTCTCATATGGTGAAGGAGGGAGGGGAACTTACCCCGAACTAGACCTTGATTCCCTTATGTAATAGGTTTGAAGTCCTCATAGAGGCCGATCTGGATGCTATCCCTATTTCCACCGCTGGAGGAGATGGGGCCGGAGTGGAGGTAACCAAGGGGATTGAGCATGGTCAAATTGCAGATGTGGATTCGCCTACAATGAGTAATAAGGGTTTCAGAAAGAAGAAGGGGAAGAAGGACTACTCATCCTTGCCTCCACCTCTTGAGACCCGATCTACAAAGAAGACGAATGACAAAAATAAGGAAAAGGGGCCTTTGTATGAATAGGGTGATCAAGACATGGTTCTACTTTTAGGTTCTGAAGAAGAAGTGATGGAGCAGAACTTGATACTCAATGCATCAGAGGAGGAGGAAGCCAGGATGATGGGGAGGTCACTGGAGGTGTCTGTTAATGAAGAAAAATTTACATGGATTGAGATACAGGACTCCATTCTGGTTGGGGGTTTCAACAGAGGGATAATCACCGTTGAAGAGTACATTCAGACATGGGGTCAACTTGCTTCTATGTTATAGAAAATGATTTTTGAGGCAGTTGATCTACATGTTCCATACCTATCCAGGAAACTTCTCAGGGAGAGAGATTCAAGTAATATTAAGTTCCTTTTTAATTATCCTGGTTAAGGGTGGATTGGGACTGGTTTTCGAGAAGGTTGGTTGAGGTGAAACCCTTGGGCACTGATTGTGTGTCTTTGTTTCATTATTTGGTGTTTTTTCAGCTTGCTACCTGGACCTTCTCCAGAGGGGGACCAGAGCATTAAGCCTTCACCGATGTAGGCCTTTTGGAGTGGGATGCTGAGAGGGTATGGCTTTTCCATCGGTACTAGGATCGTGCACTTCTGCACTGATTTTTTTGCTGAAAGGTCATACATTGGTGAGGCTTTTCTACTGGACTATCTTCTGGGGTGGGGTAGGTCTGGTGGTTTGCCTTGATTGTTTTATCCTGTGTACACCACTGATTTATTCAAACTGTGTTTGTGGTTTCTCACTCTTGGCCTCAAAAGAGTTTGGATAATAAAAAAAGTAATTTTCAGTCAAGGATATGAAGTTTCTAGAAACGTATGCTCATGTTAGAGGTTGGATTTTTAGAGTCTCACTATGAGACTACATTTGGAAAGTACTAACACATGTCTATTCTTATAAGGAAATTAAATACATGCATGAAATGATTAAAATTATAGAGGAAATATTAATTAATGAAATGAAATATTAAAACAACTCCTTCAACGAGACCATCAAGAAAATTAATGACAATTAAGAACAAATTTTATAGAGTTAAAACATTAGTTTTAATGAAATTAATTCCCCTCAAAGTAAAATATTTCATATTTTAATAATTTTTATAAAACATATATTATATTAATTAACAAACAAATATTTATTGAATCTTTATTATATTTACATTAATTTTAGTTAAATTGTTTGTGTTTTATATCTATTAGTACCCATCCATTGCCTTTCTACAACAAATATAATGTGGAATAACTAATTAGTTGAATATCTTATTATAAAACATATATATTTACAACATTATAGTAGGTATTTATGGTTAAAAACAATGGTATATGATGGTAGAATAACCTTTAAGAATTCCCTTTAAATATTTTATGAGTTTCTTTCTACTATCCTCGTCCAATATTACCTTTTTTAGGTTTTGTTCATTTTTTCTTTTATAGTGTTTGGTATATTATTTTAAATAAAGAAAAATACAAAACGTCACAAGGTTTTCAATGAAAAACTATATATTTTTTCCATTTGGATAAAAAAGGATATTTTAATTTATAAATGATTACTTTTCATATTAATAAATTGTTTTTAAGATTATAATTTTTTTTATTTTATACTGATTGTATAATCACAACAGATGATTATAGAATTCTATTAGAGTTCATTTGAAAGTGGTATAAATTATTTCTAAATAATTTCAAGAACATTAAAATAAATATATAATGAATGAAATATCTCATAAAATTATTTTTTATAGGTAATTATAAAATATAACTATTGGATAGTGGTTTTATATTCAAATTACATTATTGAGTTTTTAATATTAATTTTAAATTCAATAAAAAATAAATAGAAAATGACATTAATAATATTTTATGACATATTATATTTCATTAAATTATTTAATAGTAGTATAAATCTTTAAACTTTATTAGGGGGATTAGATATGGAATAACATTTCATCCCTTTAAATTTTATGGGCCAATTTATATCACATAAATACATTTATAACTCTTAATGATCGAAAAATGTGTTAAATAAGATAAGGTTAACAAGTGTTAACATGGAGTTAAAATAAAGACATAAAGATTAAAATGACGTAAAAATATTCCTAAATTTTATTATATGACATTATTCTGATCATAACTCATCATTAATTCAAAATTAATCATGTTTGGAACCAAATTTCCCAAAATGTGACTTTATAATAATTTATCATTTTGAAAAATTACATGATTGTACCTTCCCTCCCATATATATTGACAATCCAGCTATCTATTCATTACACCAATTTCATCCACCTGGATAAGGAAACCCCTAAAATATAACATGTGGAACATACATATCCCTAAATTAGTGGTTTGGTGATCTGAATTGATAATTACAATGGACTATAAGAAGTGATATGAATGCATTTTATCAAAGAAGAATCAATTGTCATACCCAACCTATAAAAATGTATTTATTTATATAACTTATATAAATATCTAATATTCATCATAAATTAATAAATTTTGTTTCATAAAATAACCAAAATGTAATTTGGAATATGGTACTTCTATTATCCACATTATTTTCCATCAAATGAGAAAGGAAGGAATCACTCATGCATACATGTGAACAAATGACTACACATAGATACATGAATTATTTTCCATTTCCATAATTTTATGATTTTTATTATAATTTATTTAATTTATTAATTTTATATTTTTTATATTTTAATATTCATGGGTTATTAGTAATGATTTATTTATTTATTTATTTTTAAAATCAAAACAATGTTAATGAATAGGTATATAATACCATTCCAAAAATTTGTGTAGTTCATTTTTATATCTCAACCTTATATAGATATTTATAAATAAATTTTTAAATAATATATATTCTATTTATATCATGATTAAATTTCATTAGAATATTGAATATTTACTAAATTATAAAATCTAATACTTCATAACTAAATATTCCATAAAAAATTAACACAATACAATATTGATTTTATTAGGGAATACTTAATAAATGCTTTTTCAGATGTTATAAGTTTATAATATGATATATTATATTTATTTAAATTATTATGTTTTATATTTATAATAAATTTAAAATTATTTTAAATAATGTTATGATACATATGAATAAAGTCTTATATAAGGTAATGGTTCCTTATCCAACTTTTATTTCATTGAGACATATGCCATATTCACCTCATATTTTCTTTGTGTCATATATATACATCCCATGAATGTATTTTATGATTAATTTTTTTATAATTGAAGGTTTTTGAAAATATATTTATGATTAACTATTCCATGAGATTTTGATTCAGATATTACAAAGTTATAAGGTTTCTTTCTCTCAATATTATTACCTTGATACATGATATATACTCTACTCCTATATTCTTTTATGGAGTGTAAATTCATTCCCTTTGACATATTATATCAAGGTGCACATCATGTATACAAATATTAATGATTCATTTCATGTTATTCTTTAATTTGGATTATAATGAGGATGTTACCAAAGTGATAATGGCTTTATTTCAAAATCTCATTATTTTTGGGATTTTTATGCTAAAATTTTATATGAAGATATTATGAGATATATCTCTCAAAGAAATAAATATTTTTAATTTAATATTATTATTTAAAAATATTATATGATATTATTTCATTTTAATCAATTTTAGTAAATAATTACTTGGATGAATATAGTTATGAAATTCTGAATGTTTGCCTCTTTTTTGTGAATAATTTTCATTCATGTCTTTGTATTATTGAAAATGTTTACAATAATGTCTTAAATATTCTCATATGATTTTTAAATTCATTTTTAAGTATTTTATATTTCCTAGAAATATTTTACATATTAATCTTCTTTTTTTCCACTCATGGAACTTTTGACTTTTTACCAAAAAACAATAAGGAATAATTACATTTTGATATTTAGAATGAATAAAAGTTTCTAATATCAACTTAAATTAATTATTTTATGACTCATTTACATGTACTGAAGGTTATATCAAATGAAAATTTTTCATTAAATTTTATATTACTAATAAATGATTCCAAAATTGAATGAGTTATTCCCTTAATGAAATTTCCATGAGATCATTAAAATGAATGTTTTTTCTATAATAAAATATTTTGATGTTAAAAATGATTCCCCACATATATTATTTTCTGAAAAAAAATTATATTAATTCTCTTTATGGATTAAAATAATGATGAATATATTTTTATGAAACTATTTTATTTTCTATTGTTTATTCTATAATTATATTGTTAAAGATTTATGATCATGTGGAATATATATGAAAGGAATTATTATTATATGATGGGTGGGACAAGAATTGTATATCCCCTTGTGAATTGGGAAAGGTGTAATGTTTTCATAAATGAAATATTACACATAAGGTTATAATAATCCTATAAAAGCATACATAAATTGTTATCTCAATGCTGAAAAAATTTATAGGGGACGTTATGAAAACCCCGAAATATGGAACAAGAGTTGTCATCCCAAAATCGATCAACCTAAAAATGTAGTTATCCTAAGACAAAATTTGATAAATGTATTAGTGGGTAGATGTGAACTTTAATTTCTATGATTACTATTATGACAAAATTTACTGCCTCTTTATTGATATGAACATATTATAATATGATATACTCATGGTTAATGTTCTCAGTTTCTTATATGATTCATTCCTTAATAATTACAATGATTTATACCATAATCATGATTATGATCTGTCATTTATAGTGTAAGGATTTAAAATTCTAATCAAAAGATATTATACACTTATTCTCATGTTATACTTAAATAATCATTGATATATCCCATTATTTATCTCACTCAGCATCAAGGATCACCCTTTATTATGTCTTCTTTTCTATAGGATGTGAAGTATAGTTTTAATTATAAAAAATCTAAAATGGGTTCAAATTAAGAAGAATTAAGTGGGAGATGATATATATCTTTAATTTATATTTTTTTAATTATCCCTGTTTCCAATGAATCTAAACATTTATATACCAAGCATTGATTGAAATGTTTTGTAAATAATATTAACATAAAAATATATATATTTATGTATTTAAATTATGATTGGCTAGAGTTGGAACCTCATATTGGTTTAGTTATTTTTGGAAACAACGATGTGAATACCATAGTGATAGCCTTTTGGATAGGCTCGTGTATAGGAGAACATCCTAGTCTTATCATATAGAAAATAGTTTTGAATTCATTAAAAATAAATCCTTATCTAGATAATAGTAATTGGATGTGGTTGTAGTATAGATATTCCCAGGGGTACCAATTATGAACGGGGAATACTTGTTATTACCTAAATAATTATTGGTGAACAATGAGTAGAGCTATATATATACACATTTATATATACTACCCGTGTATATTCCTAGGTTTATAATAATTTTATTTATGGACTATATGATGATGGAGAAAATATAATATATGGAAAGATATGATATGAAATTATGATATGGTATATACATAAAGTGTCTTTGAGGATATGTCTATTTCTTATACAATGCATAATGTCCCAAATACCCATTTTATGGTTTTTTGTGGTGTGAGTATAATGTGATTAATTATTTTTTTGGTGACAAATATAGGAATATATCCCTTTGGGTTTTTATATGTTTTAGTGAAATGGTTATTTGAGTAATAATTATTTTATATTTGATGGAATAAGCATAATGAAATTAAAAAATTTTAAGGTTAATTAATAATTTATGTTTAGGTAATTATAGTTAATTTTGATAAAATAGTTAGTATATTTTGGGAATAAATCATATAGAGCTATATCTATACACATTTATACCCATGGGGAGGAGAAGATTGGTTATTACCTAAATAATTATTGGCGAACAATGAGTAGATCTATATCTATACACATTTATATATACTACCCGTGTATATTCCTTGGTTTATAATCATTTTATTTATGGACTATCTGATGATGGAGAATATATAATATATGGAAAGATATGATATGAAATAATGATATGGTATATACATAAAGTGTCTTGGGAGGATAAGTCTATTTCTTTTACAATGTATAATGTCACAAATACCCATTTTATGGTTTTTTGTGGTGTGAGTATAATGTTATTAATTATATTTTTGGTGACAAATATAATAATATATCCCTTTGGGTTTTTATCTATTTTAGTGAAATGCTTATTTGAGTAATAATTTTTTTATATTTGATGGAATAAGCATAATGAAATTAATAAATTTTAAGGTTAATTAATCATTTATGTTTAGGTAATTATAGTTAATTTTGATAAAATAGTTAGTATATTTTAGGAATACATCATATAGATATCCATGGGATTGAAAAGTAATTTTTATACTATGTGATTAATGTAGTGTACCATATTTTGGAAGCATTACATTTTTATGTTTAAAATATTTTGAGTAATGCATATTGGTTGAATTTCTAGATTTGTATTTAACATTATTTTGGAATTATGGTGATATAGGATATTTTAGGAAATTATCAAAATATTTTTTGGATAATATGATTACGATATATTTATTTTTTATATGAATTTATGAGCGATTGATATTATTTGGAGAGAATAGAGTGATTTATCTTTGAATAAACATGTGATCAAATTATTCATATTTTTGGGATTATTATAATTTGACACATATTTTAGATGATCCTTATGCCTCACTATATATGGAATGGTTTACGTTTAACACTATGTAACAATATTCAAGTTTTAGAGATCAATGTATTATTTAATTATATAAAGAATTATCCATGTTGAATAATATGTGATAACAATGTTTTACTTTTGAAAATATATTGAGATAAAAAAAGGAATTTTTATATTTTATAGATTTTATAATATATAAAAATATTATTTTCATGCTTCCCAAATGGAATTATTAATTTAAATATTCATTTTTAAGATTGATATATTGAGTGGGAAATGATTGATGTATGAAAAAGTTATGAAATTTTGATTATAAATTATACGATATCTATTATTTATAATATTTCATATTTTCTATCTTGTTAATGAAAGAATACTACAACCATAAAAAATGGATAATGAGATAAAAAGGTTATTATTGTGACAAGATTACACCAGAATATCAGGATCTGGTTCCTTGAGTCATGATGTGTAATTTTATATAAAAACATGCACTGATGAATGTAACATAATTTCCAATGAAGATAATTAAATTTGGTTCAGGTTCTGGGAAACCAGAAACTTCTGAGATGCTTCACCTTCTAAAACCCGAAACCTGAAAAATTTATTTCAAAAACATAAGATGAGAATATGAATTCCCAGTAGAGGGTTTTAATATAAACAAATATGACTTTTGAAAAAATTCATAAAAAGTTTTCATAAAACATTTATCTTAAACCAAAGCTATATCACAAGTAACATATCATAAAAGTTCTCAATTATAAACATGATAAGAGAGTTACAATGATGCATTATTTAATTATAGGCATTCTCATTTGGTGGAACAAATAAAAGACATTCTAATCATGTATGACTTAAGAATATTTAAGTTCAAATTAAATAACTAAGAGAAATGAATAATCGGAGTTGTGTATAAGGGTAAAAACTTCAATTTCAAACATAGAATACTAAATTACTGAGTTCTAAACATATGTAATTCCATATTCTTTTAATTTTTTGATACTCATAGGTACTGGATCTTAACCATGGACATTATAGTAGATGAATATCCATTTGGTTATTTAATTATCATACACATAATGTGGGGAGGTATAATGCCAGAAATAAATTTATGTGTCAAGACCGCGTGCCAACACCTAGGGGATAACTATAATCAGACCCCATCCTAGAGAGACTCTGTAACTAGACTCCATCCCGGAGAGCCTCTATAACCGGACTCCAACTCAGACGGTCTACTATAACCGGACCCCAACCCGGAGGGATTACTTTTACTGGTCCCCAACTCGA
The DNA here is from genome assembly GCA_963277665.1 of Viscum album. Lineage (NCBI taxonomy): Eukaryota > Viridiplantae > Streptophyta > Magnoliopsida > Santalales > Viscaceae > Viscum > Viscum album. Next base: position 552,461,963 of record OY728130.1, on the reverse strand, counting down.
AACATACTAGTCCAATAAATTCCTCATATGTTTAATAAGTCCATGTATCCAAAGTGTCCCATACCACCTTGAATACCTAAATTCTTAATTCATTATCATAAGTGATAAATAATAAATTATTTGATTTTTCACATAAATTAACAACATTACAACTCTTCCATAAACTTCCAATTCATTAGATTGCATGTTTATAACTTAGGATATGTATTATTAATGCTCAATTACTGTGCTGAAAAATGAAAATAACATTAGACTAAATCATAATATCTCAGTTATTATATAAATAATAAAATTTCCAATGATATGTGTAAACTAGTAAACATTCTTTGAGCATGTGATATTAATTTAAAACGCACAAGTAATGAATGGATAGGGTTACCACATAAAATTATAGTTCCTTTATTATCAAATTCTTAGATTTTTGGAAATGAATATTTATAGTTTAAAATGACTAAATTTAATTTACGATAGATTTCATTTGTATAGAAGCATGTGCTGATTAATGGTCATGTCTTAATAAATTGTCATGCACTATGTTCCATATCATATAAGGACAACTGATTTGTTGTAGAGACCCGAATCTTGATGTACATTGACATTACATTACATTTGCGGAATACTTAGTACATAACAAAAACACACACAAGGATCGTAATAGTTTAGTGTCTTTCGAAACTCGGAATATAATCTTCTAATCCCGGTGAAAGATCTTCAACATCTCCCATAAAGATCTTCCTTTTTTTATACCAAAAACATTTCTTTATATCCTGGGGAAAAGTAAACATAAAAGGGTGAGCTCAAATGCTCAGTAAGGGTAAAAAAAAGAAATATCAATCACATCATATACATAATAACATAACTTTTGGAAATATTAAACTGTAAAAGAGATCATAATTTCATAACCTGGGATAACTCATGGCAGTGAAATGTAATCACAATAATAATAACCTAAAACATTAAACTTTTTTGCATGCACACATAATCACAGATAATCATTTCTTGTTAGTCAAGACTCATTTCCAAGACTATCTTAATGGACAAAGTCCCTTTCTGAACCGAGTCACCCTCATTTCAGTCCTGTTTTACTGAACCGGTATAACCTACCATTCCAGACATTTCTATCTCATGAGATATAAAATCTTTACCCAATTCATTGGACGGAGATATAGGTCCCACCCATCTCATAATTATACCATTCTTATGTGTGCCACAAAATCATAAATCATACATCATTTCATAACCCATGTAATACAAATGGGAATATTAAACATCATGACATCATAAAACAATTAATATAAGATAAAGGAATTCATAAAAATAATTCCATCACAACATAATTAAATCAATGTAATAATAGGGATAAAAACAAAACCCTTTATTATCTTAGATGGAAAATAATTTTGATAAAACACTTGAACTCCATTCTTGAGGAAAATATCATTTCTTCTTCAAAAACATTTTTCCTTTCTTAACATGTCATACAACTTTAAACTAAAAGATGTTTATTAAAGATAAACTTGAAAAAATGTAAAGGAAGATTCTTGGAAATAATGTTTTAAAAATCCATTCATGCCGTATAAGTTAAAAAAACATTCTTCTCGTACTTTTGTCAGAAAAGTCAAAAAGTTCCTCGTATGAAAAACAACAAAAGATTCCTTTCATATATTTTACTAAAAACTCACCGAAGGGTAAAATTGGATTTAAACAATTGTAGGTGGATGGAAATAATATTACATATTCAAGAAACATGGATGTGGATGATAAAATACACCCCAGTAAATTTCAAAGTATAAAAAATCTCGGATAAAAATGAGATTGTGATATTTCCCTTACCTTAGGTCCAATTTGCTTTGTAAGTGTCCGAAACTCCTGTATAATGATTTAAATAATGTCATTGACTTATTACAGAATCATATTAATTGTTATGATATCATATATGGGTCACTTATGACTTTATATTACCTGTTCTTTTGTAAATTCCATGTTAAAGAGCGTTTTGGGTAAAATTGTTTCATTTGTCGTTCGTGTTTTGACTTGTAATTATTCATATGATTACTTAGATCATGATTACTTAATTCCAAAATATAAAACATGATTTATATATATATATATATATTCAGAATATACATATATGTAATAAATCAGTAAATGGAAAGAAATACATCGTTCATGGAGACGGTAGGCCGTACGTACGCATGAACGCTGTTTTCGTTTCCTTATTGAGTTGAATGGAATTTAGTAGATGAAATTAATATATATACACATAAATCTAGTATCATTATTATCTCATATATTTCATGATTACTTATTATATATACTTTATAATCATTCATGAATGGTTAAAGTGGAGAATGAATCTCATCGCGTCGTGGAGACAGTAGTCAGTACGTACGCACGAGCGATGATATCGTTTCCATAATTATTGAATTTAATTGGAGTGGATGATACAATATATCAGAATCAATATTATGTTCTAATAACTATGTATAGATATTATTTACACCACTATACCCATCCATGTAAGGTGGGGGTAGAAAATAGATTACACCATGGCGTGGAGACGGTATTCCGTACGTACGCACGCGCAGTGATTTCTTTTTCCGTAGGATGGATAGATGGTGAAATAGGGTTGTTTCATACTTATAATAACATATCAGTATATGAGTGATACTGATGTTATTACTTCATAATGAAACAACCTAAGAAGAAGAAGTGGAAGAAGAAATAAATATGAAAGAATCGGTAACAGACATTACCTCTTCTTTGAAGTGCTTCTTTGAGACCTCCTTTTAGGGCACTAAACTGGGTCTTTAAAGAAGACCAGAACCTCTAGGATGTTTCTAGGGAAGTGGAGAAGAAAATTTTTCAGGGGTTGGCCGAGCATGAAGGCTCAAAGTTGTGTGAGGAAGAGAGGGAGGGGGTGCCCTTTTATAAGGGAGGAGAGGGGCACATTTGGAATAATGAAAAATATTATTTTATTATAAAGTCAAGTTCGGTTTCAAATAGCTCCAAATTGATTTATTTATAGGATAAGGTGGGGATGGGTAGAAAGCCTCTCATCCAATAGAATTTAGACAATTATAGGTTCCTATTTTAACCTTATCATTTAGATTTAACATTAAGTTAAATAATTTTACTTTTACCATGTCTTCTTGTTTGCTTACACTGTAAGGTTAATAAACTTACTATAAGAAGCCAGAAGAACCCCAAATTGTTTATTATTAATATATATAACCTTATGTAAGTCATTTGGCCGAACCTTAGATTTTTAGAAATAAAATAACAATTATTAATATAATATTTTTTTTCAAAACTATTTTATGTCAATTTTGACACTATTTAGTAATTTTTTTTTGTGAAAATCATAACAGAATGATAAGTTCTAAAAAGGTTACGTAAATCAATAATAACATTTCATATGAACCTAGAAAATTAGTGGAATTCATAAAAAGTCTCAAATTATATTTATTTGGGTATTTATAACATCAATTATGTCAATATTTCATTAATAAGATAATTACTGCATCATCGTTGTGTCATAAATAAATTAAATTATATAATTTCTAAAAATTAAAAATAAAATACCATTATGTAGGAAATCGTTTTATATTTCTAATGAATATTTATAGTCGAATTTATCTTATGCATAACCTTATATTAAAAATGTTTTATTAAATAAACTCTGATTCTAACTCTTTTAACTCTTCTTTGAATTAAATAATAATAAATGTCCTAATCTAATTCAAGTGGGCCTAAATGGTCATATTTTATTCCTAAGATTGTTTTTGTTCTAATTACACTTATCCAATAGAATTTGGACATGTGTTTGGGTAATAATAATATCATTTTTACCCCTAATTACCCTATTTACTTTTAACCGTGGTAAATAAAAGTAAAAAGTTACTATTCACCAAAAATTATTTTCATCTCATTGAACCACATTTTACTTACTGACATCAACCGCGTCTCTCGGATTTTTGAAATTCCACTCACAGAAGCGGTAAAATTAAGTTTTATGAAAAATTCAGTTTTTTTTAACTACCACTTAGTGGTTTCACTATTCATCAACAATTGAAAGTATTCAGAAAAATACCAAAAATTAGGCCTAAGCTGTATTTGATATTATGAACTCAAAAATGATTTCTATTTTACCAAATTCAAAACATATCAGTTGCATTAATTAATTTAAAAATTAATTCACGTCGTCAAAACAAATAGCGTGTTTTTAAGAGATAATAACTATCAAAAGATTGACACTTGTTTATGTCTGGTTTAAATGTGAAATTACATCCAATGACCAACATTGTAATAAATTGTAAAAATTTATTCTAAATATACTTTAAAACCACTAAAATTAATAATTTATCACTATTAATTATTTCGATTGAAAAAGTTGTTTTTAATTAAAATTTCGTAATTTTCACTATTCATCAAAATATGAAAGTTATCGGAAAATCACCAAAATTTCACCCTAATCTAATTTCGATATTCCAAATCCAGAAATGAAGTCCATTTTGAAAAATAAAATTTACAAAATTTCAAAAAGTGGTTATTACTATTCATAATGGCTAGTTTTAATAATATTTTAATAGCATATCGTTGTTTAGCGAAACTTTGTGTTGCGTACAACACATGCTATCGTGGAAGTTCGCGATTGCGTGTAATTGAAGCCAGGTCAGAGATGTGTGTTGTGAAAGCTCCTTTTGGTGTAGCGTATAACACAAGACATTAATGCAATTAAAAAGAATATTTTTCATAAAATCTTGGGGTGTTACATTCTACCCCCCTTAAAATGAATTTCGCCCTCGAAATTCATCGGGGTTATAAATGGTTTACTACTCGAAAGTTTCTTTAATAGAAACCCACATCGTAAAAAGGAATACCAAAACCAATCTTTAAAAACAAAAGTATGAAATGTAACGGTTACCCAAATAAAGTAATCACTGGGTTTCCACATAGGTGAAAATATGGATATGGAAGAAAAATCTAACCATCATGTTCTGATGGAGAGTGGTAGAAAACATGGCTATGTAAAATCCAACAATCAAAAATCCATAAATTTGTGACGATCTAAGGTACCATATTATTAATTAGATATAAGAGCAATAGGAAAACATTTTTGGTTTTCAAGATCGTTTCCCTAAATTTGAAGAATTTCAATTACAATAAATACTTACTTTATTTTGGTACAATCTCACTGTTGTTCGTGCCTTGAACAATTTCCACTTCATCTCTTAAATAAATGAAGTTGAATTTGTTATTCAAGAAGTGTTAGCAGATCATGTGATAGAATGACGGGTCATTCCATCTGTCTCAAACAAAAGGTTAGCAAAAGTTATTAAATATACATAAGTCATTCTATAGTGAGATTAATCATATATGGTTCCTAAAATGGACTTATACTTCATATATCATACTGCTTAAAATAATAAAACTAGTTTCTACTAAACAGGGACTTCCTATAGGCCAGTGGTAGGCGATAAAGGCCAATCACACTTCGGTTTTGGGTTCGATTCTCACGGCCTTGTCCGACGTGATGGGTTTTTGCCCGTCCTGCAGGTTGTACTTTTTCTAAAACTATATAATATCAAAATTTCTATCCTTAAACAATACTAACTTATGTCCACCATAATCCATTCCAATCTTTAGGAAATACTTCGGTCCAAGCTCATAATATAAAGAAAATGATTACTTGAAATGTCATCAACCAAGCATGTGAATACCATCATTTATCCCCCATATATCTTGTTGGTGACATTCCAATCATGTGAATACCTTAATCATGTATTCTCTTGAAAAATGAATACCCATTAAACCTTATTGAAAACATGAATGTTGTCAAAGGTTTACTCTTACCACATACCAAAATCCAAAAATTCTATATACTCAAACAATGATATAAACTTCTCCTTATATCAGTCATGAGCTCATGAATACTATCAAACATTTAATTTTCTCCTTATCCCTTCATTATGTGCATATCATCTTCATTCCAAAAATATCTGAATAACCTTTCATGGATACTGGTAGCATTAATCATACACTTTCAAAACTCAAGGAAAGACAACAATGTAACAATCCTTAGATGTCTCTTCATTCCATAGTACCATGAGATTACTTATACAACATTACACTTGATAAACATGTAATCATTCCACTACATTCTTAAACCATTTACTGAGCTTCAACAATTATTCCATATCACATATCATTTGTAGTATCATCATCATCATCCACATAATTACTACCCATATGACCATGCTGATTCTCTTCATGAGATTTTCCATTAGGGCATTGGTTTTCATAATGCCCGTACATTCCACATTTAAAACATTTAATCATTGTTGATGTCGTAGCAATACCATTATCCTTGTCCATGGTGTTAACTGAAAATTTTCATTTGCAATTACTGGATTTGTGTCCTTCTTTTCCACACCCAAAGCATCTTCCAGTTCCTTTGAAACATTCTCCTTGATGCCTCTTCCTACATGATTTACATAGGGGAAATTGAACTTTCTTTCCTCTATGATCATCATGAAACTCCATCTTTATCTTATTAGCTGAGTCAGGAAACTTACCATATTTTACTTTATTGATCATATTATGAGATTGATGATTCGGCATAATAATGATTATTGGACTTCCAAATCCCATTTCATTTGGTTTCTCATGAAGAATATCACTCCATTATCCATCATATCCTCCAATATCGTGAATCATCTTGTTTCCAGCCATTTTCTAAAACCCAAAAAGAATAGTGTGAGAGGAAAAAATAATTCTAGGGAAAACAACATAGTAAATGGGGAGTACCTTAAATATCTAACATCTTCGGTTTAATTCTAAGATCGTTAGCGCAATTCTAGGACCATAACCTATACTTATACATATCCTTAGGGACATCCCTAGACATACCTTAGAAATATCTCTAGGGATCTCACTAACGCTTTCGAATCCTAGTTTCCAAAGGTTGACTAAACCATTCCTCTGATACCAACTGTAGAGACCAGAAGTATGACGTACATTGACATTACATTACATTTGCGGAATAATTAGTACATAATAAAAACACACACACAAGGATCGTAATAGTTTAGTGTCTTTGGAATCTCGGAATATAATCTTCTAATCCTGGTGAAAGATCTTAAACATCTCCCATAAAGATCTTCCTTTTTTATACCTAAAACCTTTCTTTATATCCTAGGGAAAAGTAAACATAAAAGGGTGAGCTCAAATGCTCAGTAAGGTTAAACAAAAGAAATATCAATCACATCATATACATAAGAACATAACTTTTGGAAATCGTAACCTGTAAAAGAGATCATAATTTCATAACCTGGGATAACTCATGGCAGTGAAATGTAATCACAATAATCATAACTTAAAACATTAAACTTTGTGGCATGCACACATAATCATAGAGAATCATTTCTTGTTAGTCAAGACTCATTGCCAAGACTATCTTAGTGGACAAAGTCCCTTTCTGAACCGATTCACCCTCGTTTTAGTCCTGTTTTACTGAACCGGTATAACCTACCATTCCAGCCATGTCTATCTCATGAGATATAAAATCTTTACCCAGTGAATTGGAGGGAGATATAGGTACCACCCATCTCATAATGATACCATTCTTATGTGTGCCACAAAATCATAAATCATACATTATTTCATAACCCATGTAATACAAATGGGAATATTAAACATCATGACATCATAAAACAATTAATATAAGATAAATGAATTCATAAAAATAATTCCATCACAACATAATCAAATCAATGTAATAATAGGATAAAAACAGAACCCTTTATTATCTTAGATGGAAAATAATTTTGATAAAACACTTGAACTCCATTCTTGAGGAAAATACCCTTTCTCCTTCAAAAACATTTTTCCTTTCTTAACATGTCATACAAATTTAAACTAAAAGAAGTTTATTAAAGATAAACTTGAAAACTTGTAAAGGAAGATTCTTGGAAATAATGTTTTAAAAATCCATTCATGCAGTATAAGTTGAAAAAACATTCTTCTCGTACTTTTGTCGAAAAGTCAAAAAGTACCTCGTATGAAAAACGACAAAAGATTCCTTTCATATATTTTACTAAAAACTCACCGAAGGGTAAAATTGGATTTAAAAAATTTTAGGTGGATGGAAATAATATTACATATTGAAGAAACATGGTTGTGGATGATAAAATACACCCCAGTAAATTTCAAAGTATAAACAATCTCGGATAAAAATGAGATTGTGATATTTCCCTTACCTTAGGTCCGATTTGTTTCATAAGTGTCCGAACCTCCTGTATAATGATTTAAATAATGTCATTGACTTATTACAGAATCATATTCATTGTTATGATATCATATATGGTTCACTTATGACTTTATATTACCCGTTCTTTTGTAAATTCCATGTTAAAGAGCGTTTTGGGTAAAATTGTTTCATTTGTCCTTCGTGTTTTGACTTGTAATTATTCATATGATTACTTAGATCATGATTAATTAATTACAGAATATAAAACATGATATATATATATATATATATATTCAGAATATACATATATGTAATAAATCAGTAAATGGAAAGAAATACACCGTTCATGGAGACGGTAGGCCGTACGTACGCATGAACGCTGTTTTCGTTTCCTTATTGAGTTGAACGAAATTAAGTAGATGAAATTCATATATATACATATAAATGTAGTATAATTATTATTTCATATATTTCATGATTACTTATTATATATACTTTATAATCATTCATGAATGGTTAAAGTGGAGAATGAATCTCATCGCGTCGTGGAGACGGTAGTCTGTACATACGCACGAGCGATGATATCGTTTCCATAATTATTGAATTGAATTGGATTGGATGATACAATATATCAGAATCAATATGATGTTCTAATAACTATGTATAGATATTCTTTACACCATTATACCCATCCATGTAAGGTGGTGGTGGAAAATAGATTACACCACGGCGTGGAGACGGTATTCCGTATGTATGCACGCGCGGTGATTTCTTTTTCCGTAGGATGGATAGACGGTGAAATAGGGTTGTTTCATAATTATAATAACATATCAGTATATGAGTGATACTGATGTTATTAATTCATAATGAAACAACCTAATAAGAAGAAGTGGATGAAGAAATAAATATGAAAGAATCGGTAATAGACATTACCTCTTCTTTGAAGTGCTTCTTTGAGACCTCCTTTTAGGGCACTAAACTGGGTCTTTGAAGAAGACCAGAACCTCTATGATGTTGCTAGGGAAGTGGATAAGTGAATTTGGCAGGGTTTGGACGAGCTTGAAGGCTCAAAGTTGTGTGAGGAAGAGAGGGAGGGGGTGCCCTTTTATAAGGGAGGAGAGGGGCACCTTTGGAATAACGAAATATATTATTTTATTATAAAGTCATTTTTGGTTTTAAATAGCTCCAAATTGATTTATTTCGAGGATAAGGTGGGGATGGGTTGAAATCCTCTCATACAATAGAATTTAGACAAGTTTAGGTTCCAATTTGAACCTTATCATTTAGATTTAACATTAAGTTAAATAATTTTACTTTTACCGTGTCTTCTTGTTTTCTTACACTATAAGGTTAATAAACTTACTATAAGAAGCCAAACGAACCCCAAATTGTTTATTATTAATATATATTACTTTATCTAAGTCATTTGGCCGAACCTTAGATTTTTAGAAATAAAATAACAATTAATAATATAATATTTGTTTAAAAAACTATTTTATGTCAATTTTGACACTATTTAGTAATTGATTTTTGTGAAAATGATAACAGAATGATAAGTTAGAAAAAAGTTAATTAAATAAATAATAACATGTCATATTAACCTAGAAAATTAGTGGAATTCATACAAAGTCTCAAATTATATTTATTTGGGTATTTATATAACATCAATTATGTCAATATTTCATTAATAAGATAATTACTGCATCATCGTTGTGTCATAAATAAATTAAATTATTTAATGTCTAAAAATTACAAATAAAATACCATTATGTAGGAAATAATTTTATATTTCTAATGAATATTTATAGTCGAATTTATCTTATGTATAACCCTATATTAAAAATGTTTTATTAAATAAACTTTGATTTTAACTCTTTTAACTCTTCTTTGAATTAAATAATAATAAATGTCCTAATCTAATTCAAGTGGGCCTAAATGGTCATATTTTGTTCCTAAGATTGTTTTTGGTCGAATTGCACTTATCCAATAGAATTTGGACATGTGTTAGGGTAATAATAATATCATTTTTACCCTTAATTACCCAATTTACTTTTAACCGTGGTAAATAAAAGTAAAAAGTTAATATTCACCCAAATTTATTTTCATCACATTGAACCACATTTTACTTACTGACATCAACCGTGTCTCTCAGATTTTTGAAATTCCACTCACAGAAGCAGTTAAATTAAGTTTTATGAAAAATTCAGTTTTTTTTAACTACCACTTAGTGGTTTCACTATTCATCAAAAATTGAAAGTTTTCAGAAAAATACCAAAAATTAGGCCTAAGCTATATTTGATATTATGAACTCAAAAATGATTTCTATTTTACCAAATTCAAAACATATCAGTTGCATAAATTAATTTAAAAATTAATTCCTGTCGTCAAAACAAATAGCGTGTTCTTAAGAGATAATAACTATCAAAAGATTGACACTTGTTTATGTCTGGTTTAAATGTGAAATTACATCCAATGACCAACATTGTATTAAATTGTAAAAATATATTCTAAATATACTTTAAAACCACTCAAATTAATAATTTTTCACTATTAATTATTTCGATTGAAAAAGTTGTTTTTAATTAAAATTTCGTAATTTTCACTATTCATCAAAATATGAAAGTTATCCGAAAATCACCAAAATTTCACCCTAAGCTAATTTCGATATTACGAATCCAAAAATGAAGTCCATTTTGAAAAACAAAATTTACAAAATTTCAAAAGGTGTTTATTACTATTCATAACGGCTAGTTTTAATAATATTTTAATAGCATATTGTTGTTTAGCGAAACAGGGTGTTGCGTACAACACACGCTATCGTGGAAGGTCGCGATTGCGTGTAATTCAAGTCAGGTCAGAGATGTGTGTTGTGAAAGCTCCTTTTGGTGTAGCGTATTACACAAGACATTAATGAAAATAAAAAGAATATTTTTCATAAAATCTCGGGGTGTTACATTTGTAGTGCAACAATTGTTTCATGTAATGCATGGAATCATGATAATTTAATAAAATATATCATAAACATACTTTAACAACCGAAGTTTTTTAGGCCAATTTAATTTGAGTTATGGTTAATTCTTATAGGTGCATACATATTACAATTTATATATATATTTATTATATGTATATGTCAAACCCTTTATATATTCTGAAAATTGAAATTACATATATATATATATATGTATATTAATATCTTACAAGATATGTAATTTTTATAATAATAACAAACCCCTAGCATCATAAAAGTAATTCACATTTTAAAAAAATGTACTTCCTTACCAGAACGAGAAAAATAGAGATTTTATAAAGTAATAAATAAATTTCCCTTACATTTTAAAAAACATCATTGGGTGTATGTGTAGTAAATATTGGTGTATGTATTAAAAATATAACAATCAATTTGAACCCAAAACATTATCCACATCCAAGTATTTAATTAAAGATTGTAAATAATCTTCAATAACATAAATTAGAAATATTTTGAATTATGTGTGTATGTATGAATATAAACTAAATGTATATTCAGTTTTTCATAATTAAAAACCATATTAAATGAACCCAAATATAATTATCGACATTAGAAATATTAATACCTAAAAACTTTTAACCTTTGAAGAACCTAGATTCAACTTAGATATGATATATATATACATAAACAATATATAAATATAATTAAGTGTATGGGTTTTTCATTTCAGATCCAAACAAGTAAATTTCAGGTTAGTTAAACATTGGTAAAAACATTTAAAAATCCAGTATAGGTTTAGGATGGAAAAACATATATATATTTATATATGAAAATATACATATTCGTATATATAAAATGTGTATATATTATTTTTCAGAAGAAAGGAAAAGAATAATAAGAAAACCCCTACACGGAACCAAAAATAGAGAGTATAGAGAAATAGATAAATTTCCGTTACATAATAAATCCTTATTTCAAATCAACTCATGATAGAATTAAAAACCGGATGGATTAAAACTATATGGATGTGTGTGTATTTTATATACTAGTGTTTACAATATTTATATTTGAGTTTGCGAAAGAAAGACAACGTATAATGAACCATTACCTTGATAGGTTTTGATTCTTGGGTACACTAAGTAGGGGAACATGATCATGGTGCATAGAAATCCAGAAGGTGAAAAAATAAAAAAATTAAACCAATATGCACCACAGAAACGCAAACCCCCTATTTAATGACTTAAAATCCCAATAGAGTTAAAATAAAATTTATGAAAGGATTTTCATTCAGCTTTTGTTTTAAATAGTATTTTTAAGATTGGAATCCACAAAACAAATTCACTTCCATTCTTTTTATAAACCAAAATTTGAATATAATGTGAAATTTGGTAAAAAAAACATCCATATTTTCGTGACAGTGGAACTGATAGTGGAAAATCAACAAATAAACAAAAAATGCAAAAGTTCACCACCAATATAAAATTTAAGTACAACCGGAAGAAAAAAAGTGCAATAACACAAGTGGTCAACAACGAAACCAATCAGTTCATATTATAATAGAAAATTGACAAAGCTAAAATGATGGAACATAAATAATTTAAAATGATAAATAATTGAATCTACGGTCTGCAGGAGTGACAAAGAGGGAAAACGACATGCGTAACCAGACATGGAACCGATTTGGGAAACCACTCCTAGCCAGTATAGATCTGAAGTTTAAAAACATACCACAATCTAGATTAGATAAAACCTAAAAATGAACCCTTACCCGAATTGCAACCAAAACCCGAAGAAACCCGACTCAGCTGCTCCGAGCTCATCAGCGCCTCTACTCGAATGAACCTAGATAGCGCTCCATGAAACCGAGGGCAAAAATCCCTCGTGGTCCTGCCCAGTGGCACGACATGGGGACTCTGACAGGATTTTCTCCGCGAATGCTGTCAGACCTTTTGGGAGCTGCCCCTATGCGCGATACAACACCCTCAAAAGTGCACTCCCCCAAAACCCTATTACGGGAAGCTCTTTTTGTTTTTATCTGATTTTATTCTCTATTATTATTGTAACATTATTTTTATTTATTTAATCAAATATCATATTATTATAAAGTCAAAATTTAAATAAAGTTATTTATCTATTATGTTTATTTTATTAATACTTTTAAAATGTAAAAGTTACTTTTACTAAAATATTTTCAAATATAAATATTTATATATACACTACATATTACATACATATAATGTTATAAATTAAGTTGATAATTGGAAATGTATTATAATAATAATTATTATCATAATTTTTAATTTTAAATGTTTAGAAAAATTTTATTATTACACATATAAGATATCTATAATTTTTCATAAGAAGATCATTTCATATCCCAATAATTATTCTATTAAAATAGTTTTATTATATATTACAAATGTTAATATTGTTATAAATCTTTAATCCAATTTATTATATAATAATTTCTATATTTTTGAATATATATAAGATCCATATAATTATTCATATAATAGTTTAAGTAACTATATGCATAGTTAATATAGCGCAAAATAGTGTCATGAAAATATTTTAAATAACAGTCTTCAATGTTATGTATAACTGAAATATAAAATTATAATTTTGTAATAGTATTTTCGATCAAATTCAATATACCATTATATATATATATTTCACATTTTGGAAACAGAAAAAATAGTTATAATATTATAGTTATTTTTTAAAATATTCTATTAAATAATTATTCGATAAGAATTAATTATGTTTGACAAAAATATTTATTTTTATTCTTTAAAGAATGTGTGATAATATTTAATTTTATGTTTGTAATTTTTTCGAATAAAAAAAACCGTAATATTACCATTACACAAGAAACAAGTTTTTGGGGCGTAACAATTATTAATAAATCATTTATGAGGAATTGATGGTCTTTTCGACTTAATGATTTATGGTTTTATAGGCATTATATTTCTCTTAACCATATTTTTTATCACACTATATTATTCATCAAATGTTATATTTATACTATATTTATGTATTTTCACATCCTTCCAATGATATCTGTATCCAGGTACCCTATTATGTGTTATTTCAGGTAACAATTATATATATCACTATTTTTTCTAAGGATGTTTTATTGTCTCTATTTATGATTTAGGTTTTCAATAAATGTATTTACATATATTGATCCATTGATGGACTGTTAAAAATAGCGAGGATGATATTTATTAAAGGGGTTGGAGATTATTGTATCATCATAACCTAAGAGTAACTAAAAGTTCCTCTAACTGGTGGGTTATAAGGCCTCAAGTGTGTCACCCTATACACTAGAGGATGCTAACTAGAAGATAGGGTCTATAATGGTAAGCTAGGGAGACTCTACTCTCATTATTAGAGTAATGAAGTGGTATCATAAATGAATATGTAGAAGAAGCATAATAGAAACCAACAATAGACAATAACATCTCATGATATGAGTAATAATAATCAAAACCATAAGAAACATCATAAAAATAATAATTTATATTTAAAGGAACTATACAAAAGATAATAAATACATGAAAAATGTAATCCATCATAATACATTTATCAAAATTAAAAAAACAAAATAAAGTATCTCCAGGAAGAATCATGAGCCATATCTGGGTCATGTGATCCCATTCACCCATGAAATAATCAATCAAGATCTTTCAAGAGATCAAATTCCCCTATCCCTACCCATATCCATGAAGTCTATCCATTCACCCCAAGGAGGACAAAAAAGGGTGTGATATAATCTATGTAGGACAACACCAACAGTGTCTATAACAGGTCGATTCTATCCATATAAATAGAATCAGTGTTTATATATAACATTATTAATGTAAATTAGGTAAATGGGATACTATCTAGTCCATAAAGGATCATAGTGATCATGGTTAAAAATGATAAAGGATAACTTTAAATCTTGTCAAGCATCCTCCACAATATAAAATATGTAATCATGTATCAGACCAACATAGTTTGTATCCATGGTGATGAAATGTCCAAGACATCTAAACGTGTTATGTAAACATAATCCATGGAGTATAAATGTCAAATGGATCCAAATAATCTAAATCCCTTGATTAGAAAATTCCAGGGAATCCTATTGGGTATGATCCATGTATTATAAATGTCTATGTAATCCATTTAAGAAACATCCATCGAGTCAAAATGTACATGGATTATATGTGGGTATTTATTTCCATACCAAAAACCCTCCATTATCATCATATCAAAAACATTACAATTCCATAAGCCACTAATTTATCATTTCATTAATCCCTTCATAATCATATTCATGCCATGGGAATATTTTTTGAATACCTTTCATATAATATTTAATAGGTTCCTTATTGCTCTCATAACATTTTATAATAAATTTTAATATAACATTTAATTACCTACAAGAATATATATACAAACTCAACAAAAGGGAGATATAATGGTGGAAAAAGGGAATAAGTCACCTCATGGGCAATTTGGGTTGAGTTCAAAACATAAAATCTTGTATTACTATGTCATGGAATGTCTTAAACGTTAACTAATCAATTTCATGAAATTTTAAAATTGAATAAAGCAATACTAAGAGTATACGGTGTGGTACTTGTTAAAAACAAGGAATAAACTCCAAGACCATGAATTTTAAGGTACAACATACCTTCTTTATTCTCATGGAGATTCCTCATATAGTATAATCCCTTACCTTTATATAGATTATATGAAAAATTGATAATGGATTAATTCCCTAAAAATATGGCATAATATTTTTCTCCAAAATAACTGCTATGAGGAGAAAATATATATCCAAATGAGCCTATGGAAAAGGAAAATTATTGGTGGATATCCAATGAGATGAACAATAGATAAATCTGATAATAGATGAGAAATTTCCATCAATGCATAATATAATATTGTAGGAGAGATCAATATGATATAAATAGTATCTAATCACTAGAGGAAAATAAGAAAGAAATAGGGGTCTAAACATTTGATGAACTTAAGGGTAAATGGTTATTGACCATTCATTTTATGGGTTTAATGGTTCTCCAACACAATTAGACAAAATATTCACCATTAGTGCACCAAACACTACCTCGAGACCCCCTTACATGGTCAGTACACACTGTTAGAAAAACTATTTTCCAACTATGTGTTTTACTGGTGATAAAAAGCTACAGAAAAAACACAAGCGTGTGTCTTGGTACACACAGTTATGAAATATTATGCCGCCTCTTCTATGTACATTGAAAAACTAATTTTTTACTCTAACCTTATGTATAATGTTTACCAATAACCTTGTGGACCTATCGTTTCCTCCAAAATGTAGGGCCCATTATCGGAACAAGCCTTGAATACTGTCAACTCATCCACATAGTCAGTTAAAATTCATATTAAATAAAAAATAAGAAATTAAACTAAACAAATGATCATTAAATTCATAAAATATAATCATCATAACAATAAAGAAACTCATCCTTATGTTATGATTTAATTGTTGGTAAGGAAAAATATTATAAAAAATATAGCCACTGGGCACAGATGTCGAAATTCGGCATCTATGGATTGTCATATAAATAGTCATTATTTTATAGCACTCATACTAGAGGAACAAACCTAACATATAGAGACTCTATGATCTAATTAAAAAAATAGTGAGGATTCTCCTCAAATGACACTTAAACCTATAACTCAACCAATACATGATGAAAATATGTGACAAAGTAGAATGATATCGACAAATATGACATACATGGATGTTGTTGTGTGTGGCCTGGTATTTTTGATGTAACTATAACTAATAGGATACCGACCCAACTCACTATAGAATAGCCAATGGGAAAAAAACAAGTAAATATATTACCTATATTCTAAATCTATTTATTCCTTATTCTATGAGAAACTCATAAGAAAACCTAACTTTCCACCTCAAAATCTAGAGTTCGTCAGTGACTGATAGAAAATGAATATTTTCTCGACTGATCTATAATGTTGCACATTCTAATTATTTATAAATTCTCTTTATACTAATGAATGGTAAATGTTCAAAGGAGTGATTACTCCCTAACCTAGAACATATACTGAGGTGATTGGCCTGAACTACCATGCATAAACTCATAAAGAGCTATCTAGACCATATCCAGAACACTATTTTTGTATTAGAACTAATCTACATGTATATATTTCTCCCAATACTATTATGTAATGTAAAATATTTATGAATCATATCATATAACATCAAATACATATTTTTTTATAACCTATGGTCTGAGGCTGATAGGTCGTTAAAAGATGCACCAATATACAGAAGAAAATTTCTATTCGCCTTGAGAACCATGATGTGAAATGAGCATTCATGTCAGACATTATAGAATGTGGGGTTTATGGAAGTTTTATGATCTATATAATGTATATACTCTCTAGATCATCCACTGTGAATTTTTATTGAATAGGTAAACATGGGGAAACCATTATCGAATATATAAAAATACACAAAAATGTATCATTTCTTCAAGGATATCCCAAAAAATGTCATAAAATCCATAGTGACATCTGTCCACATTCAATGATTAATGGAAAGAGACTATGGAAGAATTTAATGTCATGGATATTCCACCTTAACCTAATGATAGGTGGAACTCAGATTAATAAATATGTCAGTCTCCAATTTTAAAACTAGATACCAATAATGGTGATGTAACTCTCAATATATCATGGTGATGCTCAGTAGTATGTCCCAAGAAGAGGCATGAGATTTATACATTAACTCCTATCAGATGTATACTGAATACTAGAAATTCCCATGTATCCATAAAATTTGATCCTCACAAATGGTACAACCAGGTAGTAGTTTTTCACCCTATACATCCCCTTGTAGGACCAAACACTCAGAATATAATAGTTATCTCATAAAAAACCTATATAGATTTTTTGAATTCACTACAAATAATGCGAGAAATATCTTCCCAGGAAAATAATTCATCTCTAAATGTATATTATAAATCAAGGCCATAATCTTCCACTGTCTACTGGCCTCATGAATTTCCTATCTCTAAGTCCTTTTACTCAGAGCATTGGCCACTATATTTCCATTCCATGGAATATTTGAAAGTTCAATATCAAAGAACTATATTTATTCAATCCAACTTAATTTATTAATATTCATATCTTGTTGTGTAATGATGTGATTGTGGAAATTTTGGTCTATAAACACAATATAAATTGATCCTACTAAGTTATACATTCAACATCACATGTCATGGAAATAATGAATAACTTGAGATCATGAAACATGTAATTCACATAATGTGGAATAAATTAAGAAAACCCACAAAAACCAAATCAATCCAATATCATCAGTAAGACTCCTAACTTGATACCTAATGAATCAGAGTATGTTATATATCTTTTTGTCATCTCGATTAGAATCAGGGTTGTCAATGAATTATGTCTCCCTTTTATCTTCTAAAAGGATGAATTGTATGATTAGTACCATATAATCTTCACATCATTCTTAGTAAACCTCATAACTAGTAATTTTCTGCATGATAAATCTTGTATAAAGCTCTTTTAATGAATATATATCCAAATTAATATCCGTATATCAATTATTCTCTTAGGATGCTCCTATGAAACTATGGTTCTCTCCATCTCTGGGTCAAGAGATACTGCTATCTCTTAGATAGTATTACCCATGAAGTGAATCATATTAATCAAATAATTTACATTATCATATAAAAGAATCTCATCATGTTTATGTGGTTTGATAAAAAAATGTTGGCATGGTCATGTTGAGTGCAAGAATAAACAATGATGCATACCACAAAAAACTAATTTAGACATGGATTGTAAAATTAGTTCATCAATTCCATGAAATTATTTTCATGTCATCGAGACTAAAAGAGATGAACAATTACTCAAAAAATTCATATATACTATGGAATTATATATGTGGTATATCTGATGGTCTGAAACACACCTCATTTTAACCCGATCTCAGATCAATTTTGAAGAAAATCCAATATCCTCACAGGTGTTCAAAGATATTTCTTATACTATGTAAGTGATGCTTGTTTTAATCCATCACCAAGTTCAATATCTGATAATCCTATCATAAATGAAGGTATAAATTTTTAACATGGAAAAAAGGTCCGACGGACCCCCAAGAGATGTATTGGGTCATATAAACCCCTTTTCTTCCACATCCTCTTGCTACATCTTAAGCTACTGCAACTCATTTTTAGTAATCATATAATGAGTAATGGATAATGTTTTTGACCCCAAAACATGATCAAAGGATAACTCAAACCCCCTCTTAGGAGGTAGTTAAAAAAAACCATCCATGAAAATATCACTGAAATGATCTACCACTGGGGGAAATCTACCTGATGTGTTCCATGATCATCTTGATATAAACTAGAAATATGGTACGTAATATCACACATAACATGATGCTAAGTTTCTACTAAACTCACTTGGACATCAAATTCTCCATTTTGAATAAAATCTCCACCCTCTAGTGATTTTAATGTCTCCATTCTATAATAGAAATCAACATAATCATGGAAGGGAACCAACCAGTCCATCCCATGCATTTTGTCAAACCCTATTATCTCAAGGATAAAAATCCCATATGAAGTGAATACCACCAATATCAAGGTGTCACTCCCTACATTGGCATATGATCTTTGATTTAATCCCCAAGTGAGTATCAATTCTGATCATTTCATAGGAAAACTGAGATTCACGACCAATGCCCTCTATAATAGGCACAAATATGAATATATGAGAATCATCTATATAAAAAATGTGGTGATAACTACGAAAAGGCTGTCAGAATAGTACCACTCAATATAGATTGTCCGGCATCATGCTCCTCATGTATTAGTTGATATACATACATATGGCATGATCTCTGGATTTTATATATATCTTAACTAACAATATCTGGTATGTTCTGCTGTCTCTATAAGTTTGGTGTTTTACTACCCAAACCACGACCAACACCTCCGTCTAATCAGCCATTCACACACAAGATCCCATAATGATGAGAAATTACTAACCAAACTCTTTAATATAGAGTTTATGTTAACCTTTTTTCACTTCCTTCCAGAGGAATGGCCTAGTATAACCACAGTTGAGGGTCTATCCTATTGTAGGCTCGAAACATAACTAGGTTCTTATCACACTCACACTCCAGGTGTTCATTCTTCCCACACAGATAACAAGGACGATAAATAACATCACTAATGATATAGATGGTATTTCTATCATGAAGAGTGTCAAAGACTTACATCTTTATCCCTAACACTCTGCCACCGGTTCAAGAAGATAAACTACACAACACTACTCCATAGATTCTATCATGATATGTTATATAATCAGCCTTTAATTTACTATATCAGTTACAATATTAAATAAAAAAATCACCTTTCATCCTATATCATTCCTGATACCATACTCAAATAACATAGAATTTGATTAATCATCACCTAATATAATTAGTATGAAATAATGACTCTCCATGAAACATATAAAATAGTCAATTATTGAAAACATTCCCTACTCTAAGTCGAAAGACTATTTGGATCTATCATCCCTCAACATCTCAAGGTAAAAATAATCTTAGAAGGCCATATAATATTACATCCAATATGTATCCCAATAATTATCATCTTACAAAATATCATCCAACATTCTCTTGGAAGAATACCATAATATATATGTATCTATCTTTACTATCCTCTCTAGAGGGTTCAAAAAATTCTCAATAAATAGTAGCATGGACTTAGAAAATTACTCCGAAGCTTGTGCTTAATAATACCACATAAATGTGAGTAAATGTTATTGTTGAAACTAAAACATCAACCCTACCATAATTAGGATAGTTCATGGGGAAACTTGAGAAGCCTGTACGAATAATAGGAAACCCACACAAAAATTATCATCACCACCCATATTTGGTATAATAGGTAGTTACAAAGGTGGCACTATGGACGTTTCTATAGGTGGACTATGTTCTACCATCTCTAGAGAATAGTTTTCACCACCCTCTTGGTACATGATTAGAGGCATTCATGGTTTAATTTCTCTAAAAATTAATATCACACCCATCATTAATGTACTATTATCAACAATATTACATACATATTAGTAGTATAGTAACATGCCTTCCTATAATGAGTCACACAACTCCATCGTCTCTTAAATTCTGGTCAAGGTGAAAAAAGGAGCAGAAGATTTCAAGAGAAACTGTTTGCATCCCACTAATATGGCTGGGTCTTGGGCATTCTCTCTAATCTAATATAAGGGTTCTGGTATGCATAATTTCAATTTATTATTATTGAGGTAAAAAATAGCTTTTCAATTAGAACATAAATTTAATGGGAACCATTTCATTCCATAATTTAAAATCATTTCAATTCATATATATTTAAATTTTAAATAGTCATAAATTGATAAATTATAAAGATTACCATTTACAATTTTTAAACTCCCTTACACTTTAAAAATTGAACTATGGAATCCATTTAATCACAACCATTACACATTACAGTGTAGGCGACCAATGTTTAATCACTCAATGTTCCATAATGAACTATATAAGGTGTATTTATTAATCAATTGAGTAAAACACAGATTGGTTGATGAAAAGAATTATGTAAAAAAATATGATTCTAATTTGTTGACAAATTAATTTTTGAAATAAATGATATATCACCCAAGGAATATATAATAAATTTCATGCTGCCATGAAAATAATCCTATATTGTATGAAATAATCAATGACCTATTAGTACAATAAGGTTTATAAAATGATTCATTATAAATACTTCTTTTCTATACTAGACATGAAAATATATATTCAAATAATAATAATTATAACTTCTCATATCATGTGTGCCACCCAATTTTGGAATCAAATCAACTGTAATAGGTATATACTATAACATCGTATCCCATTACCAAGTAATTTGGGGTTTCCTTCTATATGGGTTAGACACTCCCAACCACACCCCAGTTCCAAGTCATAACTCTTTCTAAGTATCATGTCTTTAAATCCAATATTTAATGGAACATAAAAATGGAAACCAATTTTATACATCTTTGTAAAATCCCGACCCTTGATCTACTCAACAATGCCCTAAACCAGTGAGTCCCATGGCCTCATCCACACCTCCCCAAATTCCATAGTATTTCAACTAGGAGTGGGGTCTATAATGGTTTGGTGGGGAGACTATACGATAATTATTAGTGTAACGCAGTGTTACCAAAATTCAATACAAATCAGAAGAATATTATAAACCAATGATACAAGATAATTCATATAGACAGTAGTAATAGTAATCAAATCCATAGGAAGAATCATATAAAAAATGTTTTATTTTTTATGGATATATAATAAATATATTAAATTCCCTGAAAAAGGAATTTAGTATAATAAATGTATCAAAATTAAAACAAAAAAAATTAATATTATATACATATCATCATGAACCATAGCCAGGTCCTATGTTCCCATGATCTAATGAAACAATCACTCATGAAATGTCATGTGGATGCATTCCCAAATAGACACATGTATCCATAATGTATTTATGGGTTTCCAATAATGTCCTAAATAGGTTGTGATATAACACTCATTAGGTAACCAAAAATGGTGTCATTAAAATTCTAGTCCGGGCATATAAATTGAATCAGTGGTCATACAAAACCAAAGTAATGTAAATAAGATAAAAGTGATACATTCCAACCTATAATGGATCACTATGATGATGTAGAAAAATCATATGGGCTAACAATAATTTTGGGTAGAATCTTAAATAGTATACTTCATGAAATCATGTATCAGACCAACATGGTCAGAATCTATGTAGAAAAAATGTCCAAGGCATTTTAATAAGTTATGTAATGTGGACTAATGCATTTGAAATGTACATGAAATCAAAGTACTCTAGAACCATGAAGTAAAATTGAAAATTTCCTATGAGTGGGTTGGATATAAGGAGTATATAAATGTCCAGGTCATTCACCTAAGCCATATACTAGGAGTATAAAACTCAATGGATTCCATGTGGGTCATCAATTCCATACCGCAGACCCTATATTATCATCATAATGAAAACATTACATTTTCGTTAAACATTCATTTATCATTTAATAAATCCATTAATTATTACATTAAATTGAAAGAATTATCCATTTAATACCATTCATATACAAATAAAAAGGTTATTTAAGGTGATTTCCAAAATTATCAATTAATTTCACTTCCACATTTAATTCCTTAAAATAATAGAAAACTCAACTCACCCCAATTGTGAAATAATCGTTGAAAATTAGAATAACTAAACCCATGTGTATTTCAGGTTGATTTCATCATCTCCAACCTTGTTTATGAGTATATTGACATGTATTATGAATGAATGTGACAATTTCCTTAAGGATTATTATTTTATCATGTAACAGCGAGAATGTATGGCATACGGAATGAGAGAAACAAGGTATAAACATTTATAAATTTATAGGAAAGGTATCAACTACCTAAATTATTACCATCATATATTTCACATCAAGTATCAACCCTTAGATTAGCATGGATCAGAAAAAAATAAAATATTTTAAAAAATCATTGGAAATAATGTAGAAGTACCTACACCAAAATAATGGTATCTAAGAGAATAGAAATATCCAAATGAGCCTATGGAATATAGAAAAAATTGGTGGATATTCATGGACATGAATGAAACTCAAATTAGATATTATATATAGTGGTTCATTCAACCACTAATATAATCTTGGAGGAGACATCAATATGGGGGAAATATGGGCTAACTACTAGAGGAAAATAAGAAAGAAAGAGGTGTCCAATAATTTAATTCCCTTATGGTAAAAAGTTTATTTAACCAAAATTTATGGGATCACATGTTTTGGCCACATGGATAGAAAAACCATGCACCGACTGTGTTCCCAGTACTAACTCGTGATCCCCTCACAAGGTTATGTGGCATAGTTAGAAAATATTCCACCAAACATGTGGTTACCCTTAATTATGAGTTCTACTTCAACCAAAAAGACATGAATCCATAATAATACAACTGGGGAAAATCATGTTTCTTATACTATGAATTGAATGGACAATCATGGTTTACTCAAACCTTGTGGATTGGGATTCATGGTTTCTATTTAGAAAGCAGACATGTTCCTTCCTACAAAAAGTGGGGCTCTAGGCTCCAAACAAGCCATGTACACCCTCGTCTCCTCCATTCACTCACTGGAATTCATATTAGGTCAAAAAAAAAGGAATCAGATGATAAAAAATATGATCCAAACCTTCATAAAAATTAGGGTCATTACATATATATCACCCAAAAGTTTTTTAAAAAAATAAACTCGCAATCCACTTTTACATTCAACACCAATCTATAAGAGAATATCAATATACTTTAGAAATATTAGCATCTGTATGTAAACATTATAACCTCGCCATTTAATAGGTGGTTATGAATATGAGTAACCATATAATGAAATATATCTATAAAGGCCCTCCTAATAAAAATTTATTTACTAATTTTTACTTTACTATATTACTTTTTTTTAGTAATTTCATTTATACCTTAAAATAATTTTACATAAAAAATGGTTTTATTCAATTTTTCATGTAATTGTTAGAATAACAATTTGAAATATTTTGACTCTATATTTTATATAAAATAATTATTTAAATTGAAATATCAATGTTAACATCAAGAAAATATAGGTATTTTTATGATATGGTATATTATTTAGTAATTATTGGAAATCCCAATATTTAAAATAATGTAATTTCTTGTCATTAAATAATGTTATTTAGAAGGAAAATTATAGTTTTCATTTTTAATTTTTAATATATAGTATCCATTTAATTTATAATATTATATATAATTCCATTTGAAATGATAATATTCATATTTATGATATAGTAAATATTAGACCTGAAAATGCATGTTTTTAATAATTTAAATGATTATTTTGAATTTATATTGAAATTAATTACTTATCCATATATAAATTCTAATATTTAAGGATTAAAAACTTATTATGAATCATGATTTTAAAATTTTAAAATTAATAATTTTTTATTTTTTGTAATAATGAAAAATAACCATAATAAATATTAGTTACCTCAGTATGGATAAAACAGGTATAATATAGTTAAATCTATGTTATAATACATTTAGATAACTACAAAACATAAAATTAATATATTTTATGATTCAGTTTCAACATTACCCATCAATTATTTGAGTTTATGCAAATTGTGTGCAAATTGTCATTAACGATGGCTAATATATTATTTAAGGCAATGAATAATACAAAATGTCACTACCTCCTCTTTTAAAAAATCTAATACTTTTTCATGGGGATAAGAAAAGTTGTGATCTATTAGAAATTTTTATGATTAAATTTTATAAATTAATTTAATTATATTTGTTTTATTTCTTAATTATTATATAATTAACTTAAACATTTTCTAAACCCTAACACAATGCATGTGTAAGAATTCTAAAAAATTATGAAATATTATTACAAAAATAAAAAAAATATTTTCATGAATATTTATGTTCTAGATAATTTTTTTGTGTTACTATAATTTATTATTGATGGTCAAAGTGCCTATATTTGAAAGGATAATTTTTCATTCCTATCATTAATGTCAAATAAAATGAATTATAAAATAAATGGTATCAATGATATTGTATATTTTATTATATGTATTAATAAATGTTTTAAGATAATAAAATCTTGGAAAAGGACATTGGGTATGGGATATGGCCTAATATTAATACCATGTACCTTTTATTCCATTTATTACTTCATAAATAAATTTATAACACTTAATTATTGAAATTTATGTCGAAATAATTTATCATTAAAAGGGATATCAAGCGATTAAACTGATGAAATAATGGTTAAAATGGTATAAAAACCTGTATGAATCATATTATCTAAGTTTATTTCTATCATATATAATTATTTAACTAAATTAGGCCAATTTGGAACCAGTTTTCCATGAATGGGACTTTATAATATTTCAATATTTTGAAAAACTACAAGAGTTTCCCTTACCCTGATTATAATAGGATACCCTCATCAGAATTCAATTTACCACATTGTAACCACAAGATAACCCAAAATGGACCCAATTATAATATAAAACTCATTACCCACAAGTTATATTTTTTTTGTTCATAAACCATCCTTGCATGGGTTATTATTTATTTATCTGAATGTGTTCTACCAAATACATGATAATCATCTTACACTATGTCATTAAATTAATTTCTTCGTTTATATTAGGTCAGAATAATACAATGAAACATAAGAGGGGGTGTATTATTTGTTTTCAAAAATCATCCACAATTATTTATTTTGACACGCTCTAGGATTAATAAGGATATTATTTGTTTTACTTTTATAATGATTTTATGTAGATAATGAATATAAATAAAATACTTAACTTTTTAAAGTGGTTCGGGGCACAAATATCGCCTACTCCACACAACCAATCACCCTCTCCACTCAATTGGTGAATTTCATTTGCAAGTTCCTCTAATGATAAGACCATAACTCCATAACTCAGTGAAGTCAGTTTACATCTTTATAAATAGGGCCAAAAAACAGAGCCTTAAAATTTATTAACAAGAAACCAAACATCCACATCATTGATCCAAAATCTGATACCCCACCACAAATGAGTCTGATAAGTTGAAAGTATAATAAATAGAAAGTTTTTTATTTGATGTTTTAGATTATTCTTCAATGTTTCAATAAAAAAAACATAAGATGGATATTATTCTTTAGTAATGAAATACATCAAGAATGTGTAATTATGAAGCAATCCTAGTTGAAAATTATCCTCAAAAATAACAAAAAAAGAAGTAGTAATCTTACATTAGTATGAGGAATAACATGTATGTCTCCAAAATTTAGTCTATATTGAAAAGTCAATTGATTGTCACGACAACACTTATGGTATGATATACATCAG
Source organism: Viscum album (assembly GCA_963277665.1). Taxonomy (NCBI): domain Eukaryota; kingdom Viridiplantae; phylum Streptophyta; class Magnoliopsida; order Santalales; family Viscaceae; genus Viscum; species Viscum album. Next base: position 552,434,693 of record OY728130.1, on the reverse strand, counting down.
AATGCAATCTATTATAAAAATTTGTAACTTTTATATCCCATATTTTAGAACGATACAATGGTAAAATATATAGATTAGAAGGGTTTCTTTCGATATTATAGATCCAAAAAAGAAGCTAGAAATATTTTACAAATTCAAATTACAATTCACCAGGGGAAATAAAGTACCTTATGAATAAGAGTATTTTCTTAGATTATTAATGTTATTTGAAATCACTACAATTATCCTCAAATTAGTCTTTAATTATTACTAGAGATTTGTAGAAAAATTATATTTAAAATGGGGATTAAAAACTTCTCCACTAAAAATGAAACTTAGGGTTGAGCCATATGGCATAGGATTACTTTTCATAGCGTAGTTTACCTTTGGGTAGCATACGATACCTACCAATATATGCTCCCTTAACTACACTTCCATATTCAAATAACATAAGGAAAAAAAGTAGCATAAGAATGATAATACATACTCTAATCTTTTTCGACATAAAATCCTGAATGTGTAATTGATTTACTGCACATTTTCTTTCTTGAATGTAGGGTATAAAAAATACATTCAGGGTCCAGACTGGGTTGCTGATATATATGCTCGAGGATTTTATGAATGTAATGATGTTGGTCCTAAAACTATCTTATTAAGGTAGCATGGGGTTGATGATATTTTCAAGAGTTAACTTCCTAGCATAAATTTGGTATAATAAACAATATTCTCATTCACCAAATGTAGGGTTTTAAATATTGTTTTAATATTAAATCGTTTAATAATAAATTATATAAAATTATATAGAAAATCTTGAAAAATCGCTCAAGGAAAAATTATTAGAAAAAATTTAAGGTTATTTTTGAATATCAAAATCATCATATATTATAAATTATTATTGGGAAAATACATATAAAAAATATCACCCTTTTTTATAATTACAAAATGCATAACGTAGTCTAAAAAATATTATTGAAAATTGTAGGATTGGTAAAAATAGAAAAATATATATATAAAAATATATATAAAATGTTATTATTTCATAGTATTATTTTGATAATGAAAATATATACTTGTAAATTGAAAAGTAAAATAAAAAAATGGTGTGGTTAACTATTATCGCCAAAATTAACTATCAGCCATAGATATTCTATTCCTTTTTTTGTTATAAAAAATATGGTTTGAAAGAATAAATTATTCAATCCGTTCTTAATGTAGAACTGAAAAATAAATTAATTGTATATAAAAACTGATATAAGAGAAATAAATTTAGGATTGGCAGTGAAATATTGATTTAATGTAAAAGAAAATAAATATCAATAAGAATATACTAAATTGATTTTAAAATGAATTCCAGTGTTTTGAAAACAGATTACATTCCAGAGTAAATTAAATATTTCTTTAAAATGAGGGGATATTATTAGAATATCTATATGAAAAAGGAGAATTAGGATAATGAAGGGACTGAACAACACCATTAATATCAAAGAGCTTCAGTAAAACATTATGAAAATGGTTGTTTAGAACTTATGACAACAGGTGAACTATATTCCTTGAATCATGACTAATATTCATATTCTTTACTAAATTAACCCTCATAAACTCATTCACAATTTCCTATGATAGAATTAATTATGTCAACTTATACATAACATGATTATGAACTAATACCAACTAGGATTCATTAGATTTATATTGAAAAACCAGATTCCATTTATTTTCTAGCAGAACACTTAACTGAGTATTGTCACATTGAAGTGTGTGTAGTATATCATTGAAATCATCCTGCATGAAGGTTATTAATTAAATCCATATGATTAGGTCAGGAAGTGTCTCTAGAGATGAGGTTGATTATAGATTTCTTTCCCTTAGAGACAAAAAATATATCCCTATTATCATCTTCAACACAAAAAATTATGACTTCTTGAAAGGATCATATTTCAACAAGATGATCTCTCTAGGCATTTTTGAAACATACTCTTAAAGGTATCCAATAGAAATATGATTTTATTTTAATTGGAATAGGTGGAGCTTAAGAGATTCAAATTCTGATCTTTGGTCTACATACTTTTTAATATCTTCAAACTACTTTTTATCAGCATCAAATTTCTATTGGAGAGAAAAGATCGAAGCTTCCACCATATTCATCATTCTTAATGAATCTTCATCATGAGACTCATAAGACTCTTGAGAATGAGCCCTTGCAATAAAAAATACTATAAAATCCAAAATGGATCTTAATTTAATTATAATATATCTCTTAATGAAGATCCTACCATAGCGTTGGAATGCAGAATAACAAGAGAACGATTTTCATGATCATGGACATCTTCCCTGTGATGTTATTTGACTGCGAGCCTCTAGATCAACATGTTCAACCATTAGAGTCTCTTATTCAGTTCCAAAAATTGATTCATCAATATTCTCTAGAATACAGACTAAATTTTTTATTAATTATACAAGAGTTTATTCTAGCCATTATTTTCATTAATCATCATGCCTCTGTTAGATAGAACTAGTTAAATGAATCATCTTGTTCACCCCCTGAACAATTGTCAACTACCTCTATTATCGTTACATTCTAATAGGAAGATGACTATTGAAAAAAAAATCCAATAGAATTTAACATCTTTATAGTCCGAACATTTAGAACATCACTATGATGACATGTTATAACATAAAACATGTTTACAATTTTTATGTTTTTCAAAACAAAAAAGAAATTATCCATCCTTCAGGATAAAATCACATCATTGCATCCTTATAGAAAAAATAATTTAAATACCTATTCATAAATTTGAAAAAAATTTATTTTAATGTGGTTCAAAAAAATATGAAAAAAATATATAGATAATGTAATTTTTCTAGCACCGTAGTCCTTGAAAACCTTTGGATTAAACGAATTTCAACAAAACATGATGATCTGATGTATTCTCTTTCATCATCACCTTCTTGATAGTTCTTGTTCAAAATAAGGAAAACATAATGCCCCTTACAAATAATCTAATTTCTCAATACTCCTCTAATTAAAATGAAGCTACCCTCCTGGGGACAACAAAATAGTTTAACAATTTCTATAGAAGAATTAGAAATCTCAATATCATTAATCATAGAGATAATAATGTCTTCATCCAATCTAAGACTGGAAATTGTATATCTACAGAATTATTTTACTTCTATTTCTATTACCACGTGCATTTTTTCCTCTCCAAAATGATATCTTATACCATGAAGTCATATGGCTTCCTTTAGAGAAATATTTGTTAGATCTAAATAATCAAGATCAATTACCATACCTTGGAGTAATATACAATGAAATGCTAACAGATAATTGGAGGTGTAAAACTCAACATCTTTATTTATTTTTGAGGTTGCTATCTCTAAATGTTTGGACTTTGAAGAAAATAAAATTTTAAGGGTTTTAGAAAATAGGAATCAAGAGAATCTCAGTTAACCAAATGGGTATGTAGGAGAAGATAAATAGAGCGGAAGAAGGTGAACATTTTTCACACACTGATTGAGAACATAGTAACTATTTTTTAATGTTAAAATTAAAATAAAAAGAAATTGAAATGAAATTATTTAAAAAAATTAAAAAAAAACCGAAAAGAACATTATCGAATAATGTTTAATAAAATAAATAGACTGAGAAAAAAAATTAATTAACAAACATTATTTAAAATTATATATTTATATCTTCCAATTAATAAAATCACAACACGAATTAGAATTTGTTTTAGTAAATATATCAGCCAATTGATATTCTTTATTAAAAAATTCGAATGATATATTCTTTTTATAGACATGATCTCTTTGAAAATGATGATTTATATCAATGTTCTTAGTCCTAAAATGACTTCAATTATTTTTTGAAATATTTATAGCACTAGTTTTAACACATAAAATCTATATATTATTAAAATTTAGTCCAAAGTACAATAGAGTTATTTTCATCCAAAATACTAATGCACAAAAAACTGATAGTAGAAAAATATTTTTCCATAGCGATTGACATGGTAACTAAATGTTTTTTCTTACTAGACCATGATACAAAATATTTTACTAATAAGTGATTTGTTCTGGAGGTATTTTTCTACATATTCTACATCCTCTAATGTCAGTATATAAATGTGAAATTAAAATGCAATCAAATGTTTTAGGGTAAATATTATATTGACAAATAGTTCCTTTTAAATAACTAAAAATTATTTTAATAACTGTAAGATGGGAGTATTTTGTATTTGATTGAAATATAAAACATAAACATACAAAAAATATAATTTATGGTCTTCTAGAAGTAAGATATAGTAATTAATAGTAATACCTTTATATGTCTTATTTTTGACTAATTTTTAAGGTTTATCCAAATCTATTAATATATTTGTACACATATGACTTGTATATATAATTATTTTTTCAACATCATTATGTTTCAATAAATCAAAAATATATTTAATTTAATTTAAAAAATTATCATAATCATTTTGATAAATCTGAATTCCTAAAAAGACATTAAGTTCTCCCATTATAATTATTTCAAATTCTTAATTCCTTAATTATTAAAAATCATTAAAATGATTTTTTTAACCAAACCAAAAACAAAATCATCTACACATATTTTAACTAATAAAGCATTAGAACAAACACTTTTCCTAAAATGTGTGGTATCTTCCAATCAAACTGTAAATACATTTTTCCAAATAAATGAATACAATATTTAATACCAAGATCTAGCTACTTGTTTAAGGCCATAAAATAATTTATTATGTTTTAAAATAGAGTTCGGTTTTTTATAATTTTTAAAACTAGGAGGTTGTTATACATAATTTTACCCAATAAAATAATCATTTAGAAAAGGTAGACATATCATCAATATGGTATAATGTAATATTCCCAAGAGATTTATAAGCTATATAATTTCAAATTAATTCTAATCTGGTGAAAGGGGAAGTTGTTTCATCATAATTTGTATGTTATTCTTAATTATAACATTTAGGTTCAAATCTAATTTTTTTTGAGTTTTAATACCTTGATCATCCTGTTTATTTTTAAAGATCGAAGTAGCATATATTAATGAATAATTTATTATTCTTTCCACAAGAATCCAAACAACATTTCTTTTAAACAGGTTTTGTTCTTCTTGCATTTTAGGATTCCAACACTCGTATTTTAATGCTTATTGAATAGAAATGGTTTCTAACTAAGATAAAAATGTAGAAAATTATGTTAGGATTCCTTTATTTCTTCCTTTTCTAATTATTATTTCTAGACATCCTAATATAGTTTATAAATGACATGTCATTAAAATTCTAGACATTCATGAATGACACATTCAGGTTTTTCAGTTTCATAATATTCTAAAATTAAGAGAATATAATTAATATCATTTTCAAAAACATTTTATGGTATTTATGTCACCTGTTATCAAATGAGTCAGTATATTCATCAATTTCTTCTTCAACTTAAATAAAAGGATCAGTTTCATCAAAATTCACAGGAAATGATTCTTCAATAATCCTTGGATTTTTATTAAACACTCTATAAGTTTTAGTGGTAGCATAATATTCCAAAAATATTCCTTCATCAGCCTTTGGATCGACCATACTGCGACTTACATTAGTGTTCTAGATATAAACCTTACATCCAAAAACATTAAAGTACATTAAATTATATTTTTAATTAGTCCAAAGTTCATAGGATGGCCTTTTTAAAATAAGTCTTATTAAAACACAATTTTTGATATTGTAGGCTATACTTATAGCTATTTCCAAATAATATGTAGATATATTGTATTCATTCGGTATAGTCCTATCCATTTATTGAAAATTTCTATTTCAACTTTCAACTATTCTATTTTGTTGAGGTGTTCTTTATATAGAGATGATTTGTTTAATACATATATTTGAAAAAAAAAATTAAATTCTTGATTCTAAAATTCTATACCCTGATAACTTCTTAATGAAACTATTTTAATGTTATTTTAATTTTAAATAACATTAAAAAACTACTAAAAATAAAAAATGCCTCGCGAAAATGTTTTAGAAAATAAACCAAATTAAATCTACAAAAACCATCAACAAAAACAAAAACATATAATTTACCATCAATAGTGCTACAGTACATAGTCCAAAAAGTCCATATGAAAAATTTCTAATATTTTCTATGAAGATATTTTTTTATAGATTTGAAAAGAATATTTTTTTTTGGTTTTTTAATTTGGCATGCATCACTAAATCTATAATTGCCAATCTTAAGACCAGGTAAATTAGAAAAAAACTGTTTCTCAAATAATTTATTTAACTAATATATATTAGAGTATTTAAGTCTCCAATGCCAAATACATGACTCTTTTTTCATATAATTTTAACAAATAACCTTGAATTTACCTTGTGAATTTAAATACAACATATAATCATTATTTAATGTAGGTACCCTAATGATAAGGAACTTATCAATAAATACATAGAAAGAATTTTTTTAAAAATCAACATAAAATACCTCATCATTTTGTTGAGAGATAATGATAAGGTTTTTCTTTAAACCTTGGATATAAAATATTTTTTTTATTGAGAGATAGTTTCAATTTCCAATAGTTCCAACTCCAATAATATTTCCATTTCCATTTTAACCTACAGTGACTAGTCTACCCTCTATTTGAGTTAGAGTTTGAAAATTGGTTGAATCTTAACACATGTTCCTAGAACACCCACTATTCATACACAATATTAATTTTATTTTTATGTGACATAGTATTTGGAAATTTTATTATAAAAATGTTTTTTTGGTACCCATAACTTTTTGGTTCATGCATTGTTACGGAGTAATGATCTAGGAACCTAGACCTACTTTATTTTTTCATAAATAATTTCACATGATTCAGAATAACAAATAGAAATAAATTATAATTCAATACCACTAATTTGTGGGTTTTTATATAATAATTATTAGTGTCATGAACTTATGTTCCACAATGATAAATTGATGCATTTTGTGATTTAGGCATTTTGTAATTTTTAGACAAATATTTTTTGACACCATGGATTCTTATTCCGAGTATTTCTCTTTTGATGAAATTATTTACACAAATTTCATTTAATAAAATTTTACCTTCAGTAAAGAATGTGGTATCACTCTTATAAGACTATACTTCATCTTGCAGTTCTTTAATACTTTTTCAGGATCATGTTGGTTTATTGTAGATGAGTTGAATTTTTTAACTACTACTTTCTGTTGTTTTAGTAGAGTGTCTCCTCCACATAAAATAACATTATGAATATTTTTCGTTGTCATATGAATAATTATCATAAAATCATATTTTTCTTATAGAATATAATAATATGAAACTACTTCTTCATTTTAGTAACTACCAATATCAAAATCAAATGAATTATATGTTTTCACCTTTTCTACTTCTTCCATAAAGCTCATGATGGCTTTGAGATACCATTGTTAATTTTTAAATATCAGATTCATAATATCTATTTGAGTCTATTGATACACTACACATAGATTTCATTTCTATTTTTCCCATTGACTCATAATAAAAATTCTTCTGATATCTATTTGTTGGACTTTTATTTTGATACTTTAGTTGCGGAAAATAATATCTAAGACAACCCAATTTCTTGCATTCATAACATCAAACATCTCTTGGTACTTTCTCATCTCTATTGAATGTTTTTTTGAAACCATTTTTCTTCTTGTAGAATTTACTATAACATCTAGAAATATGATCTAGTTTTATTTTAGAAAATAAAGAATATGATTTTTTCACTTCTTTCACTTGACACTTTGATCTTCTTCTATTCGTATGTGATGTTACTTTTACTATAGTATTATAAACCATTAATAAATTTTAGGATCTTCATATTACAATTTCATCTTACATTCATACATCATTAGTGACCCAATAGGTTCATTTATTTTTAGATCTCTGATATGTGATGATTAGAGAATAGAAGCCGATATTCCATTCCATTTTGAAGATAATATTGTTGAAAATTTATGTAATCCTTCAATTAATCTATGTAATGATTTTAAAATCAAACATTATAAAGGTTTCAAACATTAATTTGGATATAGAATATCTCATTTGACTGACATTATCTATTCCTTCATAAGAAACTGTTATATTTTTCACATCTCATTGGCTGTTTTACATTGTGTTACAATAATAAATTCATCGAGTTGAAGACCACAAATAATAGAATTCTTCTCTTTAGAATTGATATGATAATCCATATACATTTGAGCAGTCCATGTATTTAGATTCCCTGGAATCCTATAAGGATTAATGATATTGCAGTAGACATTGAATCAATGATTTTTCAAATAGACCATCATCTGTGATTTTCCACAACTATAGTTTTCACCATTAATGTATTGAGAAAATACAATAGTCATTCATTATATTATATTATCCATTTCACTCTTTATATCAACCTTATAAATTAATATTTCTTTAGATTTATCTAAAAATCTCTCCTCTAATACCAATTTCTTGGTCAGAATAATAAAAGTAACACAATATGTGGTGAATTGTACCTTATAAAAATATTCCATAATTCAAGATATTGAAACACTCTATGATTAATATAGATATGAAGTTTTTTACTTATATAATGATTATAAGAAATAGGTTATCAATAAAATGACCATTTTTATAGTGGATTTGGGTACAAAGATACCCTAGTCAACTCCACCAATTACCCTCTCCATGAGCATCATGAATTTCACAGGCAATGTTCTCTTATGATTAGACCATAAATCCATAACTGAGTGCAGGTGGTTGAAACCATTAAAAAAATTCTAAAAAATAACCTTTTATTTATTTAATAGGGAACCAAATATCCACAACAAAGATCAATAAGATGATACACCCACCCCACAACGGAGTCTGAAAAATTGGAACTGCAATAAATGAAAAGTGTTTAATTTTTTGAATCGGGATACTCCTCATAGTTTCAGTAGCCGAAACATACAGTAGATGGATCTTATTTTTCAAAAAAATAATACTTCAAGAAGGAATTATTGTGAAGTGATCCTCATTGAAAATGATATTAAATAATGATAGAAACAAATTGCTGCAGTAATCATATAGAAGTATGAGGTAAAACATGAATGTCTCCAAAGTGTAGTCTATTATGAAAAGTTGACTTTTTGTCGTAGTAAAACTTATAGGAAGATATTCATAAGAAATTAATTGAATATAAAAATATGTTACTTGAATTTCTAATATTCTGAAACAATATAATGGTAAAATATATAAATAGTAGAATGTTTTATTTCGATATTCTAGATCCAAGAATGTAGAATGAAAGATTGCAGAAATTCAAATTCATATTAAATAGGGTAGCTATATCTTCCCTTAAACATATGAGAGGTTTCATATGATTAATATGGTTCTTTGAAATTATTATAATGAACCTTGAATTAGTAATACTTTATATATAGAACGTTGCATAAATCTCATTTTTCAAATGCGGCTTAAACACGTCTTTGATGAAAAGAAAACATATTGTTGAGCTTTATAGGAATGGATTCCTTCACATAGCCTAGGGTTCTTTTTCATAGTGTAGGGTCCCAATGAAAAAATGGGTTTTTATCATCACATTCATTGTCACATAAGGTAATTAATAATATTAGCATAGGGACCATAATCAAAATATTTATCCTTTTCAACATAAAATCTCAAATGTAGCATTGATTAACCATAATTTCAATTTCTCAAAAATAGTGTATGAAAAGTATTTATAGACTATATATTGGTTTGATGATCCATATACTCTACGACTCTATGAATGTGAGTGTTTTGATCCAAATAGAAGCTTTATAGCATAGCGTAAGGTTGATTATATACGTGGGCATTAACATTCCAGAATAATGTAGGGATAACAAACTATATTCCCGTTCACCAAAGGTAGGGTTTAAAATAGTGTTTTACGATCATTTCCTATAATTCTAAATTCCTTTAACATAGTTATAAATTCCTGAAAACTCCCTTAATAAAACATAATTTGAAAACAATCAAGGGTATTTGAGTGAATCGATATCATCAAATATTATAGTATTGTTGAGTAAATACATGCCCATAAATTTACCCCCATAATCCTATAGTATTAATTATAAAATAATAATTTAATTATCATTAATATACTGAAATTTTATTAACATAATTTATCCATCATTAGCCACCCTATATTCCATGAAATGGTAAATGTATGTATTTCTCGAGTGTACACTTGGACTCTGGTCTCAACATAGTGATCAAATTTATTTTCCACCACATTCATTAATTGATGGATATTATAATGGATTTAATAATTACAGATGATATTTATTATATATTTATTCTTCTAGAAAAAAAAATTTGAACTTTCTTTCTTTATTTTATTTGTTAAATGAAAGAAATGAACAGTCTTATATATAAACTTCCATCTACATGAATAATACAAATGATTTATCTATATAATACTTTTAACAATAATTATAAATATCAGTATAATAAAATTATATTATATTTATTTCATAATTAATATTTAGGATATTAATGAATCATGATCTATGTACATGGATTGAATCATCCAAACAGAAACATAAAAAAAATAGTTAACACCCAAAAAATGATTTAAATAATGAATTATTAAAAATTGTGCATTGTAATGTTTTAAATTGATCATATAGTATGATATATTATTTTAAATTATTTTTTTATTTAATTAGAATAAGTTAAAATTTAATATATATGATTTTACATCACATACAAGGCATGTCATCTATAAGGTATGGGAATTCACCTCACATTTATTTCTATGAGACATATACCATATTGGACAATAATTTAAATTTTGTGCTGAATATATTTTCCTTGAATATATTGTTTTATTTTTTTAAAAAAATAATTATGATAGAAAAATTAATATTAGTTACTCACTTTCATGAATTCATTATTTAGTGGTAACAAAATATGTAGGGGTTATTTATCTCATTATTGTTTTATTGAGAAATATCTTATATTATGCACGTTTCTTCTTTTATGTGGGAAAAAATAAAAAAATTTGAACTATTATATCATGAACATGATCCTTTTAGTAAAATTTAATGTTTCACTTGAAGTTATACAATCATGGATATTAGGATTCAGAAGTTACCAATGTGTTATTGGTTTTATATTACACTCACACATTTACAAGGATTGTTTATGATTAAATTCACGATAATGAAATTATACTATATATTTCTAAAAAATAGTCAATTTTTTTATCCCCTAGTTTTTTATATATATATCATATTTTTTTGTTATTTTCCCTCTTTAAGTACCAAATATAAAAAAGTAATCTTTCTTACGAAAAGATATCGTTATTTACATCTTTTGATGGGAATACTCAATTTATAAACCTAAATGGTTTATTAATAATATCTTATTTAATCTTTTTATATGATTTTAATGATATTTTTACCAATATCTTAAATAAAATATGAATATTTCAATGTAAAAATGTTTTTATTTTCCAAATGTGGTTATTTTGTCTTTTTTCATAAAATGTGAATGAAATATTAATTTCAACATACTCAACATGAATTTAATTTTCCCCTATTATGAATAATTATTTCATTTAAAATTAAATTATAAGTTTAAATGTTTCTATTCAAATAGAAATTTGATATTATAGAGAATTTAATTTTTTTAGTAAACTATAAAAAGTTATATGTGTATTTTCCACATGAATTGTTCTAAATAGTCTTTTAATGTATTTTTTAATACATGATGAAATATTTACATGTTAATTATGTTTCATAAGAGATATGATTAAATGATACCATCCGTATTATTCTTATACATTGTTTAGTATTATGTTGATGAAAATTTTATGAAGCCCATATATTTTATTTTGTTTATGATATAATGATATAGTGAATGTTTTATTATGTTGCGGAAAAAATAAAAATGGATTTATGAATATGTATTGGGTAGCACATGAATTATATATCCTTATAATGTTTAGGTTAGAGATTAATGTTTTACGAGATCGAAGGGTACATGGTAGGTTTTCCCATGCATTATGAAGGGAATACATGAAGATATCCACAGATTAAAAAAGGGCACACAAGAGCTTATCTAATGCTTGATAGAGTGTAAATTTGTGGTTTCCATAAGATTAGAAGATGGTACACAAGTGGTTAACCCAAGAATGCACAATTTACATGGGTGGTTATTCGATTCCTAATATGTAATGAATGTATTGGTGGGTATATTAGACAAAATAATTCAATTTTGAGGATAATTACTCACTTTATTACACACATCCATTAGATAAACATTTTACATTATAACATTAACATATATAATGTTCATTTGTACATTTATGACACATGTATTATTAACCACAAATAATTATTCAATGATTCCTATTTAGGATATGTGAACACCTATGTTTACATTATAAAGGTCAAAAACATGTCTTTATATAATTATTCTCATGTTACACGAATATGATATTTGATGTCTTTTGTGGTTACCCACTCTGATAATCATATCTCATCCATTATTAGGTTTCTTTTTTCCATAGTATATGGATGAAGGTTTTATGTATTTTCACTCTAAAAATGGTTTCATTTATGAATAACTAATTGGATTTTTTCAAATAATTTATTTTCTAGTGGTTTATGTATCCATGTTTAAAAATACACTAAACCATTAGAGTTTCAGAATGGATTATAATGTTATGTAATGAATATTCATCTAAGATGATTTAATATTTATGTATGAATAGTATGAATTTATATAATATGAATAATATATTTTCTATTTTGTGATGAAAAATAGTGCATCATACACAGTTGATACTAATTTATCAACTACAACTAAGAAGAACATCACCCAAATTGAAAGTTTTTGGGGGAGCATAAGGATCCATCATTGAACTCATATTGTATTTGAAAGAGAAAATTATGTAAAATTAATCTCATGTAAATTAATCAAAAGAAAACTACAATAATATGTCTCCTAGATTTAATCATGGTGTCCCCAACAATGAATCCTAAAAATGTAGTAACTCTCTAAATCATATTTTTGATCAGGGTTATAATAGGGGAATTTATATATATATATAGAGTAGTTTATTATGATCATGGAAAATATGGATTCATCACTATAATATATTATTAATGAGGAGGTAATGTGGATCAAATAATCGATTGTTTGGAGCCATCACATGATACATATTTCCAATTATCTAATGTTTTATTTGAATGGTTTACATTGTATAATTGATTCTAATTATACCTGATTTTAGGATTCCACACACCCCTATAAGAGGAAGATTATTTATAATTAATAAAAATGAAAATTTGATGGATATACTAATATTTGTATACTAATTAAAAAAGTTACATTTGTTTTCTTTAGTGATGGTGGGAATGATTTTGTTCTATAGGATCTAAAAAAGAATAAGATCATTCCAATTTAAGTTATTATATTTGATAAATTAATAATGTTCATGTTAAATGACTCCTAAAAAGACATTTATGGAATAGATAAAATGGTTGTTCGAGTAAATAATATTCCACCACCAATTGATTAGGATCCACATTTGAAAAAATAATTTGACCATTCTGATATTTTTTCCAAAAGATAAGTTAAACAATAGTGATATAATCAATAATATGATATTATTTACACTGGTTGATCATTAAAAACCATATAAATACCTTCAATGTATGATGGTATGTGTTTTATATGATAATTATGTAATAGAAGATGATTTTAAACTTATATATAATGATGTTTTAGTAATTAAATGGATATACTAATGTAAGATAACTATTAAAGTATAAGTGAGTTTACTATATCAAAATCATTCATTGGATATTATTTCTCTTTAGAAGAACAACAATAATTTTGGTTAAAAAATGATATATGTTAAATAGGAATATTTAACTTTTTATAAGAATAGAATTTATTGGTCTAGAATTATTTCTATTAATAATGAAAAAAATAAATATATACATTAAAACATTTATTATTATTGTTAATCATGAGTCATTCATAATTTTGTTGGCATGAATTTCATAGTTTAACATCGATTCTTCTCCACATGAAACCAAGAAAACCATTCTTCATGGATTATTAGAGGATATATATATATATGACTCAATATTATATTTTTCATATAAAAATAGTGAAAACTGGTTTTATAGATTATGAAATTATTTTATAGCCAACATAAGCCACTGAAATGTTGTTACAAATGTTATGACACTTTTATGATGAATGAAAAATATTTTTGTTGTGATATTGATGATTTTTTTTCTTCAAGAAACATTATTACGATTCATTTATATGCCTTATTTTATATATTTATGTTATATTGATTTCATATAAAAGTGAGATGGTGATTTTTAGGTTGAAACATTATATAAAAGACAAATGTTATATTAAGGATAATGGAGAAATGAAGATTATTATTGAGATGAAGATCAGATGAGATAAATTCTTGGATGTCATTACACTTAACCTAAATGAATATTTTTTGAAACATTCCAAAATAATTTATGTTGAATAAAATTTGAAATCATTTAAGAAAGAATTAGTATTTCAATTTAAACATAGTGAATCGTTTTCTCTAATGAGAAGAGAATAGATAAAATTTAAGGTTTTAGTTCCATATACAAGTACAATATTAACATTTATGTATTCAATGATGTGTATGAGACCTAACATTTGACATGGAGTTCACATGGTAATTTAGTACAGGAATAACTATGGTAGTGGATATTGGAATGACTTATAATATATTGTATTGTATATAAATGTTACAGTAGATGTTGGTTTGAATTTTATGAGAGATAAAAATTTTCAAAGGATTTAATTCTCACTATATTGATTCTAATTATATAGGATACATAAAAAAGGTTATACCCTTGTGGTTATGTTTTTTTTATGGTTAGATCATCATTTATCTATAAATCTACTCTATTGTCATCAATTTATTTTCCTACAATATAAGTTCATTATATGGAAGTGAAATAAGTTTTCATGGAATCTTACTGACTATATGTATATATTATTAACTTATGGAACATCTAGTATTACATCGATATCATTTTTGATATCCATAGAGTTACATTCATTTGGAAGGATGTGATTCACTATAGTTGAAACAAGAATACTGATGTTTAGTTTAATTTAACATGGGATACTATAAAAGAGAGATATATATATATATCACAAAATAATATCATTAAAAAATATAGTACATCATTAATAAGGTGGTCACATTGACCGAGTTCTTTCACTTCTCATAATTGAAAACTATTTATAATATTTGATATGCTTATTAAAATTGAGAATTTTTTATGAATAACTATTTATGTACTATATTTTGGTGATATTTTTCATGAAGGTGGACAATGTATAATTTTGATTAATAATAATCACTGTTATAAATGTATTGAAATCCTGGAGAAAAAAAACTAGAACCAATAAAATTATTTATCTGTGTGTGTAATAAAAAAATCTCCTTTGTTCAAAATTAAAACCTTTGGAAGTGAATGGGATTTGATTATGAAATTTATTATATTATATTCAAGAAAATTTCAAATTTTTCACACATTTGTTTTCATAACATGAGGTTATATAGGGGAAATGAATGACTATGAATAGTATTTTTAATGATAAAATGTTTTTCTACAACATGTTAAATTATTGGTAAATTCTAATGATAAAATAATTACCTGAAATAGTGATATAATGATGAGACAACAATTGTTTAATTAATTGATGAATAAAATAATTGATATTAAAAATATTTAAATAAATATAATGTGATATAATTAACACCATCCAGTAGTTTTATAGAATATGTTGATATATTATTGATGAGTTAAAACAGGTATTATTATTATATATTCTTTGTAATAAAATATTAAAAAGTCATGTAATGAATAGTGTTAAAATTTACACTAATGATATTTTCAAATAAGTAACACTATATTAATTGATATAAAATTCATTAAAATATAAAAATCATCCAAATATATTTAATGAAGTTAAATATGTCATTAATTACTCATTTATTTTAATTTTTTAGTTTTATAGTAATTATATAAACCCTTGAATTGTAACATACATGATATCATAGTATGAGTTAAATGGGTTAAATAATGGTTAAAACAAAATGATAAAGATTGGAATTTAATAAAAAACTATATAATATTAATTGGATTGATGAATATTTACTCATCATACTAGAATATTCTAAATATGTCATTTTTGTGCAATTAAAAATTGAAAAATAATTTATATTAATTTAATAGTTTGAGATTTTATAAAGTTATGTGTCACCTCAATTATAAAAGGATGCCTCTTCCCAAAAATTTTCACACCACATTGATCCTTCTAATTTGACTATGTACTACTCATTAATCCTCCCAATATAATTATCCAAGTTATATAGTTTCTGATTTTACAGAAGGACCATCCTTATATTCCATAAGATGATATCTGAAGGAAGTCTGCCAAAGAATAGGTAATTGTTTTTACTAACTCATCCAAGATCATTTATTCTTTTACTTCCTCTTTATGTGATGTTTACGTTATAAAGTAATAAATATTTTATAATATATATTATTTCATATTTTAATGATCATGTTACAACTATATTTTTTCTTTTATCCATCCTATGAAAAAGGAAATCACTATGCATGTGTATGTATGTCCCACCATCTCCACGACATGGTGTAATTTATTCCATCACTACATTATTTTGATGGGTATAATGATAAATACACTTGATATAACTAATAAATAATAAATTTTATTAAATTTTTATAATTAATACTCAATCCAATTCCTTTTCCTTTCACCCTTAAGGTAATGATATCGTCGCTAATTCATATATACGACGTACCATCTCCCAGAAATGATGAGATTTATTTTCCATTTTAACTATTTGAGAATGATTATAATAATGTGTATAATGAGTATATAAAAAATATATGAATTTAATATAATTATTTTGAGTAATGATATATATTCTTCTCATAATTATCACGTCTTACATGACAAAACATCCTTAAGAAAATGAAGCAGTTAACACCCAAAACAAGGGTAATATAAAAATATTAGTAACAAAATGATATAATATTATCATATATGATATCATAATTATGGATATGGTTCTGGTATAAACTAATATAACGTTTTAATCCATTATGTATGAGAATAGATCACAAAAAACTAATGTAATGTACAATTTAAGAGTTAATTTCACAATCACATTATTATCTGGGACTGTTTATACAGAATTATCGGTTAGGGAACATATATCATCCAAGTGCATGTTTCATATAAATTATTTCCAAATTATTATATCAATTATCCTAAAAATATTCATAATATTTTTAACCATGTAAAACATTCTATAAAATGGGTTTACATGATTTTTTTTACAATTACCAAATGAGAAACTATATATATTTATTAAAAAAAATATGAATGGAATGTTTTTTAACATATAAGGTATGACCTGATTTTTCGGCCACCAGGAAGCATTACTGTCTTATTCATTCCTTTACATTTTATCAAGATCCTTTTCATTGATTTTTTTTAAAAGTATATGTACTTTTAAATAAATAATTTAAATGTAAAAGCGTAATATTTTTATCATGAAATTTTAATGATTTTATTAGAGTATTTCCATCTATGTCAACATTCATTGATGGATGTTATTTTTGATTGAGTTTTATATATTATGATACCATATATCATATTATATTGAATGTTTCATGACAAGTTTGACTATAGATGTGCTATTTTGATACAATTCATGGTTTATCGTTAAATTATTTTCATTTTGTATACTATTTACCCAATATGATTGTTTATGTTGTTTATTTATTTCATATAAGGATTGAAGTGGACTTAGTATCTGATGGGAGGTGACTATTATATCCCCTCTATGAATTGATATGTCTCATGAGAAATGCTAGTTTGGGTATTAGATGATACCTTACCCATTTACATATGGTGTCTTCACTAAATCCATGATGATATATTTATTATGTCCGACATTATGCATTCCATAATTATGATATTAGTTATTTATATTTCATTTAATTATATGAAAAGTTTAATTTTTGTGGTTATGTTTTGTATATCATGTGATTATTTATATGGACTTATTTATTATGGTAAAATTATTCTTAATATTATGTTTAAATGGATCGTATTTCAATTATATTCTTTCCCTTTATGGTTATACTTATTTATTTATAATAGCTTCTGATGTATGAATACCCTTTCCAGGAATCTGACCTCACCCCATTCTTGTGTGTTATGTTTACCCTCATTCCAATATGTATATTGTGAATCATATTCCAGGGTAATATATTATAATATTAACTCTCTCAAAGTATTGACTATATTTTATTTTTTAGTTTCAATTGTAATGTATGGTTCATGGTTGTAATCTGGTTTTCAAAAACTACTAAAATTATTCTCACATCATGATTGGATTCCTTGTAATGATGACAATACAATAAAATAATGCATTATCTTTGAGTTTCTGGGGTGAGGGCATTACATAATGGATTTCCAAGTCATTAATTCCCCATATCAATATTATTTTTCTGACACTCAGAATTAGTTTTCCACGTATCAAGTAGACATAAAATAATGTATTATGAATCAAAAATATTAAATTATAATATATATTAAAAATTTTAATTAACTCTTACAATGTATCAAAATTTTATGACTTCTTCTGGTAAACATATTCAATTATTAATCAACCAAATAATTAAAAATCTAGTTTCCTTTATCTGATGTCATTTTATAGAGTTTTTGTATTCTATTTTAAATCTAACATATCTTAATATTAATTCTAAAAAATAAAATGTCGTTTTTTTTAAATTAAGTGTGTCATATTTTTTAATTTGATAATAAATAGTTTATTAGTGAATAGTTTTATTTTAATTATTATGGAATATCTATTATAATTCTGAGTATCTATGAGAGTCATAAATAAATGAATTTCTTGGAAATTAGTTATGTAATATATATAAACAAACACACAAACACAATTATATTTATATATATTTATGTATATATAATAAAACCAATTTATATATCCCATGCCCCTCTTGTATCCCTCCCTAATTCCTAAAAGAATAATCTATAGCTATAACATTCATTAGATGTTCTACTATAAGATTTGGTTGGTACATGTGTCTATGGTAATTCTCTAACAATAGATCAACACATGGAGAGGTATGCTGAATATTGGAATTTGAATATGATTATTCACTTTTTTATGTCAACATGTAGAAATGATTTGTGATTCCTCTATATAGAGATTCTGGTGATTCTTACTCTACATCTAGGAAGGGTGTGGTTAATCCAATAATATATTGATGAAATTTTAAATTACCTAAAATCCTAACATGTGGTAACAATTTATTTTTCAAAAAATTCAGGGGATTCTTCATCTGGTACTACTTAATAAAGGTAGTCATAGGTTTTAGTCAAAATAAAAAAATTATTTTTTTCATTTTGTTATAGAAAAAGATTGAATAATTTATTGTTTTTGTTATCCCATGTGACCCAACATCATTATATAAAGATACAATGTTGGCATATGAAGTTAAGTCATCTATTTATATTAAATCCTTGTGTGAAATTGACCATATAATTTATATTTTTATTATTATAGGGAGTAATATTTAGATTATAATGAATCACTAATTATTCAAAATTGTATATTTATTTATTAATATATTTTACATTTCATTAAAAATTAGAAAAACTTCTACTATTCTGAGAATTTCATGTGAAACATGATCTCTATAAATGAGTGAAATAATGATATGGATTTTGTAATTTCTACAAAAATTTGTTAAATAAATTCAACTAAACTGTTTAAATCATGATAAGGGAATCATATATCTTTGTTACCCATTGATATATCAATGTAATTCCATCAGAACCTCCAATTCAATATACTTCCATAATATTCCTGGAATTTGTAGTGCGAAGAAACATTAATGGGTGATTGAACATTCCTTTAAAATTTATGAAATCCCCACCAACTATTTCCAATTAAAAAATTTCAATATTGACAAGGGAAATATGTAGGTTAAATACCCACTTGAACATCCATATACAAGAATTTATTATGGAACTAATAATTCAATTTTTCATGGAACTTACACTGAGTATCAATTTCAAGGGATGACTAAATTTCCCACTAAAATTTATAGAATATCCACCAACACATTACACAAATATTTTATATGCATGAAATGGAAAATGGAAGTGTTTTTTACCCACTAGAAATTATTTAAAATTTATAATATAAATTCTTGGGTAACATATAGTCCACATATTCGTGGTTATTCTAGTGGTAATTCACCTAATGTGATGAATAAATATTCCACTAAATTTTTTAGTATCCCTTAAAACACCATCCACTAAAACTTTTAAGGCATGAGAGGGGATATATATAGCTTCCTTAGTCAATATAACATCCATGAATATACACAATAACATACAATATAATTTCTAGTCCTCATATACTATGATTTTCTATTGGGAACCCACTTGATGAGTAATTTAATTTTTCACTTAAATTTATAAAACACCAACACATTCAACTAAATTATTTATATATTCAGAGGGTATGTAGACTATTTTCATGCCCATTGAAACATATATGAAATTAAACAAGAAATTTTTATAAAATTAATTGATGTTCTTTTTGGATTCCATCAAATAGGGTGGATAAACATTAATGTTAATTTTTTGGAACCCCCACAAAAACATGTCACCAAATGTTTGCAATCTTGAGAGGTTTAATTTATAGGATTCATCGAAAATGGAAAATCTATGAAATTAAACAGGAACATCTAGTCCTCTTATACCATGTTAAATTAATTTATACAAAATCAAATTTGTATTCAATTCATATTTTTACATTTTAGATCAATTAGTAATTCCTTTCAACAACATATGTAATAAATTCAACGAAATTTGATAGAGGTTCATATAAATTCCTATCGAGAATCATATTTTTGGAATATGTTTAATGTTTTTATATAACAATGTACTTACGTAATATCATTATAAATATGATATCTCTATTTTATATGAGATTAGTATGTATGATATTTCAATAGATATACAAGGAATCATATTTGTGGAAAACAATTCTGATGGTAAAATTAGAAGGATGTTTGTGATTTTAAATTGAAACATAAATCATATTTTTCTATTCATTGAATCCTATAAAGAAAAATTAAGATAGACAAGGACATTATAATGGTATAACATTTCATAAACCAAATAAAATTCAAATATAAATTATTAAATATTAGATTTGGGATTAACAATAGGAAAATATTGAAATCATAACACTCTTATATTTGATGAATTTCCGTACTATTTTATTTAAATATATTAGTGGTTATTTAAGATGGGTACTATCACATTAAATTATAGTTTAATAGTTATGAAAACACTATAGTGTTATAATGAAAAATAATAAAAAATAATGAATTGTTCTATATAATTATATGAACATCATTCTATGGTTTTGGCATACAATATGATATTGCAAGTATATTGTAAAATTTAAATTTTATTATATCAAGGTTTTTTCTTAATATATGTAGTATTATTAAAATATTATTAATTTTAAATAAACATAATCATTATAGGAATAGGTAAAAATTGAAATACACCATCATTTAAATATAGATTTTTATATTTGGATGCAGATGTTAGGAGTAAACTAAATTTTCCAAACTTATATTCTAGTTGTGTAATTATTCAAATTTTAGTATTATTTAAATTATTTTCTTAAAAGAAACATAGTTTTTTAAAATAGATATTCAAAACTAGTAAACATGATAATAGTGAAAAAAATAACATCCACTAAAATGATAACAAAATAAGAATTTTTTGTATATAAATATATTGGTAATGATATATATTTATAAATAAAAATAAGCTATATTTCAAGATGAGTTAACTAGGTCAATCGGTTGTCCAAACTACTAATTTACCTTAGAATCAGTTTTGAATCCCACAAACCTAATAAGGACACCCATTATTTATTTACAATTTTACAAAAATCATCTCCAAAATAATCATAAATAATTTATTCCATTTAATATCATTAACCATTTTAACACTAATAATCAAAACTATTATCATAAAATTATTATAATAATTGATAAATTTCATCACGTATAATATATAAAACATGTCAACATGCCACTCCATCCTGATCATGAATCTACATGTCATGGTGAAGCCCTGTTGTATCTTCCCTCAATCCTATATATGTGTTGTGTTCTAAACCAATAATATGTACTCTCATGTTTGATTGTTTTTATTTATTTTATGAAAAAATATATTTTTATTTCTGATTGATTTAATTTTTATCCTATTATATATATATGTAGTTGGAATATATAATTATTGATATATGTTTTTCTATGGGTGTGTTTGTGGATGTGTTTATATATATTTATGTTTTTATATGTGTGTTTAAACTAAATATATATGTATATTTCATTGTGTGGGGGATATGTTTATGTGTATTATATATTTTAAGGAATGGTCAAGTCATGAGGATGGCTCTACACCCCCACAAGGTTCTCTCTCTCCAGATATGGGTTTTCCAATAAAGATATTCTCCACACACTAAAACAAACAATGTCTTTAGTGTTAGTTTATTAGTGGTGGTTTACTAAACTGCCACCAATTTTTTAAATTAAAATATTGACAGTTTTTTATAAACCACCGCCAAATAATTACACATTTTTAGAAAATTGAGACCCTCCCCCTCCCCAAACACCCCTAAACGCCCCACCTGAGACTCCCTGAAGCCCTCTCCCCCCTCGCCATGCCAATCCCAATAGACCCCCACTAGTCCATCCTCATCACTAGCCATATTAAACAATCATCAACCTCACCTCACCTCGTCATTCCTTACCGACCCTCACCTCCACTCTGCTCATGGTCCCTCATCAGTCTATGCTCTTCTAGGTTTTTGACATGGATTCCCAAATCCAGTGTTTTATATTACACATATTTTTATGTGTAAAAGAAAGACTACACACTCTCCCATTCTATCCCTTTGAATATAGTATTTTTATGGGAATACCAAGGTAGTGTTGTATTAACGTACAGTTTATAGAGTCACATTACCCACAATTGAAGGTGGTCATGTTTAGGTGATTCCATGAGGCAGAGTAGTGGATGAAAAACTATGTTTTTTAGAGGTTATGTCAGCGGATTTGCTCTATTAATACACATTCATCAAAATATTACATTTTTTATCATTATATTAAGAGGTTTACAAGATCATGTAGTGTTTAAATGTTTTACTAGGAACTAACCACAAGATCTATTTCTCACAGGGTTTTCCATGGATTAGTTATTCGAGGAAAATATGATCGAAGTAAAATGAATGGGGTCAAATAAATAGTTTCATGTGAAATTATTTTATTACATGTGTTATATGAAATGTTATATATAGAGTAGGTACCAATAATGAGATATATTCATGGGATCACATACAAAAGCTCTTGTGGGGAGGGTTATGAGTTATCAGTCAAGGGGAGGAGTTATATGATTATTTTTACGTTTCACTATTGTTTTTGAAATTATATTTGTTAAAAAAGTATTCACATATACTAGCACTCAAATTTTTCATTATTGGTAAAATAATGTAGTACTGAACATATATATTCATTGGGTTTCCAAATATTTTGGAGTTATTAGTAATTTTCTAAGATTAATTTTTGTAAATTTTAATTGATTCAGTTATGTATGAACATAATTTCATGAATTTGAATTTAATTTTTTTTATTTATAGAATTTTTTAGTGGCATATCATCTAATCTATTTTTAATTTTTATTTACAATAAATAGAGAAAAATCCCATTTAAGATTATATTCCCTCATTCGATGTTCATATCCAATGTTCCTATCCTATGGCCATTATCCCTCTATTAAAAAATGAAAATTCATTTCAAAGTAGAATAAATGTAGTCTAAAAGACTCATATATCTTTATAATTCTAGTGGTATCCATATTTTACATAAATATTTTGTGTTTTTATATTAGGTTCTTGTTTTTCCAAATTACATACCTTTCATGCATTTACCCTAAAATAGAAAAAACCCAAAATTAATTATTGGAATTCAATTATAGACATGATAGGAGATTTTGATATCCAGTTGGAGGTTGGTTAACGGATCCAAACCACCACATGAGTTAGTTACACTATATTATTTAATGAATTATGTTCCCATTTTGACCTATGCACCACTAAGTCATTTTAGGATTCGATTTTTCTAGTTAACATTCATAAATTTAGTTAATAAAATTAGTTAGTGGAACAAATTATAAACCATGTCCCCTCATAATATTTGGCAGCTATATGGCACAAATGATTAAATTAATTGAATACTGGGTTGATTTTTTTTATACATGAATGTCATTAGATAGGTATGTGATTACCTCATTAATAACATCTAAAATGTACATGAAATCACTTATTTTTATTAATAATTTTAATAAATTACATTCATTACCATTCACTTGGAATATAAAGACATGATGTCCCTTATTTCTAAATGTAATTAATAGATATGATACATTATATTTTTTATTTGGAGTCTCTATACATGACATCCCCCCAATGTTATTCATGATTAATTTTCTTGATGTACCATGTTGTACAAAATCAATTAATAGACAAGATGTTACACAGTTTTCTTTTTCAAATAATCATGCAAGGAATTCGCTTAAAACCCAACATTATAACTATGATATATATACACATAAATATATATTTCCGAAAAATATCATAGAAATATCCTACACCGTTTTACATCAATCATGAAATGTGTAAAATGTGGTTAAAATACATTACATTATATATTTAATTAATTTATTTATTAATATAGGAAAACCTTATTTAATATATTAATATTTTTAAAACTATATATGTGAATCTATATTCCAATTTGGTTATAGTTATGTGTTTTAATTTTTTTTATAATCTGTGGTTATATTTTGATATATATGGACAAAATATAGATCATATTTCCATGGAACACACCTTAGTATGCTAAGGGTTTGGAAATGTTTTTTGATTTTTAAATTATTAATCGATCTGTTGATGGGATAATAAGATGTCCTTATACAAAATGTAAATTTAGAAGATGGTTGAATAGATATGGCATTTATGAACACTTGATTTTGAAGAAACTCTCTACTCAATATTTTTTTTGGTATTTGACATGGAGAATCAAACATTACAGAATGGATGAGCACTCATGTCAATCCATTGAATGAGCTCCCAACATCGCCGAAAATGGAATATGAAATGAAAAAACATATAAATGAAGCATTTGGAATTGAAAGACACCAACATCAACATCAAAACATATCATAAAAACTAGTTGAGGGTGCTATAAATAAAAATGTGAAAAGTGATGTTTTGGGGCTGTAGGCCAACTAGATCAAGATTGCAACATATCGTTAGATCCACATCTTGATTCTATGGAGACTAATGTATGAGAAATATTCAAACGAAAAAATCATATTGTGGTTTAGTTGTCGATGGACATTATCATTTGTATAGTGTGTGTTTGAAATAATAAAAAAAACTCATTTCTAATAAATGTGTACCATATCAAATGCCTATGTATAATTACAAATAAGGTGATGTCCATGATATTGGAATTGTGATGTGATGCATTTCCAAAATAAAACATCCTAAAGTCATTTTATGAAATGATAAAAGTTGTTGACAGAATTGGTCTTAATTATAAAAATAATAATCTGTGTCCCAATGATTTTATGCTTTATTGTAAAGAGGATTAATGTATAAATGATTGCAGAAAAAATTTATTATTCTAGATGGAATTAAATGGGTGTTGTTGGAAGTTTAAATCAACATACTACCACAATGAAGAACAAAATGAACACACCAGAAAATATTTCGTCTTACATCCCTTTAAAACCACGATTTCAATGATTATTCATGCCATCAAAAATTGCTGAACACATAAAGTTGAATTCTGTAGATAATAACAATGATAAGTTAATGAGACATCCATGATATTAAGAATTCTATAAGGAATTTGATTTATTACATCATGATTTATCATCTGATCTTAGGAATGATTGATTGGGATTGGATGCTGATGGATACGACCCATTTCGGATATTGAGTACCAGTTATATCATTTGGTCAGTTGTTTGGATCCCTTAAAATCTACCTCCATGGATTTCTATGCAACAAACATCATTTATCATTTTGATGATTATTTCAGAAAACAATTCCAAGAAGATATATTTTTTTATAATTTCATCCATTAATTGAATAATTACAGGATTTATTGAGAAATAGTTCTGAAACATATGCCACTTCTTATAAAACAATGTTCAAAATGAAAAAATCTCTACGTTGGAACATTAGCGACTTCCCTAAATAGAGGAATTTAGCTAGTTGGAACACTTAAATGACTTTGGATTGTCCAATTTGTAACATTAAATTTAAT
The DNA here is from genome assembly GCA_963277665.1 of Viscum album. NCBI lineage: Eukaryota > Viridiplantae > Streptophyta > Magnoliopsida > Santalales > Viscaceae > Viscum > Viscum album. Next base: position 552,408,137 of record OY728130.1, on the reverse strand, counting down.
CCCAAATGGCTACCCCACAGTATAAAATCATTCTTTTTGTGACAATGAAGATTTCTTGATGCATTTCATAGATTTTGGATGAACATATCAAAATTCAATGGCTTCATTGATCATAGACCACCTCCAAATTTGTTAACTGGTTTTAAAATATTTTCACCACATTGAAATGTGGAAAAAGAATTAGGGAAGGTGCAACCATTGAATGATAGTGGAAAACAAGTTCGAAGTGTATCATCAAGTGGAATCAGAACACCACAATGAAAAAATGCATATTATTCAATATTTTGTAATGGGAATTTAAATCATTGTGGAATAATCTTGATGTGATACATATTGAGAAGAATGTTTTTAAAAATTTTAGATTCACATTGCTTAATGATCTTGGAATGTCGAAGGAACATCTCAATGCTCAAAAGGACCTACAAGAAATGAACATAAATCCTGATCTCTATCCACATGTGAATGAAAAGTATCCCTTTAAAAAATTTCAATGAAAAATGGGGATACATATACATTACATCAAATTTTAAATCATGTGAAGGTACATTATGGGTATTCTAGTAGCATATAAATTTGTGTTCACTTATATGATCATAGGTTACATGGATTAAAAATTCAGTATTCATATATTTTTTTACAACAGTTACTTCTATTGGCATTGGGTTCATTATTACCTGAAAATGTTACTATTGTTGTACACCAATTATGCACATTTTTCAGACAACAATGTGATAAATCTCTACATCCATTTGAGCTTGAAAAAATTTAGTAGATAATTTTATTTACACTTTATGAAATGGAGATGATATTTCCTCTAGCATTTTTTACTCTCATGATTAATTTAACTGTGCATTTTGTTGAGGAATCTAAATTAGGAGGCATGTATGTTATCGATGGATGTATATTTTTTAGAGGTACTATATTTATATGTTTTTCAGTTATGTTCACAATTATTAGAACATAATTAAATACATAATTATTATTTTTCACAGATATCTTGGTCATTTTAAATCATACATGAAAAATAACAGTCAACATGAAGGCTCTATTTATTATGGTTATTTGGTAGAGGAGTGTATTAATTTTTATTTTAGATACTTGTTCAATATTGAGACATGATTTAATTGAGTTGGACGTGTTGATGACACATCTACTAAATGTTATATACATGGTAAATAAAAAAAAAATCATGCTATTGGTCAACTAGTTGGAAGGAACTAAAATGCTTTTGTGACAAAAATGAAACTATTTGTCATGACCCATCCCCTGGGGCCCATGTCGTGACTACCCAAAGCCCGCCTTTCATAGGCCAGGGGCTGGCATCTAGAACTGAAGGAGTATTCCCTAAAACTAGGAAGTAATTTCCTTAATAACCTGTAACACACACAACCAAGCACACAACAAGATAGGAACTCAAGTAAATTGAATAGTAAACATAGTGAGTACAGTAAGAAAAAGGGGCCAGAATAAAAGACCAACTGGAAAGTACAAGGAAAACAACAAAGTAAAAGAGAGGTGATAGTTGAAAAGAAGCTCCTGGATTGTCCACCATGGATCCTACCAGAAGGGTATGTACAACTCACAAATGTCTGTCTCTGTGTTTTTCCTCGTCTACCGTCCACCACCAAGCCACCTCCAGTCCTGGTACTCTCTGCCTCGATCAGCGCTATCTGTCGTCTGTACCAAACACAACGATGTGCATGCATAGCCCGTGAAGGGTGAGTATAATGATACTCAGTAGGGACCTCGAGACCCTCAAGGTCTCACAAAATCCATAATGGATAAACCACAAATCATGAAAACAACTATCAACCCCACTTAGGTATATGACCATACATATACCTATGTTATCATGTATACCCATCTCAATCACGAGGAAACACTGGGTCCCAATCAAAAGCCCAAAGATAAAATGATCCACAAAGGAATGAATACCACGATGGTAAGTGCCACAAAGGTATGCCACACTGAAGAATACCCCCAAGGTACTACCATGATGGAATGTACCACACAGGTATAGACTTGGTTCACACCAGTTATAACATAGGTATGGTTGTAAAGATGATTAGATATAACTACAAAATCATATTACTCTGTTAAGAGGCAGACCCACATAGGATCCTAAATCTTCATCTGACCCCCAGAGGATCACAATACATCGTTAGACCGACATAGGATCCTAGTACTTCGTCAGACCCACAAAGGATCCTAGTACGTCGTCAGTCCCACATAGGATCCTCGTACCTCGTCAGTACGTCGTCAGAGCCACATCGAATCCTATTACATCGTCAATACGTCGTCATATGCACACAGGATCTTAGTACATCATCATACACACATAGGATCCTAGTAAATCTTTAGTACATCGTCAAACCCACAAAGTATCCTAGTAAATCTTCGGTACATCGTCGGACCCAAAGAGGATCCTAGTACGTCGCTAGTACATCGTCAGACCCACATAGGATCCAAGTACATCGTTAGTACGCCATCATACCCAAAAAAGTTCCTAGTACAACGTCAGTACGTCTCCAGACCCACACAACATCCTAGTACATTGTCAGTACGTCGTCAAACCCCCATAGGATCCTAGTACATCATTAGTACGTCATCAGACCCACACAGTATCCAAGTAGATTGTCACAGCCAGTTATAGGTTTCCCACACTAAGCTCACAAGTCTCCTAGAGGGTTAGCTCCACAAGACTCTGGTAGATACTCCAACTACCATAAATTCCCATGAATAAAATATACCAAAGGACCTCCACGTCATAGGGATTTCAATGCAACAGACGGTGCTTCAATCGAACTGTCGGTCTATGAGTTATTAGTCTTTTTCATGAGGGCCCAATTATATTTCTGCAATAGAGGCCGCGGGGGATGGTGGGGAGGTGAAGACCGTGGGGCATTGGAGGTCGTGGGGTGGCGCAGAACCACAGGGTGGTGGAGGCCGCAGGGGCCGCATAGGCTTTTGGGTGGTGGATGCCACAGGGCGGCACATGGTTGTGGGGCAGCATAGGCCGTGGGGGCTGTGGAGGCTGCGAGGGTAGCGCAGAGGCTGTGAGGGTGGCACAGAGGCCACAGAGTCCACGAGGACAGTGCAGAGTCCATGGGGTTCAAAGTGCGGTGGGGTGACCACAGTTGCAACATCGCTTTTGTCTCGGCCGGCGGTGGTGTCGACCTCCGTTATCATTCCCCACCAGTGTTGGATGTCATCCTCCTTCATCGCGAAGAACACAACAATTAATCAAAATAATTGTGGAGAGGTAGGGCCATGTTTGTTTGGCCTGCACTCTCTACAATAGAGTGATACCAAGAGGCTATAATTTATTCGTGATTTACAACAAATTTCCATGAATGGAGATGGGAGAAAAACTCCAGCAACCACCCTAAAACCACTTGAAATGATTATTCCCAAACCTACAGAAAGAAATCATCCACAAATCAACTTGTTAGAGAGTTGATCCACATTATTTTTTTAGAAGGGAAGAACATGTGAATCCATAATAACACTTAATTAAACCTATACCTCATAGGATTGTTGAAAGAGGTCGCGAGGAAGGAGACGAAGTCATTAGGGATAGACGGACATCAGTGACATCGGTGTTTCCTTAGTCGTCAGTTCGTTGTCGTTGAAGATGTTCGTCATTGGAGAGAGTGTTCATTGTTGGGGATCACATTCTTCATTGGTTCACTAGGAGGGTTCTTCATTGGAGAAGCATAATCCACCCAAAATCTCTCCCCTTCTTCTTTGCCCCCCCAAAAGAAAGAGGTGACAATATTATTTAACTTAAGAAGAATAATTATGATGGAATAATTAAAATGCTAAAACATCTCATTAATTTTTAGATAGATCCAAAAATTAAATGGTGAGTTGAGTGGTTTCTCCCCCATTAAGAGGGTTCGGGTGGTCCCCCCCATTAAATTCAAATAGAGGTTTTTAGGCTCGGGAGGTCCCCACCACCATAACCCATGTTGAGGGATTTATAAAATAAAAATGTTAGACATTTTTATTTTATTTTATTATTTCATGAAATGAAAAAAATTTATATTTCTCCCTTGACCCACTGTGGTCAAGGTAAAGGTCTCCTTATGCGAATACCAGCTCTGTGAGTTCAACAATGTCTTCAGATTTTAAATTCCGAGCACTGGTTCAATGGTTACAAAAAACAGCTCACACGTTTACTGAATGTGCCCGAAAGAATGTTCAGAATTTCAATATGGGAACATATGGCCTCAGAATCCCGTGCTATAAATTTTTGCGGACTTGTAAAATTCCCATATATTTAAGAAAAAGTACATGGAATTTCTGGGTCTTTACATTCTCCCCACCTCAGGGCTTTACATCCCCGAATGCCACATCACAAAACTAGGATAAACAAGTGAGGGTACTGAGCATGAATTCGAGCCTTCTTCTCCCATGTACTCTACTAGAGGTTCCTATTGTGACATAAAAAATGTGCTAGAGGTATCGACTATCCATGAAGGACCCAATCTTGTCAATCCTCAATCTCCACTGGAACCTCTGAAAACGTCGCCCCATTGTCGATTTCCAGCTCATCATGGTCAATGACGTATGATTTTTCATGCACGTATCTCCTCAGATGGGATACGTGGATGACGTAGTGCACCTGGTGCAACTGAGGGGGATGTGCTAAGTGGTATTCCATCTCACCAACTCTGCTGAGGACCTAAAAGTATCCAATGAACCTAGGAGATAACTTTCTTCCTTGTCCAAATATCTGCAAACCTCTTCGATGTGAGACCCGTAAAAAGACATGGTCCCCATCCTCGAACTACCAAGGTCTCCGTCTCCTATTGTCATAAGACTTCTTCCTACTCGGTGTAGTCTTCATCCACTCCTGGATGATCTTCACCTTCTTTATGGTAGCATGTACCATCTTTGGTCTCAATAGTGTTGACTCCCCTCGGTCAGTCCATCACAAAGGTGATCTACAAGGTCACCCCTATAACGCCTCAAAAGGTATCATCCCAAGGTTGGAGTGATAGTTTCTGATGTATGAAAACTTCACCAAAGGCAAGTGATCCTCCCAGCTGAGACTAATTTCGAGGACGCAAGCACGCATCATGTCCTTGAGGGTCTGAATGGTCTGCTCAGTTGGTCCATCTGTATGAGGATGGATGGCGGTGCTCAAACAATTCTTCATCTCAAAAGCCTCATGCAACCCCTTAAATATATGGGAAGTAAAAAGTGCATTACGATTGGAGACAATCATCGAGGGTACTCCATGTAGCCTCACAATCTCCCGCATATACAGGTGTCCCAAGATCTCTACTGAACCCTGCTCTCTAATCGGTGAAAAGCGGGATGACTTGGTGAGTAAGTCGATGATCACCCAAATTGAATCATGACCCCTAGATGTACGTAGATTTTATGTCACTAAGTCTAGGGATATACAATCCCACTTCCACTATGGGACCTCTAAAGGCTAAAACAAGTCTACTGGTACCTGATGCTTCGCCTTCACTTGCTGACATGTGAGGCATGAAGGGACAAACTCTACTTCTTCTTTCTTCATTCCCGGCAGCCAGTGCTGTCGTCAGAGGTCCTATTACATCATCACCCCTCCTGGATGTACCTCTAGAGGCATTGTGTGGATCTCCCTCAACACTTCCCCCTGAAGAGACACTGGTACCATGGTACATACTTTGAAAAGGATGACATGCACCCCAAATTCATAAAATCAATCAGGTGTCTGTCCTGTGGATATATGAGCACGTCATGCTTCATAGTCTGTGTCCCCAAATTGTTACTCCCTGACTCGTAAAAGAAGTGGGGGGTGACTGCAATAGACTGAAGAAATGATACTCCATCTCGATCCATAAAGGGTATATGCAAAGTGGTCAGCTGCTCTATCAGCTCACCTAGCAGTTTTATACCAGACCTCCTGCTAAGTGCATCTGCTTCAATGTTCCCCTTCCCAAGAGTGTAGACTATATCAAAATCATAGTCCTAGAGGAACTCAAGCCAATGTATTTGTATCGGGTTTACCTCCTTCTGAGAGAAGATATACATGAGACTATAGTGATCCGAGTAGACTGTAAAATGCTCACCAATCAAATAATTCCGCCACATAGTCAAGGTGAAGACCACTACTTCTAAATTCAGGTCATGGGTAGCGTAGTATTTCTCATGTTGTCTTAGCTGTAATGAACCATAACCGATCACTTCTTTACCCTGCATCAAGAGACATTCTGGACCTATCCCTGATGCGTCGTAGTAAACAATGTACCCTACACCCTCCTCTGGAAGCCTCAAGATGGGGGCACTAGTCAGCCTCTTCCTTATCTTATGAAAACTCTGTTGTCATCTCTCTGACCACATGAAGTGTTACCCCTTCTTCATCAATGCCGATAAAGGTGTTGCAACTCTAGAAAAATCTGGCCCAAATCATTGGTAGTAACCGGCCAAACCCAGGAAACTATGTAACGCCGTCACACTCCAGGGTGGATCCTATGAAATTACAACCTCAATCTTCACAGGATCCAATGCAACTCTGGCCTCCAATATGTCATGTCGATGAAAGCGAACCTCTCAGATCCATAACCATCTCTTCGAGAGCTTACCATAAATATGGTTCTCTCGGAGTGTGTCCAGCAATATCTACAAATGATAAGCATGATCCTCCTAAATATTCAAGTAGATCAGAACATTGTCGATGAAGATTACTACAAAGTGATCAATATATGGCTGAAAGATCCTGTTCATGAGTCCCATGAACACTTCTGTAGTGTTGGTCCTGCCGAATGGCACGACCATGAACTCATAATGGCCATTCCCACATCTAAAATTCGTCATCTTCACATCCTCGTCTCATACTCTCAGTTGGTGATAGCCTGATATGAGGTCTATTTTTGAGAACCATTGTGATCCCTTCAGCTAATCAAGGAGGTCGTCAATCCTCTCGAGTGGGTGCATGATCTTCATGGCCACCTGGTTCAGGCACCGATAATCAACATAATTTCTCATGCTCCCATCTTCCATATTAGCGAAGAAAATCGGTGCTACCCAAGCAGAATCAATAGGCCGAATGAATCCCTTCCCCTGCAAGTCATCTAGTTGTACTTGCAACTCACGATGATCTATGGGATCCATCGAATATGCTGGTGTAGATATCGGTGTTGTACCGGGGTACAAGTCAATGTAAAAGTCCACCTATATGTGAGGAGGTAGACCAGGAACATCATCAGGGAAGACATCTACGTACTGGTCCACAATTACAGGATAACTCATACTCTCCTCATAAACCTCTCCGAGGGTAGGCTAGCCAACTGATGAGTGATCGGGTACACTCTCCTCTGGGTAAGTCTATTCTATTATTGAAAGGCTACCTTTTCGCAAGTGAAGGTAAACCTTGTCCCATCCATGAAGAAACACCACAATTTGCACCTAATACCGTCTATCTGAGCTTGGACTTTAGTTAACTAGTCCATACACAAGATGACATCGTAACGCCTCGACGATGCTACTATGAGATCCCTGCCGAAGCTCTCAACTCCTATAGAAAGCTCACACTGCTGACACCTGTGCGTAATCATTGAATCTGCTCCCATAGAAGTCTATAGTTGTAGGGATCAAGCCTACTGCTCCATCAGAATCTCCAAGATCTGAACGAGGGTAGTCAGAATATAATAATGACTGGCACCTGTGTCTATAAGTACTACAGCTAATGTGGAATACACAGAGATCGTACCTTGTATCATCTCTGGAGCACCGTGATTGTAGGCCTCAACTTCCAGGAGATGAGCTCACCCCTGTCCACATGCTCCCTATTGTTGAGGTGAACCACTTGGTGGTGGTGGAATTAACACCTCGAATCTTCGCCCACCGACGACTACATACCCAGCTCCTCTTCCACATCCACTTGCTCCCTGCATACAACTTTGTGTTAACCTTTATCTCGGCCAGGACGTTCCCATGACCATCTGCTAATCGTCCATACTGCAGGTCTGATAGTCACGAACCATGTGACCCTACCCGCTGCATGTGAAAAACATCATGTCCCTTTCATGACTGGATCTATCTCCTATTCCACGCATAGTCGAACTTGAGTCATGCGGTCATCCACCTGTAGGTATGGTCCTCTTGAACCTCTATGACATCTATCTTCTTCCAGCTATAGAAGACTCTGCTACTTAGCGTCTGGTGGTGGGTCTCGCTGTTGGTGATTGATCTACAAGGAAACTCTCCACTAAGAGGGCTAGCTCTAACACCCCTTCCTGCGTTGGGATGCTAAGGGAAATCATCGATGCCCTGATATCTCTCCTGAGCCCCTGATCGAAAGTCTGGTCCATGAAAAATCCGTCCCAAACCAAATCAGTGGAGTAGCGTGAGAGGTCGGTGATCCATACTGAATACTGATCCACAGTCATGCTGCCTTGCTGTAGATGAATTAACTCTTGTATACACACTGTGTGAAGAGTCGCTGGGACAAACTCTACCCGAAATAGACTATCGAAGTCTGCCCAGAGAAGTGTAACCTCATTGTGAACCTGGAGCATCAATATCTACCATCTTCCTGCTGCTGCCTATAGAAGGATGGTGGGAAGGATCACCATGAGATCAACTGGTGTCCCTATTAGTCGGAAGACTCTCACTACGACCTCTTTCCAATCCCCATCCTCCTGTGGATTTTTCTCTCCCCAGAACCTAGGTGGCCTCTACCACTTGAACTCGTGCAACGCTTTCAAGCAGCGTGAACACTATGCTGCTGGGTCTGGTGGCATCAGCGGCCCAACGTGTAATGGTACCGCTGGTGCCTCCGATGGTGCCTCTACTAGAAGAGTGACCTAAACCTAGGCCGCATCGCTTAGTGGGATATCAGGGCGTACTATATCTAGAACCCTAGCCGGCTATTTGTTTGGAGGCATCCTGAAAAGAAACAGGTGAGAAACAGTCAATAAGGTATACCTGATGAGATGACTCAAAGAGATCGCAAAGAAAAATCTTGAATACACACACACAATCATTGTATTAATGCAATGCGTTAGAAATCAGAAGTCAGTGTCCTAGTGTATGGATATATCAGCCACCACACCAACATTGGACTCCCCAAACTGAAAACCACACTCAGAACACTTAACAATATTTCTCCACAAAGAAAAGATCAGATTCATTTTTTCTATGGCAGAAATGACTCCGCTGATACTTATTTATCACGACTCATCCCATGGGGCTCATTTCGTGACTACCCCAAGCCCGCCTTCCATAGGCCAGTGGCTGGTGACTAGCACTGAAGGCATATTCCCTAAAACTGGGAAGGCATTGCCTTTATTACGTGTAATAGAAACAACCAAGAACACAATTAGATATGAACTCAAGTAAACTGAATAGTAAAAATAGTGAGTACAGTAAGATAAAGGGGCTAGAATACAAGCCCAACCGGAAAGTACAATGAAAACTGGAAAGTACAATACATTTGATAGATGAAAAGTAGCTCCTAAATCATCCACCATGGATTATACCTAAAGGGTAGTTATGGCTCATGAACGACCATCTCTATGGTTTGCCTCGTCTAACATCCACATCTGAGCTACCTCCTATCCTAGTACTCTCATACTCGATCAGCATTGTATGTCATCTTCACCAAACACAATGAGGTGCGGGCACAACCCGTGTAGGGGTGAGTGTAACGATACTCAGTAGAGACATCAAGACCCTCAATGTATCACAAAATCCCAAAATCATAATCCACAAAGCATGAAAGCAACTGTCAACCCCACTTAGTTATATTCCCACACATATACCTAGTTTATCAAGTATAATAATCTCAATCATAAGGAAACACAAGGTCCAACTCAAAATCCCAATGCTCAATTGTTCCACAAAGGAAGGAATACAATGAAGGTAACTACCAAACAGATACAGATTCAGATCACACCAGGTATAACATAGGTACAGTATAATAGATGATTAGATATAACTACATGATCATCTTACTCCATTAAAAGGCAGACCCATGTAGGATATTAAATTCTAATTAGACCCACAGAGGATAGCAGTGTATCGTCAGACCTAGATAAGATCTTAATACCTCGTCATACCCACACAGAATCCTAGTACATCGTCATACCTAAACAGGATCCTAGTACCTTGTTAGCACGTCATCAGACCCACATAGGATCCTTGTACATCGTTAGTATGTTGTTAGATGGACACAGGATCCTAGTACATCATTAGAACATCGTCAGACCTACACAGGATCCTAGTACATTTTCTGTACGTCTTCAGACCCACATAGGATCCTATTACATATTCAGTACATCGATAGACCCACATAGGATCCTAGTACATCGCCATTACATCATTATACCCACACAGAATCCTATTACATTGTCACAGCCAGCTATAGGGTTTCTGCACAAAGCTCGCTTGTCTCCAGGAGGGTTTTCTCCAAAATCCACTGGTCGATAGTCCAACTGCCATGAATTATAAATAATAAGTATCCAAATGGACCATAATGTGATAGGGGTCTCAACACAATAGATGTTGCATCAAATGAACGCCTGGTCTGTGAATTATTAGCCTTTTTGTCCCGATGTCCCAGTTGGATTCGTGCTCGATGCAACCCGACTGTACACAAACTTTATCCAAATCTATTGAGGGGTATACGAAAGGTACCTTCTCACTCCAATGTTTCTAGCTGAGTAGACGGTTCATCAAATGGATGATCAGTGCCAATATTATGTCCAAAAGAGTGAGAATGGGTCAAAGATGGTCCAAGTCTGGTCGGACCCGGCCCGACCCGGCCTGAGTCGACATGGCCCACCAGGTCCGGCCTGACCCACACTAGGTGGACTATCCTGGGCTGTGGCCCATGGTGTAGCGCGGGGGCCGTGAGACGGTGCATTGGCCGTAGGGGATGCGAGGCAGCACAGAGGCAATAGAGTCCCTGGGGCAGTAGCCACCATAGAAGCCGTAGGGAGGGGGATGTCGTTGGGTGGCGCACAGACATGGGGTGGCGGAGGCTGCAAGGGACGCGGAGGTCGTGAGGGAGGAGTGGAGGCCGCGGGGGGCTGCAGAGGCCGTGAGGGCGGCACATAGACAACAAGGGGTCATGAAGGCCATGATGGTGGCACAGAGTCTGCAGGGGCCACAGGGGTCGTGAGGCCAGCACATGTCCACTGGGAAGGGCAGAGCAGTGGGGCGGCAGAGGACGTGGAGGTTGTGTTGCAGCGGGGCGGCCGCGGTTGCGTCTTTGCCTTCGTCGCGACCGACGGAGGTGCCAGACACCGTTCTCATGCCATACCGATGTTGTTTTTTGTCCTCCTCCACTGTGAAGAACACAACAATTAATCACAAGATGTGCGGAGAGGTCGGGCCATGTTTGTTTGGCCCGCACTCTCCACATTAGAGTGGAAGAAATTGGCTATAATTTCTTCTTAAATTACAAATAATTTCCAAGAACGGGTAAGGGGGGAAACTCAAACACCCACCCTATAACATCTGACAATGATTATTCCCAAACCTAAAAAAAGAAATCATTTATGTATCAACTAGTTAGATAGTGGATCTCAGTTCATTGTTTAGAATAGAAGAACATGGGAATCCATAATCACACATAATTAAACCCCTACCTCATAGGTTGGTTGACAGAGTTCGCGAGGAAGGAGACAAAGTCAATGGGGATAGATGGACATCGGTGATGTCAGTGTTTCCTTGATCGTCAGTTCATTGTCATTGAAGACATTCTTCATTGGCAAGGAAATTCTTCATTGGGGGAGCACGTTCTTAGTTGGAGAAAAAGTTCTTCCCTAAGAGGTGTTCTTAATTGGTGAAACGTAATCCTCCAAAAATCTACCCCCTCTCCTTTACCCACACAAAAGAAAGTGGTTCCAATATAATTTACATTTAGAAGATTAAGTATGTTAGAACAATTAAAATGCTGAAACATATCTTTAATTTTTAGATGGATCCAATAATTAACTACAGAGTTGAGTGGTTTCTCCCCTATTAAGAGGGTTCAGGTACTCCCCAAAATTAATTTCAAATCTGGGGTTTTTAGGTTTGGGTGGACCCCACCACTATAACCCATGATGATGTGTTTCTAAAATAAAAATGTTATACAATTTTATTTTATTTTATTTTTTCCGAAAAAGCACAAAAAATTACCTTTCACCCTCAACCCACATCGGTCGAGGTAAAGGTGTCCATAAGAGAATACCGATGCTGCGAGTTCAATGGAGTTCTCAGATTTCAATTCCAAGCACCAATTCAAAAGATACAAAAACCTACATTCACATTTACTAAATGTACCCAAAAAAGTTTAGAATTTCATTCCAGGAACACTCTTCCTCAGAATCACACGCTTTAAATTTTCACAGACTCATAAAATTCCCATATATTTAAAAAAATTCAAGGAATTTCCGGGTCATTTCAATATTACTGGAACATAGATATGGGATATTGAATAGTCAAATTGAAGATCCATTTATTAAAGAGTTGAGAGTAAAAACAATGAGATGAACTAGAGGAAAAACAAGAAATGAGGAAGATATAACAGGATATGTCAATAACGAGCTTGTAGAATTGTTTTCATGACATGTATGTTCATAAATATTCTAATAAATACGGATATTAGGTTAACACATTTCATTTTTAAGTCTAATAATGTATATTTCTATTTTGAGATCAGGAATACTGAAACATGAGTTGAGTTGTCAGAATATTTGACGTTTCATTCTTGAGGTGCACTAAACCTAGTTAGATCTTTTGATTCATGCAACGTAAATAGATTTAAATTTCATACAGTAAATGAAGAAGAGGGTTTGAAAACACAAAATAGTGGTATATTTTCATTTGATGAATTGGGATAGTTTGTAAAGATGACTGATATTATCTAATTAATTTTCCATGTGCATTGTTAAATAGTTTTATTCAAATTCCATTGGGTTGATGTTATCAAAGGTGTTAAAACAGATTCATTGCAATTTACTACTGTGATCTTCACTCTCCAGAGGGATGTTGGTGATTGTGAACTAGATGATCTATATATCTTATAATCATAAGTGAAAATGATATATTATGTGGATGATGTTTTTGATAAAACATGGATTGTAGTTTCTTTCTTAAAAAAAGATTTGTATATTATCGGTGATGAAGTGGAAGATTTGACATCTAACATTGAATCACATAAAAAGCAAGAAGGAGAATTATTTGTCCATCATGATATAGAAAATATTAGTCTTGCAAGGGTAGATGAAGTGGATTAAGTAATGGAGTAGTAAACTAAAATGATTGAAGGGAAAAATCAGTGTATATACACTTCTCCACCCATTGTTCAACCACTAATGTCATTTTTGAAGTCATTCATTATCATTGATATGTATATTTTTTTTGTTTGTATTGTTCATATGTTATAGTTTATTATTGTTTTCCCTAAATAATATTTTTGATAAATATGTTCAGGGACATAATTTTATTTGATTAAATGACAGGAAAGTCGAGGAGGTTGTGTCACATTGTTTCGTCAACTACACCGACAAATGACAATCCATCTATCTCCCTCTCTATAACATGTGATACACCATATGCTTTCCCCCATACACCATCTCTCAAACCCTCCATGAGAATCCAATAAGATGATTAGTGAACTATCTCTCCTTTAGGAGAAGCAGTAGGGAGATTGTAGGGTACCACTTCTTATTCTTCTGGGGGAAACTCGAGGGTTGCAGTTATAGGTACAAAATTTTAAATAAATAAATTGATAGCCCTATTTTTACTAATTGTTTATTCTCTAAAATATGGAAACAATGTAGGTATGGGGAGAAATAAGAAAATTTTAGATGTTTTGAATATGAATGAATAGAGTATAGTTATCCCATTGTATTCCTATGGGCTCTCTACAGATGAAAGTGTTGGAATACTGGGCCAGATTTTGGGCTTGCTGGACACTATACTAGTTTTCCTTCATATTACTTATGATTATGTGAAGAATATAACTTCAAAATAGAAAACTGAAGTTTTTTATTTACAAATAATGTTAATTTTAATACAATATGGTGTAATTGAATGACAATATGTTATTAAATTATATTATTTTCAAAATTTATTTCTATGTAAATATGATTTTCAACTTTATGGTTGCTGATGTGGTAGCCTGAAAGTGGACATTGAAAGATCTGGTAATGAAATGTAAATACATTAAATGGACATTGTGGAGTGATTTCAATGATACTTCATTGAGAACCCAACATATGTGTGACAAGGAACCCAATGGGGTACCAAAATAGAAATGAAATGTTTTTGTTGACAGACATAACCATGAGAAGAATGTTGTATTTAAATATATATTATTATAATAATCTAATTTTACATTTATACATGTATATTAAAAGAATATGAAATTTCATAAATTAATTTTAAATTAAATTTTACTTATTTTTGGATCTTTCATGGAAAAATTCATTAAGTCGTTCTACGAAAATCAACCATCACACCACGAGGTCTAAGAGTTTTTCTAGAATATGATTGAATATGGTAATCGTTTCATTAGTTTAAATATTTATAATAAAATATAATTTGTTTAATATATTACAACTATTTATTTATTTTTGTTTAATGCATTGACAGATTTTAGGGCACCCAGCATCCCGAACAGAACTGTGGTTGGATGTTCATAAAATATTTGATGGAAGTTTTGTTAATGAGTCTACCAATGAATTTAGGGTATGAATTTATTTTTCATTATAATTAATTATTTTCAATTTTCAATATGTTAATATATATTTCATATAATATGACTGAGATTTGATTTATAGGTAAAAAATAATGAACTGTGGGATGTCAATCCTACATAGTCCTTCTCATTCTCCTAGACTTATCTGGTTGGTATAGTTACTACAAAGGGGCATCCTGGTCAAATGTGCATGATGGGTTTAGGACCCACTTCATCTGGGGTCTTTGGAATAACATCATGGTTTTATTCTTCATACACTCATGGTTGTAGTCACTCCATATCTCAATACTCTTATAGATATATTGTTTCAATACAAAAGAAATTGATGATTAGGGAAATCTGATATCTTCTTTGCATATTGAATTGATTGATTTATATCAGAAGATGACTGGATCTGTTCCAAGTGATATTTCATTAAATAATGGTGGTAGTGAGACGTTAAATAACCAAAAATTCAAAATCATATAGTTTTCAAACATTTATTAGTTTTAAGTTTATATATAAATATACAATAGTATTTAATTTTCAACATAAATGTATTACATGTGCTGGTAAAAAGAATTATATATGGAGGTAGAGAGGGTGAGAAGATGTATTCATCAACAGACAATGGATAGTGGTTTTGTTGAAATGTTTAACAAATATGGAAATAGTTAGTTTGTTTATTTATCATGTGTGGAACTAGTAGTCACCAAACATATTTTTTATGCATCATGTGTGGTATAGAGTAGTCCCCAAGAATATTTTATTTTTTGTTACATTATGATGTGTATATTTGTATTTTAGATGGATGATTACAGAATATTGTTAGATGATTTTCATTATTCAACTATATACACTCTGTAAATGGTTTTTTGGGTATTGGTATTGGCACTGCAGAATTTGTAGTAGTTTTTTATTTTTAAATATACATTTAATGGCTATTTAAAGCACCAAAAAATGTGGTATCCTATTAACAGTGGCAGTTAAAACCGTCTCTTAATTATGAATTTCATGTATTTTAGTTGTGGTTAAAATTACCGTAAAAAACCACACAAAACAACGCTAAAAATAATTCGATAACACTTTACAAAAACTGTTGCTATATTGAAGAATACTCAGCGAATTAGTTTCCAATACCCACATTATCAGCAGTTTTACAAAACCACCACTATATGAAAAAAACTGCCATTATACAGTGATTTTCTTATAGTGACCCCATTTCTTATCATTTTTATAATCATGCTCTCTGACCTATGTGTTACTATCATCTAATTCAATCCATATATCATCATTCCTACATATGGGGATTTTTGATGTCTCAGGTCCTTAGTATTTTGGGTTTCCCATCATTCCTTCATTTTTTCTATATTGTGTGGACATTACATGACATTGAGTACATAAAAGAAATTATATAAATGATATCGTGGCCAATATAATTATGAAATATGACTTTATTGTTTTGTAATGATTAAATATTTTATGGTTTGGGATTATGTATGTTGAAGGATTTGATATCCCTCTGAACCATTCAAGGATCTTTTGGTCTTCCATTATGATATTCCTCAAACATGGTGTTGGTTTTGACTCTATTGAATGATTTTGTTTTTAATTTTGTTACATATAGAATAAGGATGTTTATTTCCCAACAATTATCTTTCTAACAAACCCATAATCCTAGAAACAATACTTGGTCAGTTTGTCAGGGTTTCACAGAGGTTATGGTATGTGTTGGTGTTTTCTATTGATGAAATATCTTATATGCTTATTCTTATATTTCATATTCTCATATTACCATGTTTGTATATTATTCTTGATTGTGTTTATACTATATTCTCCTTGTTTCATCTTAATATATTTTTTGCCTCAATGTTGATGGTCTAAAATTTTCATTTTAGGGTTATTATCATTTGGTATTTCATAAAATATTACATTTCTGGCTATCAGCTAAACAACTAGGGATTACTATAGCTAACTAGGATTCTCAAAAATATATATTAGATAATTTTTATTAATAGTTAATACATTAAACCAACACACACCCAAAGACTATATTAGTGTAGTGACTTTGAAAACAAGGGAACATATAAACCAGAACATATGTGAGCTACAATATCTCCCACTAGGTTCTCCAAGACAGTAACCCTTAGAAAAATCATAAATAATTCATATAATCATAATAGAGGAAATGGATACCGAAAAATTATGATATTAGATCCTTCGTAAGGTTAAAATTGAGATATGTTTGCACAATCAAGAGGATTTCAGAATGAGAACATGGTCATGACATTATAGGATCATACCCTTTATATAAAACATCATTACCCAGAGTCTTTGAATAAAAATGGGCATTTAATAAGAAATGAATCACAAGGGAATCAATAGGATAAGAAATGAAATCATAAAATATGAATAATACATGGAATTATTCAAGACAAAAAACATGTAAAACCATTTCAAATTTATTCAACACATGATTACAAGGATATCGTAGTGGTATTAGTTCATACCCCAGACAATATTAGTTTTCTTTTTTAACTCCCATGAACATCCTAGTGGAAAAATTCCTTTACCCAACCAGGTCTTCTACTAATTTCATCCATTTATATCTGATTAAATATACATCTTTAACCAATGCATTATATGAATATATAGGTCTCAACCATCACATAATGAAATCATATATACATTTGGATGATGAAAATAAATCATTTATCATATCATGACCCTTAATAATATTTGGGTTTTATTAATATCATATAATAAAAAAATGAATTCAAATGGGTATCATAAAAATGACCTAATATCAGAACCTATAGAAAAGATTCATGTTTCATAATTTTACAATCATATCATAACCCAGGAAAGGAATAAGTCTTCATTAATTATTTATCCAATTAAAACACATTGAAAAGAAACAGGTTTCATAAGAAACAATACATTAATACATAAACCATTCAAATAAATAATAGGAATTGTATTCTTGGATCATATCTCTAATAAGGTATAGGTAACACCAACATGTGTCATCTTATATAGAAAATAATTTTTTTATATATTTTGAAAACATTAATTGAGGAAAATACCCTTTATGCTATGAAAAATTAATGTTAAAACGTTAAAAAATATGAAATAAATTTTGACTAAATAACAAATAAAAATTAATTTCAATATTATTAAGAAAAAAATTCATTTAATGTTTTTAGTGTTTATTAAATTGAACATTAATTGAAATTACACTCATGATGGAAGAATAAATAATAGGACCATTGTAGAACATTTTTGAAAATATTTATATAAAACATTGTTTGGAAAGAAAACTGATTTCGGACTGAATAGAGAAATAATGTCTTATTTTCTAAAAAAATGATATATAAATTATCTTTAGTAAAAAATAGTGTAAAATTGTACCATTAAGTTAATATATAATTAAAAAAATAATTAATAACAAAATTTATTTTATTTATTATAATACTGATCATAGGATTTGATCAATGGATGCGTAATCCTAAACAATCCTGATAAACAATGAGATTGTACTAGTAAAATCTTACCACATGGGTAACATTGAATCATAATTACATGAGATAATAACATTAAATTAGGCATAAAATATCATCAGGATGAAATAATTAATGAAATTACATGTCAAATTGGCTCTATATACACCTCTTTAATGAATATATGTTCATAACATAACATATATATCAAAGAAATAAATGTGAGTAAAAAACACTATTGCTATATTAATAATGGTTTAACTGTAGACCCCATGAAAGTGAGATACTGAAATGGATATGTAAAAAATAAAATTATTATGTAAGATAATCTAATATTTACATCATTGTAAGAATATACACTATATAAAATAATTAGGTGGTGAACATATCAGGTGTCTCAAAAAAGAAAAAAGTGATGTGAAAATCCCAAACCTCATTTCTTAACTCTCATCGAACTCATTCAATCATCATATATAATATATATAAGTTCATTATAAATATATTATATAACCAAATTCATGTATATAATATCAAATCTGATTTAATTAAGACCTTTTATTACCTATTTATTAATAATTCCAAGTTAAAGTCACATATGTGGTGATAAACACTTTGTTGTTCATAAATGTTTTGACTATCCATATTATTGGTCCCATTATATTTAACATAATTTAACTACATAAATACTCAAAAGTTTGATATAAATTTATTATATCATCAATATATACCTATCTTTAGTAATATATAAATGATATAATCCGGAAATGAGAAATACCATTCATGAAGATGGTAGGTCATACATACGCATGAATGATGTTTCTAATTTCATGTTGGATTAATATAAATAAGAGTATATTTTGTATTATCATTAAATAATAATTTTTAGGTTATATATATATAACATATTTTAATTAAAACCATCCTTATTACATTACATTCCGTGTAAATCATGAATAAAAAAATTTCTATATGAGGTGGTAGTCTGTTATACACTCGAACAGTGATGTTATATTCCAAAAAATGGAAAGAATAAATGTATGTGTGAGATAAAAATGATAGAATACTAAAAATATAATAAAAATATTTACTATCATATGTAAAATATAAATCCATAATTATTCAAAAATATAAGTGGAGGTAATGGAATAACGAACAACATCAGTTTGTGATGCAGTAGTCTATAGTACGGACAAACAATGAATTTGTATCCCATTTGGAGGAAGTGTGTGATGTTATATTTCATTCAAATAATATAATAAAATATAAATATATTAAAATAATGGGGATATTACCTAATCTTGATATATAAATAATTAATTTGGTTTTAAGAATAAATAAATAAAAAATGTTCACTGAGGAATGCAATCTCTTCTTCTGGTATCTTCTTATGGTTTTAATGAAGGATATCCGGAGATGGATTTATTCTCAAATTGATACTTATAATATTATGTTAGGGAATTTGTTAGTTTATTTAATTAGGTTTTGGATGTTCCAATGGGACTCAGAGGTGTGGTGATAGGGAGAGAGGTGGTGGCCTTTTATAAGGGATGTGAGTGGAAAACATGTAAATACCAAAAAGGTAAACACTATTTTGAGGTATACCTTAAAATTTTTTCCCCTAATAATGAATTATTTTAGATAAAATAGATTATATTTTCGGAATATTCTGATCTAATGGGTTTTGGACATGTTTAGGTTCATTTTTACAACAAACGAAACATGTTGATGCACTAAGTAATCTTGTTTATATTTTAATTGCTGGAATTAATTTTAATTTCATTAACAAATAACATTGGTTAAAAATTAAATTGACATGAACAAAAATTAAAACATATGATTTTTATAAATATTTAATCCTTTTTTTAAAAATATAATCACATAAGTGGCCTAATTTTGTTTAAAAATAAACCCCTAGAAATGTCAAGAAAGTGGGGTTCTAAATAGAAAAAGTTAAAAATTTTCCAATGTTTTTATATCAAATATTATTGTGAAATTGGATTAAATTACCTACAATATATTAGTTTATATATAATTTAAAAAATTAATATTTAAAATCCAATTCAAATATAATTACATTATATAAATAAATTTGACACAAGAGAAGTTTTTATTTTAAATCAACTACTTGTTAATATTCAACTAAAAAAGAAATATTTCCATAAAATATAAAAAATTGAGAATAAGGTAATTTTACAATTATGAATTTATAAATTATGTTTATTATATCAACTTAAAATTTTAAATGTCTCAAAAATTAATTTCCTTATTTTTCATAAAAAGACAAAAAATAAACACTTTTTGGGAAATAGTATTTAAAAAACAAATAATGAATTTATAAGAAATTATTTATTTTATTATTAATATTTTTTACTTATTTAAATCCATTATATTTAAAATTTACTTATTAATATGTGTAATACTATTTCTAGATGCTATGGTATAATTGTCACATTTAGATAATTATAATATGAAATGATGTTTCGTAGAAACTCATCATTATGTGCAACAAAATGTAAGACGGTGTTACTTGTATTGTAAAATTAAATTGGTGCTACATATTAAAAAAGAATAACATGGTGTACAATCAAATGAAATAATTCAAATAAATTTAATTTTTTAAAAAAAAATTCATAAAAACTTGGGGTGTTACATTCTACCCCACTTAAAATGAATATTTCCTTCAAAAGTTGTCCTTATGTTAAAATAAAATGTAGATAAATGAACATCATAATATGCTATTATTACCATGTAGCTATTTCATACTGGTGTATTAACCACAAAACATAACCAGTCCAGTGTCTTTTTTTGTATAATATTCCATGTACACTCCATAATTTCAAAGGGACTGATATACATAGGGCGCAGTTTCCCTTAACTCCCAAATCTCAAAACTTTATCTCATGGAAAAATTCATAGAAAAACATTTTCAAAAACATAATATTCTATATTAGACTACTGGTTATTGGGAAAATATTTCAACTGACTCTTAGCTACCTTGAAATTCTCATGAATGGTTCTAGAATTCTCTACGTTTTCCTCACCATTCTCATATCTTATTCACTTTCTTTCTCCAACCAAATTATTTCATGTTGGAGAACTACATTAATTCTAACAGGGGGATTCATATGGATCCATCAGAATCGTTGATTGATAAAATATTGATGTACTAAACTCAACTTGATGAAGGTGTTGATCCCAACTTCCTTTTAAATCCAATGAATAATACCTCAATATGTCCTATATGATTTGAATTGTTTTTTCAGATATACTATCTATTTGGGTATGATGTGACGTCTTGAAAATAAATTTCATAACAACGGATTGATGATGATTTTCCATATATTTTTGGTAATCTTTGGATTTTTATCAGATTCAATGCAATGTGGTACATTATGGAACCTTCCCACTTCCGTAATATATATAGTGGAAAGATGATCATGATATTAGTTTTATTGGATAAAGGGGAACTGTGATGAAATTTTAAGAATATTAACTACCACCCACATATAATTATGTCATTTATTGTATTTAGTGAGTCCAATGTAAAAATAAATTGTAATTTTCTCCGATTTCCATTCTGCGGTGGATAATGGGTGTAACATCCATTTAGACATTTTCCATTCAACATTAACTTTTGTACATATCAATCAATGAGATATAAACATTGTGATATCCCTCTACATTCCATACCACTATATATATTATTTAACATATATAAATCTTCATAAAGTAAGGATTAATCAATAATGAAGAACTATGTGCTTCCCTTAACCACCCCATCAAATATTTTAGAGATGGAACACATACTAGAATTCTAAAAATATCATTCAATAATGATCAATTTTAAAATCCAAAACATTTATAACCTTCTTTTGTATCTCTACATATTTTTTCTTGACTCATTAATCTTCTCTTGGATATATGGTTTAACATTAAATTTAGAAAGACAATATTTGTTCCATTCCTTAAGTATTTTTAGGTGCATCCTCCCTAAATCTATAAATATAGGATATTTTTTATCCACATCATTGAAATTCTAGCATGATCCTTTGGAATCAATGGGTCTACCTCCTTGTTAACTTTCCTTGGGTGGAAATGAACTAAGTATTCATGATATATAATCATCACTAACCATATTCTATGGTTCATGTTCAACTCCTTTTGTGTGAAAATATACATTAAATTTTTTAAATTAGAATACATATCACACTTTTCACTATAAAGATAATTCATCCTTATCATTAATGTAAATATTACTAGATCTAATTTCAAAACATGAGTTGGCTAATTTTTTTCATGAATAATCAATTGTTTTGGGGCATATGCTATAACTATGTTATTCTTCATCAAGACAAAAACCAAACCATTCTTGGATGCATCACTGTAGACTACATACCCTTTCCCCCTATAGGTTAATTTATTCACAGGTGAGATAACTATCATTCTCTATATTGGCATGAAAAATTCCACACATTCATATATACAGAGAAATTTGGAACCCCTCCAAGTTAACTCGGGTAAAGGATTAGATGGTGTTCATATATTTTCCACAAAAAAATCGATCATATCCATCAAATACATGAATGATATGGATCTCAATAACCATGGATTGTCTAGGAAACCTTCAATAGCCTCGATCATTTATGGATCTTCGAATACACCCCCTCTTGAGATTATATGAACCTAAAATGGATCCATTTGTATACAAAAATCATACATTCAAATTTTTTCATATTTTTATTCATTCATTATGGTATTTATTTCAATTCTCAGGTTTTCGTCATTCTCCTCTTATCTCATTGAGTATATAAAAATATCATCTATAAAGACTAAAAAATGATCAATGTAATCTTTAAAAATCTATTCCGAAAATCCATGAAGATGTTAGAGGAATTAGTAATATAAGAGCGCATCATTATATATTCATAGTGTCCATAGATTTTTTGAAATTATTTCTTAGATATATATCTTTCTTCATAACACTCAATTAATGCTATCTTGAATGAAGGTCTATATTAGATCAATATCGATATCTATGTAGTTGATCAAAAAATTATTTGATATGGGGAAGTGGATATTTTTTCATAATTATTATATTTTTTGGCTCACAACAATCAACAGATAGTTTCATTGATCCATCTATATTTTTCAAAAAATGAATTGTTTTTCCCAAGATAACACACTTGGCCGAATGAATCCATTTTCAATGATATATTGGAGTTTCTTCTTCAATTCCTACACCTAAATCAGGGATATTTTATATGGATTCATTGAAATTGATGTAGTACCAGGTGTGAGATATATTAAGAACTCAATATCACATTTGGGATGAATTTTAGGAGACTAATTTGGAAGGACACCCTAAAATTCATAAATAATAGGTATATCATCGAAGTCATGTTCATCCCAACCCATTCCTGACAAACACAAATTATGAATGGGAATTTGGACCCATACAATGGATGTAATCTCCATGGGATTATCATATATAACATCACATTGAGTGATGATAATAGAATGGTTTGAAATATTAAGCATAACATATATTACTCAACTATTTAGGTGGTATTTATTTATTGAAATCTAATCCCTACCAAATATGACCCCAACTTTTTCTAGATGAAGATGTGATATGATTTTTGGGAAACACATTACCATAAATATTAATCATAGATGAATCATACATTTAAAATATTATCATCATACCATTAGGGTTTTAACATCAAATTCTAAATATAATCATTTATGAGGAATATTAATACCCTAATAAAGTACTTTAGATATGAAAGTGTGGGTTGATCAAGAATCAAATAATGAATTAGAATTTCTAGAGGGGATGGTCATTGTTCCTTTAAACACATCATTATCACACCCTTCCTCATAGATAACAATTTCTTGTGATTTCCACTTTTTTCTTTGTTTAATAGGTTTCTGACAAACCCTTGGGTCTGGGAACTATTGAAATAGTGAAAATTCTCCTTAAACATGATACACTGATATGTGGGTGGTTCATTCTATGGATCATTCTCCCTATTCATATTCATAGCTAACTACATCCCATTAATTTAGTAACAAAATGCACAATTTATCTTCGTTTTGACACATAAAACATTTATTTGACCCATTAAGACAATTTAGTCTATGATTATTCCCACAAATTGTGCATAATTAATTGATCATATTATTCACTCTATGATGTTTATATTTTTATTTGAACTCCAAAATATTTTTATATAAAAACCATCTACTTTACATGTAACTCCAACATCCATTTCAAACATGATAGAACTAATAAAATCAATTCATAGTTAATGAATTCTCTGATGTTTTACAAAATTTTGAGATATTGATTTGATACATTGAAAAATCGATCAACATTACTATTAGATTGGGTAATAATACCATTAGTGTACCTTGCATGTCATGTAAAAAAATCATCATAGGTACCAACAAATTCATTATTCAATTGTTTTAACTCATGGAACTTCTTCTCCATCTTGTTATGAAGAACAATAAGAATTTAATTATTGAAAACATAATTTATTACCTCATTGAAATCCTTTTAGTAAATCCCAACATGTTTCCTCAAATTCTTGATAAGAGTCAACCACTGATCAACATCACCTTCTTAAAGGTTTACAATCAAAATGACTTACTGTAAGAACCCATTACCAAATTATTAAGTAATACCTTAACTTCATCATGGGTTCCCTCTCCTTTAAGATTCGGAGGGTACATATAAGGGTGAATTCATATATTTGATGGACTTTAAACATTAAACATTCTTTTTTATAGGATACAAGAAAATTTCACACTATGTAACTAGGTTACACACTGTGTAATTTTATCTGGGTATAATCAGTGAATGGGGATTCACATTGTAAAATATTAAACATTGTGATTGGTGGTTTCATATATTAATTCCTTAAATAAATTTTTTTTACCCGATGCAAAGAAAATTTTAATGTATTTATACACCCCATATTTCATGACTTGTAAGAATATTACACATTTTGAAATGGCATGGGTCTAGTAATTAATATGAGTGAGAGGTTGTTTTGTCATGGATCACTCTCCAGAACTCTTGTCTCTCAAACCAAGGGACTTGCTAGGTGATTTTCATAAAAATACCTCCTCCTAGACTGATCTATTCAGCATTGGATCTCTATTGGGAATGTGTTGCATCTCTTTAGGTAAGAGAAAATTCTACTTCTTTGTTTTTTTATCATATTATTTTCATTGGGTGGAATCATTGTACTAGTTGGTTTAAGATTGTGATGTCTTATTGGTTTCTCCAAAATTTGTTTTGTGATCTCATTTCAGAAGTCCTTTTCTTCATGGTTCACAGTGCGAAAGGTGTTTGGATTTGAGGTATGTAGGTTTACTCAATTCTGCCAACCCCATGTCTTCTAAATAGAATCAATCATGATTTTGATTTTATACATTAATTTTTTTAATGTTTTTGGGTTTCTTTGATTTTGGTTCCATTACGGGCAAGTGCAACCAGAGTTTTGAGGTAGATGGTTTCACCTATAGCCTATGATAATGGATATTTTAATTTTTATACAAAAGGATTATTATTGATATATTCATGATTGTTTTCTTGTTTTTTGAGAGTGGATTTTAATGAAAAATCAGTTTCTTATAGTTATAGATAAATAGAGATGAAATGGTTTTTAAAATAATTGTAATGAAATCATAAAATGGGTTTGAAAATGTTTTCAACGAATTAGAATGAATTTTAAAAAAATATCACACAGATTACTTTCGGTACTTAGGTGGAAGTCTTACCTTGGTGCCAACGTTAATATTTTTTGATTACCAAGGGGGTATATCTTGGGATTTTCATCTATTTCCCAATCAAATTGTTCCAAGGGAGCAATGTTTACATTGTTTGGGGGTTTAATCGTGAGGTATTCCACTACTTCATAGGATCCTTGTTCTAGAAACTATTTTATGATCTTTTTTACTTTAGTATGATTAGACGGTGGACTTGACTAGTAGTATTCCTTGCTGTTGGGATACCTGCGATTCGGTTTTTTATTTCATGGATTTCATAGTTAGACTCGATATTCATGTTTATTCTTGTCAAAAAATGATATGGAAAATGTGATTTGAAATTGATATACTTGATTTGTGTAGAAGTATGGAAAAAGTGAATGTTTTATCACATTTTCAATAAAGCTAATTTAAAATTTGTCATTTTATGTGATTACATAAAATGATCCTAAATGAATTGTTAAAAAATGATTATTATGGAAGACCTGGGTGGGATCCTACTGATCATGTTAATTCACACTATGCTCACCTATCCAGTGGTGCATAATTGTTTGTTTGTATTCTAGTGCAGGGAAAGGAAAATTTTCGTAGTGAGGTGGTGAGGTTAGTGATAGCTAGTAGGGAAGATGGTTGTGAGATAATTGTAGTTTGTCAATGAAATCGTTTGGATTAGCAGTTTGGATTGATTCCACTATAGTTGGACTTTTCCTTTGGTTTTTTAGCTTCATTCATTGTTTCTTGTTCCCTCTATTTTCATAAACTTATGGCATATATATATGATTTTAGTCTTCCGATGTCCCATTTTTTTAAAAAATATACTACATGTGGTTATTCATGTTCTAAAAAATCATTCCTTCTATTGTGACAATCGATACCTGAGTGATTGTTGGTTGCATGTGAGGATTTGGAATTCCCTTCGGGTGTCTAACAGAATGGGTTGGTTGCTGTGTTTAAAGGAAACCTAGGTTAGTTAATTACAAATTTGTATCAGAGGGGTTCTATCCTAATGATTCAATGTCTTGGGACATCTGTTAGACTAGAGATAGGATTTTCATGACTTGAGAGGTATGTTTCCATATGTTCCTAGCCAAATCATGTCGTAACTAGACTCATGTTTCCATGGGATGTTGGGATGCGTTTCTAAAGTGTTGGGTTTTTGTTTTAAAATATCAGTTTATTTTTATGAGTTTTCAAGTTTGATGTGATATTTGTTTTATTGTCTGATCATTGTAATGTTTTAGTGTCCGTTGATATGTCTCTGATACGTCTTCTATGAGTTCATCAGGATGGTGAAGATGATGCTATTCAAGGGAACCCACCTATAGATTATAATATCATAGATAATATCATATGAGTAGTCCATTCCATTGATCATTATGTACCATGAGTTCATAACCATGGTGTTGAGTTACAACCAGGTGATATAGGAGAGAGATATTGATCACGAGAGTGTTGTGTGAGAAACCAAAATCCTTTAAAATAAGGACTAATCCTCAAGAGGTGGTGGAATGAATGGTTATGATCGATCAGATATTTGATTTTTTGGAGACACCTGTGAACACTAGTGTAATATGAAAAACATTCAATCATGAGGGGTTCGGTAAGCGATAATGGGATTCTATTATCCAGGATGATAGACATGCGGGTTTGGATTGGAGGGGTTACAAAATATTTTTCTTCCAATAGTTTTTCCCAAATACCATTAGGCTATAAAAGTCCACAGAGTTTGTCTCTTTATAGTAGGGAGATAGTTCAGTGTTGGCCTATACCAACCATTTTGATGAGATTTTCCACATTTCACTATACGTAATGTATAATAACCAGTTGAAAGCACACAAGTACATGCAACATTTGTAACTGAATATTTGATCTAAGGTGTTCCTGTTGAAACTTTCTACATATCTAGAGATGGTATACAGAGATATGATGGATTAAATGAACATGGAGTGTGTGGTTATAATTTACATGTCTTCTATTCCATCAGGTGGAAGATTCATTGGAAAACATGATAAGAAATGAAAGCTAAAAGATCATAGTATGAGTAATGGGGGTGGGTCTCAAGAGAGATCCTCCTATAGAAAATCTATTAAAATGGGTAATGTGCCTTTGACTTTATATTTGTGTGGAATGGGAGGACATACCAGATGTTATTTTCATATTCCAGAGAAGAAGTGAAGTAACTATAGATGTGTTGGTCACTTACAATGCTTATATTAAGCTATTAATATGCCATGTTATGGTGAGGGTTCGTCGCAGCCAAAGGATACTATTGTGCAGTTAGAAACTTCAATGACCACATGGATCCAAATATAGTTTTCATGAGTGAATAATTGTCATGTATTAGATGTGTTGCCAATGTATTTTGATGCAGGTCTAGAAACTGTGGTAGTTAATATCCTTATTTCATCATCAGTAGAAATATATTTATTTGATTTTGGTGCCTCCCACCTTTTTATATTTTCAAATTTAATTTTTTTGTAAACATCCAATAGATATTATGTTTATTTAAATGGAGTTTGTGACACTGATCGGTAAGTAGAAAGAGCAGGGGTATCAATTTATTTCTTTTTCTCTAATGATAGATAATAAGAAGATGGTTTGTGATTTTCTCATTTTGGATCTGGATCTATTAGACATCATCTTTAGTTAGTATTTGTATTGTCTCTCATCAAGCTGAGCTTAATTGTTATCATCAAATCCTATAGATGGGAGCTCTCATGTTTTTTAAGGGAATTGGGACCCGAGGTTAAGTAATGCAAGACCTTCTCTCCCATAGATCTGGGTTTTGTTTGATTATATTACCTTTGAATGCGATGATTTCTATCATGTTGTAGATCTTACCATTTTTGATTGGAACATTCTAGACGTTTTCCCTGATGATTTATCTAGTATTCCTATAGATATTTTGGAAGAGATTAATATTGGTCTACTTCTTAGTACATAGATGATATCGATGCCATCATACCATATTGAAGAAGCAGAGCTGAATGAACCCATGATTTAGTTGGATGAGATGTTGGAAAAAGGATTCATTCACCATAGCATTTCTCTTTAGGAATACCCTATTCAATTTGGTAAAAACGATTATGGTTCACTTTGGTTATGTGTAGACTATTAGAAGTTGAATGGGGTAATAGATATGTACCAATATCTATTTCCTCATGTGGATGATCAGTTTGACTAGTAAAAGGGAAAAAGAGGTTTTCAATTATTTATCATCGGTCAAGATATTGTCAGCTCAGTGTTTAAAACTCTGATATACTGAAGAACAATTTCAGGTGTAGATATGTCCTTTATTAATATCACTTTATGGTTTTTTGTGTGACTAACAGTAACGTAGTTTTTCAAGGCTTGATGAATCAGATATTCCCTCAATATATTGACACTTTTATTGAAGTGGTCATGGATGATATTCTAGTGTATTCGAAATCTGATGATGAGCACGAGCATTATCTGAGTTTGGTTCTAGAAATATTGGGAAGCCTCTGTTTGTATGGAATGATTTCAAAATGTTGATTATGGAATCAAGAAGTGAATTTCATATGAAAAATAATTTATAATCATGGATTATCTATTTATCTAGATACAGTAATGGTTGTTTTTTCATGGAAGGAAACACAAATTATAATTAATAGAGGAATATTATTTTATCTTATTAGATACTACTAACGGTTTGTCATGGAATTATCTAATATGGTGTCACCATTTAATGCTCTTACTAGGAAAGAAGTTAAATTCAACATGGATGAAAAGTGTTATACTTATTAAAATGAAATGAAATGTATTATGAAATTGGCTCTAATTATAGTTTACCTAAGCCTACTAACAGTTTGTATACAGATTGCAGTGTTGAACTTTATATTTTTACTTAGGTGACTGGGTTTTCATAAATGTTTCTTCTCATTTAGGTCAACATATAATTTTAATGTAGTGAATGTTGGGTATGATATATATTGGACCGCTTTATGTTATTGATCAGCTCAGAAAAATTTCTTATTATTTAGAATTTATAGTTTAGTTGATTGGTATTTATGATGTTTTCCATATATCTCAATCCAAAAACCTCACCCTGATCCCACTCACATTATATGTTCGGATAAAAGTGAGTTAGAGCTGGATGTTTCAATTTTGATGATACAAGTTGAGATTATTTAATCTCAAGTGAATGTATTTCATGAGTGGTCGATTCCATTTTTCACGTATCTATGGAAACATGAGTCAGATTATAAAGATAATTGGGAACAAAAATCATTGATGAGGGAGCAATGACCTAATCTCCTTCAGGGTATTACATCTTCCACATGTCTTCCCGAGGAAGAAATGCCTTTATGGTGGAGTGTTTGTGAGAACAAGTTACTATTTTATCAGGTACACCATTAACAGCATAATGGGTTTCCCCTCCATTCATATTGGGAGGATACCAAAAATCGCGAAGTAAGTTTGTTTCGGGAAATTAAAATGTAAAAAAATGTTTTTTTCATGATGTAGAATGATTTAACACCATGTAACTTAGTTTCATACTATGTAATTATTTCTAGGTATAATATTTGAATGGGGATTCACACTGTGAAATTTTACATGTCGTGAATGGTGGTTTCTGGTCATGAATGATTTAAATAGTTGAATTTTAATCTTAGGAAATTTATTTTTTCTATATTCATACACTATGGATTTAATTTTATATAACTATTTTACACCTTGTGAAATAACCCACATACATATTTTAAAGTGGTCGAGGGGCTATTTTGTTTTGGATCCTTCTTTGGACCTCCTAGATCTTGAATTGAGGCTCTTCCTTGGAAGGTTTTAGAGACACTACTCCTCTTAGATCAGTTCGTTCTTCATTGGATCACTATTGTGACTATAGTACATCTCTCTAGGTAAGCGCCTTTTTAACTCACAATCTCCTTTGATCTCAGTATCAGAATTTTGTGGTATATTTGAAACCATTGTCCTATGATGGTATTGTCTTATTTGTTTCTCCAAGATATGTTGTAGGATCTTGTTCTTGAGACCTTTATCATTATTGGACATGGTGTGGAAGGTGGTCGTCTTTGATGTATGTACCATTCCACTCTTCATCCATCACCTTGTCTTATAAATTGAATTAATGAATATGTGTATTTGATTATAGGACCTTCATTGACAATGTTGGGTTTTAGTGATTTTTAATTATGTTACAGCAATGTGTGACCCAAGTTTTCAGGTAGGTGGTTTCATCTCTAGCCTATGATAAATGGATTGAGAATTGGTATTTTCAATGCATCGATATTTGAATCATGAATTTTTTTATAATTGGTTTTGAAAGAATTGGAAGGAAATGTTAAAAAAGAGCACAATGGTGAGCTTGGGTACATAGGTGGAAGGTTTAGCTTTGGGCCATCATCCATTATTTTTTGATCATAAAGGAGGTTTGTCTTAGGGATATCCTCTATTTCATAGGCTCATTATTAAAGCGGTTCGATGATAACATTGTTTGGTGTTTACTCATTGGTTATTCCTATGCTTCTAGTCCAATTGTTATTGGAACCGGTTTGTGCACGTGATTTTTGTGGTACATGTAGTCTGCAGCCTAGACCTATATTATTCCATGGTGTTATGATACATGCACTTCTATTTTTCATTTCTTCGATTTTGGAGTTAGCCACGATATGATTTTTTATGTTTATGTAAAATGATATGGAAAATGTTCATTGAAAATGATATATAACTAATTCTTTTATAACTATGGAAAAAGGGAAATGATTAACATATTTTCTATAAAACAACATTACTTATTATCATGCCATTTTTAACTTAAAAAGAACATGACCAAATTTTTATAAAAATGATTGTTATGGAACACCTGGGCATGATTGTACTATGCTTTTTATCTGACACTATACACACCTCTATGGTGGTGTGTATACATTTGTTTGACTTATAGTATAGGGAATGGGAAGGCACAACAGTGAGGCAGTGAGGTTTATGTTGGCATATAGGGTATCTGGTGGAGAGATGGTGGGAGTTAGTCAATGCCATCATTTGGAGTACTGTGTGTACTGGGTCCTTTATAGTTGGAATTTTCCTATAGTGTTTTTAGCTACGTTAATTAATCTATATTTATATTTTTTTTATGGTTACATAATATTTATATATAGTTTTCATCTTTTATTGTACCATTTTTTTAGATCATATATTCCATGTGGTTGTCCTGGTTGGGAAATATCATTCCTTATGTTGTGGATTTCGATGCTTGGATTCTTTTCTATAACCTATGGTGATCATTAATTCCCTTAGGGTATGTAACGAAACAGTTCATTTTTAGGGATTGAGGGTTACCCAGGTTGGTTTGTCACATTTTATCATGTAACCATAACTATTGAATAGTGATTATATTTTTTATGGAACCAAAACATTCATAAATAATAGTGGATCAAATGATCCCAATAATGAACAATGATGTTTCTTCATGAAGGAGACAAAATATTTTTTACCCTCCATTGTTCGTTTGTATGTCGAGCATGATTCATATCATGGAAATGTTATGTGAGGATTTCCATAATATTATTCATTCTATCTCCCATTACATTTGAATTCTTGATATGAAAAGCATTGAATTTATCTTTTCGCCTAGTATTGACATAATTCTTTCAAATTCCAACAACTGACTAAAACCAACATGAATAGAGTAAAAAAACATTAATAGTGGGAAACACCATAATATTTGAAATATATTCTATGATGTAAATATTATGAATCCTTAGGTGTATCCTAGGTTATTAATATCCAACTTATATTTATATAATTTATAATGGATCATAATATTTTTTTTCTTCCAAATAAATATCCCATGGTAATGTAAAACAAGATGTGAAGTAAGGCCCATTAACATACAACATTACAAAATCATGTATATCTCAATAGGTTCTTTTGAGGTTTTTCCGTAAGAACAACTATTCTAGGGACACATCCACTTACAATATCTAGAAATATATGTATTGTGGGGACCACTCGCTCTAAACTTCCTCAAAATTCCATGATATTTTCCAAAACATTGACTCATACTTAGACTTATCCTTAAAAACACTTACTTTTGGATCTCAATAAGGATTTATAATCGTAGCTTCCAATGTTTAACTGAAAATTATATTTGATACAAACAATAGAGACCATTGATTCTCATACATAGTAATTTCATCTTGCTTTTCAGAATATTTAATTCATTACAGAAACAATGACTACAAGAACATATTAGATTATTTTCTTGGGAAATATGGAATCATAAAAAATGGTACATAAGTGAGATAAATTACCTCCCACTCAGTTATCAATTATTATAACCCATCTTAAATATAATACATACTAAATATAATTATATTATGGAAAATTGAATCACATTAATGGGTGAGCATAGATGACCAATAAGGGTGAAAAGGGAAGAAATGTCAGAATAATCATGATATTAATTTTATGAATGAATGATCATAACATTAGAGGATCATACCCTGCATATCATTGGTCATATTCAAGAGTCATGGAATAAAGATGTATTATTCATATGACGTGAATCAAAATGGAATCTAGAGCATAATCTATGAAAGAAAATCAATGGAATGAGTCATGGAATTATATATGACATATAAAAATATAAAAATATTTTAACAATAGTCAAGGATCACATACAATTCTATCTCAGTATAATAGGTTCTCTCCCAAAACCATCATTGTAGTCATGGTTGTAACACCCGAGACTTTTATGTTATATAAATCATCAAAGGAATCTTTTTCTATACAACACTTGCTTGGCTTGCTTTACACGCAATCACGACCTTCCTCGATAGCTTGCGTCGTACGCAATACCGAGTTTCACTAAACAACATTATGCTATTAAAACTAGCCGTTATGAATAGTAATAACCAATTTTTGGAATTTTATAAATTTTATTTTTCAAAATGGACTTCATTTTTGGACTCAGAATATCGAAATTAGCCTAGGGTGAAATTTTGGTATTTTTCTGAAACCTTTCAATTTTTGATGAATAGTGAAACCACTAAGTGGTAGGTTAAAAACTGAATTTTGCATAAAACTTAATTTTACCGCTTCTGTGATTGGAATTTCGAAAATCCGAGAGACACGGTTAATATCAAGGACAAAAATGTGGTTCAATGAGATGAAAATAATTTTTTTGGTGAATAGTAACTTTTTACTTTTTTTACCGCGGTTAATAGTAAATAGGGTAACTAAGGGTAAATATGATATTAATATTACCCTAACACATGTCCTAATTCTATTGGGAATGTGTAATTCGACCAAAAACAAACTTAGGAGTAAAATATGACCATTTAGGCCCACTTGGATTAGATTAGGACATTTATTATTAATTTATTTAAAGAAGGGTTAAAATAGTTAAAATCAATGTTTAATAAGTAAATCATTTTTAATATGGGGTTATACATAAGATAAATTCAATTTTAAATATTCATTAGAAAGCTAAAAAGATTTCCTACATGATTATATTTTAGTTGTAATTTTTAGACATCAAATAATGTAATTTATTTATGACACAAAGATGATGCAGTAATTATCTTATTAATGAAATATTGACATAATTGATGTTATAAACACCAAAATAAATGTAATTTGAGACTTTTTATGAATTCAACTAATTTTATAGGTTACTATGATATATTAATGTTGATTTAATCAACTTGGTTCGAACATATAATTCTTATATGACTTTCACAAAAATCATATATCAAATAGTGTCAAAATTGACACAAAATAGTTTTTAAATCAAATATTATATTATTAATTGTTATTTTATTCCTAAAAATCTAAGGTTCGGCCAAATGACTTAGATAAGGATATATATTTTAATTTGGGGTTCGTTTGGCATGATATAGTAAGTGTATTAACCATATAGTGAATGAAAACAAAAAGACATGGTAAAAGTTAAATTATTTAACTTAGAGTTAAATCTAGTTGATAAGGTTAAAATAATACCCTAAACTTGTCTAAATCCTATTGGTTGATAATATTTAGACCCTTCCCCACTTTATCTTCGAAATAAGACCCTTTGGAACCATTATAAACCGATTTTGACTTTAATATAAAATAATATTTTGAGATATTCCTAAGGTGCCCCTCTCCTCCCTTATAAAAGGGCACCTCCTCCCCCTCCTCCTCACACCAAATTGAGCACTCAAGCTCGGCCAACCCCTGCCATTTTCTCCTCTCCACTTCCCTAGAATAATCCTAGAGGTCCTGGTCTTCTCCAAAGACCAATCTTAGTTCCTTAAGTGGAGGATTCAAAGAAGCGTTCCAAAGAAGAGGTAATATCCATTACCGATCTTTTCAATTTCTTTCTTCTTCAACTTCTTCTTCTTTAGTTGTTTCATGATAAAGTAATAACATCAGTATTACTTACATACTGATATGTTATTATAAATATGAAACAACCCTAATTCACCTTCTATCCATCCTAAGGAAAAATGAAATCACCGCGCGTGCGTACGTACGGAATACCGTCTCCACGCCGTGGTGTAATCTATTTTCCACCATCACCTTACAAGGATGGGTATAATGGTGTAATGAGTAACTATATATGATTATTATGAAGTAATATTGATACTGAAATATTATATATATACTTTAATACAATTCCACGATCATAGGAATGATATCATCACTCGTGCGTACGTACGGAATACCGTCTCCACGATGTGGTGCGACTCGTTCTACATGATCTTAATTTCATAATGATTATATAAATGAATTGAATGAATGAATATGGTATATAATACACTAATACCATTCTGGAAATGAATTATCTATAACCTAAAGATAATAATAAGAATTTATTCGACAAAACACGCATAAGAACAAAACGTTATAAAGACCCGAGTAACAAGTAACAATGAAATATTACTAACAAGAAGCTAATAATATGACCATATATGATATCATATAAATATGTATGATTCTGGAATAAGTCAATAACATTATTTAAACCATTATACAGGAGCTTCGGACACGTACAAAGCTAATCGGACCTAAGGTAAGGGAAATATCACAATCTCATTTTTATCCGAGATTGTTTATTCGTAAGTATTTACTGGGGTGTATTTTATCATCCACATCCATGTTCCCTCAATATGTAATACTATTTCCATCCACCTACAATTTTTTAAATCCAATTTTACCCTTCTATGAGTTTTTAGTAAAAGATATGAAAGGAATATTTTGTCATTTTTTTGTACGAGGTACTTTTTGACTTTTCCGACAAAAGTACGAGAAGAATGTTTTTTTTAACTTATACGGCACGAACGGATTTTTACGGTTTTATAAAGCCTTATTTTCATGAACCTTCCTCCAAAATATTTCATGACTATTTTTAATAAAATATCTTTCTTTTAAAATTGTATGATGTTTTGTGAAAAGAAATTGATTTTGAAGAAGAAAGGATATTTTCCTCAAGAATTCATTTCAAGTGTTTTATCAAAATTATTTTCCATCTAAGATAATAAAGGGTTCTGTTTCTATCCATATTTTTAAATTGATTTGACTATGTTGTGATGGAATTATGTTTATGAATTCCTTTATCTTATATGAATGGTTTTATGATGTCATGTTGTTTAAGAATCCCATTTTTATTACATGGGTTATGCAATGATGTATGATTTATGATTTTGTGGCACACATAAGAAAGGATTAATTAAGAGATGGGTGGGACCTATATCTCCCTCCAATGCATTGGGTAAAAGATTTTATATCTCATGAGATAGACATGGCTGGAACGGAAGGTTATTTCGGTTCAGTGATACAGGACTGAAACGAGGAGTGAACTCGGTTCAGAAAGGGACTTTGTCCACTAAGATAGTCTTGGCAATGAGTCATGACTAACAAGAAATGATTTCCATGATTATGTGTGCTTGCCAAAAAGTTTCAAGTTTTATGTTATGATTATGGGGATCTCATTTTCACTTCTATGAATTATTCCATGATAAGATATTATGATCTCTTTTGCAGGTTTTGATTTTCAAAAAGATATGATATGATTTTTATTTCCTTTATTTGCCCTTGCTGAGCATTTGAGCTCACCCTTTTATGTTTTCTTTTCCCCAGGTCAGGAAGATGGATATTAAGTAGAATATGCTAAAAGGGACCCTAGATATGATGAAATAAATGGGAGACACTGTAGAAGATTTATGAACCAGTTGTTTATGTTTCCCAGTTTCTAAAGACACTATACCTATACAGTCCTTTGTGGTTTTATCATATGTTGTAATAAGTGTGCTTAAATTTTGAAGTATTAACAATGTATGTAAAGTATGGGTCGTTATAGTTGGTATCAGAGGCAAAGGAGGTAGGAATGTATCCGATCCTTGGGAACTCTCACATGTGAGCGTTGGACGAAGCATGGCTCTCCGCCCAAGGGCTTCACGAGGAAATGGCTGCCACTGGGGATGGTGGTGTGTCCCGCCCAGGGGGTGTAGCCGCCCATGGAGTGCCCTGATATGTATCAATTGTAGTCCACTGGAAGTAATTCCAGACCGTTATAGTTGGTATCAGAGGAAAGGTATAGTCAACCTTTGGAAACTAGGATGTGAAAGCCTTAGTAAGAACCCTAAGGATAAGTCTTAGCATAGTACACAATCTTAGTGTTTTAGAAATGGCCTTGAATAACCTAGGATAAGACCATAAGCATGAAAATTTTATTCTTGAATTATGTGGTTTCCTGTTATAATTAGTGTTGCTCACACTATTCTTCTTGGTTTTAGTCAATGGCTGGAACCCGAAGGAACCGTGTTAATGCGGAATGCGATGGGCAATGCAATGATTGTCCCCCTGAGCAACCAAACGATATGGGAGCTGGAATGCAAAATATTGTAGCCATGCTCACACAACTTTCTCAAGCTATGAATCATGCAGGATTTCCAAACGAGCAAAGGAGTGAGCAACATTCTGTTGAATCCTTCATGAGGCAGCGTCCACCTTCTTTCAGCGGGTCTACTGATCCATTAGTTGCTGAACAATGGATTAGTACTACTGAAAAGATATTTTCAGTTCTTCAATGTTCTGAACATGATAAAGTCATCCTAGCAGTGTATCGTTTGGAAGGAGATACTGATCAATGGTGGAATCTTGTTAAGAATACGAGGAAAAGGGATGAAATTGAGTCTATGGAATGGGACGAGTTCAAGAACTTATTTTTCAATAAGTACATCCCTCGTATTCTCCGAACAAAGATGGAGAAAGAGTTTCTTGAACTGAAGCAAAGGGATGATGAATCTGTTGGTACCTATGAAGAAAATTTTACAAGACTTGCAAGGTACGCTTCTGGCATTATTATCCAACCTGAGAGTAAGATCGATCGATTCTTTAGTGGCTTAAAACCAAGTCTTCGAAGGGTGTTAGCCATAAGGGACTTCAATAGCTATGAGGAAATCGTTCGATGTGCTCTCAAAGTCGAGATGGAGATTGGAGTAACCCATCAGTCACATGGGTTTGATAAGAAGAGGAAGATGGAATTCAAAGGAAACTCTAAAGAGCACACTGAAAAGAAGATGAACTTTCCATTATGCTCAAAGTGTGGAAAGAAACTTGTAGGGAGTTGTCTTAAAGGGACAAGTAAATGTTTTAAATGTGGAAAGGAAGGTCATCGGGCATTTGAATGCCGTGATAATAGGAATAAGATGTCTAATGATGCAAACAAAGGAAGGGATACACAGAATGAACCTACTACACTTCAATGTTTCAAGTGCAAGGAGATGGGGCATTATGCCAATCAATGCCCAAATCCAAGGGTTGATGATGATGGTCGACGTCAACAAAATCTTAAGGCTAAAGACAAAGGAAAGTCACATGCAATTTCTATTAGTGATGTGGAGTACGATAACGATGTGGTGAAAGGTACACTTACCATCCACTCTAAAGTAGAAAATGTTTTATTTGATTCTGGATCCACCCACTCTTTTATTTCTGAAGAATTTTCTAAGGGTATCACCGTATTACCTCAACAATTAGATGTTGAGTTAGCCGTGACAACACCTAATGGCACATCAATCGCATCAAAATTTATAATTCTTCTCCGATCGAAGTTTGTGGGAAAGTGCTTCCTGCAAATCTTGTGATCCTTCCTTTAGTGGAATTTGATGTGATTCTTGGCATGGATTGGCTTTCTCTACATGGAGCTCATATCAATTTCCAAAGAAGGGAAGTCACATTTCATATTCCAGATCAATCTACGATCGTCTATCAATGCAAGGATGAACATAACCTTCCAGTGGAAATTTCTTCCATCTTATGGGTATTGATTCCACTAAATGAAGGTTATTTATCTCAAATGGTTGGTGAGAAACTCACGATTAAGAATATGCCCATTGTACGGGAGTTTGATGATGTCTTTCCGGAGGAATTTCCGGGTCTTCCACCAAATCGTGAAGTTGAGTTTTCAATAGAACTCGTACCGGGTGCTTTGCCTATTTCAAAGACACCTTATAGAATGGCCCCAATTGAGTTGCAGGAATTGAAGAAGCAACTCCAAGAGAATCTTGATAAGGGATTCATACGCCCTAGTGCGTCACCTTGGGGAGCACCTGTTCTATTTGTTTTGAAGAAAGATGGATCAATGAGACTCTGCATTGATTATCGAGAACATAACAAGATCACTATCAAGAACAAATATCCTCTCCCACGCATTGATGACTTATTTGACCAACTACGCGGAGCTCAATACTTTTCCAAGATTGATCTTCGTTCAGGGTATCATCAATTAAGGGTCAAAAGGGAGGATATAACAAAGACGGCTTTCCGTACAAGGTATGGACATTATGAATTTATAGTGATGCCATTTGGTCTTACTAATGCCCCTGCTATCTTCATGGATCTAATGAATAAAGTCTTTAGAGACTATCTTGATCAATTTGTGGTAGTCTTTATAGACGATATTCTTGTCTATTCAAAGAGCAAGGAAGATCATGAAGATCACTTGAGAATTATATTGAAGACCCTGAGAAAGGAGAAGCTTTATGCCAAATTTACCAAGTGTGAATTTTGGCTTAAAAAAGTTGCATTTTTGGGTCACATAATCTCAAAAGAGGGGATATCTGTGGATCCAGCAAAAACAGAGGTTATCGAAAGATGGTCGAGACCAACAACAATAACTGAGATCCGAAGTTTTCTTGGTTTGGCTGGATATTATCGACGTTTTGTAAAAGATTTTTCACGATTATCTAATCCACTCACCAAGTTGACTCGGAAAGGAGTTAAGTTTGTCTGGACAGAGGAATGTGAAGAGAATTTCAAGGAGTTGAAAAGAAGGTCATCCAGTGCACCTGTGCTCACACTGCATTGTAGTGGAGAAAGGTTTGTGATCTACAGTGATGCATCCAAGAAGGGATTGGGGTGTGTTCTTATGCAAAATGATATGGTGATAGCTTATGCCTCACGACAGTTGAAAATCCATGAGCAAAATTACCCAACACATGATTTGGAGTTGGCTGCGGTAATCTTTGCATTAAAGATTTGGAGGCATTACCTTTATGGTGAAAGGTGTGATATTTATACTGATCATAAAAGTTTAAAGTATATTTTCACACAAAAGGAGTTGAATATGCGTCAAAGAAGATGGTTGGAGCTGATTAAGGATTATGACTGCTCAATCCATTACCACCCTGGGAAAGCAAACAAGGTGGCAGATGCATTAAGTCGACAAGACCATGCTAGTTTATCCATGATGAGGATCACAAAAGATCCAATATTTATGGATTTACAAAGGATGGATCTTGGAATTATAATGGAAGGGGAAAAATCTTATCTTTCTCAAATGAATGATCAACCATCTATACATGTGAAGATTAAAGAGGCACAGAAAGAAGATGTCGAGTTACAAAAGAAGGTGAGAAATGTTCCTGAATTCAACCTTGATTGTGATGGGATAATAAAGTTCAGGAATCGGGTTTGTGTTCCTCCCATCCCCGAATTAAAGAAAGAGCTGCTGGATGAGGCTCATAGTTCTTCATTCTCTATTCATCCTGGAAGCACGAAGATGTATAGGGACCTGAAAGAGTACTTCTGGTGGGATGGCATGAAAAGAGATGTTGCTGAATATGTCTCTTGATGCTTGGTTTGTCAACAAGTTAAAGCTGAGAGACATAAGTCTAAGGGGATGTTACAACCATTACCCATACCCGAATGGAAATGGGAAAACATCACTATGGACTTTGTCACAGGACTTCCTAAAACATCCAAAGGCAATAATGCTATCTGGGTCATAGTTGATCGTCTCACAAAGTCTGCACACTTCATTCCTATTAGAGAGGATTTCTCTCTAGATCAGCTTGCCAGGATATATGTAAAGGAAGTGGTAAGATTTCATGGAGTACCACTTTCTATTATATCTGATCGAGATCCGAGATTTACCTCGAAGTTCTGGCGAAGTCTTCAGCATACTCTGGATACAGAGTTGAGTTTCAGCACTGCTTATCATCCCCAGACAGACGGTCAGTCTGAGAGAACAATTCAAACCCTAGAAGATATGTTGAGATCTTGCTCTATGGATTTCAAAGGAGGTTGGGATCAACACCTACCTTTGGTGGAATTTTCTTATAATAATAGCTTTCACTCCAGTATTCAGATGGCTCCTTATGAAGCTCTCTATGGAAAGAAATGCAGGACTCCAACTTGCTGGGATGAAGTTGGGTAAAGAAAGCTATTAGGACCTGATCTCGTTGATGAAATGGCAGAAAAGGTCAGATCTATTCAACAACACATAAGAGCAGCTCAGAGTCGACAGAAAAGCTATGCCGACAACCGAAGAAAAGACCTAGAGTTTGAAGTGGGTGATATACTGTTCTTACGAATATCTCCCTGGAAGAGGGTTATGAGATTTGGAAAGAAGGGGAAGTTGAACCCTAGATATATCGGTCCTTTCGAAATACTGGATCGTGTTGGGAAGGTAGCTTACCGATTGGCGCTTCCACTGAATCTCTCTCAAGTTCACGATGTGTTCCATGTATCTCTCCTGAGAAAGTACATACCAGATCCTTCACATGTACTCAGCTCAGAAGTTGTACCGCTGGAGCAAGAT
This sequence comes from Viscum album, assembly GCA_963277665.1. Taxonomy (NCBI): domain Eukaryota; kingdom Viridiplantae; phylum Streptophyta; class Magnoliopsida; order Santalales; family Viscaceae; genus Viscum; species Viscum album. Next base: position 552,366,112 of record OY728130.1, on the reverse strand, counting down.
CTTTCTTATGAAGAACAGCCGATAGAGATTCTGGATCGTAGCGAAAAAGTCCTACGAAACAAGACCACTCGCTTGGTGAAAGTTTTATGGAGAAACCACCAACTTGAAGAAGCTACATGGGAGCTTGAGGATATGATGAGGGAGAAGTATCCTCATCTGTTTGTTGCAAAGTGACGAATTTCGAGGGCGAAATTCTTTTTAAGGGGGGTAGAATGTAACACCCGAGACTTTTATGTTATATAAATCATCAAAGGAATCTTTTTCTATACAACACTTGCTTGGATTGCTTTCCACGCAATCGCGACCTTCCTCGATAGCTTGCGTCGTACGCAATACCGAGTTTCACTAAACAACATTATGTTATTAAAACTAGCCGTTATGAATAGTAATAACCACTTTTTGGAATTTTATAAATTTTATTTTTCAAAATGGACTTCATTTTTGGACTCAGAATATCGAAATTAGCCTAGGGTGAAATTTTGGTATTTTTCTGAAAACTTTCAATTTTTGATGAATAGTGAAACCACTAAGTGGTAGGTTAAAAACTGAATTTTGCATAAAACTTAATTTTACCGCTTCTGTGATTGGAATTTCGAAAATCCGAGAGACACGGTTAATATCAAGGACTAAAATGTGGTTCAATGAGATGAAAATAATTTTTTGGTGAATAGTAACTTTTTACTTTTTTTACCGCGGTTAATAGTAAATAGGGTAACTAAGGGTAAATATGATATTAATATTACCCTAACACATGTCCTAATTCTATTGGACAAGTGTAATTCGACCAAAAACAAACTTAGGAATAAAATATGACCATTTAGGCCCACTTGGATTAGATTAGGACATTTATTATTAATTTATTTAAAGAAGGGTTAAAATAGTTAAAATCAATGTTTAATAAGTAAATCATTTTTAATATGGGGTTATACATAAGATAAATTCAATTGTAAATATTCATTAGAAAGCTAAAAAGATTTCCTACATGATGATATTTTATTTGTAATTTTTAGACATCAAATAATGTAATTTATTTATGACACAAAGATGATGCAGTAATTATCTTATTAATGAAATATTGACATAATTGATGTTATAAACACCAAAATAAATGTAATTTGAGACTTTTTATGAATTAAACTAATTTTATAGGTTACTATGATATATTAATGTTGATTTAATCAACTTGTTTCGAACATATAATTCTTTTATGACTTTCACAAAAATCATATATCAAATAGTGTCAAAATTGACACAAAATAGTTTTTAAATCAAATATTATATTATTAATTGTTATTTTATTCCTAAAAATCTAAGGTTCGGCCAAATGACTTAGATAAGGATATATATTTTAATTTGGGGTTCGTTTGGCATGATATAGTAAGTGTATTAACCATATAGTGAAAGAAAACAAAAAGACATGGTAAAAGTTAAATTATTTAACTTAGAGTTAAATCTAATTGATAAGGTTAAAATAATACCCTAAACTTGTCTAAATCCTATTGTTTGATAGTATTTCGACCCTTCCCCCACTTTATCTTCGAAATAAGACCCTTTGGAACCATTATAAACCGATTTTGACTTTAATATAAAATAATATTTTGAGATATTCCTAAGGTGCCCCTCTCCTCCCTTATAAAAGGGCACCTCCTCCCCCTCCTCCTCACACCAAATTGAGCACTCAAGCTCGGCCAACCCCTGCCATTTTCTCCTCTCCACTTCCCTAGAATAATCCTAGAGGTCCTGGTCTTCTCCAAAGACCAATCTTAGTTCCTTAAGTGGAGGATTCAAATAAGCGTTCCAAAGAAGAGGTAATATCCATTACCGATCTTTTCAATTTCTTTCTTCTTCAACTTCTTCTTCTTTAGTTGTTTCATGATAAAGTAATAACATCAGTATTACTTACATACTGATATGTTATTATAAATATGAAACAACCCTAATTCACCTTCTATCCATCCTACGGAAAAATGAAATCACCGCGCGTGCGTACGTACGGAATACCATCTCCACGCCGTGGTGTAATCTATTTTCCACCATCACCTTACAAGGATGGGTATAATGGTGTAATGAGTAACTATATATGATTATTATGAAGTAATATTGATACTGAAATAATATATATATACTCCAATACAATTCCACGATCATAGGAATGATATCATCACTCGTGTGTACGTACGGAATACCGTCTCCACGATGTGGTGCGACTCGTTCTACATGATCTTCATTTCATAATGATTATATAAATGAATTGAATGAATGAATATGGTATATAATACACTAATACCATTCTGGAAATGAATTATCTATAACCTAAAGATAAGAATAAGAATTTATTCGACAAAACACGCATAAGAACAAAAAGTTATAAAGACCCGAGTAACAAGTAACAATGAAATATTACTAACAAGAAGCTAATAATATGACCATATATGATATCATATAAATATGTATGATTCTGGAATAAGTCAATAACATTATTTAAACCATTATACAGGAGCTTCGGACACGTACAAAGCTAATCGGACCTAAGGTAAGGGAAATATCACAATCTCATTTTTATCTGAGATTGTTTATTCGTAAGTATTTACTGGGGTGTATTTTATCATCCACATCCATGTTCCCTCAATATGTAATATTATTTCCATCCACCTACAATTTTTTAAATCCAATTTTACCCTTCTATGAGTTTTTAGTAAAAGATATGAAAGGAATCTTTTGTCATTTTTTTGTACGAGGTACTTTTTGACTTTTCCGACAAAAGTACGAGAAGAATGTTTTTTTTAACTTATACGGCACGAACGGATTTTTACGGTTTTATAAAGCCTTATTTTCATGAACCTTCCTCCAAAATATTTCATGACTATTTTTAATAAAATATCTTTCTTTTAAAATTGTATGATGTTTTGTGAAAAGAAATTGATTTTGAAGAAGAAAGGATATTTTCCTCAAGAATTCATTTCAAGTGTTTTATCAAAATTATTTTCCATCTAAGATAATAAAGGGTTCTGTTTCTATCCAAATTTTTACATTGATTTGACTATGTTGTGATGGAATTATGTTTATGAATTCCTTTATCTTATATGAATGGTTTTATGATGTCATGTTGTTTAAGAATCCCATTTTTATTACATGGGTTATGCAATGATGTATGATTTATGATTTTGTGGCACACATAAGAAAGGATTCATTAAGAGATGGGTGGGACCTATATCTACCTCCAATGCATTGGGTAAAAGATTTTATATCTCATGAGATAGACATGGCTGGAACGGAAGGTTATTTCGGTTCAGTGATACAGGACTGAAACGAGGAGTGAACTCGGTTCAGAAAGGGACTTTGTCCACTAAGATAGTACTGGCAATGAGTCATGACTAACAAGAAATGATTTCAATGATTATGTGTGCTTGCCAAAAAGTTTCAAGTTTTATGTTATGATTATGGGGATCTCATTTTCACTTCTATGAATTATTCCATGATAAGATATTATGATCTCTTTTGCAGGTTTTGATTTTCAAAAAGATATGATATGATTTTTATTTTCTTTATTTGCCCTTGCTGAGCATTTGAGCTCACCCTTTTATGTTTTCTTTTCCCCAGGTCAGGAAGATGGATATTAAGTAGAATATGCTAAAAGGGACCCTAGATATGATGAAATAAATGGGAGACACTGTAGAAGATTTATGAACCAGTTGTTTATGTTTCCCAGTTTCTAAAGACACTATACCTATACGGTCCTTTGTGGTTTTATCATATGTTGTAATAAGTGTGCTTCAATTTTGAAGTATTAACAATGTATGTAAAGTATGGGTCGTTATAGTTGGTATCAGAGGCAAAGGAGGTAGGAATGTATCCGATCCTTGGGAACTCTCACATGTGAGCGTTGGACGAAGCATGGCTCTCCGCCCAAGGGCTTCATGAGGAAATGGCTGCCACTGGGGATGGTGGTGTGTCCCGCCCAGGGGGTGTAGCCGCCCATGGAGTGCCCTGATAGGTATCAATTGTAGTCCACTGGAAGTAATTCCAGACCGTTAAAGTTGGTATCAGAGGAAAGGTATAGTCAACCTTTGGAAACTAGGATGTGAAAGCCTTAGTAAGAACCCTAAGGATAAGTCTAAGCATAGTACACAATCTTAGTGTTTTAGAAATGGCCTTGAAAAACCTAGGATAAGACCATAAGCATGAAAATTTTATTCTTGAATTATGTGGTTTCCTGTTATAATTAGTGTTTCTCACACTATTCTTCTTGGTTTTAGTCAATGGCTGGAACCCGAAGGAACCGTGTTAATGCGGAATGCGATGGGAAATGCAATGATTGTCCCCCTGAGCAACCAAACGATATGGGAGCTGGAATGCAAAATCTTGTAGCCATGCTCACACAACTTTCTCAAGCTATGAATCATGCAGGATTTCCAAACGAGCAAAGGAGGGAGCAACATTCTGTTGAATCCTTCATGAGGCAGCGTCCACCTTCTTTCAGCGGGTCTACTGATCCATTAGTTGCTGAACAATGGATTAGTACTACTGAAAAGATATTTTCAGTTCTTCAATGTTCTGAACATGATAAAGTCATCCTAGCAGTGTATCGTTTGGAAGGAGATGCTGATCAATGGTGGAATCTTGTTAAGAATACGAGGCAAAGGGATGAAATTGAGTCTATGGAATGGGACGAGTTCAAGAACTTATTTTTCAATAAGTACTTCCCTCATATTCTCCGAACAAAGATGGAGAAAGAGTTTCTTGAACTGAAGCAAAGGGATGATGAATCTGTTGGTACCTATGAAGCAAATTTTACAAGACTTGCAAGGTACGCTTCTGGTATTATTATCCAACCTGAGAGTAAGATCGATCGATTCTTTAGTGGCTTAAAACCAAGTCTTCGAAGGGTGTTAGCCATAAGGGACTTCAATAGCTACGAGGAAATCGTTCGATGTGCTCTCAAAGTCGAGATGGAGATTGGAGTAACCCATCAGTCACATGGGTTTGATAAGAAGAGGAAGATGGAATTCAAAGGAAACTCTAAAGAGCACACTGAAAAGAAGATGAACTTTCCATTATGCTCAAAGTGTGGAAAGAAACATGGAGGGAGTTGTCTTAAAGGGACAAGTAAATGTTTTAAATGTGGAAAGGAAGGTCATCGGGCATTTGAATGCCGTGATAATAGGAAGAAGATGTCTAATGATGCAAACAAAGGAAGGGATACACAGAATGAACCAACTACACTTCAATGTTTCAAGTGCAAGGAGATGGGGAATTATGCCAATCAATGCCCAAATCCAAGGGTTGATGATGATGGTCGACGTCAACAAAATCTTAAGGCTAAAGACAAAGGAAAGTCACATGCAATTTCTATCAGTGATGTGGAGTACGATAACGATGTGGTGAAAGGTACACTTACCATCCACTCTAAAGTAGCAAATGTTTTATTTGATTCTGGATCCACCCACTCTTTTATTTCTGAAGACTTTTCTAAGGGTATCACCGTATTACCTCAACAATTAGATGTTGAGTTAGCCGTGACAACACCTAATGGCACATCAATCGCATCAAAAGTTTATAATTCTTCTCCGATCGAAGTTTGTGGGAAAGTGCTTCCTGCAAATCTTGTGATCCTTCCTTTAGTGGAATTTGATGTGATTCTTGGCATGGATTGGCTTTCTCTACATGGAGCTCATATCAATTTCCAAAGAAGGGAAGTCACATTTCATATTCCAGATCAATCTACGATCGTCTATCAATGCAAGGATGAACATAACCTTCCAGTGGAAATTTCTTCCATCTTATGGGTATTGATTCCACTAAATGAAGGTTATTTATCTCAAATGGTTGGTGAGAAACTCACGATTAAGAATATGCCCATTGTACGGGAGTTTGATGATGTCTTTCCGGAGGAATTTCCGGGTCTTCCACCAAATCGTGAAGTTGAGTTTTCAATAGAACTCGTACCGGGTGCTTTGCCTATTTCAAAGACACCTTATAGAATGGCCCCAATTGAGTTGCAGGAATTGAAGAAGCAACTCCAAGAGAATCTTGATAAGGGATTCATACGCCCTAGTGCGTCACCTTGGGGAGCACCTGTTCTATTTGTTAAGAAGAAAGATGGATCAATGAGACTCTGCATTGATTATCGAGAACTTAACAAGATCACTATCAAGAACAAATATCCTCTCCCACGCATTGATGACTTATTTGACCAACTACGCGGAGCTCAATACTTTTCCAAGATTGATCTTCGTTCAGGGTATCATCAATTAAGGGTCAAAAGGGAGGATATACCAAAGACGGCTTTCCGTACAAGGTATGGACACTATGAATTAATAGTGATGCCATTTGGTCTTACTAATGCCCCTGCTATCTTCATGGATCTAATGAATAGAGTCTTTAGAGACTATCTTGATCAATTTGTGGTAGTCTTTATAGACGATATTCTTGTCTATTCAAAGAGCAAGGAAGATCATGAAGATCACTTGAGAATTATATTGAAGACCCTGAGAAAGGAGAAGCTTTATGCCAAATTTACCAAGTGTGAATTTTGGCTTAAAAAAGTTGCATTTTTGGGTCACATAATCTCAAAAGAGGGGATATCTGTGGATCCAGCAAAAACAGAGGTTATCGAAAGATGGTCGAGACCAACAACAGTAACTGAGATCCGAAGTTTTCTTGGTTTGGCTGGATATTATCGACGTTTTGTAAAAGCTTTTTCACGATTATCTAATCCACTCACCAAGTTGACTCGGAAAGGAGTTAAGTTTGTCTGGACAGAGGAATGTGAAGAGAATTTCAAGGAGTTGAAAAGAAGGTTATCCAGTGCACCTGTGCTCACACTGCCTTGTAGTGGAGAAAGGTTTGTGATCTACAGTGATGCATCCAAGAAGGGATTGGGGTGTGTTCTTATGCAAAATGATATGGTGATAGCTTATGCCTCACGACAGTTGAAAATCCATGAGCAAAATTACCCAACACATGATTTGGAGTTGGCTGCGGTAATCTTTGCATTAAAGATTTGGAGGCATTACCTTTATGGTGAAAGGTGTGATATTTATACTGATCATAAAAGTTTAAAGTATATTTTCACACAAAAGGAGTTGAATATGCGTCAAAGAAGATGGTTGGAGCTGATTAAGGATTATGACTGCTCAATCCATTACCACCCTGGGAAAGCAAACAAGGTGGCAGATGCATTAAGTCGACAAGACCATGCTAGTTTATCCATGATGAGGATCACAAAAGATCCAATATTTATGGATTTACAAAGGATGGATCTTGGAATTATAATGGAAGGGGAAAAATCTTATCTTTCTCAAATGAATGATCAACCATCTATACATGTGAAGATTAAAGAGGCACAGAAAGAAGATGTCGAGTTACAAAAGAAGGTGAGAAATGTTCCTGAATTCAACCTTGATTGTGATGGGATAATAAAGATCAGGAATCGGGTTTGTGTTCCTCCCATCCCCGAATTAAAGAAAGAGCTGCTGGATGAGGCTCATATTTCTTCATTCTCTATTCATCCTGGAAGCACGAATATGTATAGGGACCTGAAAGAGTACTTCTGGTGGGATGGCATGAAAAGAGATGTTGCTGAATATGTCTCTCGATGCTTGGTTTGTCAACAAGTTAAAGCTGAGAGACAGAAGTCTAAGGGGATGTTACAACCATTACCCATACCCGAATGGAAATGGGAAAACATCACTATGGACTTTGTCACAGGACTTCCTAAAACATCAAAAGGCAATAATGCTATCTGGGTCATAGTTGATCGTCTCACAAAGTCTGCACACTTCATTCCTATTAGAGAGGATTTCTCTCTAGATCAGCTTGCCAGGATATATGTAAAGGAAGTGGTAAGATTTCATGGAGTACCACTTTCTATTATATCTGATCGAGATCCGAGATTTACCTCGAAGTTCTGGCGAAGTCTTCAGCATACTCTGGATACAGAGTTGAGTTTCAGCACTGCTTATCATCCCCAGACAGACGGTCAGTCTGAGAGAACAATTCAAACCCTAGAAGATATGTTGAGAGCTTGCTCTATGGATTTCAAAGGAGGTTGGGATCAACACCTACCTTTGGTGGAATTTTCTTATAATAATAGCTTTAACTCCAGTATTCAGATGGCTCCTTATGAAGCTCTCTATGGAAAGAAATGCAGGACTCCAACTTGCTGGGATGAAGTTGGGTAAAGAAAGCTATTAGGACCTGATCTCGTTGATGAAATGGCAGAAAAGGTCAGATCTATTCAACAACACATAAGAGCAGCTCAGAGTCGACAGAAAAGCTATGCCGACAACCGAAGAAATGACCTAGAGTTTGAAGTGGGTGATAAAGTGTTCTTACGAATATCTCCCTGGAATAGGGTTATGAGATTTGGAAAGAAGGGGAAGTTGAACCCTAGATATATCGGTCCTTTCGAAATACTGGATCGTGTTGGGAAGGTAGCTTACCGATTGGCGCTTCCACTGAATCTCTCTCAAGTTCACGATGTGTTCCATGTATCTCTCCTGAGAAAGTACATACCAGATCCTTCACATGTACTCAGCTCAGAAGTTGTACCGCTGGAGCAAGATCTTTCTTATGAAGAACAGCCGATAGAGATTCTGGATCGTAGCGAAAAAGTCCTACGAAACAAGACCACTTGCTTGGTGAAAGTTTTATGGAGAAACCACCAACTTGAAGAAGCTACATGGGAGCTTGAGGATATGATGAGGGAGAAGTATCCTCATCTGTTTGTTGCAAAGTGACGAATTTCGAGGGAGAAATTCTTTTTAAGGGGGGTAGAATGTAACACCCGAGACTTTTATGTTATATAAATCATCAAATGAATCTTTTTCTATACAACACTTGCTTGGCTTGCTTTACACGCAATCGCGACCTTCCTCGATAGCTTGCGTCGTACGCAATACCGAGTTTCACTAAACAACATTATGCTATTAAAACTAGCCGTTATGAATAGTAATAACCACTTTTTGGAATTTTATAAATTTTATTTTTCAAAATGGACTTCATTTTTGGACTCAGAATATCGAAATTAGCCTAGGGTGAAATTTTGGTATTTTTCTGAAAACTTTCAATTTTTGATGAATAGTGAAACCACTAAGTGGTAGGTTAAAACTGAATTTTGCATAAAACTTAATTTTACCGCTTCTGTGATTGGAATTTCGAAAATCCGAGAGACACGGTTAATATCAAGGACTAAAATGTGGTTCAATGAGATGAAAATAATTTTTTGGTGAATAGTAACTTTTTACTTTTTTTACTGTGGTTAATAGTAAATAGGGTAACTAAGGGTAAATATGATATTAATATTACCCTAACACATGTCCTAATTCTATTGGACAAGTGTAATTCGTCCAAAAACAAACTTAGGAAAACAATATGACCATTTAGGCCCACTTGGATTAGATTAGGACATTTATTATTAATTTATTTAAAGAAGGGTTAAAATAGTTAAAATCAAAGTTTAATAAGTAAATCATTTTTAATATGGGGTTATACATAAGATAAATTCAATTGTAAATATTCATTAGAAAGCTAAAAAGATTTCCTACATGATGATATTTTATTTGTAATTTTTAGACATCAAATAATGTAATTTATTTATGACACAAAGATGATGCAGTAATTATCTTATTAATGAAATATTGACATAATTGATGTTATAAACACCAAAATAAATGTAATTTGAGACTTTTTATGAATTCAACTAATTTTATAGGTTACTATGATATATTAATGTTGATTTAATCAACTTGGTTCGAACATATAATTCTTTTATGACTTTCACAAAAATCATATATCAAATAGTGTCAAAATTGACACAAAATAGTTTTTAAATAAAATATTATATTATTAATTGTTATTTTATTCCTAAAAATCTAAGGTTCGGCCAAATGACTTAGATAAGGATATATAGTTTAATTTGGGGTTCGTTTGGCATGATATAGTAAGTGTATTAACCATATAGTGAAAGAAAACAAAAAGACATGGTAAAAGTTAAATTATTTAACTTAGAGTTAAATCTAATTGATAAGGTTAAATTAATACCCTAAACTTGTCTAAATCCTATTGGTTGATAGGATTTCGACCCTTCCCCACTTTATCTTCGAAATAAGACCCTTTGGAACCATTATAAACCGATTTTGACTTTAATATAAAATAATATTTTGAGATATTCCTAAGGTGCCCCTCTCCTCCCTTATAAAAGGGCACCTCCTCCCCCTCCTCCTCACACCAAATTGAGCACTCAAGCTCGGCCAACCCCTGCCATTTTCTCCTCTCCACTTCCCTAGAATAATCCTAGAGGTCCTGGTATTCTCCAAAGACAAATCTTAGTTCCTTAAGTGGAGGATTCAAAGAAGCGTTCCAAAAAAGAGGTAATATCCATTACCGATCTTTTCAATTTCTTTCTTCTTCAACTTCTTCTTCTTTAGTTGTTTCATGATAAAGTAATAACATCAGTATTACTTACATACTGATATGTTATTATAAATATGAAACAACCCTAATTCACCTTCTATCCATCCTACGGAAAAATGAAATCACCGCGCGTGCGTACGTACGGAATACCATCTCCACGCCGTGGTGTAATCTATTTTCCACCATCACCTTACAAGGATGGGTATAATGGTGTAATGAGTAACTATATATGATTATTATGAAGTAATATTGATACTGAAATAATATATATATACTCCAATACAATTCCACGATCATAGGAATGATATCATCACTCGTGCGTACGTACGGAATACCGTCTCCACGATGTGGTGCGACTCGTTCTACATGATCTTCATTTCATAATGATTATATAAATGAATTTAATGAATGAATATGGTATATAATACACTAATACCATTCTGGAAATGAATTATCTATAACCTAAAGATAAGAATAAGAATTTATTCGACAAAACACGCATAAGAACAAAAAGTTATAAAGACCCGAGTAACAAGTAACAATGAAATATTACTAACAAGAAGCTAATAATATGACCATATATGATATCATATAAATATGTATGATTCTGGAAAAAGTCAAAAACATTATTTAAACCATTATACAGGAGCTTCGGACACGTACAAAGCTAATCGGACCTAAGGTAAGGGAAATATCACAATCTCATTTTTATCCGAGATTGTTTATTCGTAAGTATTTACTGGGGTGTATTTTATCATCCACATCCATGTTCCCTCAATATGTAATATTATTTCCATCCACCTACAATTGTTTAAATCCAATTTTACCCTTCTATGAGTTTTTAGTAAAAGATATGAAAGGAATCTTTTGTCGTTTTTTTGTACGAGGTACTTTTTGACTTTTCCGACAAAAGTACGAGAAGAATGTTTTTTTAACTTATACGGCACGAACGGATTTTTACGGTTTTATAAAGCCTTATTTTCATGAACCTTCCTCCAAAATATTTCATGACTATTTTTAATAAAATATCTTTCTTTTAAAATTGTATGATGTTTTGTGAAAAGAAATTGATTTTGAAGAAGAAAGGATATTTTCCTCAAGAATTCATTTCAAGTGTTTTATCAAAATTATTTTCCATCTAAGATAATAAAGGGTTCTGTTTCTATCCATATTTTTACATTGATTTGACTATGTTGTGATGGAATTATGTTTAGGAATTCTTTTATCTTATATGAATGGTTTTATGATGTCATGTTGTTTAAAAATCCCATTTTTATTACATGGGTTATGCAATGATGTATGATTTATGATTTTGTGGCACACATAAGAAAGGATTCATTAAGAGATGGGTGGGACCTATATCTCCCTCCAATGCATTGGGTAAAAGATTTTATATCTCATGAGATAGACATGGCTGGAACGGAAGGTTATTTCGGTTCAGTGATACAGGACTGAAACGAGGAGTGAACTCGGTTCAGAAAGGGACTTTGTCCACTAAGATAATCTTGGCAATGAGTCATGACTAACAAGAAATGATTTCCATGATTATGTGTGCATGCCACAAAGTTTCAAGTTTTATGTTATGATTATGGGGATCTCATTTTCACTTCTATGAATTATTCCATGATAAGATATTATGATCTCTTTTGCAGGTTTTGATTTTCAAAAAGATATGATATGATTTTTATTTCCTTTATTTGCCCTTGCTGAGCATTTGAGCTCACCCTTTTATGTTTTCTTTTCCCCAGGTCAGGAAGATGGATATTAAGTAGAATATGCTAAAAGGGACCCTAGATATGATGAAATAAATGGGAGACACTGTAGAAGATTTATGAACCAGTTGTTTATGTTTCCCAGTTTCTAAAGACACTATACCTATACGGTCCTTTGTGGTTTTATCATATGTTGTAATAAGCGTGCCTCAATTTTGAAGTATTAACAATGTATGTAAAGTATGGGTCGTTATAATGGTTCACTCCCAAGACCATCTTAGTGGAAACCATCCATTATTAAAGCATGTTAACTCCTTATTTTAACCATGTCCACATCATGAGATATAAATCATTACCCAATGAATTTGTGGGAGATATAGGTTCCACCCTTTACATAATTTTATTATACATTCATGTGGCCCATGGATATAAAAAATTCATCATATAATGGACCATAAAAAGGGAAGGGTTTCAAAAACATCATATCATAACACATGAAATGAATTGGGTATCATAAAAATTTCATCATTTAACAACATATGTAGAAGAAACATGTTTCATAATCATTTCATCATAACAAAACATATGAAAAGAAGCTGGTTTCATGGGAATTTTATTGTGGTATAACCCATGGAATGGAAATGAGATTCATAAACAACCTAACATAAACAAAAAAAGAATAAAAATAATATTTATGGTATTCTTGGATCATAACCCCATTAAATAATTAGTGACATAGAAGGATGTCATCTGAGATGGAAAATAAATTTGAATGACATTTTAAAAACATTTCTTGAATAATATATAAATTATGTTTTGAAAATTAATTATAAAAACAAAAAATGTTTATGAATATCTTCATCATTGAAAACTAATTTAAAATAATGGATTTTCCATATTATTAGGAGAAAAATTATATAAAATTATTTTATTAAACTTTTAATGATGATTTAATGAAATGTAGTGTTTGATGACATATACATCTATACATTTTGATCTTTCCTTATTCATAAATTTTGTTTTAATGTTCCTTTATCAGAAAACATAACTAATATAACATATAATCCAATTTATAAAATTTTAAAACATCAATTAATATTTTAAAAATCATAGGACAACATAAGATAAATTATGAAAACATTATTGGAAAACATTGATTTGAATAAAAGATTATTTCTAACAAAATAGATATATAAATTCAGATATTGATAAAAATATTCTCTGAATTTTATTAAGTAAAAAGGATTGGAGAAATGTTAAAAAAACATGAATATATTTTGAATAAACATATGATAATTAAAATAATTAGAGTTCTTACATGATAGATCAAAATATATCATCAATGGAATTAGAATTATAAATAATCAAAATAAATGATGTGGTTGTTGCAATAAACACTTAGTGCTATGGTAACATTGAATCACAATCCCAGGGGGTGAATAAAATTTTATTAAACATAAAATATCATGGGTATTAAAAATATCATAATATTACTGGTCAAATTGGTAGTATATACACAACGTGATAGAATATTAGTTCATACCATAACCAACATATCAAAGAAGGAAAATTGTGATAAAAATCCCTTTACCTATTTGTTAATGATTTAACCACCAATTATATTAAAGTGATAAACAAAAATATTATTGTAAATAAAAAATTGAAGTTGTCGAAACATAATTAACATTAATGGGATGTACATACATCATGTAGTAGAATGAGTTGGTGAATATATATGTGTCTCACAAACGAAAAAAGTGAGATGTAAATCCCTTACATTATGTTTTTCCTCTCATGTAACTTTTTTGATACTCTTGTATAATAAATATGTGTTTAATATACTTCTACTTCAGAACCAAATTCATTTATACCATACCATATAATATTTTGTAATGACATTTTATAATAAGTTTATTAACAATTCCATGTTAATGTCATGTTTCAGGTAAGAATCACTATGTTTTTTATATATGTTATGATTTATGATATTTTGTGTCCCTTTAATTTAATATTTATTTAATTATCTCCATAATAATAAATATTATGTAAATATCATATTTTTTTCGAATATATGTATTTATAAAAATATATAAAATATAGATGTAGAATTTGAAATACACCGTTAATGGATAAGGTAGGTTATACATACGCATGATTGATGTTTTCATTTTATTTTTGGAATAATAGAAATAAATATATATAATATATTATCATAATAAATTTTTTGTTATATATATATATATTTATTTTATACTTATTAAATTTCTTGTAAATATTTAACGAATCACCTCACTTTATGAGCCTGTAGTTCTCTGTACACATGAATGACATTATCCTATACTTAAAAAATTGACAACATTATGTAACATGTGATATAACAATTAAGGAATAATGAAAACATCATAAAAATGATAAAGATAATATATAAATAGTAAATTCATCATTATTACAAACCTTGAAATGGTGTAATGGAATAATAAATGACCTCAATTCATGAGGCTATTGTCAGTATACAAACGAATGATGATGGCATATCCCATTTGATGAAATTTTTTGATGTTTTAGGTAATAACAATAATAAAACAAATATAAGAATATTTTAGATAAAATTATTATTAAAGAATATTTATATAAAAAATAATTTAAGATGTTGGTGGAATAAATAAAACAAAATTTTTTTTATGAATGTTACATTTTCTTGAGGTACCTCCATTTGGTTTTCACCAATGGACATACTTCATTCACTTTATTCCCAATGTTAATATTCTAGGATGAAAGGAGGGATGTTTGGATTTTATTATGTAGATTTTGGAAGTGGAAAATGGATTTATAGGTGTGAAGTGTATGGAAGTGTTGGTGAATTATTAAAATAGTGGTGAGTGGGAACATAGTAGACACAAAAAGTTAAAAACAATTGTGGGGTCTGCCTAATATAATTGTTTTTAATTTCAGTCAGTAATAACTTTAGTTAAATATGTTATTTTACATTACAAGATATTATAAATTATTATGATTCAAAATATAGAATCCATTTCTGAAAATTATATTAAAAATGTGGAAGAAATTAATTTAAATGTAATCAAATAGACATGTCAAGAAAGCGGGTTTTAAAAGAGAAAATGTTCCAAAGTTTGATATGTTTTATATCAAACATCAATTTTAAATTGGATTCAATGAACTAGATTATATTATATTATATAGAATAAAATTAATATTTATATAAAACCAATATAAAATATTATTTAGCTATATAAACATATTTTATGAAAATGAAAATTTTAATTAAAACACAATATTTTAACTATTAATCCAAAAATGAATTATTTTCGAAAAAACCCATTAATATTACCATAAGATAATTTTGACATATTGAATTCAGAAATGATGTTTCATATTTAAAATTAAATCTATATTTATTCAAAAATTAAATTTAATATTCTTCATAAAACTACATAAAAATAATCTATTTTGAGAAAATAGTATTCCCAAAACATATAAAGGATTTAATGAAAATAAATTAGTTTATTATAAATTTTTTAAATAAATCCTCTATATGATAAAAAATTATTAATATTCATAATATTGTGTTTAATGACTAAGTTATAATATTCAAATATAAATAATTATAATAAAAAAATTATGTTTCATATAAAGACAATATTTTTTTAAAATAAGCTACGTCGGAGTTTCACATAACAAAATTATAGCTTTTTGTAAAATTTAAAAAATATTAACATAAGGCTTCCTTAAATGAATGATGTAATATAAATTTAATTTATTTGAAAAAAGATTCGGATGAACTTATAGTGTTCCAATAATAATTATCAGGGATGTTTTTGTAGTTTTTCCATGGTGGGAATTTTAATTAAATTTTTTTGTTAGATAAATTGGTTCATTTTAAATGAGATTACCCTATGGGGATCGGGGGATCATGGTATATATAATTAAAAAAATCAACCATTTAAAATATGATTATGTTTTTTCAATGTTATTAAAAACTTTTTATCTCATTTTCATTCTCCCTACGAGTGACGCAATAAATAAACCACATTAAGATTCCTACTTAGCTCACCCTATACAAGTTGTCAAAGTACCCTGAAAAGGTGATGTGCATACAAAACTAAAAAAATAATATCACACTTATTCAATTTTATTTAGACAATGTTGTGGTAAAAAACACCCAAAAAATCTTATAATGAAATGAGAATATCTCACTACCTCACATCACATGAGGAACTCAAATTTACAAACATTTCTACCATATTCTTCATAAGATATGAATGTGACACAACACCTGGTTTGGTGTGTCTATTTTGAAAAAATTGGGGAGATTTTAGTGAGAAAAGTTTTCAAGAAAATTATTCGACGTTTTCATTGTAAATTCTCATAAAGGCCTATAAAAATACTCTAAAACCCCAACATTATGGGTTTCAACTCACCACCTCTCCAATTCTAACTCTTTAAGGTAATCTGTAATGATATTGTGTGTGGTTGTTGAAAATATAATATCTTTTTTCTCATATAAAGGTTTAATATCAAGGGGTTCATCAGCTATAATCATATTATCTTGTCATGTTTCATCCCCACTTAAATTTTTTGATTAAGGACCACTTAATTTTTCTTATTGTCATCAAATACCAACTGTAAATTCTCTAAAAAAATATTGATTTTCATTAAAATTCATTGTTGTAGTGTGATAATACAAACAAGATCATTGATTCTTCATCCCATGTATTCATCACATTATTGTATTCTTTAGTAAATGTATAATTGGAATTGAAAAAATTTATGGTCATGTTCTTCTACCATATCTCCTAAAAACCTATGATTAAGTCCATATTTCACATGTCAAAATCTCCTCCTTTAACTTCCCATGATCACAACATGATCTATTATAAATTTGTAAATCACAAAACCAAATACATATTTTCTATCAAGAATATGATGTAGTATCCTACAAGAGTTGTAGAAGTAAAATCATTATAGATACATATTCTATACTCTTTATGACATTAAGGAAAATTATGGAATAGGAATATCCTTATCAATAGGGCTAAAATATATCCTTTTATCCAGAGTGTAGGTTTCATTAATTTTTTAGTTATTTTGAACAACCATGTCTACACTTTACACATGAAGTTATGTTTCATTTGTTTTTGGATAAATTCTTAAAATAAATTTGTGTTGCATTTCTTTCCCGGCATTGGGCACCTTGTAGCTGCAGTGAATTTTAAATCAGTTATTCATCCCAATATAGAACCACATAGAGTATGTTTCACTCCTTAGTGTGGGCTCCATCAAAACTATTAGGAAATAGAAATTTATTGGTTGTCCTATTATGATGTAAAATATTCTATGTATCATATAACTATTATTAATCCTTCAAATACAGTTTATTTCATGGATCTTTGTCATAGAATATGTTTCTCTTCTACATTCCCTTCAATCTAAAAACCTTATGGAATGAATATATCGAGGAAAATCCAAAAATAATCACATATTCTCAATAATATTATTTAAATTAAAAAATCATGATTAATATTAAAAAAATCATAATAAATATGAAACACCAAATTAATTTGGTTTAATAGTCATATCCTTTGATTTTATTAATAATTTAATTATATCCACATCTCTACATAGAATAGTGCATCAATGATTCATCAATCACAATATCTAAGATTAAACATGTCTTTATTTGTTTAAGAAAAAATATTTAGATGAGAGAATCCTCATGATAAAAAATCATCAAACATCATGATTTGAATCTATACCACTTCTCGGTTTTCTACCCCTAATCATGAATCAACCCCCCCAGTAGAACTATATCATTTTATTAAACGACGTAAAAATAAAAAATACCTCTACATATTTCTCCCCATTATTATTATATTCTCCCACAATACCAATGAAACAAAATATTACATCATTATAAGTTAATAAAATATAGTTTTAATCATATTAAATGAATTATGGAAATAAAACATTTATTTCATAAAAAATAAAATTACTATAGGATGCTGGGGTATCTATCACTAAAATAATATTGAGAAAATGTATTATTTGGATTGCTATACACAAAATGTTCTTTTCAAATTCAACCTTGGGTGGATCCTTGGTCATGGTGTTAGGAACATTATTTTTAAGAATCTAAAACCTCTAATTCAATAAAACAGTTACATCTGTTTTGCCTTTATGAAATTTTATTAATCACAATGTCAAATTTAATTGAGCGATGAATATGATTCTTATAAATATTTTCTACACTTTAGTTATCAATCATAATTTAATTTTTAGAAACACATGAGTTATAAGGTCTTTATGTTGTTATACATCAATATAAATTGAGTATAAGTTTGAGCTATTGTGACATAGTTAAAATATGTAGTGAATAAGCGTATATAGTATTTTTTAAATTTTACATGAAATAAATATGTTTAAAAGATAAAAACAGATATAGAAATATTTTTCATATCATCATTCACACATCCTCAATCAGTATCAATATAACCATCAATTAATATTGTGAATATCTATAGTAACAAAACCCAATGTCGCCTGTTTTGACAATTTATCAGTGTATTCATCACATAGAATAAATGTTACATTTCATTGTCAAAATAAGATAATTGGATACATGAAAATGGGGAAATATTTTCCATTTTAGTTTTTATTATATAAATAAAACTACAAATGATGTACCTATTAATATTCATATTAACTCCACACCCATCCATAATTTTTGAAAATATTATCCAAGACCATTCTATTGTATCCATTGGTTATTTATAATCCATTTTAAACCTCTTGAAAACCACCTTTAATTGTTAGCTTTGGATAAAAATGTCCCAGATGTAATTTTAGTAACATAAAGACCATGTATAATGGATAATTCATTAGTTTGAGACAAATCTAATTCAAACCTCATATGTTCGGACAATTGATTGAATTAGGTGTCATCTAAGATTCTGATGATGTTGTCAGGAATATATATTTGAACTAATATCCATATAACTTTATCACTATTGATGTATCTTTTTTCATGATCCTATCCAATATAATATCTATTCTTCCCTGGGTATTGATCTATCCATGAGTATCAAACTCTTAGTTCACATTTTATCCTGTAAAATGGTTTATTCAACTTTGACACCTATATTTCAACATCATAAATGATAATCCACTCAGTTTATCAATATAAACATCATGTTCAGTGAAAATATATTTAATAAATATTATTTTACAATAATTTTATTCACATTAAAATACTAATTCTAATTCAAATTCATGAATAACTGAATAATAACCAAATGATCCACTAGTGAAAATTCCTTCAGCAGCTTCAAATTTTATCTAATTTTATTTTTTATGAATAAAATAAATCCTTCAATACACACATAAATATCTAATTTATGGGTTTATTTAATTATATATTTATTATGGATTCTGATCCTTAATTATACATTAAGATTTTATATTGAGTATTTGATTCTACATTCCAATAATTTCATCCAAAAACCTCTCAAAAAGAAGAATTTTCAACTGGCTTATTCCAAGTCATGTTTTCAATAATGTTACTTCTCCTAAAAAAATTCTATTATATTGATGATTTCTCACTTCAAGCATATAATGTTTAATACCATAATTTCTAAATATTTTTCAACTTATTTTCGTTTTAACTCTATACTGAGTTTTCTATGAACCATTTGATTTTGACACTAATGATCTTCATCTTCTATTAGGTATTGAATAATACACATTAACACCTATGTTTTGTGAATAATCACCATAAACCATTAAATATTGATGAAATAAAAAAAATTCATAATACCTATAATCATTTATTGATTTATTAGATATTGGTTACCAATCATACACACAACCATGTTCTAACACTACTAATGATTTTTCATTCTTTGGAATATATGTGATCTGAATAGTCATCTCATATTTTACATGAAACAATTGTTTGATTATTTTCAAATGTGATCTTTGAATAAATACACAATCTAGAATTATTCAGTAAAATGTTCAAGGAAATTTTGCTCAAATGAACGATTCACTTATGTCATAACCTATTTCTATTTTTCATTGAACAGATGAACTAATTTTCCACAATAGAAAAGAAATATTTTCCCATGGTTCTGCTTTATTATTAAAAAATATTCCTTCTATATATTTCAAAGTTCACCCTTTCATTATTAATTTTATAGAACATCTAAAACACCATAATTGACACACACATAGTAGATTATGGATATTTTTACCCCAAAGAGTAAAATTATTTTTTATAGGCCTATTCACAAACCTTATCCTTTTGAGTACCAACAATGGTGTGTCCCTAATAATAGAAAAAATGAATATCTTCCCGATTTTGGAATTTTATGTTCTTGATAATATTATCCTTTACAGTAATGTGTGTGGTACAATCATTATTCATAACCCATAAAACTAAATTTCTCTACTCTTTTAATAAAATCATATAATTTTTTTACTTACCTTGTCATCTCTTATTCTTCTATTAATGTTGAGATCCTTCTATTGATGATTGACAATTATATTTCTCTCTAGGATTATTAGTTTCCACTTTTATATAAAATAATAAGAATTTGTGATTAGTTTTTAACATGTTAGTTGAGTTTCATAGATACTAAAATCATTTTTCCCAAATATCGTTAGATATTTACCATTGAACCCATGTGTCAAATTATTATTCATTTCATCCAAATCCCTCACACATAAAAATAAACATTTTGTGTTTAGAAAAAATAAGAAAATCAACTTTCATATTTTTGGTTTTATTTGTCTATAAAAATATCATTTAAATTGATAACACATTTGAAATGTGTCCCATTTTTTCATAGAAGTATAAAATTCATTTTTCATCCTTTGATACTTTGATACATGGATGTTAGGTTTTCAATCTTCCCTAAAATCTACATTCTTTTGTACAGGTAATTATTTTTGTCTAGTACTATCCAAGACTATTTTCATTATATGATCTTTCTCCAAAATATATTCGCATTAATTCTAATGTGTTACACTTATGGGATGGTATTACACTCTTCACAAGTTACTATTGGGTATTTTATAGCTTTTAATATGGTCAGTAAGTTAGAAAACATGATACTATCCAGGGTATAATGACTCATTATTTATCTTCACAATTTCATTGACAACAAATAAAAACTAATTAATTCATGCAATTAGTTTTACGATTTCATTTACTATATCAATCAAAAAATGTATCATTCTAGTATGTTCTTCCAATTTGAGTTTGATCTCCACTTCTACTTATAATGTAAAAAAATATGATTTATTTCATTCAATAATTTATTTTAGATAAGAATTTTCTCCATCCATTAATCTATTTTAAATATTAGATCCAAGAAAAAATGTAGCTCACTTCTCATTTGTAGACCTAAATTTTTAAATTTCATTAAATATTATCTCTTATTTTACCTAAAGATCATCATTTCTATGAAATTCAAAATTCTCAGAATCACTATCATCGAACCAATGTTTTTTTATAATTGCTACAATGGAATGTTTTTTGAGGTCCATTAAATCCTAAACCTCCCCTTAATATTACATATATGAGATTTTGTATTAATTAGATATAATATTTCTCCTTTTTAATAAATTCTGGTAAACTTTTATCATTATTTTGTCAACCACTATGGGATTACTTATAGATTATTTTTTCTCATTATATGGAACAAATTTAATGTTATTATTAGTGAGATATAATACCATACATCATTATTATAATGAATGTACATTATTTCAAATTTATTTTCCTTTTAATATCCTTTGATTAAATGAAATTAAATATATCATCGACCTCATCTTCTACCGTATATTATTTAATAAAATATTTCTTTATACCCTTGAATGAAACCACTAATGAGGTATCTGTAACCATGGATTCGTTGTCATTGTTTCCCATCTAAAATATCCAAAATAAAACAATAATGGCAATCAAAATATAATTATTTTTATCATTGTAATCATACATTGATACTTTGTATTGAAACAGAGAGGTAATCTCATCAATATTCTGATCACAATTTTGAGATCTTCAATACTTTCAAGAAGGGAAAGTACATATTCCATAAGAACATCTAGATTATAAAAATTTCATTAACCACTAAAGTAGGGGTTACCCACAAATAATCACATATATTCCATAATAATTTTATCTTTCCCCCTCAAACATTTCAACAAACCTCAATTGTAATCTCAAATTATTCCACATGGTAGGGGGGTTTTGTGGGACATTAGGATGGAGTAGATTGTTTTGGTTAAACTCCCAAAATGAATTTATTACCTTTGTATCTATGTCCAATTAATTGTTGTATATTTTAAATAAATTCTTTATTTCTATGTTTCTTCATACACCGTAATGGTTATACAGTAAACATCCATCCCCAATGACATAAAGTAGTTCTTCATCCTACTCTATGATAACAAGAAATGTTTCCCAGTGAAAACCTGTATAAATTTGTGATTAAAAATATTCATGGTAGAAATGTTTCAAAGAGATTGAATACATCACCCCTTATGAATGATCGGATAAAATTTATTATTCCCATTTCAAAGATATTACACTATGTGGGGGGGGGTATTAGGATATTACGGATTAAAAAAATAAACCATGTGAAAGTTGAATTTGTTATTTTAGTATGATTCACACATGGTTTTCTATATTTTTTTTCTCTATTAGGGAAAAAAGAAGTTAATCTTATATATAATTTTTATTTGGTTGACTCGCGGCTTCGGTCGTGGGTCTCTCTTCTCCAAGAACGAAGAAGGCTGCCCCTTGTCTAGGGTTTTTCTTTTACTCATTGTGGTGTGTCGATCTTCAGCCATCAGGGATAGATATTGCAGATCTGGTTGCATCTAGCTAAGATCCGCCTCCCTTTGATCACCGGTGCATCTTGCGGGCTTGGTGGCATTGTGGTAGCATTAATAGGAGTTGATCCTCTTTTGGTGGAACGACCGCTTTAGACTATGTGTTTTCAGGTAAGAGTTCTTGAAAAGCGGTCGATGTGGGTTTCTCTCAGGCTTGAGTTTGATTGGCATATCAGGTACTGTGCGGGTGGTTGTGGGGGATCAGGTAGCCTGGCGGTGGCGAAGTACTTGGCAGCGGATCACTTCTGCAGAGGAATCACATTGCGGTTCTTGCTGTTGAAGACATAGGTCGACTGTGGGCAGTGACGATGCATCAGTGCTTCCTCTAGCCTCCAAGCTGTGGAGTGTGCCGATTCAGCAGATAATGGTGTCGGTGGGATTCCTGGCAGTCACGGCTATGACATTGATCGATGTAAAAGTGGAAGATGGACTTACTTTGGTTGACTTCTGACTTTTTTATGTGATTTGTCCCTCTTTAGGGCCACTCTAATGGGTTTTGTACTGATTTGTTATGGGTTTGATCCCTCTGAGACTAGAACCATGTAATGCAGTTTCCCTTACTCGGTTTTTAGATTCTTTTCTCTTGAGTTTGGAAAAAATTGGATGCGCCTATAAAGGGCTCTCGTTCTAGGGATTCGTCTCACCGCGACCGGCTCCTTCGCGTCGGACGGCGCGACGCTTCCTTCTCGAGCATGGTGGTGGTGATAGTTCTCTACCACTATGGTATCCGAGTGGTCTTCCCTTTGGGTGTGGAGATGCTCTATGGTCCTTGGTGGTTGCTGGTTCAGAGCCGAGGGTGTAAGACCGGTCTGCTTGACGATATACTCTTCGGAGCGCTTCTGGCTCTGATCTCAGCAGTTCACCATTTTATTGGGGTGTTTTCGCGATGGAGGGTCGCGCTCTTGTGTCGGCAGTTTTTTGGGTTCTATGTCCTCTCAGATGAGTTTCACTGGGGTTTGTTGTGCCGGATGCGGTCAGTTTGTCTGGTGGCGACGGGATTTTCTGTTCTGTGGTCCGGTTTTTTTCTATGGCATAGTGATTTGGTTGGTGCGGGTTGAAGGCGGTGCCGTGATGGAACAACGACGATGGTTCTATCATCTGGTTTTTTTCTTTGCGGGGTTTTGAATCATAGTGAGTTTTTTAGGCTTGAATTTGTTCCTGAATGGTTTGAGGATGATTTGATTCGATGTTGCGATTCCTATTCAGTGAATGGTTCGAAGATGGCTGTGATGCGTTGTTTTCCGGTGATGTTGAGGAGAAGTGAAGAGCGGTTCCGTCGATGGTTCCACAGTCAGGTGGTGCGTGGTGATCCGGCGTTTGGAGGAGTGGTTGGTTTGTCATGCTTCTCAATGTGTGCGGATCAAGGTGATCACGTGGATTGGTCTGAATTTGAAATTTGAAGCCCGAAGCGGTGCGTGGCTCGAGGTGTCGAAGGCGGTGCTATTTAAATTTTTGAAGTATGTCGTTTGTATTTTGAATTTCAAGTTGTGGTGTTGTGGAATTGAAGTGAATCTATAAGGGGTTCCGGGAACACTTAAACCGGTCTCATGGGAACCTGCTACCCTCAAACTGGCCATTAGAAAATTAAAAAAAAATGATTTGCATCAGTCTCTTGAACATATGCCTGGTTGCCTTTGTCCTTCAGACATGTAATGGGTTACCATTTCCACCTTAAAAAGGGCTCTTTTATTTTCGTTTAATAAATAGGGTTATGCCCTAAGCATTCCAAGCATGGGTACTGGAATTAGATTCGAAGCCACTAGATTGGAATTCTACTATTTAATTTACACCATATAGTTGTCAAACTAAACCTCCAATATCATTGTTGAAATAATTGAGAATAACATGCTATGTCACATCCTAGTAAGAAATCACTTCTTCTTCCACTACAACCATCTTCTTCACAAGATACATATGTAAAAATAACTATTTTTTTGTCTAATCCACACAATATGATGAAATTTTAGTGGGATGACCATCCTTGAAAATAATCCTTTTTTCCAGGATCATTTGCATTATAATGAAGAAAAATAAACTCAAAAAATTTCTATGTGAGTGTCTACTCATATCCCTTGAAAATATACCAATCTTGGTTAATCTTCTGAAATTTTGTGTTAATTTTATGATATTTGAACTACATTGATATGACCTATCAGATTCTATCGTTTAGTTATTCTACTAAATTATAATCATTTTTTATGTGTCAACCCCAAAAATGTTGTGATTAAGGCCATTTATATCACATAAAAGGCCTAAAATCCCAATAAAAACAATGCTAAATATCAAGATTTCATTGTCACTTTTTAGAATCTACATGATGAGATATACTGTGACATATAATCCTCCTACAATAGCTTCTATATGGGTTATTCTTCTTATCTATGACACGTAAGAGAAAAAATATAATATTCATTGATCATGGTCCACCTATATATGGTGTCACTTCCAATGAGTAGTTCTAATTTTACTTTTTAAATCCAATACAAAAACTACCCGAAATCCTTAAATAATCTCTTATAACTTATTGGCTATCTCAACTAATAATGGAATGGACATTTTCACTACAAAAAGGTATATTATAGTTTTAAATTAAGTAAAATAGTTTTTATTTCCTAATTTACACTCTTTATGACTAAAGGTCTAGTTATGGTGTGGGAGTCTTCTTATCAATAGAGCTACCACATGACATTTTTCAACAAATAAGGTATCCTAATTTTCAAAGAAATATTGAAAAAACCATGCTATCAAATTCCACATGACATGGTTGTTATGAAATTTGGGAATTTCTTATTCAAAGGAAAATGGTTTAGCATGTCCACATCAGTGTATTCCTCTATGGAAGTCTAATGATATTGAAAATCAGTTGGTCATCCATAACCCGATTCTCATGTTATAGGCATCCCTATTATGAATAAATTTCATTAAAAAAATCAACCACACCATTATTTAGTCATTAGATACTACGATTTAGAATATTCTATATTATATAGAACTATAATATAAAATTTCATTACACCATATCCCATATCTTTATGGAATATATTGTTTTCCTTCTACATATTATCCATCAAACTAAAAACACTATAGATAGGGTGAATCTATAAAAAGACTCCAATAATCATCTCATATCAAAAACCACATTCATATTAGAAACACTGAAGTAATTTTCAGAAGACACAATCGATGATAAATAATAATGGGATATGTGTCAAAATTTTTATTCTTCATAAATAAAATTTTGTGGGTTTATTTTATAGTGGTTTTGGGAGGATTTATTTAATGATATCCTTTTCCTTGATGTAATTTTATTATGATATGAGATTAGTTTTTTTGGTTCTTGATGATCACCTTTCAATGATTTATTGATGATAATTTTGGAAATTTATGTGTCTTTTTTGAGTTCAAGTATTCCTCAGTTTATGCAGTTTGTTCTAATGAGGTGATGGATGCTCATTACATGTGTTAACATCAACATCAACTTCTATGGACATCCAATAATGTGGATATTTTGTTCATATTACAACTATATATACCTCATTAGTTTTCAAGATTCCAATTTCATCATAAATGTATTTTTTTATTCTTTTTGTGTAGTGATTCGGGAGTTTGGAGTTGTCTGGTGGCATGTATATGGTTCTTAGACATTAGTAAAGTGGATTTTTTAGAAATAAAAATTTTCCTAATATATAGTATCATCAAAATGGATATGAACTATGAAAAAAAATCATTTTAATATATTTTTATCATCAATCATTTTCTATTAAAAGTAACAATCAAATTAGATAAACTAATATTTTTAAAAATAACAACCTTCCAACACAGTTATGAATGGAATACAAGTAAATTAGGATGTATTTAATTATTTTCTCATAGAAACATTCTGGTAATGTTATTATTGTTTATTTAGCTATATTAATTGAATATCTAATATTTATTTGAAACTGATTTGTTATGATATGGAATTATAATTAAAATTACGAGTTCAAATTAACATAAATGTGTTTCAGAATGGTATATGAATTTATATCTATTGGTAGTTTCTCAAGATAAAATATTAATGATATGTTATGGGGTACAACTTTTGGAAATATTATCCAATTAGTTATAATTAAAAATTTTATAATGAGAGTGTTTCATAAAAATCATAAATTCTAACCCTGATGAAATAATATAAATAATGGACAACAATATTTGAAGGGAAGTCAAGAAAAGATATGACATCTTCTCTATTTATAATAAATGAATAGTTTCAGAATATTACAAAAGTCATAATTCATTTGAAAAACATTCTTGAAAAAAATTGAAATTAGTTTGGAAAATCAGATTCATTTTTTCAAATTAACATATTTTGTTGTTTTATGTAGGAAGATATCTTGTTTCCATTCATATAAGAAAGCTATGTTATAGTTCTATTAAGATGTTAGTAAATATATTAAAAAGTTTAAAATATCATATCTGGGCTAGGATATACGACAAAATTATGGGGTTAAGGGAAGATTTCTAATATTTTAGGAGGGGAAAAATTATTTTCTTCCCCCTATTAATCTCTCTATTTCTTGGAAAAAGGGAATTTTTCCATAATATCAAAATATTATTACAGTTCAGTAGGGGTCTTAATTGTGTGTTAGAAATTTTGTTTCCTTAAATGACATGAAATTAAAGCGATTCAAAACACACTACTATCATGTATTGATGAAATATTTAATGTATATAGATAATATTTTTTACTAAAATATTACCATCACATAATATAAAAGTATTAATTCATTTAATTTATGCAACTATTAATGTTATAGATCCAATTAATTATGTAGTAATTTGAGATGAAATTAATTTTTCATGAAATAAAGTTGATATGTTTTTCAGATCATCATTATTTTTTATAATGGATAACTTGATGGTTTATATGTGGATAGAGAACTGAATACATTGTAATGTATATTATAAATAGATATAATTTATCAAATGGTATCTATATATTCTGAATGGGTATATTAATATTTAATTTCACCAAATATTTAGTTCTTTAGAGTTTTATATTGTTTAATATTCCATTTTAATTTTCCTGAATTACTTAACTAATTTGGATAACATTGGGCTCACAAAATATCATCATAGTTGATGTATTGAGCGTCAACCAATTTTATGTGTAATTATTCTGAAAATTA
Source organism: Viscum album (assembly GCA_963277665.1). Classification (NCBI taxonomy): domain Eukaryota; kingdom Viridiplantae; phylum Streptophyta; class Magnoliopsida; order Santalales; family Viscaceae; genus Viscum; species Viscum album. The sequence goes on along the minus strand of OY728130.1, from coordinate 552,337,902 downwards.
CATTCACATATTAAAATAATGATAAAAATACAATATGAAAAGACATTTATTCTACTATATATTGATACTTAAAAATGAAATTATTATGTATTAGAGTCCATTAATGGATGAAATATTGATATCAAGTATACAAAATCAATTTATTATAAGGTTGTTCAATAAAAATATTTTAAAGGAGTAATTTTAAAATTTAGAATCAATTTTTGGTAGTGTATTTGTAATTTTTTTTTATACACATATTAACTTATTGTGTCTATATAATTAATGGATATATGATTTATAAAAAAAATTAAATGATGAATATTTCACAATTCAAAATTATGGAGTTATTATTATGTATGTTGTGATTAAATTATTCATTATAAGATATGTATATATAATTTATATAAATACTTATTACATTGTAACCATAAAAAAAATATAGGAGTAATATTATAGTGTATTCCTGGTAAATATATTATTTGATAAAAATGGGTTGATAATAAAAATTTAATTAAAACAAGTGAACTGGGATTCATTAATTTGAATTTAAATCATGGAAGCAATGGATTTTTTTACCTATTAACGTTAATAATACAAAATAAAAACATATTAATAAACTCATAAATGATAAATTTTATATAGTTGAACTGTATGTGGAATCCGAGAGAGATACTAATGTTGAGACACAAAATAATTTTAATTCAGTGGAAACATTTTATGAGGAAAAATTTTGATCATTGTCAGATGATTGTTTTTTTAAATATTTATCAAACATATATCCTCTTAGGATAAATTTGAGGTTCTAAAAAATGGTATTAGTCAACATCTTGACTAAAAAATGAAATTTTTATTATTTATATTAAATTTAGTACTTGTTTTCACATGACAATGGAATCAAAAAACTAGCATAACATTATTTTTTCAACCATGTAAACAATTTATGAATATATTTTCTTAATGTGAATGTAAAATATTTAATTTATATACAAATAAAATAATTAAGTACCCCTTCAGTTGTTAATTTCAATTCCATATTACATTTACATTACCAAAATATGTAACGATATTCCAAATATTTAGTTAATAATTACTGTAATAAATTATTTTAAATAAACCATTATATTAGAAATATTTAGAATGTATTGGTGAATGATAAATCCCACAGAAAACGTTTTAGGAAATCTTCATAAACCGTGAGACATTCCAATATTTTATTCACATTATAATGAGAAGTAATTTAAGTTACATTAAGAAATTGCTTAATTTAATTTAAAATACATGAATAATATAATTTGATTCATAAATTTGTATTAGTGAAATTGAATAATATTTTCTAAAAAATAAATTCCATGAAACAAAAAAATGTACCTCTACCATAAAGAGTGGATTATGAACACTGTAAATTCATAAATAAGTATATAATTTATGTTTATATCAAATATTTCATGTGATACAAAATTATAATGTTATTATTTTTTTAGTTTTTTTATCAAGAATGATCAACAAGAAACTCAATATACCTTTATTCCTTGTCATGTTAAATGTATTATATTTTATTAAAATAAAAAAGGACGACATGTATATCGAAAAATAAAAAATATATGGGAATCATGTAAAATAAAAGAATAACTAAAATGTACATTACAAAATTATATTAAAACATAACTATGAATAAATATTTATTTTATTTTATTAAAATAAAATATTAATTAACTACCATAGTTTAAGAAGAAGTAATTATGTAGGATTTAATGTGCCCTACAATGTGTGGTCATATTAGTGATGATTGTATAAGATTATCACAGTGTGAACACATCTAGAAAGAACAAACACAAGTATAGTCTGATAAGAGGATAAAGGACATTAAGGATAATATTCAAAGAAGAGAAGAAAAAGTAAAAATGAAAAATAAAATATTGGATGATATCATATAAAGGGACTATCTAGAATAATCATCACAATATTAAGAACATTTCAAAGGACCACAACCATAGTTTTAATTAATTCCATTTCCCTTAGTGAACAAATATACCTAAAGTAATAATATTTTTGAAAAATATATATATTAATTGTGAATGAAATAGTAATTGATACTAATTTTATACATAAATATTATAGGATGAAATAGAATGTGATTTATATCAATCAGAACCCACTCATTGAGTAGTTGAAAGAGGTACAATTTATAGCATCCCATGAGATGCCAAAAAAATTAATCAATCATGGAATAATAATATGAGATTATATATTTCTGTTGATAGTGATTCTAGAGATATGTTACCTCTTCCACTTGATGATACTTATAATTATATTCTAGAACATGAAATGCTAAATTATATAGAATTCCTATTTAATCATTTAATGAATCACGGAGAAAAATGTGTATGTTATTTTAAAATCATGTTTCATTCAACATCATGTATAGGGAATAAAAATATATTTGTAATAATTTATTTAATTACCAATGTAGATACATAAATGTGAGTAAAAAAATATAGGTTATTATAAATTGGATTAAAAAACATAAATGGATAAATTTACGACACAAATAGATCATCCAAATTTAATGATGTTATTAGTTGTTGAAGATAAACACTTTTCAACAGGTAATAATATGACACTCTATTCAAATTGAAAACATATGGAGGAGTATCCAAGGACCTAGTTATTCTTGAGGGTAAAAATATAATACTAAAAAAATAATTGAATGGATCCTTTATTTTGAATCTATAAATTCATCCATTTTTTAGATATTCATTTAATGCATATGAAAAGGTATTAAAATTTTCTATCCTCTGCTCACTGGGAATCCCTCCTAGACCTATAATGAGAATGTGATTAGTCACTTGAATCCCATCTCAAATAGAATACATCATGGAAACCATCACCAAGGGTACATGTTACAAATATGGGATTTATTACCCACATAAATCATATAAAAATATATAAATAAAATCACCAATCAACATCAATATATAAAATAATAAAAATATACAAAAAATTAATTTAATTTAATATAGATTCAACATCTCCAATTAAAAATTAATAAAAAAATAATATGGTAACATGTCTACTTTGAATCCCGTGTTCCATGATAAATTTATTTTTCTTAGACCCTAATCTCTCCCTAGAAACCGGAAAATAGATTTACATGTACATGGGTGAGAATATATATGTATATATAAATATAATTAATATGATCCTCCAAAAGAAACCATGTAAATTTTTTGAACAATAATACTTATAATTTATTGAATATAAGGCACTATCCCTGAGATTTGGGTGGATGTAAATTCATATGGAGCTACCAAGGGAACACTATGCAACCTTGGATGTGGTGATGTTTTTCAAGATCGAAAGAGGATAATTAATGGATTCCTAAATGGGGCATCTGTTAGGATGTGTTACCATTAATATGAAATGGATAGAGTTATCAATGTTTCATTATTTACTATGCATAACAGTTGGACTAATTTTAATTCATAAGAAAATTTCACAACCGTTATTCAATCCATTCAAAATTGAATAATTTCTCTCTTATGGATACTTATAGTTCAATGGGTAGAATGGATGGAATTTCATTATAACATCAAATTTATTATCATCCATGTCTATCAAGAGGAGAGATATGTGGTGGAAGACCATTTCAAAAAAGGAATCACTAGGGAACTCTCATTATTAGATGATATCCCTTCATATTTAATTCATATTTATAAAAAATATTGTTGTAATGTACCTTTGTTCATAGAATTTTAAAGAAATATTTTAAAATAAAATATTCAGGGTCATTTTGTATTGGACTTTTCCATATAAATAATCACATACTAGGTCGATTATTTCCCATCCTCACTATACCCCATTCAACCAATATAACATCCCGGTATAATAACATTGTATCAATAAAAAATATCAAAAAATGTAGCTCACAGAACATACCGAATAGATTTTCACTCTCATGGTATAAAATCAATCATCTTATACTGCCTATCCATTTCCTAGTTTTTTCATAACACACCACACCAATATCAAAAAAATTTATGTGGGTTAGACTATAGTAATACCTACACCAACCACATAAAAGATCCAATATCTCTTGTTAGAATCATTAAAAGTAATCATATCAAATTCTATGTGGTTCAGACCATAGCCCCACGTACCCTAATATCCCCTAGGGTCCAATATCATCTGCAAGCATTAGTTCATAGCCAAAACTCCATATCCAATTCTATATAAACATTAATCAAAGTGGGGGTATCATTAACATAAAGGACATAAACCTTATGAAGTCATAATCTCATTCATGAGTCATAACATGTACCGGCACAATGATATTTAGCATCTTGAAGGTAGATTAAGAAAGAGGGAGTGGTCAAATATTCATTCAATGAACAATGATGATATTTAATTAAAAAACCCAAATCCAAAAACATTTCAGTATGAGTAACTTTATTATACTCAGTTGGGGTCATGTATAAATCAAAACAAAATTTTTCTATAATACACATAGACACAACCTCAACCATGATAGTTCACAGAAAATTGTATAATCAATGAAAATAACAACCAAATTATCTCTTTAATATTCCACTTTTGAAAAATAATACTACTACCTCATAATCTAAAACATATTAGCACACCGACCAGTAACAAAAAATACCACACATCAATTTTTTCATGAAATAAATCAATTCATATTACTATTTTTCATTCATATTATATTTATTCTATTCAATAAATTTAAATATTAAATGAAAAACCATTTAATTCCATTAAACTAATTTATTTTTATGAATTATTAATCAATATATTTCCTAAAAAATACATTCCCATCCCATACCAATGATTGGATTCATCATTTATAAACAAAATATATTGTTATAGAGAAACTACAAAATAACACCACAAAAAAAAGACAAAAACCAATAAAGCCATCACAATTCCATTCCAATTTCACTTAACCATACAAACTACCGTTACCACCTAATTTTTTTTACCTTATGAAAATAATGTCATTTTCTACAACACATTTAACACACCCCACATCAATAACCTCAGATACATCTCAAACCTTTCTAAAAAACCCACTATAATCAAAAGACCAATATGGAGTGAATGAATATCTATCACATCCTATTATTGTATAAATCAAGTTCCACATATTTCTTTAAAATTTCCATGAAATTTATTTATCACTTATTTCATGAAAAAAGCATTCTTTATATCCCAAAAATTATTTTTTATGATATTTAAATAACAAAAAATTTATGAAAGGCGATTCTAACAACTCAATAAATGAAACCAATATTATGATATAATAGAAGCAATATAAATCCCTTAAAGATAACAATATGTAATCCAATAAATAAAATTAATCAGGTAAAACCCATTTGAATCAGTCCATTCTTTTTAGTTTAATTTATTGTAGTTAATTCTCTTTATAATGTTAATTCATAAATCCACTCATATTAAACAAATGTATGAAACATAAAATTATACACAAAATTATATATAGTTCTCAAATACTCTTCCTAAAGTAAAACATCCTAATATATTGAGAATAAAAGGGATAGTGAAGACCATATGATAAAATCATCTGAAGGGAGGCCCTAATAAATTAAAATCACAAAAAACCCCAAAAAAATTACAAAATTGTTTCATTAAAATTGATCAAAAAATTAATCTAATAGTTCGTAAAGAATAATAGGGGTAATTTAAAATAAGGCGGGAACTCACTATGGATAATAAATAAAAAATATCATTTTTTCATGGATTAAATACAGGAAGAAAGAGGCTAATAGTTCACCTGAAAATTCCATAATGGTCACCAAGATCAAGAGAAAAAATAGGGGAATAAATGAAATTACTGGGGATTTGGAATTCATACCTTGGCTATAAAAATATGAAAATGCAATGAATTTGGGAGGAACAAGAATAAATTGGATAAAGATTAATGAATCCTAGAAATATTTTCAAGTACAACAATATGGTTTGATAATTCCAAAGGATATCCATGGTTCGAAAATAATTACCATGAAATTGAATCCCGATCAATGAAATCATATTGAATGGATTAAATGTATCCATGATGTTGCTCAAGAACTATAGAGAAACAATGTCAAATAATTAATGGTCTAGAAAATTATATATTTCATAATACATGCCACATCCATGAGAACCAAAATGCAATTATCAACCATTACACTATCCTGATGAACCAAAAACCATGATCATGGTGTAACCAAAAGGATACGACATAAGGTCCCCTAAAATAGATGAAATCCCCATGAAATTAAACATTATATGACCATAAAATATCTAAAAGGTACCATTAATTAACCCTTAACATCTATGGAACATCCAAAACCACTATTCCACAAAAACACCCCATCTGTAATCTCATATAAACCTACCCCTTTCAATCATCAACATACATTCAGAATATTCAACACACAGAATTTGTAATTTAATGATCTAGCAATGTCAACGAGATTTAATTTTATAGATATAAAATAATTATAGTCCCTTGGAATCATTAACAATCCCAAAATAAAATATCGTCCAAAAAATCCTAAAAATAATCTATTGAGAGATGCCTATCAAATAAGAAGGTTCTATCTCCACAAACAGGAGTAGATTCGAAGGAATAGACAATCTCATACTATAAAAAAATAAATTTAGTAAATCATCATGAAAAATAATAATTAATACAGATTAGGGTACCATTCATGTATTATTTACACATCATCCCATTAATTCTATTCTTAACTATCATTCCCCTAAAGAACACGAGCTTAACAAATGACATAATTGAAACACACATTATCTATGAATGATTGAATCTTGATGATACACATCATAAATGTTGCATCACCCCCAATAACCAACTTAACCAAGTCAATGATTTAAGAGTCAACATGAATATTTAGATTAAGCTAGGGAAAGTGTGAACTATCAGGGATCTATTCCAACAATGGGGAAGATCTAGTTGATACACTACCTCTCCAAAACACTATTAAACCTCTAATGTATAGGTAAACTAGGATTAGAACATAATCCCCTAGAAAAAAAATAATCCATGGTGACTTGAGGCCCTAAAATCACATGGTCACTAAACTAAAAATCTATTGGTATCCAACACAGAACAACATAAGATTTCAAACTATATAGTTGTAACATCATCCATACCTGAATCTTCTTGACCATATCTTCCATATGCTACATTATATCTGATCGAAGGACCTTGAAATCCACAACTGTGGTCATAAATAATGTGGATTTATATGGTCAACCATAAAAATACTTATGCAGAGACATTATAGTGATATTTATTTAAATAAAATATACCAGATGATGTGTTTAGTCATGATCCATTGAAATAAAATGTGTATTCAATTAACATATCCACTAATAATTGGATCATCTGATTCATTTTCCCATTCCATTTATGGTTTCAAATTTGTAATGAGGAGTAAATATGATTTAAAGGAATAAAAAAATTATCTATAATGTCATGAATAAAATATATGTAATGTAATTATCATATAATGGTCCTCCATTCCTCATGATGACACACCACCTTATTCACATAACAACTCTCCAAAATATCCATAGTTCCTGAATAACTTATCCCTTAAAAGTGATATGAATTATTCAACCAATTTATGCTCACCTATGTGACATCATGTAATCCCTTGTATTAGGTTAAACCATTCATGAAATTCATTGAGATATAATATTATTTCCAAAAGACATATCAAATGCTTCTAATAACCAACCGTAAACATGATACACTACCTTCCCCTATGAACAGTTGAAACACCATGATATAAACTCGACCATCGATTCTTCATGGTTGGGAACAAAATCTATAAATTCAAGGAATGATAAAACATTTATATACTAGGATGAAATACCACTAATGATCTATGAAACTCAATTAGAACCCACTCTTACATCCCTTTTTGAAAAAAAAACCTCCATGAAAAAATCATTAGATTCAATTCATCCCTAAACCATCCCTTTGGTCCATTAAAATGAATTAAATGGCGCAACATCACCTTTACTTGTGTGTATCCCAAATGAGAGTCCTCCAAAAAGAGAATCAAGATTGATTTCACCATTATTTGAAACAAGAAACCCATAATACTAAACTCCACAGACACGGAGATAGATCTTGAAAGCTCCTCCTTACCACCCCAAACATCCCCCAATGACATCACGCTCAATGCATCCAAAACTACATTCCCATTCCATGAGTTCTAGGATATATAAAATTCACATACATATAAAAACTATATCAACATCAACTATCATATATACAAATCATGTTTGAATAAGATATACCTTTATCCATAATGGTCATTGGAGACCACAACATGTCCACATATTTAGTATTGTCACAAAAACTCAAAATAATACAATATTTTTTCAACCTAAATATAATTAGTCAAATATTTATGTTCATGGGTACAAAAATATATAGAACTATATCAGATCAATAATCAATAGTAAATCGATTCACAACAGATATAAATTTGATATGAGTCACTACAAACCTCAAAAAATCACTCCATCATCCAATGAAAACCGGATGAGAGATCTATTAAACCACCAATTTAGGTAGATGAACATTTCATTGCACTGATCATCTTAAACAAATGTCTTACCCTTCCAAGTACATGGTTTCAATGATCCATTAATCTAATATAAATTATAAACAATCCTAAAATATCAGCCTTCAAGAGAGAGGTACTTGTAAAGATCTATAATATTGTATGGTACATGACATGAATTTTATTTCTAAATATTGGATGTATTGACCACAAATCTGCAATGGTATACCAAATTCCCAAGGAAATGAAACATTAAAAGAAATAACATTTACATATATAGTATTCTATATATTTTTTGACAAGGAAATACTAAAAAAGAATCCCGATGTTGTTAAATATTCTCCCCTCATTCCTTATATTGATGATAATTTCATCAATGAACAATACCAAAAAGTAATCCATGGAATTAAACAATGTAATATTCATGAGTTTGATGGAATTAACTAGGGAATTCAAAATGTTGAATGACATAGCCTAATAATCAATAGTTCCATAATGACTTCTAAAAAAGTCTTTAGGATATCATACTTACATACCCACATATAATGATATCAACAAAAAATATGAATCTTTGAAAACCATATGGATTCCCACTACTAATTAATGAAAAAGTATCATTGAGAGAGGCAAAATGATGCTGAAAATTACGTGATAGAGGAATAATTAGTCAATAAGAAACCATATACCATCATCTTAATTCATAGAGAATAACAATTGAGAACCCTATGATGAAACCTTGGGATATATGAAACCCTTTATCCATAGATCATGAATCCAATTCATCAAATACTACAGTTTAAAATGTGACAGCTGAAAATAAGTCATTGAAATTAGAGAAGCACTAGGAAAAATTTATAAGTTGAACCCAATAACATGTCATGGGGGAATCCAAATGGTTAAAAAACAAAATAAATAATATTTGACATTATATAAAATCACCATGAACACATATACAAAATCCAATTATATTGCTCCTACATGTGTAAAAAAGAACTCTAAACATAAAAGGCTTGTATAGTGACCTCTATTACGAATGTGTAATACATAAAGGTCTTTGTCATCACAAAACTAAAATATACACCAAATGAAAATTATATCCTCATACATGAAATAAATCTATTTTATTAAAAGAATGAAATCATAAATTTATATATGATGTAGAAATGAATGAAAAAACATATGATGTATTCATATACTCATCTCACAACCCCAAAAAAATCATGTAAACTCATCAATCCTATAACTTCCGGAGTCAACAATGGTGATCCATATCCAATCCAAATTGAGTCTTTAATAAATAAATATGATGGGTGGACAAAAAATGTAAAATACTACACAATCAAACCGGGATAATATATATGTGGAAGGTAAAGATATGGTACCCCAAAAAATATAGGATAATTCTGGAATTGGTGCCTCTATTTTATGCATCTAACAATCTATATATCCCTCAATAAACATCACATGACCACCTCCACTTATTTCATCCGACCTATATCATGTAATATAGGGAAAATAATATGTATTTAATCAACAAGATCTATCCCATCATTTTGGGAAACATTCCCACTATTCCTTCTATTTATAATATTACAAAGAAAACTACGATTGTGGTTTAAATAGAAATAGAATACTCAGACCATATTAATACTTGAGGCTAAATCAACATGTTAATTATTGATCAAAATTCCCACCAAAAATAAATAATATAAGTGAATATACCCTAACTTGTTCACACGAATAGTCTATTTCTGAAAATTATGTAGAAAACTCGTTCGGATGGTTTTTAGATGGTCAAAACCACAATAGACCTAATTCATTAAGACTTTATCTGATATCTATACTTTTTAATGAAATGTGATGGATCTCATTTCAACATGATATTTGCATTACATGAATCCTATCAATAACCTAATCATTTTTATTCGCCTATTAATAAAAATATTGTGTAATTGGGGAGACCAAATAACAAATAATCAGGAGTATCATATCCCAGAACTGCTACAATATAGAAATTTCAGCAGAAGAATCATTATGGGTAAATCATAGGAGGTCATAAAATATGATCATATCCTCTTTAAACATCATAATTCCTTATTTTAGGGTGTGTATCTCAGGACTATCATGTAATCTAACCATTAATGATAAATATTATGAATAAAACTACCTACATAAATCATGCAATGATACATTTTACAACATCCCATCAATAAGAAACAAAATCCAACACTATCAAGATAGACCACACATATGAAAATGTGCTAGAATTACTTAATTCTACACTATTTAATGAATTACAAATAATGAAATATCAATCTCATCTATATGGAACCATTTCATTGGACCCATGATTATTCCCACAAAGTTATCCAATCCTTAATGTTGTAACATATAAAACATTAAACTCCAAGTCTTATACTCCTTATCCATTTTAATCCCCTAATGGTCACCTAATGTTTTACCAACATAAAATTATTAAAATTCTATTAATGATGAATTTAAAAACTCATTTTCATCTGGAAATACACATATATCACACCAACATGAAAAATACCTTTTTTGTTAACTAAAAAGAAGACAATTAATAACTTTTATAAAGTAAAACATATGTTAATTAACCAATTATATTCAATTATATATATGTTCGGTTTATAACCTCAAAAAGAAAATACACAACATTATGAAAAATAAAAATGCATACTGTTACTTAAACATTATACAAAACAAATATGAGAATGTTCCCAAATCATATATCACTGTCAGTGCTTTACACTCTATTGTGAAATACTAAGGGATAAAGAAGATCACAAAACCAAACTCATATATTAATACCCTTCATCAAAATATATCAATAAAACCCCATAAAAATGAGATCCCTAACATGATTTATAAAAATAATGCACTACTACTAAGAAATATAAAAAAATAAAGGGTTGTTACTAGGAAAAAAATTAAAGTCACTATTGTTTTTAAAATATTAATCTCTTGAATCTCTGTATTATGTCAAATAAAGAGACACAATGTGGTGTCCAAAAAATATATATTAGTGTCACCCAATATCGAGTGAATAAATATAGGATTTAATAAATAAAATTTATTCAAGATTTATTCACATGTTTGAAAAATATTAAACCATGACCCAAGGTGGAGGACCTTTTTACAATGGGTTATATTTGAATAAATTTAAAAATATTATTCCACAACTAATATCCAGTTATAATAAATCCATATAAAATCCTTGAAATGATGTGTGTCACCATGTCACAGAATACCAAATCTTTAAATAATACTAATGGCCTTTAACAAATCTATGGTTTAACTATTTCATAATATTATAGAAACATAAAAAATGATCTAGACACAAAATAATACACCTCACAATTCATATCATAGCCATGAGAGAAATTCATTAATCATTTTTAATATGTTTTTCCTAGATAAAAATATTCCAATACCACATAAAATACATATGGTTATAGCATTTGTTCCCCTAAAATAAAAACCCACCACAAATGATATCAACCACCAATACCCCACTATATAGAATAATGGGTCCATACAATAAACCTTCACTTCCGTGGTTCAAAAAAACACCACAATGTAAAAATAACCACCAAATAAAATAATATCATAACATACTCCCTTAATTCATAAAAATGCTTTTGACATATTTAAAAAATAATATAATATGTTTAGAATATTTTTCCATTATAAACATTTGATAGATGCCATTTATTTAAAACTTCTAATCTGTATTATATATTTGAAAAATAAATGAAATGAAATGAATTTAAAAAAAAGGAATACTACATTAGAAAATTATATGATATGAAATTAATAGATGATAGGAACATATTATTACCCACCAGGGAAATGTAATTCTATGTACTCTAGTTTTATATAATATAATTTGAGTTAAAAATTAAATTTATTTTTTCTATTTATTTTTATATGTATCATTGAATCTATATTTTAATCATTCAATTTAATCTTGTAATACATTTTATGGATTAAATACATATATATTTATATATATATATTTAATTTTACACACATTATGACCAATTTGAATATTCAATACACTATATTCAACATATTATTAAAGATAATTTGACTATATATTTTGTAAAATTTTATAATATTGTTGTCTTTATGATTGTTTGGTTTAAATGTATCAATAAGTACATGGATTGATGACAGAAATACCACATAATCATCCTATAGATTTTTTTAATTAAATATATTATAAAGAATATAAATTAATTTTTTGATATTAGAACTTATATCATGACATATTTATTAAATTTATTATTGTTTTCATGCTGTATAAAACAAATTAGTTGAAATGGTTGTGGTTATTGCATCAATAAATTTTAAAATGATATTTTAATCTATAAATAAAAAAACTTCCGTAAAAAGGTATCTATGTGAATAAATACAATTACATAAAAATAGTTTGATAAAATTTTATCTATCTATATTTTTTCATAACACAGAATTAAGAAAAGAACAATATATTATGGTGAAAAAGATATTTTTTCGTGAATTAATAGAGATATTACATAGTTTCATTGTATTTATAAAATTCTAAATATGTGTTTTCATATAACGTATATAATCATTTTATTTTTTAATTTATAATAGTTTATGTATTTCTTTTTAAATATTCAGTATCTCTTATACTGATTCACCAAATATTTATATGACTATCCAGTAGCTCCAAAACTATATGATTACCGATTATCCGCTCAAAATAATACACAACCATTCTACTTATATGAATTATTATTAATTTGTTTCAACTCTTTATACTCATTATCTAGATTAAGAGTTTGTATCATTTTAATATTTTCTTTTTCCTTGAATATATGACATAGTAATTTTGAAACACAAAATTCTAAAAAAAATAGAAAAATTATTCTTGTAATAATGGTACAGAATGTAAGAATATAAAATTGAATTTTTTTTCTACTTTATTAATCCAAAAACCAATAAGGTTCATATTTTTAATGACATGATAAAAATAAATCTTTAAATAGATAATATGAAACCCAAGGGAAAATACTTTAGAGAAAATAATAAACAAACAGACATTGTGTTTAATGAGGTATGGAAATCTACATTGAAACATATTTGAATTCATGGGCCAACCAATGAGCCCATAGATAGAAGGGATCATTGAGAAAAAAACAATATCATTTTCCAATGTTAATTTTGAGAATTAGTTACACTATAATGTCAATCATTCAAATGAATAGTTATATACATCTTCATGGGTAGGTTCCCCTTGGTAGTTTTTATAAATATTAATCTCAAATTCAATGATAGAAACATCAAAAGAACAGAATTAACATATTTTTAAAAATTAGGAAAAATGTATGAACATATAATTCACCTATCATAAAACTATATTATCTTTAAAAAAATTATAACAATAATCACCAACTCTATTTTTTCATATGTGAAAATATTAACATCAATCTTATGCATGAACTGAAATTAATGATCTGATATTTTTTTGTAATAGGAATGACATAAAATGGATTTATATAATGTTATCAATTTCTTGTTCTAGAACCAGACATCTAAAAATATAAACTCCAAAAATGAACTGGGTTTTTCTAAATCTTCTGTATTTAGAAATTTAATTGTCCTATGAGATGTATGAAACATTCGTGTAAAATATACATGAACTGTGACTATAATAATTTAAAGAAAAATTTAAAATAATATAATTGTTTTTTAATTGTTAAAAATATTTAAAATTCCTCTTATTACCATTAAAAATTAATAAAATTCTATTTGTTTGATTTATGACTTTTTAGAAAAAAAAATTCCATTACTAAAACCAGTGAGGCTTTGGCCAAAACACGTCATGTCAGCCTCCAATAGGTCTGGGGATGGAAGCAAGTGTCGATTAGGCATATAACACAAATGAGAGGCCTTTCTCTATGGAACCTGTATACACACACCGACAAACCCCTCGATGAAACTTTGTAGATATATAAAAATACAGAAACTAAAATGAATGCATACGATTATAAGAATACTCTGTCGGCATCGCATAAATAAGTGCAAGAAATTCTATTGCATGGTTGACTATAAAAATACTTACCAGGCTCCCCAAAATCACAAATGAAATGTGAGAAAAATAATTGAAACAGAATGTATGACCTAGCTAGACATAACCCATTTGAGGTAGGATCTCCATCTCGAGCCATCTGTTGCTATACATTGCTAGTTATGTAAGAACACAAGTTTCTTCAACCTAAACAGGTGAAAACATCACAAGGAGTCCCATAGATCACAATAATATAGTCATCTCAGAATCCAAGTCTCATGAGGCTCAGACCACATAGCCATAAACAAAACTCCACTTGACATACTAATGGTAAGATAAATCTATGAGAAAAAACTCCTTGAGTTCATCCATCCTAGATGGGACCCCTATGAGAGATATGATTCCTTTAGAACAACTCAGTAGGTCTAAATCTAGAGCCAAACACCAAAGGTGCTTCCATCACTAACCCACCCACTGTGTAATGTTATAAGATCCCGAGTGGATATTCCCTACCCTCACCACTTCACATAGTTGTGGGAAAAATGCTCTAGAATATACACAACGTGCATCCTCTATGATGAGAAAGAGTTTACAGACCCTCCCCAGGTGACTATGCTCCAGTCGGGGAATTATTATATCCTAAATATCCTATGAAAAATCTTTTTATCCGGTATGGAGTGGTATGTATCTCATTCCATAAAGTGATCACTAAATCAAAACCAAATTTCCCACATAACGTGTGGAGTGGACCGATCCTTGAAAATATGATCAATAAT
Source organism: Viscum album (assembly GCA_963277665.1). NCBI lineage: Eukaryota > Viridiplantae > Streptophyta > Magnoliopsida > Santalales > Viscaceae > Viscum > Viscum album. The sequence continues at coordinate 552,322,471 of OY728130.1, read as the reverse complement.
TTATGGATCACTAAGTATAATGGAGGAATGAAACCACATTCCAAATTATAGATGAGGGAGAACTATTCTATAGGTGAAGACCCGCACCATGACATGACATGGAAGTACAAATTTATATATTGAAGAACCTTATGCTAGCATAGTAAGGGAGTACCTCTATACTAGATAAATATTATTGGGTACATTCACCCCGATATGACTGGAAAGTACTGACCCAAACCTTAAGGACCCACTCCATGATATGAAAGGGGAGTAACAACTCTTCTGAAACAACACATATGGTGGAACCACACCCAAGAACGAAAGTGGTGATTAAACCCCAATTATAGAGGACCCAAATCCGAATATGAAATAAAAGAAAAAAATCAATCTATACATTTCATATGAAGGAACCACAACCAGAAACTGTAGGGGAGCACTGACTCCACAGATACATGACACACATCCTAGTCCAATAGCTGTGTTCCAACTATATACAAGAAACCAGTACAAAGGGCCTGCAACCTAGACCATCAAGATAAATCTATCTACAACTACAAAAAGGACATGGTGAACTCGTACCTTCATCCACCAAGGGAGTACCAACCCCCAAATAAGTATAACAAAGGTATAGAATCCATACCCATCATCTGGGGAGTCTTTTATTTGCCAAAGAAGAGAGGAAATGGAATCCCACAACTTGATCCAACATGGGAGTACCAATCCTAGCACATCACTTTATTAAAAGTTCCACTTTATCATCCCATAGAGACCAAGGGACCAACATCCTCTATTTCAAGGAAAGGGTGCTGACCCCAATGTAAACCCAACGATACTGCCTAATCACTGCACAAGATTAATCATTGCAACACATGATTATTTCTCAAAACATGTTGCATCATACCACCAAGTCAAAAAAGAATGAATAAATCATGTTATATGTCAATAAATATATAGTATATGATACTCACAATACAAAAGAGGATTATTAGTGTAGGATATATAGATTGTGGAACATCTCAAAGGAGTACATAGTGTGCATTGGGATCCACATGACATGTTATACTACTATGGAAACTGGTTGTGTATCCTATCTACATCATTTTACAACCCGTTTAGGGGGTAAATACTGTGAAAAAACTATTAAACGGAATTTCAAACGTTAACATACCCAGGTATGTGATCTTATTACATGTATCCCGGTCAACCATGTCCCTTAGATGCTAGAAATCCCATTCTAAACAATCTGTTCAGGAAAACCAACCTCAATGAAATGTATATTTTTCAATTCATTGAATGGGCCACATTTCCCTGAAATTTTTCGATCCACATTAAGATATCCATGTGATATCAAATTGATAACCCAATCCATGTATTATTGGGACATGAAACGGGGTAACTATAAGGTTTGTAACTTCATTACATGCCATGTAGTGCAAATATGATATCCTCCTTGAATAAAAAGGACAACATAATTTTTCTCATTAGAACACATCATGTAAACATTAATTCTAGTCAGGAATTACCTTCAAAAACACAAAATTATACCCGAATTACAAAAAAATTTGTAGATATACATAAAAAGGATATTTGTAATTCATTATAGGGATCTAAATCCTTAAATACAAGAAAAATGAAGGGAGATCGAGACCAAAACATAAAACCCCCAACCTCAAGGGAAAATTTCCAATGATTCGGGTGTCAAACGATGCCTCGATCGTGCTGCACCACGATCTCATGATTAATGATTCCAAGAATGGGGATATGCATCACTTTGTTGATTTGATTTGTCTCAGTTTTCATCTATGTCCAATGTTCATAGGATATGATCATATCCTTTATGCATTGTGCACCAAAATGAGAGGGGGGGATTATGAAATATGCTAATAAATTTTTCATTTAATTAATTAATACACAACATAACTCCCCTCCAACTGACCTTTTACCCAAAATCCATGTCTGGACATCTTAATTCCATGCGTATGTCATACACAATGTTTTGAACCATACCGGGACCTCATATTTCTAATCTTGAACACTTAACCTAAGTTTTTCATGTTTCAAGAGAAACTGAACATGAAGGAAAAAATGTATTAAATATTTTTTAAATCATCACTTTGGGGTTCTCCATGACTCAGATTCCCATGTTGACATATCAATGGAATCAAAAAAATAGGAGTATTCCATGGTCTTTCACATCAAACATCATTCACTACATTCTACCAACCATAAGTATTTTCATCAAAAAAAATTGAAATCCTTGGCACATGGGATGAAATATGAGATCTATACTAGAATTACCATGCAAAAAATCTCACCAAGGGTTCCCATAGTACATAAAATAACACACTCATGGGAATCACCTAGGCCCAAGGACACTCACATCCACCTCCAACCAGGACAACATCATCCAATCAAGAAATCCCTCATCATATATGGGAGGTGGAAAAGCACCAAGTGCAATTGTAAATCTCCAGTCATAGTGCATAGAAGCACCCTATCTCCTTATCCTGATGAAAATATCAAAAAAATCCCACATTTAACATCAAACCCAATATAAACTACACTAAAAACTCCTTATGTGTCTTGCATACAAGTTTGAAATCAATTAAATGAGGGTACCAATGAATAATATAGAAGAGTACACTCATCCAACCATGAGAATATAAACATGGAAATAACATGGAATACCCCATAAGTATTCCCTTCTCTTAGCCGGAGAGTAACCCGAACCATAAACCCTACCACACACACTAGAGGTATAAAAACTATGTATGGTTCATAAAAAACCGATACATATTGTTGAATCATTTTAGTGTCCAATGCTTCCTATAGGGAATGGTTATATAAAAGGATCTCCCCTAACTATGGATTACAAGAAGAAATGGCTGTGCAGAAATAATCTAATTGAAAATTATGGACATACTTTATCACTTCTAAACACATCCTCAACCAAAACATAGAATTATAAGGAACTCATCCTCCACACCTTTTCACTATCCACTTTGGGTGGGTATGACTCACCCAAACAGTCTTGGTCCAATCACAGAAATGCATCTCGATAGGGATGAAATCCCTGTTTATCATGAGTCCTAATATTTGTCAAACTATGAAATGTTATCCTTGTGAATCTTACAAACAAAGATGATTCTATTTGAAAGAGTGTAATAATGGAAAAACGGGCTACCAAAATTATCACATTGGGTCTTACCCAAGCCTCTTTCTAAAAACCACCAACATATTACCCAACCCCAAACACAATAGTTTCTGAGAATTAGACATCTCACATCGATACAATACTTTTTAGGTGAAAAAACTCTACCAAACTTTTTAATATCAATTAAAAACATCATTTATGGGGATGAAGCCACTTATAACATTAATTCGATGATATATCGAACAACACCCATACCTGGTTTTATCGACACCCCTTGTCACCACAGTTAATCCTCATGAATGAAGAATAATGAAAAAAGAACCTCACAAAAGTGTATAGAAATTACTACTATAGAAGGTATAACGGAAATATAGAATACTTCTATTCATACATGGAGATTATGGTTAAAAGACAAATATGTCCTAGATATATCTTCTCCTACATCCTCTATCTGCCAAATCCTGGTGTGGACCACTTGGTGGAGGAGGTGGAAACACCTTCAGTCACCTACCAACAGCTTCCTCTCTCCCAAATCCCATACCACATACAAAACCTTGTAGAAGTATCCACTAAAAACACTACATATGCCAAGGATGATCATCGACCAGAACCCTCTCAGCTGCAAAATAGTTTAGACAATTTGTAGAAAGATCTCCATGAATGTTGTAAGGATAACACCGCATCTTCTATGACTATCCTGATCCCTGATGTGGATTCTCCACTACATACCCATATGATAGAGTCTAGAAATGGGTATGACTCAGGAGTTGAGGTCTTTTCACCTACATATTTCCAAATGTTACAAATGTATCAACCTCATGAACACCACTAGAATCCACATCTACATACCCCTCTTCTAGGAATCTCTCTATGACTAGTGTTTATTCTAGTACCCCAATATTAGAGGGAAGTCTCAAGGAGACAAAAACAGCTCTGATGTATCTTTGGTGGGCCGACTATAGGGACCATGATCTTAGGAATGAGTCTCAAACCATATTTTGGGATTAATACAACAAGTCTTTGAACCTCACCAAGTGTAATGACAATGTCATTATACCCTTCCAAAGCTATAGATTCCACTAGATACACACTAACGTAAATAAGGAAGTGTACAAATACTCCCAGAAGCATCACTAAAACTCCACCCAAGTGAGTTTTTCCTCATTAGGGATATGTGTCACTAAAATGACAATCACCCATCCAATACTTGGAAAAGGAAGGCCTCTAGGATATCCATATGTTTGGGGGGTTTCCTCAATAGGAGGAAAACAAGTTGGACTACCTCGATCCAGTCATCAGCTTTAGGGGGTCGAGATCACCATAAAACCTAACATAACACTGTTTGTGGAACTCATGTCATACACACATCCCATGTGCTTTATATACCATGACTACTGGTACAACTATCGACTCAACAGGTTTGAAAAAACTAGTATACCTCACATAGGTAATGCCTTAAAACTATTTCCCTGCACTGATGCCTCATCACGGGGTAGATCATCATCACAATAACACCATGGGACCCTATTGGGATGTCATTGTGTACACATTCTACAATGAAAATATGATTCACCATAATAAAAGTGTAAATCTAAGGAGTTTACTCAAGAAGGGAAAGGGAAAATAAAATCCCAGTCTTATATTATGCATGTAAAATTATTTCCCTCTGACCACTGACCTAATATTATGATTCAAAATATATGTTATCAAAATGTTGGTGAATGGATACAATGGACACAAAATGAAAAATAGAACCTTTTTTTTCAGAGTATAACTGAAACACCATAACACTGTGCCTATGAAACCCAAATAGTGAATACAATCCATGTGTCAAAATTTTCATCAGTATAATAATTATAACTCTAAAACATATACAAGATTCCAAAAAGAATGAAATGATAACTCTAAAATAGATTCCAGATTCTAGATATAACACATTGGACATATGTGCAATATAGTTAAATTCCAGACTATGTTTTCAAAGTGGAACGCTAAGAAACCCAAATGAAAAAAAAGTTCACATATATATTTCATAAACATCAATTCACATTGTAATTATACCAACTAAATATATGCATAGGAGTAAAAATATTCCCTCTTCCCAATAATTACAGTATACTTTCTAATAACTCTCATCTGATTTAACTAGGGCACATTTCATCTTTCTAATGGTTCTCTATAGTAGGGAAATTGAAAATTTGGGAGAAAGAGAGGTGAGTGTACATTTTATTTTGGCGATGATTTTCCCTTCACCTTCTAGTTGAAAAATGCTAATCAATGTTAATTTTTTATGAAATAAAATTAATGGGTAGATGTTCAACATGTATCTTCATATGGGAAGGACATCCAGCCTCTTCTATGTGGCCTTATACCTCACATTCTAAAGTAGGTGATGTTGCACCATAGGCTTGACCATGTGGTCCTGACCTTCAATTTCACACTCTCCCTATAATGAAAATTCCATATCCCACAAATAGTACATAGATTGTACACATGGTTTGGTCACTAATGCTTACATTCTCCCTGTAATGAAGACTCCATATATCACAAATAGTACATAGATGATAGATTTCACACACAATAAGAAACAAACCTGGCATCTACATAGATTGAACACATAGAAGAGGCATTTGACTGCCTAAATGAACGAGGAATTAATTTATTGTTAATGAGAATTGTAAATAAAATTCCATATTTCAAACCAAGGAATTATAAAGAGGTGAAGAAAATTAAGATGTTAGTGAGAACACTAAAACAATAAAGAGGCATCAACATATTATCTGAATCATGTAGTCTTGACCAATCCACACACTCCATGGACAACTTTAGATAAATTAATTGAATTCGATGTGATTTTTCCCTTTTGATATTGTTGGAGCATCAATCCAACCACTTCATTCGAGATATAAATCTAATCCTGGTTTTCTAAAAAAGGAAGATATGGTCATTGTATCGGATTTATAACTTAGAAAATTCAATAAAAGGTTTCTAATGACCATCACTCTAATGAGGATAAATTATAAATATAGGTTAGAGGAAATGGGGAAAAATAACTTATCTCAGATGAACCACATCAACAAGAAGATCTCCGTCCTCATCCATAATGGAAAGATGGTCTATAAAGATAATGACTATTCTGTTATCATTATTCATACTAATTTGGAGTGATAATAAATCATAAGTCTACGATTTAATAATATTAATGTAATTGTCTCTATAAATGAATGAACACACAATACATACCTGGTTACGAATCAATACATAGTTATGTTGATTGATACCTAAAAAAATTATAAAAAACACAAGATCCAGCCCCACCAAAATGAAAAAGGGAATACTATCTCTGGAATCTAATCATTGATCACCAATCATTGTTGATGTATAGTTACTCCCTTAAAATATCATTCTTTCCCCCCAAGTAGGAAAATATAAAAAAACGTAGTTAACTCTTGTACAAGTGAGTATACTCATGTTTATATGCCACATCATTCAGCTCCAAGATCAACATTTCAAACAACAAAATAGAATACCCACAAATCAAGTAAAAATATATGTATGAATTGAAAAAAATGAATGTATAAAAAATTATCTTCATAGAATAATCATTTTAATTTATTATCCCTGTAAACCTCTCAAAAAATCATGTTAACTCTTGTGACAGTTATGATCCTCCAGTTTCAACTATGTCACATAATTCAGCTTCATGATATAAAACACACAACTAAATAGAATACTCACAAATCAGTGATACATTTATCCATGAATGGAAACCAAAATAGATATAAAGGAAAATATAAAAAATTGTTATGCATAGAATAAATATTTTTCATTTATTGTATTTGTTGATATCTCCTAAAATATAGTCATTTACAGAGTTAGTGAGGTACCAAAAGTCGATACAATTCCAATCCATGCATCCCCAAGATCTACAACACACAAAAACAATGATAATACTAACAGTTCCATTCAAAATATATGCATGAATTGAAACCAAAATAGTAAAAAATGACGGTATAAAAAAATGAAGTGAAGGTGGATGACATAATAAGAATGAAAATATTATATATATTTTTCAGTTCCCTATTTGAATGTGTTTTCCATGTTGGTGTATACAAGCATCAACTGATTTTTATCTTGATTTCATAAGGCAGTTAACTATTAATACAATATCATTCTTGAAAATGCAGTGTAGCCAAGAGTTCATTTTAACTGAAATAACAATCACATGACCCCAACAAGTTTTCCCTCTTCTTTATTATATAGCATCTTCAATATGGACTTCCGAACATGGTAGTAGACCTACACCTTCATGCCCAATTTCCACATCATGTTGATGTGATTTTTATCCTGTTACTACAAATAGATGGTAGGAATCCAATAACCAAACTGTCCCTACTAAAACATGAGGATTAGGACCTGGAATCAGAACCATCTAGTGTGACATCAAATAAGGGACCACTGATTTCAAAAATTATGTTGTTCCCCATAATATGTTTGCTACTGCTGATGGTATTTGGCGAGTAATATATGTGAAATCATTTTGGGATAGTAATTTTATTAAAGCCCCAATGGACCAAACCTAACTCGATGATATTCAAACCTATTATCCTTCTTCGTGAGTTTCTTTCCACCGAGATGACAATCCAGAACCACTTATGTATCATAGTACATGTTGAATTGGTCACAGATTTGTAATCTATTTCAACAGTATCAATGAAAAAGAACCTACAACACTTGAATTTAAGGGATTATAATAGAGTGTTTTTAAAGAAACTAACCATTGTAATTTATTTATATCCATGGATATTAAAAAAAGGAAAATCCTTCTTTAAAATAACTTGAACATTAGGGTCAATGTTCTTTGAGGTGAAATCCAGAAAATATCAGAATATGATGTTAGGTAGAGTCTATGTTATACTACTAAATGCATTTCCCATTTATTCTTATACCACAGAAATCAAATATAAATATAATTGAAATTTTTTTGAGAATCTACAATAAAAATACATGACTACTAATGAAAACAATATTAATATGATTGTAATAAAGAACAATCTACCATGATATTAAAAATATATAACATCATATCTAAAATATGATATATGCTTAAACCAACAATGCATGTTTTACAGTAAGAGAATATAAAGACAAAAATTGTTCATTGAAATGTGTATGTGTTTGTGTGGAGTCTAAGGTATTAATGTGTCCTTCCACAAAGAGAATATATAAAAATCAAATGATGTTCGACTTCTAGTGGATCACACCATTCTGATTTTCATTTATAAAAATCATTCATTCCAACTGATGTATTGTGTAAAAAATACCATGAAAATTACTGAATTCATGTGTGACACCATTCAATTCATGAAGACACCCTTCATTGGAAAGTTTTTCAATAGCTTGACAATGGTCAATACAACTACCATTTGATAAGAACCAATGCAAGATGTATTTATTATGTTTGATGCAACACTCATCCATTTCATGAAAATCCAGAACTAGTTGGTCCAAGGATTATTCCATCTCTCTAATGGGTACATGTACATCTTTGAAAAAAATGATAACTAGTTCAACCATGAAAAGGGAATTTATTTTCATTTTTAGAGATATAATAAATCCATAATAATGGTCCACCAATCACTTGTTATGCAGAAGAGGACCATGTCCAGGAGCGGTTGTTTAAGAGCATCAATGTATTCCATTGATGAGATAGATCATGATGAAGATAAAATTCCAGATCACATTCTATATATTACTAAAGGGATACATAAGTAATAAAGAAGAAGACGAATTACTCATGACCTATTAAGCGTACATGGGTCATATCCAGATTTAATTAATCCCCCGAAAGACTCAATAGAGATGTATGCTATGATATTAAAAATGTAGAATATTATATATTGATATTAATGCAGTGTAGACTTCTATGATAATTTCAAGTTGTCTCATTTATAATGACCTATAAAGATGATCAAAATACTACGACTTTAAAAATATAGTTCTCCAAGAATATAATAACCTATGAGAGAAATATCAAACTAAAAAAATAAATCAATAAACATCATTACTATTTTAGTAAAAACCATATAGAATTAAAGGTCATACTATTGAAGTGAATCTAAAACATAATATAAAAATACAACTAGGTGAAAATTATTATTCTTTTGGCAATGCTTGAAACATTTTCAGTAATGCATAGAAATGTCCAACCAATTCTCAGTTACACCGATGATCTAGCAGAATCAACTTCATGAAGCCCTATTTAACCTATCTATTTCATACCAAACATATAAATACCCTCTAAAAAGAATAATATGTCATTAGCACTAGTGATCCACCATAAATAACCATTATAAAAAAGCACTAGCAATCATAAAAATAACCACAAAATGAATAAACATGGAAAAACCTATTTTTTAACCCATGGGATCAAATGCATTACATTGGGGCCCAAAAGATGAGGGTGGTTCCATTTAACTGCCTCCATGATCTGTATTAGGTATAGTAAGATAAACTAGTTGATGTCTAGGGCTGAGACTAGGTTTCAAGTGAATGTGATGAAAAACCTTTAATGATACCTTTTGACCTTAAATAAATATCATAATTCTACCAAAATTAGTAGTTTTCCACACAAAAACATCTTAAATTTGGGCAGTTATTAAGGCATATTTTTTTCTTTTGAAAAAAATATACAATCATCTTAGCATGAAAAAATTTTATTCTAACCATTCCAATGTTTCTTTTACTATGAAATGAGGCTTGATTTGGCTTCCCAACCCATTACCCTATGAAATTTACTAATGAAAGTGAAGTATACAGTGAAAACACAATGTGTAATCTTTTACAAAATCATGTAAATTAATGATATTAAAAATTACCTTACATGAAACACACATTATAGGAGATACTAGGACAATTTGTTAATTAAATTCTCTACTCAGACCATTCCCATGTATAGTTCAGACCTCCCACGGTAGTGACAAATGAATCTGCTAATGTACCAGTTGAACTCAAACACTGCAAATGATTATTCATTTAATGCTTCATCAGAATGTCATTACAGCCCATCTGGTCCTCAATTAATCATATGTGAGCCATGATTTATAGTAAATACAATATGATAAAAAGACAGTTATTATCAATAGAATCAACACCTTTTACCTTTGATTCCTTTAGTTGGAGTATAAAAAATCTCAATCAGAAACATATGAGAAGGAAAACCATGGTGATTTATCAGGCCACCATCATTATATTGTAAAATAATGTCAAAATGACACAATGGTCATGCCATTACACTTCAAAAATCATTCAAAAAAATTATTAGTGGCATTTGAGTAGAAATATCTCTAATAAAAGAAAGAGATTCCAAACATTTTAAAATTTTGGATCCAGTTCATTGAAATCATCATTCTAAACCTGAAACATCAATTAAAATAAAAATAAAATTTGCAGCCAACCTAGAAAACATCAATGAACTAAAACCATGTTGAGAGGTAATTTTTAAAAATGAAAAAACAAACGTTCAACATTCAAATAGGGGGAAATAAGAAGAACACATTACTATGGAATATCTCTAAAATTAAAGTCAAGATTTATCTTATATTTCTCAACCAGAGGTATTTTTAAATATTAGTTCCATTTAATATTGATTATAAGATTAATTAACCTGAAAAATAAATCTAGAAACTTTCTATAAAAAAGTAAACAAACTAAAATTGAATATTAATTTTTCATTTTTTCATTATTTATTGGCTATGGATGAAATTCAAAGCATAGATAAAAATTACCTATGGTGTAGTAGAATGTTGGCCGAGAGAGGGAAGCTATAAATGAATATTTATTTAAATAACGAAAATGATATAACGTGAACCAAATGAAAAATTATTTGAGCCGATGATGAAGAACATAATGGGATGGGACAAGCAAGTAACATCTAGTATGGAATTAAGGGTTTCCATAGTACCGTGTAGGGCACCGAAAAAGATTGGATTTTATATTTCAGGAACATCCTTGGTAACAATTTTGGATCATGTGACGATTTCTCCAGCACATGAATGGATTGGAGGTGGTTGTGAATCCTAGATGGCATGGGGAGGACTGATCGGGGATGCATTAGGGTGACCGGTCAAATAGTACAGGATAAATTGTTTAAAATTAAAATAAAATAATTAAAATATCAAATTGAAATTATAATTTAATATTTTATGTAATAAAAAAACAATGTATGTGTATGAAAAATTTCAGTATGTGAAATTAAATTATTAATAGAATAATTTTACATAATTAATTTTTATAATTTTATTTATTAAATTTAAATAATAATTATTTTTAATTTATTTTGATGATATTTAATTATGTTTACTAAATTTAAATATATAAATGTTAATATCATGTATAGAGAGGTTATTGAGGATATATATAAACTTATAAAATATCATAATGATTTAATTTTTATTATAAACTATATTTAAGTTCTTATTACTTGAAAGACATTGAAAAATACCAAATCTCTTTATATTTGGATAAAATTTAAAACTCAAATCAATTAATGACATATTTATAATATTAACCCAGTAAATGTATATTGACTTTTGTCATAAAAACAATAATTTGTATAAATTTTTTTTCTCTTAATTGGTTATTTAGAAAATATTTGTTGTTATTTAAGAGGTTGTTGTGACAATTGTTATTGATGGTTATAGATTTGTTGGTAATAGTTATTATTAATAATTGATTTATGTGTTGTAAAAATAAATGTTGGTATTGGTCTTATAACTAATCATATATAAATATTGGTAAAATATTTGTTGGTATTGAACCATCAATGTCAATAGATATATCTGTCGGTAAAAACAGGCGTCGGCAGTAAAAATTAAAACAGATAAAACATAATATCTATTAGAATTAATCATTTTCACCAATAGATATATTTTTTGTCATTAAATTTCTGTTGTAAAAAGTCAGATTTTTTTTAGTGAGAGAATCCAATCAAGAGAGGAACTCCATCTTGAACTACCATTGACAATTCATGAAAGACCAAATTAGTCCACAAGGGTTTTTAACCTAGACACGTGAGAAAATGGTAAGGAATCCCATATATCACCCATATATACTTGTATCATAATCTATCTATGAGGAGATATTGAACTCCTAGAGAGTGTCCAAATCAACTCGACTCTCTAACTATAACACAACACTAGGAAAAGACACTCCAGGAGCTAAACCATAATAGAGGTCACCCGTTTGAGAGATAAAATCCCTTGAGAATAACTCAATAAGTTCAGCTCTAGTTTCCAACACCAAAGGTCCTGACATCATTATCCCACATCCATCATTAGGTTATAATTGGCCATGTATAGAGGCCCACACCACATCACTGCACACAATTGAGGGAGAAATACTCATGACTATACACCAAAATCATCCTCTCAAATGAGATAGAATGGAGGGACCATCACCTCACCACAACAATGCATTTTAGGGGGTAATAGCTCCTAACTAACTAGTAAAACCAATATTACTCCAATATGTAGTGGCATGTGCCTCTTTTCATTAGGGGAGCACTAACTCCTAACTTGATATCACATGTACCAACTAGATGGATACAGTTTTCATAACTATTCTCAATAGATGTGGTATCAATAACTCCAATGGGGGACATGTAACCCACTGCTACTCAAAGATGGATGAGTACTACTATGTAGGTGAGGACTCACATACGAGAATGAAAAGGGAGTACAACTCCATAGATAGAGGAATCCCACCTAGACCAATAGGGGACTACCACTCTTATATCTCAATACTATTGACTACCCTTTCCCCATTACAACAAGGGAGTATCGACACTATGTTAGAGGACCCTATCTCTGGTAAGATAGGGGAGTAACAACCCTACATGAACAACGCGTATAGTGGATCCACACCCTAGAATGATATCTGAGTTTTGACCCCAAGGATAGAGGGGCCAAACCTTAAAATTAAAGTGATGTAATGAATCTATCTCTACATCACATATATAGGATTCACACCCTTAATGAAAGGGGATTACCAGACCCGCGGATAGAGGACCCATAGCCTGGTCCAAAAACGGAGTTTATACTCTATCTTTCCTACCAGTGTGGAGCTTTTTCAGCCTGGACCAGCATGGAAGAACTACCTCTAACAATATCAATAAAAAAATGATTCCACTACTTAAATCATCAAGATAATAAAATACCCAAAAATAACTATAACAAAGGTATATAACACATTCCCATGATGTGGGGAGTCTTGTATCCACCAATGTTTTTAGGTAAGGTAACATGTACCATGGTCCCATAAGGTAGTACCAATACCAACATCTCTCTATAATAAAACCAGTGATATATTATTCCAATGAGTTTAGTTGACATATATCTTAAATAATAATTGAAGGGTACGAACCTCGACATCAACATAGGGATAAAACCCGATGACTTGCAAAGATTAATCATCATTATACATGTGTCATGATCGAAACTAGTCACATTATACCTCATAGGCCGAAACAGAGGCCCACATAACACTCTTTGTTGAAAGATTATCAATATAGGATAGTTGAAAGCATGAATTGGATTTCTAGAGAAGGATTAATAGAATTTCTAGATCTCAGTAAGATCTTAATGGAGTACACGACATGCACTAGTGTCCACAAAATGTGTGTACCATCACTATATAATATCTATTTATCCTATCTATATATATTTATTAACAATGTTGGGGGTAGACAACTGTTACAACCATCACATGTTGAGTCCCACTTATCCTGACCCCTGAAAGTGTTCTCAATTCCCATAATGTGGCCAGATATGTCACTTACATGATGTGCATCCCATACTACATCATGTGTTCATCCTAAACAACCACAAGGATGTGTAGTTTGAAAATTCTTGTGTCTAAACCCCCATTTCTAGGAACTTTGGTTGTGTACTTGTACAAAACAGTTTATTATTGCACTGCTCACACAAGCTATGTCCCAAGGCCACACGATGTGGGGTAACTACATGACGTGTTACCCCAGTACAGGATGTGTAGTCCCTAAAAAGATCTTCACGGAATAGTTAAGGATACATGATGTGTCTAGTTGGAAATAAACTTATATATATTAATTCTACTCGTAAATTACCTTTGAAAATACAATATTATCCCTGGTTTACCCTAAAACCTATAGATCATATTTTAAGGGATCTCTTAACTATTTAATATGGATCTACAACATTGAAATAATAAAAAACACAAGGGATTGAGATAAAAATAGAAAACTACAAACCTCGATGGTCAAACGCCAAAGCTTCAGGTGTGGAACGATGCCAAGATCACACAACTCATCAATTTGACGATGATCAGTACGACAAATTGATATCAGAAATTATTATTTTCGTTGATTAGAATTAGTTTCTCTCTAATTACAATGGTAGTGAAGATGAGAATATTCTCATTGTATTCTGCAAACAATGTGAGATTGGGAGGTACTGATTATGTTAGATGATAATTAAATATTCATTTAATTAATAAATCCATTATATAACACCCTTCCAACATGATTCTAACAAAAACTCCCTTTGTGAAAAATGTTATATTGCTCCAACATTAAATATGAGGTTCTCAGAATAATTGTGGCCATATATTTTTGATCTGAGACTTCATTAGGTAATTATCCACATTTTAGTTATACTTTTCATGCATGAGAAAATATATATATATATAATATTTGTAAAATAATCAGTAAAATGATACTATGGTCTAAAAATATTGCACCGACTCAGCCCGTGGTTTCAGAAATATTATTAAGAATATCCCAAAGTCTAGGAGATGAATCCCGAGTCACTAAAAAAACACACATTAAAATGATTTCCAGTTTATCTAGAATAAAAAAATGATTCTAAATAATATTAAAAATATTTATTTTAATATAAATATGTGTTAAGTGATCATAAAAATTTAAAAACCCTTGGATGTTATATTTTTTTAAAACAATTTTTAACTAATATATAAAAAGAATAAAGAATGAAAATTTTAATTTGACATGCCATAAAAAATTAATCATAAAATATTAGTATATATAATCAAATATCATTTATTAATTGAAAACATTAATCAAACACTCTATGTTTATTTTTTCATAACAAATTGGTATTCAATAGATTTTTATATATAAAATTGTAAATTTTCATGAAATTAGGTTATTGTTTATAAAATATATATCACTTATCATAATGGAAATATACATTGAATTACTAAAAAGATACATCTATACTGTATCATTATTATTATAATTGTTTTTCATGTTACTATATAGAATAAATAAAATACCATTATTAAAATCATAGAAACATTATTCATTTGTGAGATACTTTTAAAAACATTAATAGGAACTCCAATGTGTAACATTGCTTTATATTGGTTTTAATTGTTATAATTTTCAACTTTTATATATCATTACAATTATTACAATAAATGTATTGAAAAGATAAAGTGTAATGATATTTTTTATTCTTTGAAAATATTGTTGTGTTTCTTATAAATTTTAATTTATGTATTATATATAATTGGTTTTAGTATATTGATTTTACATTATTTGAAAAATAATAGAATGTTATAGATTCTTTTATCACGGTTAAATAAGTGTGGATAAATGTATTCCTTTCCCATCAAAACCATTATGAGCTCTTAAAAATTTTCTGATATAAGTCTTCTTTAGTACTAATAAAGGCCCAATAAATAGTATTGAAACAAAAAATATTTCATATAATTCAATAAATAATTTTCTGAAATAATCCATGAAATAAAAATATAATATTTTTAATTTTTGTTAAAAAAATATCACAAAAATGGTGAAATATGATTCAGTATTAAATAAGTGTAAATGTATAAAATTGGAAAAAAGGTTATTCCACCCCTATATATAATCAATAATTAAAATTGATAATACATATTATGGGAGATAAATTTTCAATATATTATATAAAAAATATTTTTTTAGGTTTGTATTTTAAATTTGTATTGGTAAATGTTGGAGGTAAATTTCATATATTAAAAAAAAGTTGATTTTTATGTTTGAAAATTTTATGAGGAAATATTGTAAGAAAAATTAGTAAATTTTATATGTTTTAATGAATATCACCCAAAGAAACACTCATGCACACGTGATCCCACATAGATGTTTTGTTTCTTATTAACATTTTTTGAAAGAAAACTATTTTTGTATTGGTGTTTAAGTGAAATGTTACAATTAAGAAGCTGTAATGAAATTAAATTTTCTAAATTAAAAAAATTGAATGTATTTAATTATCATAAATTTTTAATATATGTTTTAATTTTTTTATGTTTTTTTGAAACATTATCAAGTTATGTGGGTGAGATTAATATTATTTATAGACAAGTTCTTGTAATTTTATTTTCATACAACCCGTAGAAATGTTTTAGAAATACTTTTTTTATTAAATAATATGGATTTGATTATATGATATGTAATTTTGAAGACATAAAATCATAGATCATTTCTTTGGTAGCAAAACAAGTAGTCCCCCTTATTTTTTTAAATTTAAATTTACAATTTTTATCATTAAATTAAAGTATATTTTTATTTATCATATGAGAAACATTATATTATCCATTTAATTATTTTAATTAACTAGTAAAAGTGAATGATTCAATAATTTAAATATAATATATTACATTGTAAAAAATATGAATGGATTATAGAAAACTATGGGTGTGAAAACCAATGGTTTTGTGATAACCTAGTAAAAAATTGAAAAACATATTTATTTATGTTATAAATTTAATATCCAAATCCAATAACTTTATTTTATTTTTTTAGTTTCAATGATTAATTTACCCAAACCATTAAATTATTTTGATTTGGGATATCAGTTACCCAATCAGTTAACCATTGTTTTAATAAATTCTTGTAAATACCTGAAAAAAATCTCAACAACATATATAGATGAAATTTTATAAATGGAATGAAAAAAATTTATATGAATAAAATTATTATTATTTTATAGTTATAATCATTCTCATATGTTATTTGAAATATTAAATGAATAAAAATTATAAATTAAATTATCAAATATTTTTTCAATTATTGATGATTAAAATGAGTATCCAAAACCAATAAATAATATTCAAATATTAACGAAATGAAATTTTTTTTTCAAATATTAACCATGTAAAATTTTTACAAATTATAACCCATTTTTTTGTACACTTTTTAATTTTTAATTAGGTTTTCATATACCCAATATGTTAACCTCCCATTTTCGTACTCCTCTATAAAAAACAGAGTAAATATATGTTATCAAAAAAAATATATTAATTAAATAATATTTTAAAGAAATACATAGTGGTGGAAATAAACAATTTTAATGTAAATTAAATATCATATAAAATCAAATAAAATTAAATCAAATTAATAAAATTTTAGTGAAAAATAGTATTCATATTTTCATGCACCATGAAACTATTAATTAACTATATGAAATAATTTTTTCAAAAGATTAAATTATGAAAAATGTTTCAGTATAATATCTTATTAATATTTATATATTTATAGATAATGGAGCTTATTGATTATCAAAAATTTAAAAAAATTACTGTATACAACATTGATAAAACGATGTGGAGTTTTAGGAACACATTTTTTCTAGGAATATATGATCTAGTGATTTTAATTTTATGAATTTCATTACATAATGAAATGAAATATCCTAATATTTTGTAAAATATTGAACTATGTTCAATGTACACATTCATATTTTCAATGATCATAAAATACATGATAGGAAATAGTTTTAAAAAGATTAAAATATTTCATTACTAAAACATTGTTTTTAAAATTTTAAATGTTATTTGACATAGTCACACAATATATTTTGAAAATTTTACATATAAAAAATATACATAAAAGATGATAGAAAATGTATGAGTGATTATTATTAAAAATTTTAATTATTTAATTTTTTTTGAATTCTATATTATTTTAGTTAGTCCACTGTAATTTCAATGATTAGTTCCCTAACAACCAATTTAATATTTTTTTTAATATTATTTATAATGAATATCATATGTTTCATACATACGCTATTTTTTTATTTGTTTCTATGTGTTTTCTTCCATCCCACTGAGATCTTCCATGGCCCCTCTCTCAATGATTTCTCTCTCCCTTCTATCAAGTTTCAACTATCATTATACTACATTCCATTAATAAATGATGAAATTTATGTGGAATAAAAAATAATCCCACCATTAGATATCAAAAATAACACCTATATTCCCATATATCATCTTAAAGTACAATAATCTCTCCCTCAACCACCCCTCTACCACCATCCATACAATGTCTTTGACAATATGAGCATCCCCTTATACTCCCACATCCATGAGAAGGAATAAATTCTCCTTAACATGTCCCAATATCATCAATGTATACATTAAAAAACCTCATAGCTCTTTCACCTCCCTTCTCTGTCATGGTTTTTCATGAATGACTTTGGATGAAAGGATTGAGAGATTTCTAGTTACAAGAGTTCCATCTATCTGGAGAATTATTCATCATGTTTGTTTAGTTTGGGCATTAAATCATCGATATTATCTATTTTTGTGTTTCCATAATATTCTTATCATGATCATACCATATTGTTTCGCACGGAATCCGGGTATGACCTCCTGGTTGGGAGATTCAAACGTTCTGATCGGTTTCTAGAGGGTTTGTTCGTAGAACCGGAAACATCCAATGATTCCACATCTGTTTGGACCTAAATTCCAAATGTAGGCTCTCATTAGCTTGTTGACTGATGAGGCTTAGGAATTTGCATTGGTCGAGAGGATGCGAGGTCGTACTCATCACACCTTTTTGAGGGGAATTATTGTCTACTCCAGGACTCTCTTTATAGATTTAAGTTATGTTCGTGAATCCTTAATAAATTACCAAGTATAAAATGATATTTCCTTCAGTTTAACAATAAATGATTAAATATGTAAGAAATTTAGAGAATCTTTTAAATGTATTCGAGGTTCTTCATCAATATAGAATCATCTGTATCTATTTAGAGATTCTTGGTCAATGGTATCCTTCAAAACATTTATATAAAAGTCTCTTGGTCATTATGATGACCAGGCAGGTTTTAAATCCACTCAGTGGGGAACTTGAAGTTTATCGTCATTCAGAAGGACAATGAATTACTTCAGAGTTGGGATCGAACCCATAGATGGGCTACCTACGTATCCTTTATTTTGAAAAAGGAATCAGAACCCATGAAGTTCGAATAAGGGTATGATGTTTATGATTGATGGCTCAAAGAAGGATGTCACAATTACTTTTACACTATAAGCTCACGTGAGTCATGCTCGGTGTGAGAAACAAGAGGTATTATTAAAGTTTAGACAATTGTGCCATGAAAGATGCAATCATAAGAAATGGGTTTGGGTCTTATGTATGTATGACTTCCCAGAGGATTTACTTTAGGGGGAAAATCCAGGAACAGGGTCCATAAAGGTATATGTGCTTCATGGATATTTGAATACTCTAACTTGGGACTTATTCCTGAAGAGGAAACCCAAATTAGGAGATGATTGATAACTGGGTTTTACTCCTGAGAAGGAATCCCAGATCAAATGTAAATTAGGACTGGTTAAAGAGAAATTAGGGGACTTGGGGCTTACTCCTGAAAAGGAAACCCAAGATTATGATTGGGTCTTATTCCTGAAAAGGAGACCCAGGTTAGGGATTAAGGTTTGGGACTTACTCCTGAGGAGGATGCCCATATTTGAGATTGGGGCTTACTCCTGAGGAGGATGCCCAAGTTAAGGGACTCGGGGATTACTCCTAAGAAGGATGCCCATATTTGAGATTGGGGCTTACTCCTGAGGAGGATGCCCATATTTGGGAACTTTAAAAATTTGGGACTTACTCCTGAGGAAGATGCCCGTATTAAAGGACTTATAACTAGGGATTATTCCTGAAAAGGAGACCCAAGTTAAGGATTCTCTCATCTTAAAGGATGAGGTTGAATGAATGAACTCTCCATATTTAGTGACATAAGGATATTTAAATCACTATGTTTTGAGAGATATTCCATAGAATTCCTTTCAGATAAGGAAGTCAAATCAAGAAATCATGCCATAAATGGCTTTGAAGAGTGTCTTGAAGACTGAATCTTTGAAAAGGAAAGGTGTAATGGCTTATGATGGGTAAAATGGGCAAGATGGGAACCCAAAAAGGTAGGGGCGCGCAAGTCTTGAAAGGCGCGCAAGTATTGCGGTGGCGCGCAAGTATTGGTCGCGCAGGTAAACTTGCACGACATGTGGGGTACTTGCGCAATTTTCAACCATCATTAAAATACTTGAGCGACTCTTTCTTAATGTCTTTAGAATCCTCTTGAGGTTCTTCCAGAAAAGGGACGCGCAAGTTCTATTGAAGGAATAAGGCAGCGCGCAAGTGTTTATGCGACCTGTGGGCAATGTTCTCCTTGTTCATCCCTTTGTCGATTTTTTATGTTTCTTCAAAGGATGAATCACATTGGACTAAAGTATTTCCCTTTTTTCAGTCGTTAGACTCTGTGACGAAAATGAGCGTCAACAAAAGTCCCCCCTCAGGTTTGGATCCGTAGAGAAAAGAGGATTTGACTCTAAGGTGAAAAGGAAAACAAGAAATCTGGCAGTTTAAAGTCATGCATGTCGGACATAAAGGGGCTAACGTTTAAGGTCGAAATAGCTTTGACCAAAATGGATTAAAATTGATTCAATTCCTTGACAATTTATCTGAAAACATATTACCATACTCAAGTATGATAGAAAATATGTAAACTATGACTTAAGAATATTTGAATCTGAGGAATGATATGAAAAAGAGCTAAAAGGAATTATAAGAAGTAGTTTCCAAGAATGATGTTACTATTATTTAAGAAAACCCGTTATGGGGTTGAAATATGCAGGTCCACCTAAGGGAATTGGCTGCATGGTTAAATAAATAGCATCTTTCGGCTGACAAGTCTGTTTTGTTGACTGTTTATGCAAGGCCACCTATGCGCACATGCTGCATAGTCAGGCAAAAGAACTCCCAGAAATTTACTTTCTGAGTGCTAAAAGCCAGTTAATGTTTATGGAGATTCCAATTTTCTAAAGTATAGAGTTTGTTGTATGGAAATAAATACTTGAATATGGAAAAGATATTTCCAGACAAGATTATCGAAGAACTAGATGAATATCACTCCTACGAAGGTCTGACCCAAACTTAGGGAAGAAGAATAAACCATAGACTTGAATACTTTCAGATCATGAAAAAGGATATGGGACAAATATTTTAAGGATGGCTATTTTTTGCGGATTCTTACATACTGTCGTTTAAGAAAAATAAGGACAAAAGAGGCATTCTTCCCAAGAATGAAGTTACTATCATTTAACAAACCCGTTAGGGGGTTGAAATATGCAGGGCCATCTAAGGGAATTGGCTGCATGGTCAAATAAATAGCATCTTTTAGCTGACAAGTCTGTTATGTGGACTGTTTATGCAAGGCCACCTATGGGCACGTGCTGCATAGTCAGGCAAAATAATTATCAGAAGTTTGACATTTTTGTGACTAGAAGTCATGAAAAAGGGTTATGAAGATCTGAAAATATTTAAGGTTAGGATTATAACACATAAACATGGGTATTGTCTAATGTATATAGAGATACATAGGTCAATGATAACCATAATCATGTTGTGGCTGGGTCCTGAATTGAAATTTTGGACTTCACTACGTATCTCATAAGAATGAGAATCAAGCCATTCGTAGTTCTTGAAATGCAGTTTAACGTCGTGCAGGATGAAAGTATGAGAGATCTTAGTTTAGGGTCATAGAATTCGGACCATAATAATGAATACACAGTGTGTGTTTTCATGAGGACTTTTCAGCTAAGGGACTGAAAGTGAAATTTGGGGTTAGGCCCAAAAGACTTGGGACTGGATTCGAGGGATACTCGAATGTTTCTACGTATCCCATAAATATGGGAATCAAGTCCACGTAGTTCTAGAACTACCCTTTGTACAAATTTGGTTCGTACATTTAAAGGGTGAAAGGGGACTTTAGTGCAATGCTGGTGTAACCTGAGATAAAAAGTTTAGGCATTACCATGTATGCACGTAGTCTTTTGTAATGAAACATGATTGAAAAAATCAATGTCAATAATGGTTCCTTCTCAAATGAGGAAATCAAAGAATATTGTAGTTTATTGTCGTACCAGACAAAAGTGTTGTATAGTTTAACGTCATATAACAAGGACGAAAGTGAATCAATGTAAAGATATTGATTCCAGGGGAGGTTTCACGAATCAACATCATATGAGATGGTGGTGAACCAATGTGAAGAGATTGTTTTTGGGCTTGAACCCTGGGAGGTTGCCTACATACCCAGCCTGGAGGGCAAGGATCAAAGTCCGTGTAGTTCAATTAAAGAATGAATTAATGATCAAGTTGTTCTTGGGGACAACGATCTAAATAAAATGTTTGTTGGGACATATACATGGTTAGTGGCCCAAAGAGAGTGTTACGGTTGAGGTTTTCTCTAAGCTCACGTGAGTCATACTCGGTGTGAGAAACAAGAGGTAACAACAACCTTAACAATTCATAGTTTAATGTCATGTAGGACATAAAAAAGGGACTATGCAGTTTAATGTCTTGCAGTTAGGACTATTGGTGCTGCACAGTTTAGTGTCATGTAGCAGGGACAAAATAACAGTTTAATGTCATGTTTGACATATCAAGGACTTTCTGTACAGTTTACAATCATGTAGTTAGGACGATGGGGAAAATACAGTTTAACGTCATATTGGAAGAAAGGAGGACTGTGCAGTTTAATGTCATGCAGTAAGGACAAAATAACACACCATTTATATCATATTGGACGAAATTGTGAATAGTTTAAGGTCATATGCATAGACCGTGAATGGTGCAGTTTAATGTCATGCTGGACCTTTGAGATTATATAGTTTAACGTCTTTCCAGACGTAAGGGACTTTTATACAGTTTAGCGTCATGTAGTTAGGACGTCACAGTTTAACGTCTTGCTGGACATAAGGGATTTGAAAATAGTTTAAGGTCATATGCATGGACCAGGGATGATGCAGTTTAAAGTCATACTAGACTTTTAAGTGCTTATGTAGTTTAACGTCTTTCCGGACGTAAGGGACTTTCCTACAGTTTAACTTCATGTTGGACGAAAGTGCAAATAGTTTAAGGTCATATGAATAGACCGTTGCTGTATAATTTAACGTCATATAACAAGGACGAACTGGTGCCACACAGTTTAGTTTCATGTTGCGGGGACATGTTCTTTTCTACAGTTTAACGTCATGTTGGACGAAAGTGCAAATAGTTTAAGGTCATATGCATAGACCGTGGATGATGATGCAGTTTAAAGTCATACTGGACTATTTAGGGAACTTTTATATAGTTTAACGTCGTGTGGGATGAAGTTGCAGTTTAAGGTCATACTGGACCATTGTTGTATAGTTTAACATCATATAGCAAGGATGAACTGGTGCCTCATAGTTTAGTGTCATGTTTCGGGGACATGTTCTCTATAGTTTAACATTATGTTGGACGTAGTTGCAGTTTAAGGTCATACTGGACCATTTAGGAAACTGTTTCGCAGTTTAACGTCGTGTGGGATGAAGTTGCGGTTTAAGGTCATACTGGACCATTGCTGTATAGTTTAACGACATATAGCAAGGACGAACTGGTGCCGCACAGTTTAGTGTCATGTTGCGGGGACATGTTCTCTATAGTTTAACGTCATGTTGGACGTAGTTGCAGTTTAAGGTCATACTGGACCATTGCTATATAAACCGATTGTAAGAGTCTTGGTTCTGGGGACCATATTTTGTGTTTATAAAAAATATTTCTTCAGAAATCTGGCATTGGTTGGAGTCGTGATGAGTTCTCCATCCATTGAGATTAATGAATAAGCTCCATTGGAGTAGACCCTATGTATTGAATAAGGTCCTTCCCATTTTGGCTCATGCTTGGGAGGGTTCTTTCCTGGTAACATTGGATTTCTGAGAACTAATACCACTTCTCCCTGAATGAATGAACGAAGACGAACTTTTTTGTTAAAAGCTCGTGCTATTCAATTCTGATAGATTTCCAAGTGGTGCAAAGTGCACAATATTTTCTCATCTAACAATTCCAATTCATTCAATCGCTTTTGGGATTCCTCATCTATAGATAACTGATCAAAAATTGATACTCTGAGTGAGGTAAATTTAACTTCAATTGGAAAGACTGCTTCTGTTCCATATACCAACGAATATGGAGTTGACCGCGTTGCATTGCGGGTGGTAGTCCGATAAGCCCATAAAGCATGAAAAAGTTTATCAGGCCACGATCTCTTATCTTTATCCACCATCTTTTGTAGTATATTTGAAAGAGTCTTGTTAAAGGTTTCTATTTGGCCATTGGCTGCCACATGATACCAAGATGAATGGTTGGATTTAATGTTGTATTCTTGATACAATTTCTTCACCTCAGAAGAACAAAAGTTGGTGCCATTGTCCGTCAATATGGTATGAGGGACACCAATTCTAGTAATTATGTTAGACTTGATGAAGCTAACAATGCATTTAGAACTGACTTCTTTGAGAGGTACTGCCTTTGCCCATTTGGAAAAGAAATCAGTAGCTGTAAGAATGTACTTAAACTGCTTGGCCGTAGCTGAAGGGTAAGGTCCCACCACATCCATTCCCCATGTGGCAAATGGCCACGAGTATTTAGCTATATGAAGCAACTCTAGAGGTTGATAAATGAAGTTGGCATATACTTGGAACGAATGACACTTCTTTGTGAAATTAACACAATCTTGTATCATTGAAGGCCAAAAGTATCCAAGCCTTTGAATTTGATCAGATAGAATATGTCCAGACTTGTGGGCACCATAGACTCCTACATGCACTTCTTTCATAACATCCATTGTCTGTTCACCATCAATACATCTGAAGAGAACTCCATCAAAACCACGTTTGTGGAGAATTTTCTCTAGGTGGTTTGGGCTATCATAAAGAGTAAAATTGACCACACGTCGCCTGATTTGTTCTTTCTCGGCTCTATCAGGTGGAAGTGTTCCATTTTGAAGGTATTCCCTGATAGGTGATATCCATCCTGTAGTATGACCATATGGTTCAGGAATGGGACTAATTTCATTAATTTCCTCTATTCTGGCTTGAACATAAGGTGAAATTGCACGACGGTGGGCAATACTGATGGTTGTCTCGTCCCGTTTTGGATATGCTAGATCTGTGGCTATATTAGCCAGTGCATCAGCTTGAGCATTTTGTGATCTTGGGACATAAGAAAATTTCGGTTCTGAAGGGAATTCCTCCATTAACTCTCTGACATAATCATAAAAAGGGATTAATTCTTCTTTTCTGATGGAATAATCCCCATTGAATTGTTTGATTACCAGGTCTGAATCACCTTTCACCTTTAAGTGATTCACTTGTGCTTGGAGCACTAACTCCAAGACTGTAATGAGAGCTTGGTATTCGGCTTCATTATTGGTACCACCTTCCCACAATAAAAAGGAATAAGGTAACACTGCCTTATCTGGAGAAATGAGTACAATTCCTAAACCAACTTTGTTGAATATAGGATATTCTATTTTCTTCCCTGTTGGACTTCTAGAAGAACCATCAAAATACATTTCCCATTTTTGAAGACTCTCTTGAATAGAGAAAACATCCTCATCAGGGAGTTCAATATCTGAAGACGTGTCTTCCATTGAAGGATGTTCAGCCAGGAAATCATCCAAAGCTTGGCCCTTAATTTCCTTTTGAGATACATACTAAATGTCAAACTGCTGCAAAATAACTTCCCACCTTGCTAGACGTCCTGTGAGCATTGGACGACTAAGGATGAATTTGAGCGGATTATTGCAAGATACCAATTGGACCTCGTGATGTGTCAGGTAGTGTCTCAGTTTCTGAACTGCAAAGATTAATTCTAGGTTGCACTTCTCAATACTTGAATACTGGGTTTCTGCTTCAAGCATAGTTCTACTGAGATAGTAGAGGCTATTTTCATTCCCAGCATCATTCTTTTGAGCGAGAAAGGAACCCAATGATCGCTCTAGAGCTGTCACATAGAGAATCAGTGGTCTACCTTCGACAGGTGGCATGAGTACTGGTGGACTCAAGAGGTATTTCTTGAGAACATCAAATGCTTGTTGACATTCTTCAGTCCACTGGTACGTGACTCCTTTTTTCAATAATTTGGTAAAGGGTAAACTTTTTCCTGCCAAATTGGTGATGAAACGCCGAATAGAGGCTAAGTGTCCTTGAAGTCCTCTTAATTCTTTCAAATTATGAGGAGGTTACATACCAAGGATTGATTTGGTCTTCTCAGAATCGACTTCAATACCATGATGGCGTACAACAAAGCCGAGGAATTTTCCTGAGGTTACCCCAAAAGCACATTTTAAGGGGTTCATCTTCAAATTATGTTGTCGAAGATTTTGGAATATGACTTCCAAATCAGCCAAGTGATTAGAACGTTGTTTGGATTTAACCACCAAATCGTCTACATAGCATTCAACAAATTTCCCTAAGATACGATGCATGGCGCATTGATATGTTGCACCTGCATTCTTTAAACCAAAGGGCATCACTCGGTAACAAAACACACCTTGAGGGGCTCTGAAATCTGTAGATTCCTCTTCTTCTGGGGCCATTCGGATCTGATTATATCCGGAATATCCATCCATGAAGGAAAGTACTTCATAACCAGCCGTTGCATCAATTAAGAGTTCTGTAATCGGAACTGGGATATCATCTTTAGGACAATACCGATTAAGATATCTGAAATCAAAGAAAACCCTAATTTGTCCGTTCTTCTTCTTTACAGGGACAATATTAGCCAACCACTTGGGATATTGAACCTCTCCAACGAAGTTATCTTTGATCAGTTTATCCACTTGAGCTTCAATTTTGGAAGCATAGGTTGCGTGTGTTCTTCTCGCGGCTTGCTTAAATCCTCGATGTTCTTTTGGTAAACCCAAATGATGAGTAGAAACATCAGGATAAAGCCCAGGCATTTCTGTATAATTCCAAGCAAAAATATATTTATTTTTCTTTATAAAAGAAATATACATCTCTTGCTCTTCAAGGGTCATGGCCGCACTAATTAAAGTGGGGCGTGGATCTTTCTCTGTACCTAGATTTATTTCTCTGAGTTCATCCATAGTGTTAGAGATACCCTCTTCAAATACTGGAGGAGCATCTCTAAGATCTTCCTCTTCCTCCTCATCATGTGCTATTTCTTCCGTTTCTACTTGCAAAGTAGATGAAAAAACGAAATTCTCATGATCATAAGAGATGTCAAAATTTTCACATTTTGAAGAAGAATCTTCCATTTCCGACCCTATTGATGATAAAGGGCCTTCTTTGGGAAATAAAGAGGAGATGATGGATTGAGAATCGACAACATTATTCACCTCTGATGTTGCTATAACTTTTTCTGGGATGATTGGTGAAGTATAGAATTGTTGGAATTCAACAAATTAAATGAAAACGTTACCACTTAGGCTTTCATCAATGTTTGGTAGGTTTCCCATTTCTCCCATGTTGTTTGGCTCAACTGCCGTAATTGACATTATGGATCTTTCCATAAGAGTATTTTGATTTGGGCCTATTTTGTCGATTTGACTGATAGGTAACACATAATCTGTACTCACATTGTAAATGGATTTATTGGAATTTTCTCCAAACCATATGGAGCATTAACTTTGGTAATTTTCTTCATTGTAGATTTTTCTCTTCCCTTCATGTGATAAAATTTTGCCTCAATGTATTGAGACTCACATGTCTTTAACGGGGCCTTATCACCATAAAATGTTCCAACTTGACCATTGAAACAATATTTGAGACATTGATGGTATGATGAAGGGATAGCCGCATGCTGATGTAGCCAAGGTCTTCCAAGCGAGACGTTGAAAGCTGAGTCTTGATCAAAAATCATGAAATCCGAATTGGATACAAGATCTCCAAACTGGGTTCTGAGTGTAACTTCGCCCAGTGGTTCTTGTTCATTTTTATCATATCCTTCTAACATCATGGTAGAAGGAGATGAATCAGATTCCGTGAGGCCCAATCGACAAAGTGTACGAATGGGAATAAGTTTGACTCCTGAACCATTGTCAATGAAAGCTCTTCGGATATCTACACCATTGACTTTTCCAGATAAGTAGAGGGGTTTTATGTGCCCATGCACAACATCAACTTCATCTTTATTAGTAAAAGATATCACTGCATGGCATTCTGCAGGATTATTCTCTATGTGATAGACTTCAGCTGCAGCAATTTCAGCTTCAAACTCCCGAGGACTTGACAAAGCTTTGATGAGTGCTTCCCAAAGATCTTTTGACAGATTCAAAGCATCCAAAATTGATAACTTGGCTGGTACTTGAGACAAGTTTTTCCATATATCATACTTTTGATCTAGAGGTCTGCGTTTCCCAACAGGAATATGCGGTTTAGTAGGTACCTTGGAAGCAGATGCTTTGGAAGTTGATGCATTTTGTATTGGGATAGAAGTTGGCAACGTCCTTAGTTTTGGAAGATTAGACCAATTAGATCCATTTACTTGCTGAGATAAAGAAGATGTAACCTTCAATCGGTCTTCCAAAATAACTGTGCCAAGACTGAGTTGGCTATTAGCAGAAGAACCTGCTTATTCTTTTTGAGCTCGCTGAAGGGCTCTACCACGAGTTTCTGCTACATACACAGTGCTAGCAGGGGTAGAATTGGAGTAGTGGCTTTGGAAAGATCCATGTCTTCCTCTGTATCCTGAACCTCTGGAACTTCCTCCGATTCCCTTATTTGATACAGGGAATTCAGGATTATCAAAATTACGACTGGAATACGGATCTGTTAATTGAATCATATTAACATAACCGAAGATTAACTCTTCGTCTGATAAAGACTCTGCCTGAATAGCCTGTTTAGGTTGTGCCATTTGATGGGGCGGTGCCTGTGGCTTTGAAGTAGATGGCATGAAATCTTCCAGAGTCAAAGACAACTTAGGCCTCGATACATATTCATCTTCTTCTGATTCCTCTTTCTTCTTTGAATTGCGCTGCCCTTTTGAGGATTTGTCTTTTGATGGAGGCTTCACTGTAGCTTTTGTAGGAGACACAATTGGATTCTTCAATTGTGTTCCCAAAATGACATGGGTCCAATTGATTGTCTTTCTAACCATCCAATCATCATATTTTTGCGCAGTTTTGCTTTTGACTTCCTGCCACTCGCCTCCTTCCTCTGGATCTGTAGCGGTAACACACACTACATGAGCTGAATAACCCTTCAATTTGACTTGTCCCAAGTTGACCATCTTTTGCAGGAGGTCTTTAAAGACAAAACACTCCTGGATGGGATGCCCCAACATTTGATGAAAGGGACAATAATTGGGATGGTTTTCATCTCCTTCCTTGTTTGGCCTCTTGGGCACTGGTAATTGAACCAAGTTATTTTCCAGAGCTGAAATGAAGTAACCAGGAACTTTCTCATTTCAGAAAGAGTATGTTTTACTCTTAATATCCTCAAATTGTTTTCGTCGTTGATCTTTTTGATCATTTGGACGAAACGACCTTTGTTGTTGGCGTTCAAGAGGTGGAGTCCTTCGAGAAGATGAAGGTTTTGAAGTAGAAATAGGTATAGGTTCTTGTTTAAGCATAACTGTAGCAGTTTCTGCTTTACCCATTCTTCTTCCTGGAGCTGATGGAATTACATGAGATTTAACCTTATCCTATATAAGGGAATCTTCAATCTGCTGAGCGATTGAAGTAAGGTCTCAAAACCCTCTTGTGTATTTCATAGGGATCAATGGCGTGCGTAATTCATCACGCAAATTTTCCACACAGATTGGCAACAGCTCTTCCTGAGGGAGTGCTAAACTCAGGGAATACGTTAATCCCTTCCAGCGAGCAATGAAATTAGAGACTCTTTCATTCTCCCTTTTCATGCAGTTTGTAAGATAGAAAACCGCCGTTTTTGGAAATGTTGAGCTGAACTGAAGAAGGAATTTTTGACGAAGATCCTCCCATCCGATGATTGACCGGGATTGCAAGCTTGTATACCAGACAAAAGCTGGTCCTTGCAAGGTTCGCATGAAGCATCTAAGTTTCACTGCTTCTTGCTGCTCTGGAGTTCCCATCATAGGATCACAACAAGACATGTAATGTGTAAAATGTTTTTCAGGGTCGCCTGATCCATTGAAAGTAGGGAAAACAGGGTTTCCAAAACCGGATGGAGGAGAAATTGAATCTACCCATTCAGGGTAAAATTTCTTTTCAAGTTGAACTTGCGCCCGTTTCCCTTCCATAGTTTCTAACCGAGCTGTTAATGACTCAATAGTAGTTATTAACTTTTGAGAAACATCCGGTTGAATCTGGTCTTGAGTAGGTGCAATGAATGGATCTTGGACAGACGTGGTGGTTGTTGCTGCAACTGATGGTAGCACTGCAAACCGTTGTTGCACTTGACCCTTAGGATTAGACCTCTGAGGGTGTACTGATAAAGGAGGATATTCTTGATCCATCTCAGTAACTGCAACAAATTCCTTCGGCTGTCAGACATCATCATTCTTAAGAAGAAGACTACTCTGAAGTAGTTCTGCATTCAACCTTATTAATTCTTTCATTTCTTCCTCTTGTTGTGCAAACCTTTGCTCTAATGAGAGTGATTGACCTTCTCTAGAGGAAGGATATGTAACCTGATTCTTTCCCTTCCCTTTGTTGGATACCTTTTGGAGGGAGGTAAGTGGATTACCTAGGTGCTGAGTAATCTTTTGACTTCGTGTACGTACACCTTCATCATTTGTATCGGTGCGTACATTTTCTTGAGCAGGACGCTCTTCATCTGAGTCCCCTGAGTGAGTCTCCTCTGGTGGATTAGAAACAACGGCATTGATGACATAGATTGATGCATAATGCATCGCATCTCTTCTATCAACATTTCTGTGATATTGTCTTCTTTCATGTCTTTGATGAGACATTGCCTTTTGTTGGTTCAATATTTTAGGAACTTCTTGACGAGCTATAACTTGGATGGAATCTCCTAATAATTTTGATCTTCGTTCCTCTTGTGGCTTTTTACCCAATCGAGAAAAGACCGACATTCTCTGAGAAGGGGATTGATGATTTGAAAGAGTCCCCAGTCTCGAGAACTGGGGATGTTCATGCTGTTTCCGCTCAACTCCTCGAATACCATTTGTTGACTCTGAGGGCTGGGTTAAAGAAGTCCCCAGTCTGACAAGCTGGGGTGACTCTTGACATGATACGTCTGAGATCTTCTTAAAAGATCTCTTGATCTTAGGAATCTTAGTTCGTAAATTAACTGGATGCATTAAACTGTATCCAATTTTATCACCTTGTTCAACAGACCGTTGGATGATTTCCGAATCTTCTGTCATTTGATGACATGTTTGCTCCATACGAGAGGCTTGTGCAATATTCTCGCCTTCTTGATGTAGGAGAAATTCAACAACTTGTTCTCTATATGCTTGATTTTAAGAGGAACTAGTTGAATCCTATTCTTGAGCAGGATTTTGATTATGAACAAAGCCCATTGACTGTGGCCAGCCATGGGAAATAACATTGCATGAGACCATTTTTG
This sequence comes from Viscum album, assembly GCA_963277665.1. Taxonomy (NCBI): domain Eukaryota; kingdom Viridiplantae; phylum Streptophyta; class Magnoliopsida; order Santalales; family Viscaceae; genus Viscum; species Viscum album. Next base: position 552,290,673 of record OY728130.1, on the reverse strand, counting down.
GTGGGCTTTGCTGACTGGAAAGCACTGTGAAATGTAGTGCTCCGTGAACACCCCATCCTCTGATATGAACATCAGACGGAGCATTGGCAATTAACTGGCGCAATTTTCTTAGTGCGCCAAGGCATGAACGTTGAAGGGTTCTCTGTTGCTTTTCAAGCTTCAGAAACCGAGAGACTGATAGAGATGCCAAATCAATCTGACATTGTAGCCCTTCTATTATCTTAAGGTGATTTTCATATTCATCATAATATAATACCTTCTTCAATTGACAAAGAGTTTTCCATATGTTAAGATGAATATCATGGACTCCATCATCTGTCAGCATCTTTGGAATATCATACTAGGAGTCACCCAAAGGCCAAAACATGACTGGTACTTCACCTTTTGCCAGTTTTTTCCTCATGTTCAGCATTTCCTCTTTATCATTAAATGAAGATTCTTCTACCTGTTATGACCAGAGTTGGTGTCTCCTTGTTGCTTAATCGGATTCAACAAGATTGGTAGAGAGATCATTGATCAAACTAGAAGATGCATGACTTAGGGGTGGTTCGGAGAATGACCTACACCCTGGGATAGCTTCTGATTGAGAAAGTATTTCACTTGTTAGCGATAAAGCATCATACATGATTGTTTTCGCATTTGCAAGTGCCTCAAGATAAGAGGGCTTTCTCGGCACTACATTGTCCACTAGAGTATTTTCCAGGCAATGTGAATCACTACTACGAAGAGGACTCTCGCAGCGAAGTTCATCATCATGGGGAGGACCACCATAATGGGTTACAGAAAAGGATGAGATCTCTTGATCCTTGTTCTTCTGACCACACAGAGGGTTTCTGTGGCTCTCATCTGAAGAAGAAACTTCAAGGTTGACCGAATTTTCCTGAAGCAAGCCTCCATGAAGAAGTGTCTGTTGAAGACCTTCAGACTTAATGTTCCCTTTATTGAGAACTGAGGGAGTAGAATCTTGAATTCCGACAGATAAATGTCTAAGGGCTTCAAGAAATCCAGCATCGAGCAAGGCCTTGTAATAGATTGGCCTTTGATCTCCTGACTGTGCTTGGCAGATCTTTTTCTTAGATGCCTTCTTACTCGCTTTGGAAACCACTTGTTGACGAAATTGGTTACTCTGAGCAGGTGTATGTGTCTGATCAAGAATGATGGTCAGGTTAGGCTGACGATCTCCACTCAAATCAGGTGTATGTTCCTGACTTGGTTGTCCGTATGATATGGGGGAGTATGCCCCCATAACCCTCTTGGACTGGAATAGATGTGTGTGTCTGTTCCAGAGTGAATCGTTGATGTGTCACTCCACTTCTAGGGATAGATTTATGTGTCTATCGCTACGATGATGCTGAAGCTGTTATGATATCCTGGCAAGCATCCAGAATATGAGCTGGAATTTGCTTCTGCTTTTTTCACCATTGACAAAATATGCTTGGTGACTTCAGCCTCTGGAACGGGGATATACGTCCATTCCAGGTTTGGAGTAGGTGTATGTGCCTGCTCCTGTCCTCCTTTTCCTGTAAGTGAATCCTGACAGTACTCAAGTGTGGAGGCAGAGAGTTGAGTCTGCCTCCTGTTTGTCGTCGGGGCTTTCCGACTGACTTCTCCGTGCGCTACCAAGCGAGACTGTTGGTAGGTTTGATTAGTATTAGCAGGTGTATGTGCCTGCTGATTACACTTCACCAAACGCAGTTGACGAGATCCATCATATATAGTCAGACGAGCCTGCTGACTAACTGGTGATGCATAACCAGGTGCATGTTCCTGCCTATAGTACTCCGTCGGATTTGCCTGGCGGGATTAGCTTGATGCTGCCAGACGAGTCTGTTGGACAACAGAATTCAAACGGGCAGGTGTGTGTGCCTGTTCGTTATTTTCCACCAAGTTAGGTTGGTGGAATCCATCATATGTAGTCAGGCGAGCCTGCTGACTAACTGATGATGCATAAGCAGGTGCATGTTCCTGCCTATAGTACTCCGCCAGATTTTTCATGGAGGGAATGGCTTGATGCTTCCAGACGAGTCTGCTGGACAACGGAAATAAAACGGGCAGGTGTGTCTACCTGTTCGTTGTTTTCCACCAAGTTAGGTTGGTGGAATCCATCATATGTAGTCAGGTGAGCCTGCTGACTAACTGATGATGCATAAGCAGGTGCATGTTCCTGCCTATAATACTCCGCCGGATTTGCCTGGCAGGATTGGCTTGATGCTGCCAGAAGAGTCTGCTGGAAAGAGGAATTAAAACGGGCAGGAGTGTGTGCCTGCTCATTGTTCACCACCAAGTTAGGTTGGTGGAATCCATCATATGTAGTCAGGAGATCCTGCTGACTAACTGATGATGCATAAGTAGGTGCATGTTTCTGCCTATAGTACTCCACCGGATTTTCCTGGCGGGATTGGCTTGATGCTGCCAGACGAGTCTGCTGGAAAACGGAATTAAAATGGGAAGGTGTGTGTGAATGATCGTTATTTTCCACCAAGTTAGGTTGGTGGACTTCTCCGGAGATGGCAGGGATGACAACCTTCCCATTGTTAACCGGATTCCTTCTCTGGTGGTTCATCTTGCCTGCTCGGGTTCGAGGAACCTGAGATGAATGCCTGGAGTCGGTACCCTCATCATGTTGAGGGCGCACTACCGCACGAGTCTGACGGAGATTGTTGGTGGGAGCCCTCAGGAAGGACTCCAGTCTTTTTAAATTAAGGCCCTGAGGGACCTGCTCATTCACTTTCTCAGAGTAAGGGAGTGAATGGAAATTGCGTTCCTGGGATAACGACCCGAAACGGTTGGAGACGGTAGTCATCACCGCCTGCTTCTTGATCGCTAGCCGCCGTTTTCCGGACGACCAGGTAGAGTTGTTAACTTAGAGGGCTTGACGAGCGGCCTCAAGAGTTGGGATAGTACCGTTGCGATGGTACTCCTTAACCAGTGCATTAGAAACCCAGCGTTGAAGACGCTGAGTTGGTGATGTCATCCTCAGAGCGGACGACGTTCCAGCAGGAGTAGCAGCATTGGTTTTCACAGCAGTAGACCTCACAGTAGAGGTGTTTATAGCAGCAGTATTCACAGGGGTGAATTTAAGGAAAGCCATTTTGCAGAAGATATTGAGAAAAGAGTGCCTGTTCCATATAATAGACATAATCAAGATGAATCCGGCCACTGCATCTTTTCGATGAGCACATGTCAATGATTGCTTTGTCGGCCCAAGGGGCCTAACAAATAAGAAGAACATCACTTTAACTTGGCTAAGGATTCGCGTCAGGTTCAACATTTTTGTTTCGCACGGAATCCGGGGATGACCTCCTGGATGGGAGATTCAAACGTTCCGATCGGTTTCTAGCGGGTTTGTTCGTAGAACCGGAAACATCCAATGATTCCACATCCGTTTGGACCTACTTTCCAAAGGTAGGCACTCATTAGCTTGTGGACTGATGAGGCTTAGGAATTTACATTGGTCGAGAGGATGGGATGTCGGACTCATCACACCTTTTTGAGGGGAATTATTGTCTACTCCGGGACTCTCTTTATAGATTTAAGTTATGTTCATGAATCCTTATTACATTACCAAGTATAAAATGAGCTTTCCTTCATTTTAACAATCAATGATTAAATATGTAAGAAATTTAGAGAATCTTGTATATGTATTCGAGGTTCTTCATCATTAGAGAATCATCTGTATCTATTTAGAGATTCTTGGTCAATGGAATCCTTCAAAACATTTATATAAAAGTCTCTTGGTCATTATGATGACCAGGTTGGTTTTAAAGCCACTCAGTGGGCCACTTAAAGTTTATCGTCATTCAGAAGGACAATGAATTACTTCAGAGTTGGGATCGAACCCATATATGGGCTACCTACGTATCCTTTGTTTTGAAAAAGGAATCAGAACCCACGTAGTTCGAATAAGGGTATGATGTTTATGATTGATGGATCAAAGCAGGACGTCATAATTACTTTTACACTCTAAGATCACGTGGGTCATGCTCGGTGTGAGAAACAAGAGGTATTAGTAAAATTTATACAATTGTGCCATGAAAGATGCAATCATAAGAAATGGTTTTGGGGCTTATGTATGTATGAATTCCCAGAGGATTTACTTTAGGGAGAAAATCCAGGAACAGGGTCCATAAAGGTATATGTGCTTCATGGAGAATTGAATACTCTAATTTGGGACTTATTTTTGAAGAGGAAACCCAAATTAGGAGAGGATTGATAACTAGGTTTTACTCATGAGAAGGAATCCCAGATCAAACGTAAATTAGGACTGGTTAAAGAGAAATTAGGGGACTTGGGGCTTACTCCTGAAAAGGAAACCCAATATTATGACAGGGTCTTATTCCTGAAAAGGAGACCCAGGTTTGGGATTAAGGTTTGGGGCTTACTACTGAGGAGGATGCCCATATTTGAGATTGGGGCTTACTCTTGAGGAGGATTCCCAAGTTAAGGGACTCGGGGCTTACTCCTAAGAAGGATGCCCAAATTTGAGATTGGGGCTTACTCCTGAGGAGGATGCCCATATTTGGGAACTTTAGGAATTTGGGACTTACTCCTGAGGAAGATGCCCATATTAAAGGACTTATAACTGGGGATTATTCCTGAAAAGTAGACCTAAGTTAAGGATTCTCTCAGCTTAAAGGATGAAGTTGAATGAATGAACTCTGCATATTTAGTGACATATGGATATTTAAATCACTAGGTTTTGAGAGATATTACACATAAATCCTTTCAGATAAGGAAGTCAAATCAAGAAATCATGCCATAAATGGCTTTGAAGAGTGTCTTGAAGACTGAATCTTTGAAATGGAAAGGTGTAATGGCTTAAGAGGGGTAAAATGGGCAAGATAGGCACCCAAAAAGGTAGGGGCCCGCAAGTCTTGAAAGGCATGAAAGTATTGCGGCGGAGCGCAAGTATTGGTCGCGCAGGTATAATTGCGTGACATGTGGGGTACTTGCGCGATTTTCAACCATCATTAAAATACTTGAGCGACTCTTTCTTAAAGCCTTTAGAATCATCTTGAGTTTCTTCCAGAAAAGGGACACGCAAGTTCTATTGAAGGAATAAGGTGGAGCGCAAGTGTTGATGAGTTTCAATACTTAGTCCTTCCTTCTTTTCTTTAGATCTTCCGTTCTAGGTAAGAAATTACCTTAGAAGTGTTCCAGAAGCTTTGAGAAGAGACTTGGGTGTCGGGAGCTTCAATCCGAGTTTCTGAAGAAGAAAAAATCCTCTCGAATGGGGGGCCCACAGGGTCTATTTATAGGCAGGAGAAGACCCCAGGCGGTTACCGGGCGGTTATCACTTAGGTCGCGCAAGTCACTTGCGCGACCATAAGGCGTCACACAAGTAGACTTGCACGACCACTAGGCGGCGTGAAAGTGTACTTGCGCGACCATGATGGAACTTGCGCGACCTATGGGCAATGTTCTCCTTGTTCATCACTTTGTCGATTTTTGATGTTTCTTCAAAGGATGAATCACATTGGACTAAAGTATTTCCCTTTTTTCAGTCATTAGACTCTGTGACGGAATGGAGCGTCAACACATATTTATATCTTATACCAACTAGGTAGAGTCGCAACCGACATATTGGTCATAGAACCCATGGTTGAGTTCCACTATGTAATACAATGTCCTTTATGGGGTTTCTATATTAGTGATGAAAACCCATTTTCGGAAAGGTAGTATCCATTCGTGATATTAAAAAATTTAATAACTGATGTTGGTGATGTATAAATCATGGGAACATAAATTTTAACCAGGTTTTATAGAGCAAGAAATATTCACTTTTTTAAAGCGTCCTCCAAGCCACGAAATCAGAAATACTATCTTCAACTATATTAAATCTGTCCCCACATTATTTTTTGATGGGTTGGGAACATGGAGATTCCACCCCATCCTTGAATTAATGGGGATACTATGAGAGATTAAAGAAAATCCCTACCCTAATGAGGGAGGTTTTGTAATCTATCCCATGCATTAAATTTGAAATGCCGTATTATACTACTGCACACCATTCTCATGTACATGTTTGAGGACTATGGTGTTGATCTTTTATACACTATCGTCAATAGTATATGGTGACCATTCTAGTCATTTTAACTTCCATACTATAGTGATAATGGAAGGTCAACCTAATCAAATAAAATTGATCAATGTCTATGAGCATGTGCATTCCATCATAAGGAAAGTATATACCTTGATAAAATAGGTGGGGGCAGTGAATCCTTTTAAGGATGTAGTCTCTTAAAGTTGAACCAAAATTTATTATTCATTTTCAAAGAATAATTTTTTAAAATATAACATTTAAAATAAAATAACTATGTATTTTCATTATTAATATTAGTTTACTATTCTTATTCATCTTTTTCATATATTTACAACGTGATATATTTTGGATGATTAAAAATAAATACATATCATGTAATGTAAAAATATGTAATTAAAAAAATGATCATACATTAAAATAAAGTAATCCCAACACCATTTATATATTTGTAACAGAAAATTAAACATTCAGAAAAGTAAAATATTTGATATCATTAAAAAAATAAAATATTTACTTTATAAATCTTTTTTTAGAAACCATAAACCAATTTTTTTTTCAAATTAAAAATTATTTATTTTTTTAATAGATTTCAAAATTTATCATTAGAAGATATATACAGGAATATTGACCCATTCTTTTCCCTCATTAACATTTTTTTCAACCCTATGAATTTGAGGTCCACTTCTAAAATTCCTTTAAATAAAATAGGTATATATTTAAAAAATAATTAAAATAAATTATATAATACATATTTAAATAAATATACTAATTTTATTAAAATATTATAACCATGTGTGTTCAATTGATTCCATTTCAATATATCCAAAGAATTAAAAATTTAAATCCCTTAATCAATTTTTTGTTAGAGGGTTGTTTTATTATATTCAAAACCAAACATATAGATTTTTTCATTATTAAAAAATAAAATTTTTTGGTTTAGGGAATAATTGGGAAACATTCACCCAGAAATAGTCTCCCAATATATATATATATATATAATAATTGATACTTATAGTTCCATAGCAACTCTCATGCCCTATTCCCTCTATAAAACCAAGCCCCTTTAACAGTCATGATCCCCTACAAACCCCCACATGTCTTTCAAATTATCCCCAGCTAACTGCATCATCATCCCATGTCAGAAATCTCTTCTCACCATCAGTCACTAAGAAATTGTTAATGTTTTCTTCTCCATGTATCAATAAGTACGCCATCACAATGACATTGATTCCCTTTCAGGGATCACACACCAGAATCCCTACACACATCTCTTCCCTATAAGTGATCGTGATTTTTACCCTCTCTCCCCTTTCCACCATCTTTAATTTCCATTAATGATTCCCCTCTCACTGATCCACTATTAGTTTCCTACTCAAAATCAAGATAAATTGATTTATTTTATTAAATATTTTAATGAATTACTAAGATTTCCAAATTATAGTTCCCACTTTTATAGTACAATTTATGTTTTCTATTTTAAATTTTAATAATTTAGCATTTTATTTAGGTGTTATATTATTTTTATCATTTTTTCATAAGTATTTAAACTACCAATTATATTTTAGTGATAATATTATAATATTTTAGATTTATTATTCTAGTTTTATGTCTATAGTTGTTCTATTTCACAGTATAGTATTTCCAAAAACTAGGTGTTAAATTATTGGAGGTTTATTGTACATGATGAAATACTCATATCTTGCAGACTCTGGGTCCAGATTTTTTTCTAAAACCATTTCATTTATTTCAAAATTCAAGCTTTTTTATTTGACCCTCTTCTTGATTTGGTTTTTACCAATGAAACATCAATCAACCAATTTATTCTTATAAGATATGGGACATAAAATGATATTACTAAGAGTGATTCCATTATGAACATATCATCCTTGCACCCTTTGATAATGAAATTCACTTTCAGGAATATCAATCCATCAATTTTAACTATAATCCAATTATCAATGCATTTTCATAAAAAATTAGGAATTAGGAATGTTGTATAATCCAACTCCCATATATTATTGACAATACCAATGTATGACATATTTTTGTAAATTGGATCATATTTTCATGGTACTATATACATGAATCACTACTAGGGAAAACATAACTCTACTATTTTTCATAGTATTTCATTAATAATGATCCTTGATATAAAACTTATAACCATTAATTTCCTAACCATTATATAATAATACTTGAAAACTTAGTCATATTTATTTCCATAGAATTCATTCTGAAATTGAATTTATATATGTACTTTACTCCATATAGATATTGTCTTAAACCCATCCTACAAAATAATGAATATTTATTTTTGAAATCCATAGTTCAACCGTTCATGTATTCAATATCAAATAAATAATTATTTTTTAATCATATGGAACATCCTATATAAATTATATAAAACATAAAGGTTTCTCTTCTCCAAATCGTTAATGTTAACTAAGGATAAATGCATTATAGAAATTTATTCACCCAGAAGTCACCCACAGTGATGAGATTTTGGTAAACAAAGGAAAACCACATTGAATAAGAATTTGGTATATAATTCAATGTCCTTATCAAAAATAAATACCACTATAATACAACCTTATGGTCTAGATTAGTTGATGGTATATCCATTCAGTATAGTGGTATATCATTCAATGGGGTACATCAATCTATAATATACTAGAACACATAGTGAGATAAATCAGACCAAGTGATCGATCATGTGAAAAAAAAATCCATGAATTATTATTTGAAGACCATATATGTTTTATATAATAATATAGGAATTTAATTTCCATTGTTGGAATTTTTTTTTGAGTTAATATCTCAACTACATATTTTTTGGGAATTGGGAAAAAATAAACAAACACATATCATTAATCCGGATGACACGCCATTAATAAATTAGATGTTGAAACACCCCCTCCACCATAAAAATTTCCCTCTTCTTATATTTCCACTCATCCCATGGTATTTATTCTTGATTAATGAATATGTACACAACAAAAAATATAAAATCATGAAAAATTAAAAGATTCTTCACAATAAGATTATGTGGATAAGACATTCAACCTACACATATCGTGAAATGAACGAATGAATCACATTAAATGGATATAAAAAATACTGGTTACACATGTTATCAACATTAATAACATTTCCTAGACCACAAAAATATGTATCAGCAATGTTGTTCAATCATCACATTTTCTTCCTACAAAAATCTTGACTCTTCCATTGCAAGTCTTGACATATACCATTATATTTAGTGCCTTTATTTTTTTCACATAGTTTGTAATCCATGAATGTGGGACCACATCCTCTATTGCTAAACCCGATCTGTTATTTTATGTTGTAGTCAAAAAAATTTAATCAAATCCATTTAAATAGACAGTAAGACCATACATAATATTTCTATAGTCAATTTTTTTATTTCCATCAATTAATATTATGAAGTAACACTTCATTAATGTTGGGAGAAAGTCAACTATTAATGTTTTGAAATATCTCTCCATTAATAAATATCTATATCATATAATTTTCCATGTTCTAAAACAATTATGACATGATAATTTCTCTCATTTATTGAGTCTGAATCCTCTCACATAAATACTATTATCACTCTCACAACAGTATTCAAACTGGTCCAACATCCATTTACTGTTCTATTGTGGTGTATGCATGGTTCTCCACTACATGATGCTTCAATCATCCTGTATCACACTAAAGTAGTTCCTCCATATACTATTAGAAAAAAGTTATCAAAATTTAATTGACTTTGAGTAATGCTTTTTAATTCTTCTATGGAAGATCTATCCAATGAAATCATAAGGGTTTTTCATAATCTAAGATTATTGGAATTCCCAAAAACATGATGTACTGTGCAAAACATCCATGATACCTCTATAGCAGACTTAAATGAATTTATGAAGATTCCTATACTAATATCAAACAATGACCATGTTATTTGTAGTACAGAATAGCCTATAGAGACAAATATAAATGAACATCATCTAGAAATTTAAACTTCTGGAATGTTATATGTGATCAGCATGATAAAAAACAATTGGAACATTCTTATATGAAACCATTGAGACAATGTCCATTTCTCTCACTACATAAATCTATGTTATGATAAATTAGGAGCCTATTAAAACCCAAAAAAAATTCTTCCATTTATCTACTGATCATTAGAATGATCATTTACATAGAGCAAAAATCTTCAATTTCACTTCTCTATCCACAATTTCAGGGAAAATAGGGGAACTATATGAATCTTTCATCACCATGAACTAAAAATATATCACTTCACATAACCTATCATTATATAAATCCGAGTCATATATCACTAGAATTAAATTTATTGAAAAATATATAAGTTCTTCCTATCATAGAAAACTACACTTTAAATGTTCTATAACATTAATCATTTTCCTCCAGGATCACGATTGAACCAAATAAAAGTAACACATCACATGGAACCTATGACCATGATGTCTATCAATATCTGTGTAACTCAAATTATTCCTCCACTATATTCTGATGACATTCGTTCATATTCTTGATATGTGACCTGATATAAGGAACCCCTCAATCTTCTAAAAACTCTATGACATTACCAAATAATGTAATAAGCCTCATCGATTAATTAAGTAAAGAGTACTTCAGATCTTCTTGAAATACCTTCATTGTCACCACATCTTCTAGAAATTTCCATTAAAATCATTAAAATTTTGGTTCCCTAGATATCTACCACCATATTCAGTAAACAAAAACTTCGACCAAGAACTCTGAAATGAAATGTTATGGCAGAATACCTGACGAATTTTTTTTTGAACATTTATTTAGAGGTACACCCATGACATTAGTGTCTATAATAGAGATGCTTAAGAACACCGAAAACCATAATTAGGCCCCCATTCATCTTGTTCTAGTCCTCTAAAGGTCTTATGTTACATAAAATATCGTTAACACATAAAACAAAAATTCATAATAGAAAAATTTACAAGAGAATACATAATAGGATTATATGGATCATACCATCATCTAAAATTCATGGGATAATAGAAAAAAAAATTTAATTCAATAGAGAGAATCATGTAGTTTACATGAATCTATATATTTTAGAACACTATATAGGGCTTCGAAAGATATGATTCCAACATTTTTTAGTCATCACATCTTCTAGATCTCTTTGTAATGTTTCCTCTCTTCCTAGACATGACCACCACTTTTGGATCTGGTTTCTTAAACACTTTTTATGGATGATGGTTTTACTTCCCTACAAGGGGATAAACCTATTCACCTATGAGTATTTATAATTTCTAATCATCTATAATCAAAAGATTTTAATACATCCATTTATGTTTTCTCCACACTAGTATAATGTATACTAATCATGATCCATTTTTCATATCAATTAATTTATTACGGATGTGAAACACCCGAAAATGTTATTTTCAATGTCATTTGTCCAATAACTGATTTTGATAATGTTTTTGATCATATCATTTATTAACTAACTGGCATGGAAATATATTTTTTCATGTTAGTTATTGAATTATCAACCTAATAAATATTATGTTTGTTTTAAAATAAATTGTGGTATCATTTTGTGTTTATTATTTTACTAAACAAATTTATATTTTCTATTACACACGGACCCATAAACAATTAATTCATTAATCTAGTAGACTACAATCAAATTCATTTTTCATTACCACCATTATCTGACCGCTTTTATCATCCTCTACCACTTTCTATCTCTCTATGATGTATTTCTATTTTCATCAACTTCCCATTCGTCTCCTATTTGGGGTATATATTTGGATCATGTTTATTGTTTTTATTTTACATTCCCCAATTTATTTTTTAAATTATGAATTTTTTGGGGCCTTTTTTTCTTAAATGATATATACCACCCCAAATATTTTTTTTATGTCTTCACTATTTGTGTCTTCTATTCCTAATATTCACACATTTGAGGTTGTTTAGAATGATATATGATTGTTTTGAGATTTTGGATTGATTAAATGTATATTTTATAAATTCTAATATTATGTAATATCAATTTAATAATTAATGTTCATTTATGGGATGTTTGCTTCTATATTGGAACATGTGGTTTGATTGTATAATAGATTATAAATATTGAATATATTTAGCTAATCATGATGATTTCAAAGTACAGTGTAATTTGTAATGAATGAAATATAATTATATATGTTCATTATAATAAGTTTATTTTTCTTGTTTGTTTTATTTCTTCTATTTGTGAAAAATTAAAGATATTATTTTATTACTTATAAAATTAAATTTGAAAATAAATTTATGAATGTATTAAATTATTTTCCTATCAGGATTATAGTATTGGTAATAAATAGTTGTAGTTGTATTTATACACTGTGAACTAGTGATAAATATGTGAATGGAATCAACAATTTTTTCAAATTTGATAAACCAAATACTTCAAAAAGTGAGTTTTTATTCTGTCAACAATTTAAATGATTAAATATAATTAATATGAAAAGCATTGAAAGAAAAGGTCATTTAATATTTTATTATTTTAATCCATGTTTCAACCTATTTACTTTTTTGTGGTGAAACTGTAAAGAATTCTAGATATGTTTATGTTAATGATTTTTATGATGATAATTAGGATCCAATTTTAGAAATAATTTAAGATATTAAAGTGGAAGCGATTTGGAATGAATTAATAATTGTTAATATATATGGTGACTCTAAAAACCACTGTATCTTTTTGGTAAAGAATTTATGGATTTATCAAAAATGATATCCTGATTAAAATGAAGGTGAAAATAGATGGAGGGAAAAGAGTTTTGTAGGGTTTGCAATGGTTTTTAAAGACATAATTCTTGACGAAAATGTCCTCTATATTTACATTAAAATGTGAAGAAAATAGTATTCCTGATAGTTTTTTGGTACAAGATGATTCAATCCTACCCGAATGAATATGTTCTATATAGGTAGGAACATTAATGTATATCATATTTTCCAATATGTTGGACATCATAGTACAAAATGAAAGAAAAATGAAAATCTAATTTATCATCTACAAAGACTCCTACTATGGAAATTGGGTATCTTCCTATAATTATTCTTTGAAACATTTATTTAGAAAATTGAAGTAGTGGAAGAGGTTATGACGTCACGTATAAGAGTTGATATTAGGTGGATATTTACATTATCCATATGATTTTCCATATTAGAAAAAACATTTCCAATAGTTCATTACATTTAGAAATGATGTTTGAATTCTCAAACATTAACTATGAAAAGATAGAATGATTCCATCTTGAATCCTTAGTAGTAAACAAATTTTATTTAAATTTTATTTTTAATTTAAAAATTATCTCCTGAATTTTGTACGATGATGAAATATATCAGGTTGATATAAATGTTTCATGGACTAACCCATACATTAAATTATATTGTGTTTTCTTTTCACCATTAATTGTTTATTTGAATATTTTATGGGATAAATTTATTAGTGATTACTAATCTTTTAAAATGGATCATTTTCAGCTATATGTGATAATTAAATTTTGTATAAATTACTTCGTATAATATGGAAATTTATCTGTATATAGTGTAAAGGGGCATAGTGGTTGTTCAATTTTTAACCAACAAGCCTATGATTATAATCTAAACCATGGAACTAAAATTTTATACATGGCTCGTAGATGGGTTTTGTTTATGGATCACTCTCATCAAAGATTAATAATGGAAACCAACAAAATAAAATATTTTTATATTTCTCCAAAACCTTTGTTCCATGATCAGTATTTTGAAAGGTTCAGAAAATTGATCTCACATTCATAAAGACACAAAAACAATGTATTAGGAGAAATATTTGGATGAAATGGTTGATAATTTATTGAAATGGTCTATATTTATTACACTACAATGTTTGGGATAACATGAGGACAAAAGTGACATTGATATCCGTAATGTGGAGAATAATGATCAAGAAAACCTAATTGGATCATTGTTTTGAATTAAAATAAATACTAAATATTGGTTCAAAGAAATATTGATTTTAGTGTCAAGGGAAATAGGCATGGAGTTAGCCCCCACTCTTAATGTAATATGACCGTTTATTCACCCTGAATTTCATAAATTATCTAGGAGGGTTGAAATACAATTTTTCAATGAATTGTTTTTATTAAATTTTTTTAGGTCTATTCTTAAAATGTAAAATATTTGTGTCACTAAAAGATATAAATTTGAAATATTTAAAACATCATGTTTTCGTCATCATAATATAACAAATTCTAGTATTTAAATTTCATGGAATATTTCCCATTATTTATAGAATGACTATCATAAACGTGTGATATTTTAAAATTAAATTTTAATTAATGTATTTGATTCCAAGTCATTGAACAATTCAGTGGATGAAATATTTTTTATAGGTCTTCAATTGGAAAATTACTTTCCTCCATATATTTATGATATCATGGTGAATTTAATTCTTTATTTGGGTTAATAAATGATTCATGGTGGGGTTGTGTGTATATATATATTGGATGTATCCTTTTGACATTTTTATCAATATATTGATTTGATATTATAAGAATATATATTGACCTTAATCTTCCATTATTGAGATATAAATTTCTAAAGTGGTTGTATAATTTTTTAAAATCCACTTGTATATAGTAGATAACATAATTTTTCATACTTCTCTTGAAGAAAAAGTCAATTACAAAAAATGTGGATTTATGTCTAGAATATAAAATCATAAACAAGTGAATAGAAAATGTGGATATATTTATATATATAAAATAACATAGATGATTCTCAGACTTATATAATGTTACATATAAATGTTTTAAAACAATGTTGTCCAAATATGAATGATATGTGTATTTTTAATGAGAACAAATTAATTTTCACTATGGATTTAAGAGACTGTGCATGTTAAATCATATACATCAGAACCATTGTGATGGTTCATTGGAGCTACAAGATTATATTTGATAACATGGTCCTAGTATGAAATTAATATCTATACATTTCATATGAATGATCATGAATATAAAATCATGGTACATAATCATAGTGTATATCTGTTTGAAAATGAATTGAATTTTTTTTACTTCAAAATAAATTGTCCCAATCCCCGTATGAAGTGAATTTTAAAGTGTCATTGATGAAATAAGGAAGGTGAATACCTTAATTTTTTAGTTACTTTGTTTAACTACAAACGGGTTATCTATAACAATATTTTCAGATATGATGTATTGGGTAGTTTAGTAGTTAATATGAATAGATTGAAATAGAATACAACTAATTTTTTCAAGGAATCACATAAAATTAAAATATTTTATGTTACTAATCCCTTAGATTTGAATTGGTCAATCATTTTACATGGAATAATCATATGTTTGTGATGAAAAAAATGATGAGAATTCTTATTTATATGAGATACCTACTTCTATGGAATGATTAAGAGAGAATATTGATGATGACATTATAAACATGACTTGGTTAATTCCTAATGATCACGAGGAATGAAAATGGGAAAAAATCCATTATTATTTCCCAAATTACGGGTAACACATATTTATTTGTTATTTTCTTTTTTAACATTATAATTATATTTGAAATATTTGTTTTAATTTTTATTACTAATAATCATATTATAACCAACATGTTACAATTTTTGTTTAAATTATTTTAGTTCTATTTATTTTACCATTACATAAGTAATTTTTAACCTTGCATATCTTCCTTATTTTTATGTTATATAGATAATAATTAATATTCATTCAATGTTTTTAGAAATAAGAAAATTTAAAAAACTGTATATTAAATTAAAATTATATTTTGTGTAAAAAATGGTGTAATATAATGGACCATTTTAATTATTCATTCTCCATTTTTAGAGTAACACTACTTCTATAATGGTGTATTACATTGGATATGCTCTAATGAATTTAATAAATACTGGTTTTTTTATTTTATAGTATTGTTTGTATAATTCTAAAATTATTATCCAATATTTTTTTATTATACTGGGACATTTTTCATTTGTTTATGTCACTTATCCTAACATAAAGTTGTTATAAATTTAGTTAACAACATTATCAAATATGAATAAAAATATGATTAGTTTAGATTACATTTTTAGAAAAAATATCTTTTATTATTTAATTTCATATATATTATTTGGATTTTTATTTTATTGTATTAATTTTAATATAAAATGATTTGTATTATAATGGAAAACGAAACCTCTGATTCACCACTGGTTTTTAAGGAGGAAAATAGACATACTTTTATTGAGGACCATACATGTACTATTATTGAGGATCCTTATCATCTTTTCGTTAAAAATAAATATACTTCCACATGGGAGAGAAGACATCGGGTGTAGGAAAAAATTTCACCACAGTTTTGAAAACAGTCTACATTTCCCAAAATCTGGACAAAAGGATACACATAGAATTTGAGGATAATCATATTCCTATGGGTCGAAATTCAAACCAATTTACGAGTTTTATTGCAATGAAGTCTAAATAAAGTATAAGTATTATGATTTTTATTGGAGGTGTGTTTAAAAAGATATAATATATCAATTTATGTGAGACAATTTTTGTAAGACCATTTGTTATTATTTTTCTTATCATGAATTATTTTATTAAATATTTATTTTTCTCTTTTAAATCAGTTGACATATGATATTTTTGAAACTATAAGAGTTAGGATGAAATGTTTAGGAATGGATTCCATGATATAGATGGATTTCAAATCAACCATAGAATTTTATTTTATTTTTTTGGATAAAAACATAAAAATACCTAAGATATATATGCATTTCTAGATAAACATACATCCAGGATTTTTTTTTAAATTATATTATAAGAATCAGTTTTGGTAGATGAAATGATATATTTGAGATGTTATTTTATGTTAATGGTCATATTAATGATATTTTTAATAATAATTAACAAAAAATAGAGGTACATCCTCTGGTGGTCCAATCTATAAATGTGTACTACCAGACATTATCTCAGGGAGGATATAATATATTTGATAAAAATGATAGTGAAAAATTTACAAAAACTAAGGGATTTGTCTTCAATATGTAGAGTGGTTTACCACCTTCCCCCAACTAGAGATGAAAAATAGCAGAGGGGACGAATGTGGAAAAGGGGTAATATCGTATAGATGAATAGGTAGTAGTGAATGAGAGGATTTTAAGAAACTTTTTAATTAATTTATGTTATTTAATTTAAATCAATTCATTATATAATTTTATTCAGTACTAACATTTTCAAATATTTCATATAAGAATCGCTTAATGAGAAGAGAACATAGGGGGAAATCAAAGCAAAGGTTATGAAGTATATATTAACTAATACATTTGATATTCTTGAACACCTGGTTCTTGTATGAGGATATACTATATGTGTATCAATAAATAATGTTCTTGGTCATTATGGATCTTCTTAAATAGAGAAAGTTTATAAAAAAAATTGAATCTATAGAATATAAAGTTTAGTATTTGGGTGTTACGATGGATAAAAGGATCAGAGAATTAGTACAGTTGATGTTTTCAAAAATGTACTAATAATTTTAGTCCATGATATCAATCCTCCACAACGTCCTTCAAAATAGATGCCTCCATCACCTCATATATATATATAACTCATACACCCTACCTCCACAAATACTAAATAATTAAGAATTATATGGTGAGGATCCCAATGGTAATATTGTTTCATACATGATTATATATTATATTTGGGATACAATTCATCATTAATCGATAGTGATATTGAAGCATAATGAAAATATTTTTGATTTTTTTGATAGATCATAAATAATTTAATTTCTGATAGATAATTACATTATAGTTAGACAGTGTATATCCAATTTTTAGTTTTTTCATCTATACATGATCATTAAATTTCTATTTATGTATGTGTAGATTATATTATTTTTCATATTAGTGTTCAATTTATTTTTATATTTTAAATTTAATATAATTTACCATTTATAATTTAATATATTTTTGGTAATGGAAAATCATATATACAACAGTATGTACACGTCATTATGACTACAGATGCAACATATTATTGGTATGATCTATTAAGAAAATATTCACAAAAATCGAATGTATTTAATATTTTAGTGGATGCTAACATTTTTTCATGAAATGACTATAATGATTGTAATTAATGATATAATAAATAATGTACTTAGAGTATTGTTTGGATTTTACAAGTAAAAATTATTTTCCATGTATGTTTATTTTTATACACATTTTATTTATTTTATGTTTTTTAAAAGTAATATGTAGATTTGTTTTCATTTATGTATTTTATAAAATTTGTATAATGTATTATATGACATCAATATCTAGACTTATGGACCCACAATTTATTTCACCTTTGCTAATTACAATTGGTGATATAATTTGTTTTATTGTAGAATGATTTCAAAATAGTAAAATTATGTATTGGTTTCTTCATTGTAATCAATAACCTAGAAAAAATATTTCATGACGTGTAATATCACTTTTTTAAATAAGCTCTAACATATTATTATTTTATTATTGTAAGTTATATATTGGTTTTTTGTCATGAGAGAAGCCATATTATTGGTAAAGCCATATTATTGGTAAAACCATATCCATGGTCACATGCAAGATAATTTTAAGATTTTATTGAATATGAGAGTTTGAATATTAAAAATGTTTTATATATTATAAAAATTCAAAAAAAATTCAGAAATATTATTTTCATACTGTAAATGTTATTACATTAGAGAGATAATAGTAAATATGGGGGAAATGATAGAATATTTAAATGAAATTTTTTATTCCCATTTATAATAACTAAATTGTGTATATATGTAATGTAAATTTTATTTGAATCAAAATATATTTTTTAAATTGTTGTTAAATATTAATGTTAGATTAAATGAATGTAGATATTTTGTTCTAAGATTTTTGTGTGAAATAATTTCAACTTAGAAATCTATAAAATTTTACAAGGATAGATTTACATATATACCATTCTTTCAATTTTTCATTTTTTATATTCACAATACAAGATCAATGGTTTCTATTTAATCCAAATATATTTTATGATGCTAAGAATTATATTGGAGAAGATATAATACACTTTTAATTGATAATTAGTTGATTATTTCATTAGTTTTATATCATTTTAGTTTATTTTTAATATTCATTTTAATGATTAACTTTAAAATTTAAAAAGAAAAAATCATTGATTTGTTTGTTGTCTTTTTCTTTTCTACAACTACAATTTTTCTTTTTATGTAAAATAAGGAAGTAAATAGATTTCTAGGTTAGATTATATAATTATAAAATAATTTCATTAATTTTATTTATTAAATAACAAATTATAAAATTTTAAAAATAGTATTTATCAAGACAATTTAATGAAACCAGTGTGAAAATATAAATTTCACATAATTTTTTAATCTTATTTTATACATGGGTTTCTACATTGATTTAAAAAATCAATTTGGAGAACCAACTCAAAATATTTAATTTTGAATAATTTATGTAATTATTTTTGTAGGATTTATCATGTTCCTTATAAGATAAATGATGTGTAAAACCACATACATATTGTCCCATTTATATCATCAGTTGTTATTATCTAATTTGAAAAATATATGTACAACATCTGTCATAATAGTTTAATATGGTTACTGATTTTAAAAAACCAAAAAAGTGTGTGATTACCAATTTCTTGCTATATTTAATTGACCATACTGCCAATTATTATTGTCAAAATTATTTTTTTACATTAATTAATATTTAGAATTTTTCTACGTTATTTTTTTGGGAAAACAATCTATTAATGTTAGGGAATAATTTCTCCATTAATAATTTTCTCTCTCTCAGTGAAATGTTACTAAAACATATCAATTTTGACATGAGAATTTTTTAAAAAATTTGAGTAAATGTATATATCTTTAAGAAGAAGAAAATATTTCGCAATGTATGATAAATATTTATAAGAAAATGGAAACATAAAATTATAGACATTAAATCCCACATAAAAACATGTATTTGATGTGCTTTTATGACCATTAAATATATATTAGTAATTGAACTGATATTATTGATATGTTAATAATACCTCTCTAGAACATTTTTATCATTCAGAATGTTGGAAAAGTGATATCTTTCTTTAATAGAATGAGTGTAACAATCTATAGGATTTAAAGTACACATTTCACCCTCACCATCCCTAACACTTCTCTTATAAAAAGGTCAATGACATCTAAAACTATAATAATAATATCATTTTCAATGATTCATTTCCTAATATTTCTAGGAAAATATCAAATACATTTCTTCCTAAATGAATTGTATGAAGATAATATCTGTTGAATAAAAAATTATGGTATAATAATTCAAAAAATACTAAGATCATTTTACAATATATTTTTGTAAGGCATTTCAGTGATGGTTCATAAATAATTGTGACCATAACCATTACATTATCCAAAAGATAATTAGTTATTCATGGAGGTTGAGTTTTACCTTCTTCATAATTTCAATCATATGAACCCATCCACGATCAGTATTTATATCGCCCTGGTACAAATATTTTATGTATAAGAACTGAAGTATTCATGAATGTTTCAACTTTTCTAGGTTTATATTTTATTCACATATGATACAACCTTGAGTTATATAAAATATAAATCATGAAATATTAATATATATAAGCGAGACAATTATCTTCTCCAACAACATGTATCCTAAGGTAGAATATTCTTCTTCATAAGATTTATAAAATATAACACTTGAATCCCATATTAATTTAATGTCATAGATCAACTAATCAAAGTAAACATCAATATCATGGATTAGTATTTTTCTCATACTAGCCAATGAAACATAAATATTTGTCTTAAAACAAAACAATTGGAGAAATTTATAATTTATGAACATAACATTCGATTTACTCTAACTATTACATTTTAAACCAAAATGATTTATGTAAGGCCGCAGAATAGCTGTGTACTTTTTTTTAAATATATGGTATTATATCGAGACCACACATTTCAACGACATGTGATTCCGAGGGCTGGTGATCCTGGAATTTATTTTTGAACTTTTCTTAAGGTACATTCAATAAATGTCCATGTGGGATTTTCAATCATTTGAACCGGTGCCCGAATTTGAAATCTGAGGGCACTGTTGAACTCACATCATCGGGATTCGCATAAGTGAATCTTATGTTTGACCTGCAGGGGTTAGAAATAAAATATAATTTTATAATTTTTTATTAATGAAAATAATAAAATAACTTTTCCCAAGTTGTTTTAATTTCCACACCATTTTAGGGTGAATGGAGACACAACGGTGCAACGATGGAGATCATTAATGGATCTTTTGTAACCGCAAAACTATTATACTAAGGGTTCATTAATACCGCATTAAATGATAGAGATTAATGAGTGTCATTAATTAGAAAAATGAATCTATCCATGTTTGATTTATTAATCAACCTTGATGGAGTTTTGGGATTAGCAAATGCATGAAATCCCTGATGAGCCACCAGAAGAATCTATCTCCAACGAATAACAAAGAATTAGGTGACTAATATTAGAGGATCAAATATGGAGGTCGGTGACTAGTGATGAACACCAAAGATCACAGATCGATGATTAAGAGGAACTTTTCCTTCATGCCGAGTCGATCCAACATATCCATGTAGGATTTATGCATTCATTTTAATTGATACTTATTTATTTTTTCCTTAAATTAAAAATGAACATTGATCAACCGACTAATTTGTTGATCCGCGATCCATTTTATATTTCTAGAGGTACTAATGCGGCGACTTGAATTAGGGTTTCATCCAAGCACTGTAATGATTATTGTGTTTCCCCCAGGGCTCAATTCTAATGCGGAGGGCATAGGCCGACACGAACATGGCCCAGTCCCTCCCCCATATTTCCTATTATGCGTTATTCACTGAAGAATGTTCATGTTGTCATAAATTTTATTCTGAGGACATAACATAGAAGAAGGCATCCTATAGGGGTTGTACATGAAAGCGGAACAATATATGGACCAACAGAGTAGGTTCAGTCGCCTACGAAGGCGGCAGCGCGGGAGTGTGTATGCATGCCCATCACTGAGCCCCGACGGTGAGAATGGGCGGCGCCCGTTAGCATTGCGCAGAGGACAAGACCACTAGGGCCACCAAGAGATCCAGAAGCACATCGACCTCATATGCATGCATGTGTAATGGTCAGCCTCCTGCTTGCTATGCTAGGAGAATGTGCGATGCTAGCTAGCAACACCTGGTGGAAACCGGATGCACCCTCATCCGGGATGGTGAATAGGAACGCACCATGCATGCCAGGTTTCTTCAGGTGAGCCGCACCCCACCATGTAGGTGGGGATGGAACAACGCCTTCTAGTTAGACCCACACTTCTAGGATAGACCCACCACTAGCCTCGTTGGGTCGGACCCATGCTGGACTCCCAGAGAAGGTCGGTTTGATCGGGTCGTACTGGACATGGATATGTCCGACCTTGTTTCACTGAAATGATCTTTACTTGCAGACTGGGTGTTCGACTGATGCACCATCTATGGAATGAGGACCCTTGAGATATGGTCGTCCATTTTAGATACTTTACCTGAGTTTCAGACGATGTTTGATAATGAATGGGTTGGATCAGACACGGATCCAACACGGTTCTTTTTTTAAAAGCATATAATTTAATGACCATGCATCCGATCAATGCACCGTCTATTATATTGGGACCCCTATGCCGAGGTATTCCATTGGGATTAATATATGTGGATATTATTGGTAGTTAACGTACAACCATATTCTGAGGAGTATAACCTCTTAGAATCAAGTGTGTTATATACATGAATCCAGTGGTATGATATGACGTCATAAATGGATAGCGATCCTATATGGGTCTGCCCCTTGAGATCTTGTGCAGGTCAGCACCTACCAATATTGTGTGAGTCAGCACTTAGAGACCTTATGTGGATCAATAGCACAACCTCTCAACAGAATAAGGTGATCTAGCTTTACGACTAATCATCCTTACCTCTATACTTATGTTATACCTGAAGTAAGATGTGTCTTTTACAATATTATATGTGTATGAGTTCATTCTTGGTGGTATTACATCTATATTATTTCATATGTGGTGTTTTCCTTCATGGGCTATTAAGAGACCTTTGAGTGTCTTGGAGTCCTTACAGAGAATTATTATACTCACTCAGCCTTCGGCTTCGGCTGCACCTATTTTGTCTTGTGTAGAGGATGAACATATTTGACTGGGACATTGGGGTCCCATGACTAGGTAGTGCTTGGTGGTGGATCGATAGACATGGTGTTGTTCAGTGACATATGACAGAGAGTTGTACCTAAACGTTAGGTAGGATCCTTGGAAGATGACCTACGGAGCTTGTAATTCTTTTTTATGTACATTCCTTTCAGTTGGACTTGTATTTTGGCCCCTTTACGTTCGGTTTACACACTTTACTCATACTTGTGATAATTTGTGGGGGTTTTACTAATTTCAATTATTTGAAGTTATATTTGTGCGGTATTCATTGTCTGTGTGTGTACAGGTTTACAGTCATTGAATTCCCTTTTTGGGATAAGCCTTTCTAGTGCTAATCCCTACCCCCTGGCATATGAAAGGCAGGCTTGGGATAGTCACGACACAATCCCCATGGGACGAGTCATGGCAAATAGATATCAAAGGTAGGTCAATTCTACCAGAAGAACTAAGACTCTATATTTTTCAATGGGGGCAATAGTTTTAAGTGTCTGGAGTTTAGATTTTAGTCTGGGGATTCTAGTGTTGGTGTGGTGGCCAACATATCCATACAACCAGACATTGGATATTGTTTTCCAACTCAGTATATAAACACACTAGTTTTTTGTGGTTTGGGAATATTTTTCTCTAGATATGATTTTTTGGTCACTAGGTAAAACATATTTAATTTGGCACATCTGTTTATCTATTGAATGCCTCCATGAAGGCAGCCAACAATGTTTCCAATGAGAGATCATGATGATAGTATACCATGTGATGAAGCGTCAGTGCATGAACCACTTACAACGATATCACTATTGTGTTGTGTACATGAAACTCCACCACCTGAAGAGAATAAGTTGATTACAGCCTCACCAATGGATATTTAATAATGACTAAGTGCGCTGCATGAGTTCAAGATATAAGGGTCTATATGGTTTTGGGGAGTGAAAGATTCCCAAGAAGCTGAGGAATGGGTGGAGGTAGTTTCTTGGGATTTTCACCTAGTAGAAAAACCTATTGAATAGATGTTATTTATAGCTTTTAGAATTTTTCTGGGCACGATAAATAGGTGGTGCCTCTTGATTATCCATACACACAAGGAGGAGACAAATGTATGGTCGGAATTCATAGGCCACTGTAGGGAAATGTTGGTACCACCAAAACTACCCTCATTGCGTATTCATAAGATACTGCACCTATATTAGGGAAGCCTGACAATGGCCATATACTCTGCATGGTTTATAAACCACTCAAGTTACTCCACCGACATGGTACACGACACTTTCTTTAGGGCCCAAACCATTGAGTAGGGACTCAGACTAGAGATCGGGGAATCAATTATTTCTCTCAACATCCCGTTGCACGATAGAGTTCTAGAGAGAGCCCTAATAGTAGAGAGATTCCTAGATGAGTGGTCAATGACACTGACAGCCACCACCAGATGACATGTGGCATATTCATCTGCATGAAGAATTAATAAGATGGTGACAAGGTCCAAATGGGTAAGTCCTTCTTGAGTACGACCCTAAGATGCTGTGTCAGAGGAGATGAGATCGCGAGGTATATGAGTTCATCTAAGGGTAAGAGTTTTTTACTCTGTTAGTGGACAGTGACACATGGCACATGACTATCCGACTCCCAACATGGATGACAAGAAGGTGGTTGGGGGACCATCTAGATAGTGAAAACGGTTCAAGCGAGGATTTCCGTAGAGTGGCAGAAGTGGAAAGGGATCAGGTCGATCAAAAGGTGGTGCAAGATGGTTCGAGGTACTACCACCCCCTAATATGACAATGACAAGCTCCATGAGCTGGTGGACAGGGGTGGAGCCCTCTTTAGGATTTGGAGGCCTATGTTAACTTTGCTCCATTTATGATTAGAGGTACGATATTTGACTACACCACCTTAGATGCATTTCTCATAGACATGTTCTAGTCACTCTTTCCTTGTAATAGACCTTATTCGAGGATTGGGGATTCCGGTGGAGCTATTTGATCGATCCTTATCATTATAGAATCTTACGGGGGGGATTTTATGAGTACACGCTGTTCCCAGTAGTGTGAGTTTACTCTAGGAGGCGAGTGCTTCAGGTCAGATCTACTAGTAGCAGCGTCGATGCCTTATGACATCATCTTTGGTATGGAAAAGTTATCGAGATTCAATGCTCTGATCGACTATTTTAGGTTCAGTGTGCGGTGTTTCCATGGGTATGGAACCATGTTTTCTTTCACCAGATAGTAGGGAACCCTTGCATCATAATATGAAATTTCTCAGAGGAGGGTTCAACTGATCACTCACCAATTGGATAGCCTCACCCTCAATGCAGTCGAATAGGGGAGTCCGATATTTCCTATAGCAATGGATGAGTATGACGATGCCTTTCTAGATGATTTACCAGGAAGGCCTCCGTATAGAGAGGTAGGACTATACATTGGATTTTACCTAGGGATGTCACTGATATCAATACCTTCATATTCGATGGATATGATAGAGAATCATTAGTTGAGGGTACAACTGGAGGACATGTAAAGTACGGGGTTTGTAAGGCCCAATGTTTCTCCATGGGCAGCCTCGATGTTGTTTACCAAGAAGAAAGGCGATTGCTTGAGGCTATGTGTGGGATTCCGGAACCTGAATCAAGTGACTATGAAGAAGACGTATCCACTAACGAGGATTTATGACATATTCAATCAGCTAAATGGATCGAGTTGTTTCTTGAAGTTCAACCATAGATCATGTAGTCATAACATTCATATGCGGGATGAATATGTAAAGAAGATAGAATTAGGATGTCTCTACGACCACTATGATTTTTTGTGATACCATTAAGCAAGAACAATTCCCAAGAAGTGTTCATGGGACTCATAAACTTGATCTTGTAGACATACCTCAATCGATTTTTGGTAGTATTCATTGATTAAATCATTGTGTACTCAGCATTAGTGGAGGAGGACACTACACACATATGGATAGTTCTAGATGAAATCTGAGAGCATTAGATTTATGGTATGCTGTTGATGTTCTAGTTCTATATATGGGAGGTCCAATTTCACGGATGCGTCATCTCATAGGATGACGTTTTTTTGGATCCAGAGAATATATAGGCCATGATTTCTTGGGATCCTCCCTTGAGCGTGACCGTGGTGCAGAGTTTCTTGGAGCAGGCTGGGTACTACCGGAGGACCGTACATAACTTTTCCAAAGTAGCAGCACCATTGTATTCCTTGATAATGAAGGTTACACCATTCGTGTGGATGGATAGGTTCCAAAAGAGTTTCTTGAAGCTAGGGAGGAGACTAACGAGTGCCCCGATCTTCATACTACCAGAAGAGGGCATTTGGTATGTAGTCTACTGTGATGAATCAGGGATCATATTGAGTTCTGTCCTGATGCATGAATGAGGAGTGATCTACTACAACACAAGGAAGTTGAGGAGGCATGAGAATAACTATGTGACCCATAATCAGAAGTTAGCATAAGAGGTCATTTCCTTATGGATGTTGATGAACAACTTGATGAGAGTATGGTTTAAAAACTAAAACAACCACAAGTGTCTCAAGTATATCTTCTTAAAGATGAAAACGAACTTCATATATTGGTGATGGATGGAGTTCATCCTAGAGTATTAATTAGAGATAGTATATTCTACTTGGATGCAGATTTTGGTGGCTGACATACTCACCTGGTGGGCTGGTTTTCAGCTGCTCAGTGAGGCAACGGAGCAGCTAGATGCGATGCAGACATCCTTTGTGGATAATGATGGAGTATCCTACCTCCAGTCAATGACTGTCACTCCCCCACTCTTATAGCACATTTGGGAGGAAAAACTTTTGGATGTTGAATATGAATCCCAACATGCTCAGATATCGCTAGGACATGATTTTGATGGATTTTTTATAGGTGGGGAGAACATCTTCCTTTTTAGAGGACACACCTTAGTACATGTGATGATGCAAGATAAGGTGTTGAGGCAGTTCAATAATTTACCTTTAGTGGTACATTCTGTTGTCGAAAAGATCTACCAAGACCTCTGACTTTAGTACTGGTGACTATGGATGAGGAAAGCTATGGTAGTGTTCATTTCACGATGCTTCACTTGTCAACAAGTGAATACCGAGCAACAGGTTCCATCATGCTTGGCCTAACCACTCGAGGTACGAGAGTGGAAATGGGACATTGTCTTTATGGACATTAGGACGGGTTTACCATGTACATCCATGGGCCACTACACTATATGGGTAATCATTTAATGACTCACCATGTTAGATCACATCCTACCCATTAGGGGACAAGGAATGGAATATGGAATGTGATGCCTCTACTTTTAAGAGATATTGTGGATTCATGGGGTACCATGAACTATATCCTGAGATCATGATGCTCACATTACATCCTGTCTGTGGAGGGGATTACAGGAGGTGTTCCGGATGCATTAGTCCTTGAACATAGAATTTCATCGCCAAAAGAATGTTCAAATGGAGTAGACCATACATACCTCATAGTAAATTCTATGTGCATGTGTCCTAGATTTTTGTCACAGTTGGTAGGACCACCATCCATTGGTGGAGTTTTCATTCTATAATAGATATCAATCCACCATTTTCATGGAATCTTTTGAGGACTTGTATGAGTGGAATTACAGATAAACGTTATTCTAGACATTCTTAGGGGAGTGATTGATTGTTGGTGAAGATATGGTATGAGATACCACCATGAAGGTGCAGATTAAGAAGGAGCGGATGAGAACTTCATAGAGTCTTCATAAGTCTTATGATGATAGGATATAGAGACCCTTTGAGTTTGAGGAGGGAAATAATTTATTCTTTCATGTCGCACCCTGATGAAGATCTCAATGATTTAGCCGCGGAGACAAGGTATATATAAGGTTCATCAGACCTTTTTAGATCCTAAGTTGATTTGGAGGGTGGTGTTCCATCTAGATCAACCCCCACAGATGCACTGAGTTCATGATGTTTTCCTCGTGTTATACATGGGGAGGTACGTACATGATCCATCGCACATCATTGACTGGGGTGAGCTGGAGATTGATTATGGGGAGACATTTTTAGAGTTCCTGGGGGACATAGAGGATCAAAAATAGTGGGTCCTTATTGAATGGATGATTCATCTAGTGCGTGTTCGGTGCTACACAAGAACCTATATAAGAGAACATGGGAGAGGGAGGCTCAAATTCATGATCAATACCCCAACTTGTTTGATTGTTCCATAGTTTTTCTTTTTGGATGTAAAGCCCTAATGTGGGGAGAGTATAACATCATAGGGTTTTCGATTATTTTTTAAAATTTGAAGGAATTATTTCGATATAGAACTCTTCAACGATAAGTTATTCCAAATCCCACGGAGACATGAATGGATTGATGAACAATTTGAATGGGACTTTTTATCTCTTCAACTTGTTATCGGATTTTCAATTTGAGGGTACCGTGGAAGTCACGACATCAGTATTTTTTTAGGTGGAGCTTATGTTCGACCGGCTAGGGTCGAAAAGAATTGTTAATTTTATGATTTTTTTTAAATGAAGATAATGAAATTTCTTTTCAAATATTATTTTATTTATCCTACCATTGAGTAGAAGATGATTA
The DNA here is from genome assembly GCA_963277665.1 of Viscum album. Taxonomy (NCBI): domain Eukaryota; kingdom Viridiplantae; phylum Streptophyta; class Magnoliopsida; order Santalales; family Viscaceae; genus Viscum; species Viscum album. The sequence continues at coordinate 552,261,716 of OY728130.1, read as the reverse complement.
CATAATGGTGAAATGATGAGGATCATTAATTGAGGTTCATTAATGGATCGTTTGTAACTGTGAATATATTATCTTAATGGTTCGTTAATGGCTCGTTAAATGTGGCTCATTAATGGGTGTCATTAATGAACACAAACTCTCTATTTGTGTTTCTTTTATTAATAAATCGTGATGTAGTTTTTAGAATAACAAACATGGGAAATCTATGAAGAACTGATAGAGGAATCCCTTTCCAACGATGAATGAAGAACGATGGGACAAATGTTAATGGATCAGATCCAGAGGTCGAAGAACAGTGATGAACACCATCCATCCATGATCGACGATGATGCAGGATTCTTCTTCATCCTCATTAGATCCAACATATCCTGGTAGGGGTTATGCATTCTTTGTAATTGATAATTAATTCTTCTTTCTTGAAATTAACAATTAACACAGATCATCTAATTAACGGGTTGATACATGATCAGTTCGTTTTTGTGGGAGGTTCTAATGTGAGGATTCGAATTGGGGGTTTATCCATTATTTTTTATGATTTTTGTTATTTACCCATGGTTAAATTCCAACACGAAGGGAGTTGGCTGACATAAATAGGGCCGGACCCTTCTGCCATAGTATTTTATTGTCTGTTCTCTGAGGATGAATGTTTATGTGGTCAATAATGAAATTATGAGGACTTCGTAGTGATGAAGGAATCCTATGGAGGCCATAGATGCATGTGGGCCAAGAAATAGGCAACCATAATATCTCTGGTGGCCTACAGATTGTGCCGCCGGTGCTGGCAGTGGCGGCCAGTGGCAGCTACAAGTGGAGGGAGGTTGGTCACCCATCGTTTCACTATGAAAATAAAAGGCCACAGCCCACCCAGGATGATTAGGTGAGAAGGGGGCACAGAGACCTCATCCGTGTGTGTGTAACAGACATCTTCTTATCGATAGTAACAGGAGAAGTGGCAGCCCCAACTGGACCTAATGGGTGGAAACCATATGTGCTTGTGTCCATGCTGGAGAACCAACTCACACCATGCAGGAAAGGTCTGTTCTGGGGGGTTGCGCCCCACCACGTGGTTCGGGTCACCCATGGGCCAAAACACATCGCCAGGCTAGATCCACCACCAGGATAGAAACCCATGCCCAATGTGCCATCTAGGATGAACCCATGCCGGACCCATGCGGTTCCCCTGAACCAGTTCAGGCTGGGTCTTTCTGACCGGGTCCGCCTGGACCCGGATCGGAGTGGCCCTGTTTTAATGAAATAATCATAACATGCACACTAGACGTCTGATTAATGGACCTTATATGGAATAAGAACCCTTGAAAAAAATTCCTTTTTAGATACTCTACATCAGTTTTTGACTTAAGTTGGAGTATGACTAGGTTGTATGTGACTGAAATCCAACCGGGAAACATTTACTAAAAACATACAACATATAGTCTATGCATCCGATCGATGATCGTCTATTGTGTTAGGACCCCTACGATGAAGAATTCCTTTTGGGTAACTCTATACTGGACTTTGTGGTGGTTGAGGTACACCCTATGGATTGGGGAGCTAGTTCTCCTGGAATCAAGTGTGCTAAGTACAGGAATCTAGTGGATAGCTTTGAAGTGAAGAATGAATAGTAATCGTATGTGGGACAACTCTTAGAGATCTTATGTGGGTCAGCACCTAGCGATCCTGTGTGGGTCAACACCTAGAGATCATGTCTGGGTCTGTACCTAGCGATCCATAGTGGGTCAGCACCTTGCAATCATGTGTGGGTCCCCACCTAGCGATCCTATGTGGGTTATCACCTAGCGATCTTGTGTGGGTAAGTAGTTGCCGACCCTGTATGGATTTTCAGTAGATCCTCTTGATAAAATAAGATGATCTAGCATTATGAATAATCATCCTTACTTCTGTACTTATGTTATACATGGTTTGAGCTACGTCTTTTATATTGTTCTATGTTCTTGAGATCCTGCTTAGTGGTATTACCACTATTTTATTTCCTTTGTGATGTTTTCCTTCGTGGATTACTGAGAGATATTCAGTGGTCTCAGGGTCCCTACTCTATATTGTTATACCAACCCCATCACAGGCTTGGCCCACAACTTTTTTGTCTTGTACAGATGACAAACAACATTTACTATGAAATTTTGGTGCCAGGACTAGACGGTGATCGGAGGTGGAACAATAGACATGGTATGCTATAGTGACATCTCATACAAAGCTATACCTACCATTCATATAGGATCCTGGTGGGATGAACTCCAATTTTTGTACTTCTTTTGATGATATTTCCCTTCATTTGTGATTGCATTTTGTCCCCTTTAATTTCAATTTACACACTTCACTCTCAGTAGTGAAATATTGTTGTGGTTATACTATATATTTTTTATGGTTGGATTTGTGCGGTTTTCCATGTCTGTGTTTGTACAGGATTAAAGAAAAAGCCTTTTTTATAATCCTTTTTGGTGCATGTTACCAGAACCTTTCCTATGGAAGGTTGTTTTTGGGTAGTCATGGAATGGACCACAAGGTATGGGCTGTGATAATTTACCCTATTTCTACATAACATAATATGATGGTGTCTCAACTTGTTTCAAAATTTAGTATACCGGTGAAAAAGTTTCTTCCATTGAGGAGAGTCTATTGGGTGATAATGTTTTCCATTTTTGTTTCTTATATTTTTATTCCACTGTAATTCATGTATAGTTTCCTCATGTCTATATTTGTAACTAAACATTATAGTGATTGGTAAATACCATACAAATTTTGTTTGACCTGATTCATATTTCATGTATCAAAGCACATCATACTAAATGCATTTTTAAGTGATTGATATTCCTCTGTAGATAACATACTGTCATTTATAAAGGAATGTATTATATTAGAGATAATACCCATTAAATGTTTCTTTCATTTAGTATCATATATTGGTAAGGGAAACATATTATCATCTAGTAGAAAATCATTCAATAGATCATGTTTTTCTTAAAATATGGTTTCACACAACATTTTCCTTATTTTAAATTATATATGTCAAGTATTTCCATAAGTGATGTATATTTAGTACAACTAAAATATAATGCCATATTTTAACAACTCATTAACTCTATAAATATTTTTATACTACCATGAGGAGCATCATCAACTACAGTTGTCATTTTTTCAGTACGGTTTTTATCATTTTTTACACCTGTAATCATATCCTCAATATGATATACAAATTTTTCACACATTTAATCATACCATATGATCTATAAAATTATTTTTTATCCTATTCACTATCATATTATTTTCTTCAATGTGTTTTTCCTTTATTTATGAAATCAGTCTATTCTATAAAAAATAAGGACTTCTTCCAAATCCATTAAATTAATTTTTCCCAAATAAAAACAGCATAAACATGGACAAAGGATTTAATATTGTTCTTATATTTTATATTTTCATAACATGATGTTATCATTAACCTTATATTTTAATATTGTTTAATTCATATCCATATAATTTCATTTCAATACATTCATATTTTACAAAATAAAATAATCTATATAATTTATGATCATATAATTCCAAAATGATTTTCTTTATATATAAACAAGCATATTGTTATCATACATGATATAAATTTTCACTGCATCAAAAACATTTTAGACTATATAATGAGTAATAATTATATGAATTTAAATATTTATAATATATTTTTTCAAATGAAATATCATATCATAAATAATTCTTTTTTCTTGAAATGGATTCATTAAGGGGATAATAATATAATCTTTGAAAATGGATATTATTAAATCTATTTAGATCACATTATCAAAGATCTTCAAGGTCATTCAATTTAATATATGGCCACCTTTAGTAAAAAATACATAATTTATTATGTTCTCAATTCTACATCGCATATAGAATATTTGTAGTTTGCATAAATATAACATGGTAATATATGATTTCAAATTTTTTTATAGATTATAATTCCAAATTAAAAAAAATAACAATCATTAATATCTATTGGATTAAACATTTATATCAATGATTATTTATAATAATACACAATTATATTACGTAATTAAAACATTATGTTTTTATGAAACAATAACAATTCCCCAAAAAATAGTTGTTAAAACCTTCATTTAGAAATTCATTCCCTTGATTTGGTGGAAAGAATTAATAACATTTTCCAGAATTTCATACATTGATATTGGATAATTAAGAACATGTTTCTTGTTTGAGATAAATATTTATACATACTAAAATCATTTGGGAATGTAAAAAAGTACCATAATCCACCGCATTCTTGTGTTGAGGTTGATCCACATATATATGATATGGTATAAAAATTCCTATGTTTTGGAATGAATCTATTCTTCTCACTTGCTGTGGATTTTTTCCTAGCCTGTAATGGCAAACTTAATGCACAATGTGATGATATAACATGATTCAATGTTTTTTGGAATGAATTATAATGATTTATATATAATATAAAAAAATATTTATATAAAAATTTAAAAATATATTCACACACACACACATAAAAACACATAGATATAAAAATAGACAACCCCACATATAAAAAATAGATACTCTTTTATAAATATACATATAAAAAAAATGAATGAAAAATAAATATATATATATCAAATAAAACATCATATATCATTTCATGTTTCTGTGAAAGCCCCATTTATCATACACTTAGATCATTCAAAATTTAAATATAGTAACTAGTTAGAAAACATCCATAACCCAATTAATAATGATGAATATATTTATATTTATCAAGAATAAATATATTCATAATTATATGAAAAAAAATTTTATTCAATAATTAACTATAATATTAATTATCCATCTAATCAACAAAAACTATTTGAATTACACTGATCCCTATTTATTTTTAATGTAATATCAAATAATAAAATTAAATTTTTTATAAACAATCACCATTAATATTATGTATTTATATATAAAAGTGGAATAATAACCTAAAACTCATGAACATAATGTATGACTAAAAAAGAGAGATTAAAGTCTCTCTAAAATGGTCTATTCACCTAAAATAATTTGGGAAGAACATTATACATAACTAACTATAGATGATCATGTTATCGAATAGAAAATCTATTAGGTTTTACTTTAATAAGGTTGAGGTATTTTTGGTTAGTTAGAACAAGTCAAATTGGGTGTAAGTTGTGTTCACAATTAATTTATTTATTGAAAGCTATTTAAAATCCAAAATTCTTTAATTTATAATATATAGTATATTTAACTAAATTAAAAGAAAAATATAGTATTATCTTTCAAAAAGATTATTAAAAGTCTAATAACAACTCAGTTATAAAAAATTTGAAGCCTCATTTTATTTTTAAACATATATACAAGAATCAAACAAATTATAAAAAATAAAAATCAATGTTTACTATAAATGTTGTGTTTTTTATATAATTTTAAAAATAGAAACATCTTTTATTAGATAATGGTGTAAAATAAATTAGATAAAACACATAGTAGATTAAACTAGAGGTTGATCTCTTGATGAGGCATAATAGTATCATCTAGGAAATTACCTACTATTAATAAGTATATTATAAATAAACTATTCCACAACATTGATTAGGTTTTACAAAGAATTTCACAAGGATGTCCATGAAACATTGAGCCTCCTTCACAGTTCTATGTTAGATAATAAAAATATTACATCTATATATTTACAGTATAGGCGACACAATGTCTTCTATATTTATATAACAGATTATTAAAAAACGAATAATAAATATATTGTATTACACTATCATATATAGTAAAAAATCTAGTTTTAGAATATATTCAATGAATAACACACAAAACTCAAAATTATAATAAAAATTAAGAGAAGGGAATGAATTTGATGTAATGGAGTATATAGTTATGATGTTATATTGAACATTCTAATCTTCTAATTGTTTTTTGTTTTAATTTGAATAAAAATAGATTTTTTGATGTTCATCGATGTGTCCTCAATGTTTTGGTGAGAGTGAAGATGTAAATTAACAAAAATAGATTACATGATATTTTTCATCTATTAAATTTTGATACCTATATGTCCCAACCATTGAATACATTAATCTATTAAATTTTGTAAAAGGTAAAATATTTTTTCAATATTTCATGTTGAGAACTGATCATTGATGATTCTCGTACTTTGGTAGGATATCATAAATCAATAAATTTTTCTATATGACATCTCATTTATCTAAAAAAAACGTTGAATTAATATATTTAATAAAATAAAACATATTTTTAATTTGGATCTCAAAATTATTTCCCACATCATCATTCCAATGTTGTAGTAATTTTATGATTTCCACAGTAGAAACCATGATTAGTTCAATACTTAAACTTATTAGGTTGATTTTGTTGACACATCAAAATCTATATTTCTTGAACTTATTATCAATCATATCATAATTACATTTTATTAGTTGAACTCATGGTTGATAACCGTACAATTACATTTGATCCAATATGTTACAGAATTCTATGTTTGAATATTTGGTGATTCAATTGATCTTTTATATAATTATATACTCTTTTACATATCCAAATTTAATATATGATACATCCATCATTTTTGAGATTTATGAAAAGTATGGCATCTTCTAAAAGGCTTTGATATCGATGCATTAGGTGTGTGATTGAGCCCCTTATCATGTGGTCAATCTATTCCTTTTGGACAAACAATTTTATTTAAATCACTTGAGTTTCTATACATGGTCACTTGGTTTTCCATTCAGTCACTAAGGATTACCATACAGTCCCTTCATATATCGTCTAGTCAATTCCAGACATAGTGAAATTTTCATTATTTTCTTGAAATTAAATAATATTTTACTATAATAAATATATGTTAGAAATAACGTAAAATTCAATTATTATTATTAAAACAAGATATTTATTAACTATTCTGAAAATAACAACATTTATATGATCATAAGTCATTAAATAAATATCCATAAAAATGAATAAAGAGTATATTATTATTTAGTTTATATATATGAAATAATTTATACATTTCTTTTTTGATTCCATATAATATACTCCCCCATTGGGATTTCCAAAATTAATTCATAAATAGTGAAAGAGTAAAATATAAATATATAGAAAAAAATAATTAAAATTTAAAAATAATAATCATACAAAAAATAAGAATAATGTGTTATTTCATTATTTTGTTAGAAAAGTGTAAAAAAGGATATATGAGAGTCTAATCAGAATCTAGATCCTCACTATCAGGAATGATAGAAGGTTTATTCACTTTTCCATCAATATGGGTAATATCATGTTTCTGAGGAGTGGAATTTGATCCACGAATGGATATACCTTTTTTAATTGGAATGATGTTTGAATGGGATTGGGAAAGCATGAAACAAAATGGTCTAATCTATTTTATGGATGTAATCATATGTGGTTTATTCGAATATCTATATAAAGATAGAAAATTAGTCTAAAGTTTAATGTACATGTTAATATTTTCGAGATAACAATATATATAACACTTGGTTACACCTATGTGATTATAAGACACAATAGATTTATGTTTTATGAAATAAAACTTCATTTCTATATGAGAATAAATATCCACATGATCTTTATTTTTGACATCCTTCACATTTTCTAAGACATTATAAATCTATATATATATATGAAACTTTAAATAATTTCCAAACCAGTGAAAATATATTAAGGGGGAGGAGCAGATTCGACTATATGGGGTTGAGATGAACTGGCCATTATAGGGGCAAAGATTTTAAGATTGGTTTCTAGTTTAATTTCTAGATAAACATTCAAGGATCCAATTTTACTTTTAAAAACATCAATTTCTCATCAAAAGGATCATATATAATGTGGAATATGAATTTTTAGGAATGACTCATGATAGTTATGTGGAAATACAATTTCAATACTAAATTAAATATCCTTATCGCCATCTTCAGTAATCACACATCTAAAAAATCACAATTTGTAGTTTAATAAACTAATAATATAATTACTGAACATTATTTAGACTTTATATGTGGGCACTAGAGGAGTCCCAAAAAATGTCTAGATTCTTATTATGTTGAAACTTGAGCTTTAGTATGAGCATATTCATAAAGGATATCATCTTTCACATGATAAAAATGAGCACTGATCTTAATGGAGTTTCTCCATGAATCTTCATTGAGAGAATATAACCTATGAGGAATTTCATATTTTTGAAGTTAATAATATTATTCTTACTCATAATCACCCATCAAAATCACATTGTTGCATGGTGAGGTTTTATAAACTAGTTTCACTATAGAATGATTTTTTGGACCATTTAAGGAGATGGTGGAGTATCAATTAGCTTCAAATGATCCCCAAAAGATCCAGGCTTCCCTTGTCGAAATGAAATTTGACTATAAGAAGAATTTTTCACAATATTTTCTAATTACCCTAAAAAAAGTGAAGGCCCTTCAATAATTGTAGAAGTATCATTATCATTATCTTCATCACCCCTATAAACACTTTCAACAGCCATATTATCATTTTTTTCATCCTTATCATCCTTATTATGTTAAAAATCACAAGGAATATATAAAAGAATAATAAAGTTATTTTTTTAATAAAACATCCCATTTGTGGAAAATGTTGGAATACAACAAAAGAAAACAAACATAAGACACTAAATCATATAACATAAATCTTAAAGACCAACGGAAGGCAATTAGATGCGACATGCCTAAATAGTTTCACAGAAAAATTGATTACCTATCTATCAGGTTCTTCGTTGATACTCACTTCAAAATGAGAATCCAATTTGTCCCATGCTGAAAGAAGTCCTCCACTATTATCTTCTTCTCATTGTATCCTCTGGTCAAAATTAAATGTTTTATATTAATCCAATCACTCTGTTCAGTGTTGGTAGCCACCATAAATTTTCATCAATTAATCATCTCTATATCCTCCTTGGAATCATTAATGATCAAAACCATATCAATAATTTCTTCCTCATAATTCATTTGGGTGACCCATGAATCTTCCTTGACCGCTATATCCACACTCGATTGTGGATCTTAAAATCTCAATGGGGGATCATCGACGATTCAAATAATTGGTTATCTATGGGGTTTCTTCATTAGAGTGTGAGAAATAAAAAATTAGCTCTTCCATTATCACAAACATAGATAGTCTTTCCACTGCTGTATAAATATACTTATCCTGAATTAGTGAGATTTGGTATAAAAAAAATTAGAGAAAATAACTATATCCCCCTAATGTATTGCAATACCTTCTCTTACTAATTAAAAAACAATAGAATCTCATCCCATTTTGTATCTTCTACTTGAAGGACATAAATCATTAGCGATATTTGAGTAGATGAAACCTATACTCTAATAGGTTCTCTCTCATTTAGATTAACAAGAATACATATTCCACCATATATCTCATTAAAAATGACTTAATTATCCCAAGTCATATCAACATGAGCTTGATGATCACTTCAATCTAATGAATAAATATTCTGAATGACATCATCTCGTTACAAACTTGAGTCAATGATATATTTTTTCCTATAAGGATGTGATATTGATTTAAAATCACATAAGATATCTCCACGTGATCATTATACATAATTTTCCAAGGACTCAACCTAATAATTACCCATTTTTTGTTGGGTTGATTCGAACAGAATCCATTGGGAAATATTTTCCATCCAAATCCCATAGGGACGAACAATTTTAATTCTATAAAATAGATAATCATTGGGTTTATTATAATGAATAATATTAATGATTTATGGGTAAAAAAGTTTATATGTATCATCAATAAATTTTATAGAATTAATTGAATTCTATGACAGATTGTAAATAAGAAAATAAAATTAATATACCTCACAGAGCTAAAAATTACTATCATAAAAAAGTAAATGTAGTAAATTCATTTCAATAATATCATACATTATGCAATAATCTCATTAGCAAAAAGTATCCCATAGTTTCTATCGTTTATAACTCTTAAAATGATTATTCAATCTCAAAATGGAGATGGTTGAAAATGTATAAACATTTATAGCCGCATGACTTACCTAAAAAATGGATTCTTAGACAATAATCCAAAAAAGGTTGAATTGACCATGATCTATTTACCATTGATAAAATCTTAAATTACATCTCCATGTTCTCATATATCATATTCCATATTTAGCTAGTAAACATTTATAAGAAATGGATAAAATTTATAATGTATTCTATTAATTGATATTCATAATCTAATAATATGCGTTTCACTCAATGGATAATTAGTCAAAAACAACCCAGTACAATGTAATCATCATCACTAACCGATAATGAAAATGATTTTTATTTTCTACTATTGAATGAATCTAAATAAATTTCCAAATGTTAACACATTCCATAGGTTATATTCCTATTAATCATTCAACCACCAAAATTTTCATTTTAATTCTTATCTAATTCAAATGAATATCCATTATGGTATTAATATCAAACAATGGTTGAATTAATTTTTTACTTGAAAATCCTTTTAATGGGCTATGAATGAGATTCTAAAGGGATTGCATAAAAAATGAATTGATTTACACAATGAACATAACATGAATACATCTATATGTTAATTATTATAAAAATCTAATAATATATTTGTATATCATTTGATATAATTTTTCACAAGACCTAGGTTACATCTTGTTCAATGGGGAATTTTACAAATTTATGAGTTATCCAATAAGAAACCATTTAAATGATACTTTTTTTAATTCATTTAGAAAAATTACTCCGGTTTTCATTGTAAAAAATTATAAATCAATGAAATATTTGTAACTCACACATTAAAAATATTTAAAATTATTTTTTCATTATTTATTAAAATTACATACATAATAAATTTTTGGATGATCCAAAAATATTATCATCAAAATAAATTTATACTACTAAAAAATCAATTTTATATTTTTTACATAGAAATTATTTTCATAAAAATATTTTTTAAAACCATTTTAATTATGAAATGTCCGGATCCTCTCATACCCTGCTCTAGGATCATATTTTAGATCATCAAATTATTCTGTAATTGTAATAAACATTTTTTCAAAAATGATGGTTTTGAATTCCAGGACGTTATTCAACAAATACATCCTAAATAATATATATAATTTGGAAAACAATATTGAAATAAATTTTATATTGATTGAAATTATGATTCACAAAATATGAAACAAATAAACTAAAGGCCCCAATTCTATCAACTAGTGTTAAATTTTCTTTATAGAAAACACCTCCCTCCTTAAATGTTTCCTTATATAACCAATAGGGATTTATTTATAAGGATTATGCCACACTCATTAACCAATATAAACTATACCCACTATGTTAAAGTAGTTAGGAAGTATTTAGTCCTACTGACTATTTCCTAGATTTTAATCCTTGAAAAACGGGTTGTTTATTATTTAATTTATAGTTCCCAATGTTATTCATTGATTTATTTGTTGATGTTTTCATAATTAATATGTGATAATAATTCTTGATATTAAACATGGATTCTTAGTGAAGACCTAGATATTGTTCTTTTTCTACATTTCCATATATATAATCTCAAATATGTCCATTATGACTTATTAGTGTCTAAGGGATTTATGTACATTGTACATCATTTTATTCATGATTATAAAGAAATTAATGATTTATACCATATGAATCATAATGTAAATTAGTAGAAGGATGTGATTATTTAGAGGTATTATTGATATTAAAAGGTTAAATATCATCCTCAATATTTTCAAAAAAATGTTTGTGTTAACATGGATATGTCTCTTCAAATGTGACCTTAATATTTTCATCCAAAGCATCATATTTGTCATATTTTTTCTTTATTATTTTTTTGTGTTTTTTTTTCATATTTATCATTAATGACCCAATATTCATTACAATTGGTCAATTGAGAAAATAAAAATCCTCCATATATCTTTATTGAAAAAATTTAAAAATTTCCATTTCATTTTAGAATATAAACTTTAATGAAATAAAATATAACATTATTTTCATTTAGATTTATACAATTCCATAACTGATATAGAGTGTTTCTAATATAAGACTTACACAAACTCTATTAATTACATAAAATATCTATAAATAGATTCATCTCATAAATAAATAAAAGTTCCATATTCACTGAGCATAGTCCTAAAAATTTCTTGAATAACCCCATTTCACAATTCGACAAATCCATTTTGTTGATTTGTTCATATATTCTAGTTAAAATGTGAGTGCAACCATGTTTCTAGAAGTCAGATTAAATTTCATGATTCTGAAACTCTAATACATGATCAAATATCATTGTTTTTACCAAATATATTCTAATTTTTAATACAAAATTTCATATATATAAAAATTGGAAGCAACATTACATGTTCAAGAAACAAAAAAACCCATGTATATATTTAATAATCATAAATTAAAAGAGTTGAATAATTTTTTCTTAACAAAATAGAAACTCTTCCTGGTGCATGTAAATCTATTATAAAATAATATATAGGTATAGAGGTAGAGAAATATTTATTTGAATTTAAATAAATTTTGTTTTACTTTCTCTTTTTATAGGGACTACACAATTTATATTCTGTAAATTCTATATAAGGTACATAATTTAATAATACATTCATATTAACTTTCCTATGATAGTATTTATTTCTATTTAGTAATCTTATATTGAATAACCATCATTATCTATGAAAATTATTCAAACAAGAAGCATTTTTAGAAAATAATGTATCGAAATTAACAGCATTAAAATTATCATATATTAAAGTGTTGATCTAATAATCTTGATTAGAGTGAAAAACCTAACATGAATTATTATATAATTTAAATTTAAAAAATTAACCATAAAATTGTGAAATACTAAGAAGAATATATTTTAATCCATAACAGTTTGAAAATTAGAAATAAGGGTAGAGTAACATTTTACAATTTTTTCAAGTATAATGTTATTCCCTCTTCAATCATAAATAAAAGTGACATGCCCAACATTAAATTTTATATGGTTTTTGAAACCAAAATAGTATTTATTAATATATCTAGAACAATATCTGTCTAGATGTAACATATTCATACAAATATTCCTTTATGAATATTTCTTGCAATCAATTAAATATAAGTTAATTTTGGTATTTAGATCTTGTTGGTTTCAGTGATGTTAGAAATCAATGATTATTGAATGTAAAATTATTTTACATGATTATTAGATATAGATTTAATATATTTATAAAGAAACCCCATTTTTAGGTAAAAGTATCCATAGAATTCTTTCCCAAATTAATATAATTATTTGAATCGAATTTTATGTTTTGGAACAAAGAATAAATTTTTTTTCGTCAGTTTATTTTACATTCCAGGATAACAACGAAAACTATCACAAGGTTTATATAAAACATGAAATCATAGTATATTTACAGTTTTTTATTCTTATATAAAAACTTTCAATGTTTATTTCTAATTGATTATTTTCTATTTTCTAATCAATATTCTCTTTTATAAGATTAAATTCACACCTTTTTTAATACTAAGAGGTAATTTTTCAACAGAACATAACACATTATCATTTTCCAATATTTTATATTTTTCGTTTAAATTATTCCTAGTATCTTCAAATATAGAACAATATCCATGTTTCATAAGTAATATTTCTCATTCATATCATCATGGATTTAATATGATTTACTGGAGTTATACTCATATTCAATCAATGTATAACTCCTATCCAATTTTGGTTTTTCCCATTATAATAAATTATAATTATGAAATTATGATTCAGAAAATTAGACATTATGTCACATTTTATTTTCAATTATAAACATGTCATCTAATTAGATGGGTCATCAATTTTCCAATCATTTATATAATTTTATTCCTTGTCATTATTTTCATTATATTTATAGTTTTCGAAGAATATTTTATTTTTTCGAACTTTTTCAAACCTTTTTTAAAGAAGATACATTTCATCATCACATTTAGTGCCCCCATATATTCCAATTTCATTATCAGTTATAATTAAAAAAAATTATCTTGAATACGACTCATGAAATGAAACAATATTTTTGGGTTCATAATCCTCATTATTTAGAATATTTTGTACTCCATAAAACATGAGCATCGAAAAAAGTTCATTTAATCATGCTATGTTGATGTCGTATGACTCACTGGTAGAGAACCTAGTTCCTCTCTATCTCTCTAGTAGACATCTCAGAATTCACACCACTTTTCCTTTGTCATCAACAAGCTTTCTGTGTTTAATCATAGTGTTTACGATGTAAATAAACCAATGATAAATTTCATAAATATATTCATTATGATTCATTTTGAACATATGATAATAATTATTGTATATATATAAATTTATATCCTTCACATTAAATGTTACATGATTAGATTGTGAGAGGGTATCCCAAATAAGATAAGAAATTTCATAGATTGATATTTTATTAAATTCACATTCAATTAAAATAAAGAAATATGAAATCATATATTTTTTGTTTGAATAATAAACTTCTTTGACAACAACATTCCATTCCATTCAAGTTGTTTTGGGATTATCATATTTAATATATATAGTTCCCAAAAATAAAAATATATACTATAAATATTGATTTTAATTTTTTTCATGAGAATAATTTATATTATTAAAATAATGAGGTTTATTTGTAGAAGAAAAATAAGAATTAGACTCCATAACATTAAACATCCAAATAAAATTTAACTAGAACATGAAAACCCGACATGATAATAATCAAAAGAAACCAAAGAGAATTAAATGGCTTGATCTGAAATTTTAGTCAGAGGTTGAAATAAAGAGGGAGGTGAAGTGAGTTTCAAAGTAAAATTTCTATTTAAATTGATTTAAAAACATTAAACCAACAATTTATTATATATGTACCCATTATATAAAATTATAAAAATATATTATTTTATCTTTAAAAATCATCTAAAAATATTGGTCTTAACTCGGATACAATAATTTTGAAATCACTCTATCAGTTGCATCTAATTCATTAGAATAAAAATGAGTATATTAAATGAATACAAGAGTTAAATACCACTTCAGTTTTTTGTTATATATTTTATAAAATATATAATGGTTTAAGTTTAAAATAGGGTAAACCAAAATTAATAAAAAAAGGGCAACAAACAAGTGGTTTGGTCTAATGTTGAGAAATTGTCTTCTCATCATGGGAACTAGTTGATGTCAAATGATTGTTATAAATAAACAACAATAGAATATGGATATGATTTTACACACAACATAGATTATTATAAAAGCTATAAAAGGCCAATGGATAGTTATATATAGGAGAATAAAATGAAAACAACTAAACCCAAGAATTATAGGCTACAAACATCTTCCATATTTATATGTGGGAGTAAGTGAAAAATAATAAGAGGGAGTGGAAATCACCCTCTTTAATATAGTACAGGATATATATATAAATGATAGATAGAGAAAATCACACACATTATAGAAGTAAGAAAATAATTATAAGATAAGCGAATGAATTTATTAGAGTTGAGTTTGTAGTCTTGTTGTTCTGCAGTATATTATCCCGTTAAAATTGTCCACTATTAGTATATAATTGAAGTAGAAAGATGAAAATATGTTCAATAATGTATCATTGATGTTCATGTGATATCATAGTTTGTAGTTAATAAATAAATTGTTTTGGTATGTATTATTCATTTTAAAAATGATATATCTATATCTCTCAATGTCATGATCATCCACGCCATGCATCTTCGATATTTATTTGTAGGTAAAAGAGTTCTTTAAAAGTTTCCATTGAGAAATAATCATTGAATATCCTTTTTCTTCAATATGAAATAAATGTTCAATAAATGCTTCTGATAGGAATTTATATCTATATAGGAAATTAGTTGAATTAATATATTTAATAATATATGAGAGACTTATAGGTTCATTCACATAAAGGCGTTTCACATCAAAATTTCAAAGTGTTAGTCATTTTAAGATGATCCACATCAGAAACCACTATTGGTTCGTAACATAGAGATTTATAATTTAATTCCTTTATAGATCATATGGTAGATAACATGATCATATAGTCGATCAGATCGTACTAACATTCAATCAATTGAACTCATAATAGATATCCTTATACTTTGGCAGATAAAATACATTACTAAATTCTGACATTAATTTTAATATCATCATTTAATCTTGTGGATAATTATAAAAACTGTAACATATCCACATTTCACATATGGATCATCCATTAGTAGGATAGAGTTTTTACTGTCCTTGTCACTTTCAAAAAGATTTTTGGTCGATCTGTTAGATGAGTGGTTGATCTAAGTATCATGAAATTTCTCTACACCTTAACAAAAATCAAGATTTTGGGAATTCATTATGATACTAGTTGATTTGTGTTTGTTTATCTATCGTCCACTCATGAATAACATATGATCGATCAATATATATTGTTGTCGATTCCAAACATAGATAACATTTCCCTATTTTCCAAAACATAAATTAAAAAAGATAGTTTATAGATAACATAAACAAGTTTTTTCTTTAAAATAAGGAATTTTTGGACTAATCCAATAGGTTTTATCAACACATACTAATATTATTAATATAATCGTCATTTATCCCCAATAAAACTGTAAGTGATGAAAAATAATTCATTTGTAACCCATTTCATAAAATTAAAAAATTACAAATTTTATCAGTGCAAAAATAAACTCAAAGAAGTTGTATTTTCATAGCTCTTATGTTTTAGCTGTAAAAAAATTACTTTTAATTGTCATTAATCTCATGTTGTCTAATTGTTTTAAAAAAATGATTAAAAATAACGTAATGAAGAACAGTAATTATATAAATAATAAAATTATTAACAATTAACCATACTAACTACATTAATTAGAAAATAATAAAAATTTCATTCATATAAATTAAATTATTATATTAAAAACATATTAAAAATATTAAAAATTACCATGATAAATACAATAACTAAATATTAAAAAATTAATAAATTCTAAAATTTTTTAAAAAATAAATATTAGAAATTAACAAATAATATTTGATGAATGAATATTAAAAATAGGGAAATTAATAAACATAAAAATACTAAAAAATTTAATTTATAATATTAGTTATATAAGTATGAAACACATAGAATAATCAATTAAAATGAATAATTAATTAATATTAAATATGTTAATATTAAAATTATAAAAAATGATTAATATCAACACTATAAATTACTAAAATATTAGATAATTCATTTAAGTAAATTAATTATATAAATACCTTATATATTTCAAATATTAAAAATGAATAAAAAAATTCAATAAATATCATTCATATTGATTACAAACTTATTGTAAATATTAAAACATAGGAAATAAATATGTATAAATATATATTAAAAATAAATGAATTATGATGAAATATAAATATTTATAAATACTAAAAATTAATATATAAAACCAAACAAAAAAATATTCAAATTGTATAATTAAATTAAATAAATAAAATATATTTAATAAATCAATTTTGTAAGATTAATTAAAGGAATTGTAAACTGATAAATATGATGAAAAAATAATATAAATTATAATTAAATTTTCGTAAAAAATATTCATAATATGTATTAAAATTACAATACTATTTAAAAATTCATTTAAAGAAATTATTTTTATGGACTTCAAATATTATAAATTATTTAAAAAATTTAAAAATTGAATTAATACTAAAAAATAAATTTTAATCATATTGAAAGCATTAAAGATAAGTAAGTAAATATATATAAGTAAATATTTTGAAAATAATAAATTTAAAAAATATTATAAATTAATTAATAATAGAAATGAATTAATAATATTAAATGATTGAAGATTTGAAATTAAAATAAAAAATGAGTACTGTTAAAATATATTTAAAAAGGTTAATTTTGAAAATTAAATACATGAATAAAAAACTAAAAATTGTAAATAATGAATAAATAATTAATATAAATAAAATTTAAAACAAAATTCTTTGAAATGAACTATATTAACACAAAAAATTCATAAAAATTAAAATTTATTAAAATAAATTAATTATATCAATTAAAAACATATTATATATTTTAAAAAAATGATTAATAAAAATGAATAAATATTAATCATAAAACTTACAAACTTTTAGAAAATATTAAAACATAGTAAAAAAATATCTACAAATATGAAAACATTTATATATTCTAACGATACAAAAAATTAATAAATATGGCAAATTAAAAAATTAATATTAAATGAAATAATATGATAAATTGATAATTAAAATTAATGAAATTAAAAATGTTAAAAAAATTATTTCTTATCATTTGTCTAAAATTATAGTTTGACACCCCATTATTAAAATAAAAAAGAGATGTGATGAGGATGTGGTCAGATAATGTAAACTACAGTTGTAAAATATAGATCAGTCACAGACCAAAATTTTCAATCTCTGGGCACCAAGTCCCTCTTTTTTCCATGTCCCCCAAATTATTGTCCACACCCATGACATTGATCTCTTCGATGGGGCCTAATAATCTATGTGTTATCACATTACCCAAGTCCAACATAATCTTTTTATTCCTCTCACTAACACTCAACACCAACTGTTTAAACTACTTCCCTCTTAGAGGTATCATTATGTCAGGCATCCTAATTGCCTTTATCCTCCATCAATTTGATCTTAATTCCATAAAAGCCAAACTAGGACTCCTCATACAAGGAGTGGTCCATATCATTATTGAGTGAGTCAAGCAGTGCATCCATAGTTCCTTTTTGCCTACCCTGATAGGTCTTCAAGGACTTTAATCTAGTCAAGTACAACAAATAAATGGGATATATCCAAATGTAACTTGTTAGTTTTTTCTTTGTTGAACACTCACCACTAGACACGAAAAAGTTCTTATGTTTACATGATAATACATCAATAAACTATAAGAATTACTGAAATGGGGGTCCATAAGTCTCATCATTTGGTGTTGGAACAATGTTCATCAGAGCTCCAACTACTAAAATAGATTTCTCGGTGGTGATAGAAGACCCAAGAAGACCCCCTGCATCCTTATTATCCATAAATAACATTGAAGCATCTTTATATATAGATAGTTTATGGGCCAATAGATATTATAGATATGACAATAGATCAATAGATTTTATAGTGTACAACCCATTACTAGAACCACCATTATCTAACTTTATCTTGTAAGGGTATGA
The DNA here is from genome assembly GCA_963277665.1 of Viscum album. NCBI lineage: Eukaryota > Viridiplantae > Streptophyta > Magnoliopsida > Santalales > Viscaceae > Viscum > Viscum album. Next base: position 552,242,442 of record OY728130.1, on the reverse strand, counting down.
TCAATGGAATGTATTACTATGTTTTCTATAGTTTTTACTCAATAATGTAGTCAATGAAATTTTATGATATTAGAGCCCTTTCTGGATAAAAAAATAAATTTCTTCTTCCCCTTGTGACTCATTTAGGTGACTAGTTTGTTCTCTAGCAATAAATATTTGTTATCCATGGCTTGAACATCACATTCACCATCTTGTTGTCCACTAAAAGAATCAACCTGAATTTCCTCCTCTAAACCAACGAAAAGTATGTCTCTAAAAGAGTGGTATTTTATCTCTAAAACTTCTACTACAACCCTATATCTATGCTTTTATGAAAGCCCCAATCCAATTCATAGTTCTTGATCATGAGGTGTATGTTTTTTTTGTAGCCTATTCAACATGATTTTCTCATTCTATATAATTCCAATAATGATGAAGGATTCTGGTATATTATATTTCAACCTTGGAACCTCATGTATGGAACTATATATTAGAACCTTGTGTGAAAATTTATACATATGATTACCTCAATTCATTTGAGTCTACATATCCATACTAGAAAGTGAAATGTATTGTCTATGATCCTCTATAGATTTATGTTGTAGAGTCGGTTGGTTAGTAACATCAACAACCTCTACCATTATATTATATGATAACCCATGTACAAAGGGACCTTCATTATGTAATCCTCATAAGTGATATCCATGTGCCCCTCATGAGTGTCTAATTGAAATAGAGGTTGAAAAAAAATTTAAATACTTCTCGTACTCAAAACCAATGTGATTAGTATCAATGATAATGAGGAGATTTACATTATCCATGATAGTGTAATTGAGATCTACGTCAGCCATTTTTCTAGAATATTAACCAAGTTAATATTTCCCTGTCAATCTATCTAGATTGACAGGTGCCAAAATTGTGATACAAATTTATTCTAAAATATTAATAAACAAAATTATATAATTGAGGTCATCTAATCTTAACAGTAACAATGAAAAATAATTCCTTTACTATGATACATTGAAATCCAATAATCATTCATGATGGTGGAGTGACTCGAGCTTCATGAACAAGCAACCTCTACTCTATTATCATTGTTTTTTTTCATCTAAAGAAATTATTTTGTCAAAAATACCATGTCCTAAAGATAAAGACATCCAATATTAGAAACACTATATTAAGGAATCCCCCAAACCAGGTAATCATGGTTACATGGTTTCTCTACTATAGTAATGGAAAGCCTCACATGTATGGAATTTTTTCCAATGGAAAAATATTTTTGAAAAGTATTATGAATTATAATCAACATTGGCTGATGATCCCTTTCAATGGATACTCAATCTGATATAGTCTTTGAATGATTATAGTGATAGATTCATTCATGATGGATCTACTTACCACTATTCATGGTGAGAAGGGACCACAAGAATCTCTATTTTGAGACTAGTTATTCTAGATCTAGAATGGTATCCTCTTTGTGATGTACTTTTTAATAAAAAATAATGATGTCATGGATGGAGGGGTATAATATTAGAAATAAAATTAAAACAAAAAAATTATAATTGTAGTAATAAAATAATTCATTGAGGTTTTGAGGATTCAGTTTATATTTCTTTGCAATAACTTTCAATGGTTTCAGAGGGTGGGGTGGGAAATAACAATTTATTTTTAGAGACTACATTGGACCAGTCCCTCTTCAAAATATGAAACCCTATTATAAGAACATTCATGGGAATGATTACCTTTTATTATTTATTATTCTCCATTTATGGAGATATTTGTATATCCCAAATATGCTATTTCTATCATAGAAAATGTTCTAAGCAAGAACATGAGAGAGATTTTATTTAAAATTTTCTTTTATATATTTTATCGGTTAGATATACGGTCCATGATGGTGGTCTCAATATAATTTTGAGTGTGGAATTATTTGATTTATTGGTTATATTTTTAGAAAACCACATATCTATTTTGATCTAAAAAAATCTGGAACTATAATAGATGTTCATGGGGTTTTATATATAGATTGGTTCATGTGACGTGTGGAGATATTGGGATCTTATAAAATTAATGAGGAATATGATATAATGACCAATTATTATTGATAAGGAAATTAATAAAATTTTATACCACCATGATAATCAATGAAATTCCAAGATAAATTATTCTTCTATGTATGAATTCGGGCACTAATTGCATCATTATGATCTATCTAATAAAGGATTTTGAGAGATTATTTATACCTCTACAATAGAATATATGCAAAACCTATCATATTTTTACCTCCAAGTGATTGGGAATCATTATTCAATAGGTACAAGGTCCCTCATTTCAATCTAATTTCCTTTGACCACTATCATATTTTTCAACAATATCGAATGGTTCCCCATTGAGAGATTCATTATTGGGAACATAGATTTGAAATATTTTGTCTTTATAATAATAGAATTATTGATTCAGTTAATGTTTCTTGGTCACACTACCAAGACTTGGTCTAGGACCATAATAAATGGGTCTCCAATCACCCACAATACTGCGGTTCTCATCATTATAATTTTTTTTCAAAGGGTTGCATGTATTGATAATTCCCTAAAGATATTTTATGTGGTACCCACTTCTGATATCTCATTGTAGGATAATATAATTCTAGAATATTAGTTATATGAATCTTTTAGAGATAATGAATGATATTGGTATATCAGATCGAGGGTGGATTTCAGTAAATATAGTGTTCAGAATACTATGTACCATCATCCAACTGATTTGTCTATATAATAAATGAAATATATTTTTAAATTAATGCATGTGAGTTGAATCAATAGTTAGGATGGGGTCGTGATTTGGGAGCCAATCTTTGCATTTTCTCATGATAGATTTAGATTTGTTAGTGGATCCTCCTTAGGGTAACTTCTATGTTGTATTTAGCAAAAAAAAATTTGAGGCTATGCCACTATAAATTGAATCATAAATTTTTGGGGAGGAAATATTCTCGTGTTTAATGAGAATTCATTAAAAAAGTATATGTATCTGATTTTATCATGTCTTATACTTTATGTGGTTTTGTAATATAATGAGACCGTACTTTTTGAACATAGTACAAGGTCTCTGGGATGTATCCGTTGTTATAGAAAAGGTTATTGATACATTTTTTTAATCACCGAAATCCTAATCCAAAAAAAATTACTAATTTTATTACAAGTATAATGTGCAATAGTGTGTATAATAAATTCTTGAAACATATTTCATTCATATAGAGTAAGATCATTCTTTATATATTCTTCGAGAATCAGAGTGCTTTCAACCCAAAGAGACACATTACCGACATTGCCAAAACTATACTTAAATTTTTTGAATCCATGAAATCTTATAATATTTATAATTTGGGGAATTTGGAAATAAAATTAGATATGAAAACATGATCTGATAGGATGAAATAGGATTTCCATGAAAATTTTATGTGAAAATTAGGATTTGTTCCAAAATTAATGAGAGAGATCATGAGCTATGTTATGTTAGTTTCCTTAAACAACAACATTAATGGTTCTAAAATGAAGAACTTCAATCTAAAATTAGGATTTCAATTGAGATAAACATTTTGACTATAAATTTTTCTCTACATCGGTAATGTTTTTCCCCATTTAATGACAATTTCAAAGGGGAATTCTTTCCTTATTTTGGACAAGGATAGTTGTCATAGTATTCCCATTTATCAATTTGTTTAATATTTCCTTATTTTATAATGATAAACAACTTAGTTATTTCTAGAATTTATTGAAATTATTAATGAAATTACCTATTTTTTGGTATAAAAAATTAACATCCCCAAATTATAGATGAATACAAGTTAGTGTCTAGAATACATAAAATGGGAAACTATCCCTTGTATGTATGGAATTAAGATAATAAAGAACAAAAAAAAAATTTGTCTCCTGAAGGTGGATTGGTGCTCTAAAAGATGTCTTATCCTTCATTTTTAAAATGTTCGTATTAAGATACATGGATAGCATGGTAAGGATATATCTAAAGATGACAAGGAGGTTTTTATTAAAGTGTTAATTCAATAAATTCTATCTTATGTGATATCTCTTCTAAAAATACCATATTACTTTATTCACCATCTCAATTCATGTTTTCTTACATTTGGTGGTGTCATGTATGTAGACATAATAATTTGCACTAGATCAAATGGTATTGTTTTTTGTACCCAAGGGTTTCCATGGAATGTGAATTAGGATCATAAAGTTATTTTATAATTCACTCCAAGATTATAATGGTTATTGTTTATTATAGTAACTAGATAGTCGGTTCATAAAGGTTGTTAAATACAAGTAATTCACCCATAGGGAAATTTTTCCCCTAGTATGGGACATTGGTAGATTTTTTTTAGAGATGTGATTTGGAATCCAAATATGTCATGAATTGGAGGTTTTATTGGATAATTTCAAGTGTAGAATTGTTTAGTTTCTATAAGGATGCATGGATTCATGATTTGGATAGGAATAAAACCACATATAAGCCAAAACATAGAAATGATCTTTCTCAAGTGGGGGATCTTATTTTTTCTGAACAAAGTGGATGTGATTTTGGAATGATTTATTTTCGGATCAATGGTAATGAACAAAATAACATTTTATATGTTCTAGTGATACTCATAGTAGGACCAAAAAAGATATGCGACAAAATTGAGAGCATAGCCTACTAATCAATGCTATTAGGATTTAAGAATAACATCATGTAGGGAGATTCTACAAGGTTTCCACTATGGAAGGATATTTAGAATAAAAAATCTCCCAATTGTTTTAATTTTCTTTTAGAAAATTTTCCCGGAACACTCACTACCCATAATTATCTAGTTGTGTACCACCTAACTGAGAACACATTATGTCCTCACTGTGGAAGTATTGTGGAAACGAAGTTATGTTTAATCTTCTCTTGAACATGGGTTATTGGGTTATGGTCACCTTGGATGAGTTGGATCATGATCAGTGGAGGAATCATGGGTATGTCAATCCTATTGTGAAGAATTGTTTAGATCAATTTCAATATAACATATCACATGTTTATACGTTGGCACATAACTTATATTGTGTTGCTGAAATGACTTTGTGTTAGATCAAATTCTATATGATTAAATGGTATTTCATGATATAGTGTAATTTTATATGTTATAACAGAGTGTTGAGGGGGAGGGGGTCATAAACCTTATATATATTGCTGTCCTCGATCGAGGTGGCTACCTCCCCCTCTTGGTGTCATTAAAATTAATATTGATAGGACACTGCCTAGAGATGGTTCAGTTAATATTAGTGATGTTAACTATGGCCATGGTAGCTATTTAATCATGGTTTTACATTTCATGGTTTTGGCTTCCAAGGATCCCTTTGAGGATGAATAAATGGATATTTGGTATGGGTATATTTTTACACTTATATTGGTCAGAGGTATATTGTGATTGAATAATATTTCCATGGTATTATCAATTCTTTGGAGGTTGTTGAAAGAGGTTAACCAAAATTCTGGGCTATAGATGATAACATCATGTCTTTCAAACCATTATTCACACATTGTTCATTCTCCATTTTTGGTAGAGAGGGAAATCATGTGGCACCTTTCATGGAAGACTTAAGTGGATGTCAAGGATCATTGTGTTGGTTTTCTTAATTTTCCCTCGAAGTTGTCTGACTTGTCTTATACATATTTTTAATATGGGGCTTTATTTTTCAAATTAATGATTATAAAAATAATAAAAAATTGCTAAATGTTAATGTATGTCATGTACTGATTGTACAAAAAAATATTATTAATTATTAACCTTTGGAATTATTAATAATAAATGAAAATATTCCTATTTAAATAAATTTTTATTTATTTAAAAATGAATAAATACAAATACAAATTTAATAATTTGAAAAAATAATAACTGAAAGAATATTAAGTATTAAATAAATTAAAGAGATTATTAAAAATGTAGAAATATTTAAATGGAATAAATATCATCAAATTAATTAATGTACATTCACATACATAGGTACATATGCATAGACATACAAATAAACATATATACACATTGACATGCACATACACATACACATACACATGGACATACCCACACACCTACACCTACACATACACATACACATGCACATACACATACATATACACATACACATACACATACAAATAAACATAAACATAAACATAAACATACACATACACAAACAGAAACACATACACATACATGCACACATACACATACACATACGTATAGACATACACATAGACATACACATATTTATATTCAAACACATACATATACGTATAAACATACACATACACGTACACATACACATACACATACACATAAACATACACAAACCAGTACACATACACATACACATTCACATAGAAATACTAATACAAATACACATACCCATACACAAACACATATACATACATACACATACATGCATATACACTTACATACACATACAAATAAAAATACACATTCACATACACATACACATACACATACACATACACATACACATACACATACATACACATACATGCACACACACACACACATGTATACACATACACATATATAAATCTACATAATCCAACATAAACGTACATACATATACACGCGAATACATAAACATACTACATATACATACACTTGTTAAATAAGTGTACAGATAGATACACATTTACCCATATACATACATAAATTTTTATACACATACATATACACATAAACATAAAAATACCCATACACATAAAAATACACATACTCATATAGAAACACACACACACATACATGTACAAATATCCACATGCATAAAAATAAACATACACATGAATATATATAAGAACAAATGAAAATATAAAATCATACTTACATATGTATATGCACACATAAACATAATCATACACAAAGATACATCTATACAAACACAAATAGATATTACATATATAAAAATAAAATGCATCCAAAAACAGATATATACTCATTCATGAAAACACACACAGACATATATGTGCATCAATATAGATACACATGAATACACATACAAAAAAAATACATGATTATATTTTAAATTATTTAATATGAATATAAAAATATAAATTTAATTGTTAAAAATTTATATATATATATATATCAATATATATATTTTGATATATTTATATTTTTTTCTAATAAAACCTCTAATTTATTATATTAAGTCCATTGATCTTGAGTTATATATCATTCTCAATTATAAATAATATTCAACAAAATTAATGAGTAGTAAAAGGTTTGGAAATGCTAGAGCATATGGAACACAAGTTCCCCAATAAATTCAAATAGAATGGCATATATGATGATGTTTGGAATGTATTCTATTTAAAAATAATCTATAAATATTATTTATTTTGATGCTATCAAATGAATATTTTTTTACTAATGAAATTAATTTAGATAATTTTCAGGAATACAATTCATGATAAAATTATCTTGTCCGATGGTTAAAATATTTTATTATGTAATACTGAAACATTTCTTATACCCTATATTTGTAAGAATAATTTATGGTTCGTGACTCTCTATTTTCAATGAAACATATAGATCTTGTACCCTATGTCATAGGAATGTGAGGATCAAAAAACATATATTTAAGGGAATAAATTAAAGGTTCATTAAACTTACTATTGTAATAGACTGTATGTTTTCATCCCTAATTTTTAAGTTTATCACACCATAAAAGAACCCTATATTTGGATAATCCATGATAGAGTTTTAGAGTATAGTTATTCTCTATGTTTGATAAAATGATACTAACAGAAGTAAATATATCATTAAATTTTTTTAACACCGATTCTATGGATAATATTCAATGTATTAAATCATTACTATTTATATGGGATATTACAAATAACTTCAATGATTTAAATTTAAGTTATTGAGATTTTTAAGAGATATTTTTGGAACTCTTTTGGCCAAAATCAAACCATTTTTCTCTTGTTGTTTTTTTTCAATCGTGGATTATCTTTTAACTAATTTAATATAAAGATTTTTTTTTATAATATCTACTTTTTTAATGAAGCTACACATTGGGGACATACATGCTTCAATATTTTTGGGTAATTATTTGATAAAATATTGTTGGGCTATTTTTCGATTTCTATTTTTATTGAAGTTAATTTTCAACAGAGTTCTCATAAAATCTATTAAATCATGAAAACATTTATCATTTATGATGAAGAACAATTTTCTATTAGTTTCTTATATTAATATGAACAATATATTTTTATTTCAATCCAATCAATATATAATCAATTATTACTATATTGACTGATTCGACTAATACGTTTTAGAGTATCAAATTCTCGGAAAAGAAGTAGATAAATTAGTTACATATAAAATAAATAGATGGAACTATAAAATACATATTGTAAAAGTTACAGCTACTTGTACATAGCTGGTTAGGACTTGTGATAATAGGTAATTTGTAGGGAAAACAACTGAAATCATTGAGAGAGAATTGGTGGAGTGGATTAGGGGATCATTGTCTGCTGAACTACTACTAAAATTTATGTGTTATTCTTATCTATTTTTCCAAAATAACCTTATGACATGAAGAGAGAAATTCATATCTGCATAAATTACAGTGAAGGATAAAATTCAATTTCATTCTAAGATTATCTAAAATAAGCAATTCACCCCCTATTGTGTATAATTGTATTATTCGAACAAAACAAATGGTATCAATTGATTTCTTTTTGAATGAATATAATATGTAGAAAGATAAAACAAAAATGTCCATTTAATGATATATGTCAACAAATGAACTAGAAGAATGTATGGGAATGATCTGTTCTATTTACTTCAATGGTGATGATTATGCTTGTTATAAAATATTGTTTGGTTATGTATTAAGAAAATATTTGATTTAACATATACACGAATAATATCCCTCCATAAGACATCCCTAAAAATCTAAAGTCAATGGTTACTACCAAAGTGGAAGAATATGTTATAAATTTAAGAGAAATGAATGATATTATGTGTGGAAATTTTCGACCAGAATTAATATAAGAATATTAATTCCCCGATGTCTATTAAATGTCGAAAAATATTTATATCTTTCTATAAAGGAAAAAATAATGATAGAAAATTAACGTACAATATTTCAATGCTGTGATTTTATAAAATTATAATTTTTGACGATTAATGCATCAACAAGATGAATGGGATGTTAATAAGGATTGAAAATTGGGTTTCTTCTTTAGTAAAATCAATTAAGAAGGCCGGACTAGCATATAATGTACTAATAGTGATATCCCTTAAATGGAATGGAATATATTATAGTATATATATGTAAGGCCAGTTAAAAATTTGAAAATGTGTAAATTGATGAAAACAATGATGATGCATAAAGAAGAAAGGCATAATGAAGAAGAAGATCATAAAATGATATGAAAAGGAAAATACCACCCGCAATATTAATTATCAAAAGTATTAGAAGAAATAAATTATTTATATGATTTAAAATTTTCCGATTCTAAAATGAAGCTATCTTAATTATACCAATGATACAAAAAAATTTATAAAAAAATATTTTTCAAGAAGAAAATCATGAAAGATTAAAAATGACATAAATAAGTAAGATGGTATGAATTTTAACAAAATGATCATATCAAACATTATTTCCCATTGTTAATGAAATAAAATATAAAAATGATGACTAATTAAGGAATATTAAAATGATAATATATTATGATTGAAAAATTAAGAAAAATATGAATGATACATGGAGTGTTTCCAAATACTACACCATCTCTTCAAAACATGACTAAGAAAAAGGTAAAAAAATTATGATAGAAAATCTGTTCTTTATAGCTAAGGAAGAAGATGATGTACAAAACTATCATTCTTACACTTATGAGTCTGAAAGAAACAATAACAAAACATTATATAATTGTTAATCCATGCGTGAAGAGTGATATGAATCATTTTTAAAAAATATCACAAATGAATATTAATATTTATTATTTTAGTGAAAAATATTATATGTTATAAAAATATGTCAAATTAAATGATAAATTTAACAAATACACATTAAAATGTACTGATCAAGAAAAAAAGAATAAATGAATTAAAAGTTGATATACAATCTTTTTAATTTTCTTCTATAAAATTAAAATTGGAGGGAATGCAATAAATCATATTCATGGAAAAAATGTCATTAAAAAATATAAATATGGAATTTCAAGAAATATTATGGCATTTAAATACAATATATATTAATTTATATCTAGTTATCAAATCAACAACATGTATAAATTAACTAGGTTTTATTTTTGAATTAATGGAAATTACTCTAATGATAAATATTTAATAAATCAAATATTATTGGAATTAAAAAACAGTTTTATATATAATAAGACATCATATGATTATTAAAAATGTTTTTGAAAAATAAAAAAATATAAATACTTATATCATTGCTTCTTGACATGGCTATACCAAAAAAAAGTGTGTTTGAGAACAAACATTTGTTTAAATTAATTGTAGGAAAAATACAAAATAAAACATTTCAATATGGTATATGGACAGTGGCCTCTTCCGATAGATGATTGGATACTCTCCAAATTTTCATACACTAAATAAATTTGATGAAGAAATTACTACCTTTGGAAATAATGATAATAGAAATATAATTATAGTTTGATCAGTTAGAGATCCAGAATCGATTTTATTCAACAATGAACTATTCTTTCATGAGTTGAAGGTTATTCTAATAATTATTTATAAACTCTATGACAAAACATTCTATAATGATTTCTATAATAATTCCTTCTATGTTTATAATGATAAATTACATTAATTTAGCATAACTAGACTTAAAAATATTTATTCCATGGATCCTAATTCCTTATGCATACCCAGAGTGAGTTGTTCAACTACTATGAAAAATTAATCCAGGATCTAGTATATGATACCTATAAATATAAATGTATATTAATTATATTAATTTTCAATAAAAAACTCAATATCGAATTTTCATCTTAATTAATTTGATAAATATTGTTTTTGTGATGCATGCTAAATAAGATATAAACACAACTCATCCCTCAAATCTATTATCAGTGATGGTAAATCAAAACAATTAGGAAATATCCATATATATATATATATATTACCATATTGAGTATAATTCTTGGATGTGAAATAATATTTATATTGTGTTAGTATAGGGATTTTCAAGATTCACATGGATTTTTTATACATAAAAGATAAGTTTTCAATTTTTTTGATTCCATTTTTAAAACATTTTAAAATTAAAAACATTTTAAAATAATTTATTTATGAATTATTCATCGTAATGAATTTTATAAAGAATAATTTCATTCTGTTTTCTCAGACATAGGTATTAAACATACGTTCTCTACAACAATAATACCTTAACAAAATGAAATTTTAGAAATAAGAAATATAAATATTCAAGACATGGCACAAAATATATTAAATGAATATAGGTACCCTAAAAATATTTTGGAAGAGTCTATAAAAAATGCATTTTCATATTATTAATAGAGTTTTAATAAGACCAATCCATAAAAAACCCTTATAAATTTTGCAATAACATGAAGCCAAAAGTTAGGTTCACTAAAGAGTTTGGATGTAAGGTGTATTTATAAAATACTAATGAAAATATAGAAAAATATTATACAATTATTGGTGATGTAATATTATAGGATATTCTTTTACCTCTAAAGCTTGTAGAGAATATAATAAAAAGTTGAGGATTTTGGAATAGTTTGTCAATGTGATGTTTCATGAAAATGATCCTTTTTATAAAAGTATAAATAAATAGGTTGAAATTTTTGTATCTTTAGATAACATGAGACTTGAATCACCGATGATTGATTTTGAAAATAATGTATATGAAATTATGTCCATTTTAAAAGAACTTTGAAATAATTAAACTAAATGTGTCTTACTGATATAATCTATAAACTTAAACTATTGTCCTCTATAATCAAAAATAGGATGTCTATATACTAGACTATGAACTAGAAGGAATATAAGAAACATGTATTAATTTTCATCCTTCATATCATAGTTAAAACCTAATACAATTGAGGTAGCATAAGAATATATATGTTGGATAACAACATTGAAAGAAGATCTTATCCAATATAGTAATAATAATGTTTTTGAAATAGTTTATTGACCATTAAATCAGGAATTAAAAGAGACCAAATGAGTTTTCATAAATAAAAATGATGATCAAGGAATAATTACAAGAAATAATACACAAATAATAAGAAAAAGGATAAAAATAGGAAGAAGGAATATATTATGATAAATCATTTTGCATCTATTTCAAGACTAAATGTAATTAGAATATTTTATATTATTCATCTCATATGAATTTTTCTTATATAATTTGGACATAAAACCCTATTTTGCAAATGGATATTATATGTAGCATGTTTATATTAAACAACCACAAGGTTTTGTAATTCAACATCTACCAAATCATGTTTTGAAACATACTAGAAATCATTCTAACCTTAAATAAGAACAAATATCTTTGTATGAAATATTATTTTCTTTTTTATTGAAAAATGAAATTTCAGTATGGTTAGAATATCATACCATCCTTAAGAAAAATCCTTTTTCTATGATTCTATCATTACAGATTTATGTATATGTTGTAATTTTTGGATCAATATATTAAATGAATAGTAATTATTTTTTGAATATTATGAGAAAGGAATTTCAAATGAATATGATGGGAGAATTAAATTTCATTTTAGGATTTCAATTATATAAAAATAAATATGTATTTTTTTAAAATAACATTAAATATATTATTTATTTATTTAAAAAGTTTTGACCTGAAATTAGTATGAATTATTCAAATTCCAAGAGTACTAATGTAAAACATTTTTTGGATGAATCTGTAAAACCATTTGAAAACTTGTTATGTAGAGTTATGATTGGTAGTTTACTATATCTTACTGATATACAAACATATATAGGTTTTCTCTTTTTCTATTTATTAGATTTCAGTCAATCCCAAAATAATATCCTTAAACTGCTACTAAATGACTTTTTAGATAGTATCTCCAAAACACATGACAATAATTAAATATCATATTAAGATTCTAATTATTTTTTATCTAGATTAGTTAGAAAAAGTACATCAAGAAAATATCTCTTTTAAGTGATGTCCTTTGTTTTCAAGTCAAATTAGAATCCACTTTTAGTTTCAGTGTCAATATTTGTGGTAGAATATAATTTGATTGGTCGTTGTTTTGCATAGGTGTTGTGGATGAAACAAAAAATATTGGACATTGTAAATAATTTAAATTATTTTCCTATTTTATGACACAATACAATTGAAGTTAATATTTCATAAAATACTATAAGTCACTGAAGATCCATATATTTTGGAACAAGACATCAGTATCTAAATGTTCTAGTTCAAAATATGATATATATTTATAATTTGTAAATACTAAAGATCTACATCATGATATTTTTACTAAACAAAATATCATTATTAGTTATTAATTTTTATAGGGGAGAGTTAGAAATATTTAAATGAAAGTAAATTATTAATTTTTTATATAATTTTTTATTAATTACAATAAAAATTCGGTTAAGGTATTATTCATTTGTTTACAAATTTTTTACAAAATTAATTTATTAATCATTTTAAAAAAACAGGCCATATCAAAATTAAAATATATAATTATTAAATGGAATGTTCAGTTCAATAAATCCATCCAATGTCAAAAAACAATGATCATACACATTATGTCTCTCTTTTATCCTTAAAAGAAAAACCCATTCATCTTCCAAAAATATCATATATTCTCCACTGAACCACTAGAATCAGAACCTAAAACCATCAAACTTTAAAAAATTACATTCAATTTAAGTAAAAATAAATGAAATCCAAGAAGATTAAAGCATAATTTCTATAAGGCATATTTTTAAAAAACTATTTTTGGGGATTTTTTTATTTTAAATAGATTTTTCATAAAAATATTTTATTAGAAGCATGATATTGTTTTCCAAGGGGTATATCATATGATTAATTATTAAAATAAAATGTATGTGTTTAATAGAGAAATAAGTTAATTCTATAATGATATCATGGTCAGTTTTTGTGGAATAAAGGATCTCATCATTTCATGGATAAATGATGTGGATATTTTATTTCTTTAGTTTAGATTAAAATATTTTTTATGTATCTTCATGAATGAATTTTTTTCTTTCTTATATTAGTGATTATAAAGGAATTAAAGAAATAAATAGATATCATGTATTTTTCATTTCTTCTGAACATTTATTTGAAATATGCTTTTGAATAATCTTTAGGATGACTGAATGTACTTCTTAAATTATTTCAATCATAAATACTTCCATGAATTTATAAGAAATAAAAAAACATACTTTCATTGATATGTATGTAATATTTTTATTGATGAATGATATCAGGTTTAATTTTTGTAGATATTAGCTCTGTTATATGCATCATTGTTTTTATATAGAGGTGAGGATATATTTTTGTCCACATCGGTGGATTATTTCAATTTTTTTGTATAAGTAGAATAAGATTTTACATGTATCTATTTGTATTAGGTGTCATTATAGTAATTTCATAAATACATAAAATATATAAACGATAAGATTCATTTTTAGAATAAAAAAGAAAATATACAACTAGTTGGTGTTGATGACCAACCAAAATCCTATCCAAATGATTATGAGGAGAAAAAAGTTTGAGATCTAATGTTATTGTCCATTTTCAGGATGAATAATTTATAGAATCTAGAATATAAAATTTTCTTAAAGCATAGATAAGTATACCCATGTACTATGTCACAAATCTATGTATTTAAATAGATTTTCATAAATCTCTTGAAGAAAATTCTGATGATGAAGAAAACTATGAGGCCCTTGTCACATGGACTATAAGACAAGATGATCTCGATTATTATGATACACAAGTTCATGTTTTCTACTAAACAATATGTAGAAATACCAATGATAAAGGAGAATTTAATACCCCTATGGATACTCAAGCTAAGAATATGTCATAGAAAAATTATTATTCTAAACATCCAAATAAAAATCAGGACCAAGAGTCACATGATGAAAATAATATTCTAAATGAACATGCTAAAGAACAAGTTCCAGTGAGTGCTCAAGATACTAATAAACAATAACACCCTATAGTTGGAACTACAAAATAAATTGATAATAAAATAATCCATTCTCCTTTTTGAATATCTCAATAAGGATTATTTTTAATTTTGTGGAAATATATTCATTCCTTATATTATATTCTCATATTCCAATGATAATTATAATGAAAATAAGTAGATATTTTTAGAACTGCTGAAACATAAGAGGTTTAAGAATATGATTGTTATTATTCATTGAATACCAAAATATATAATTTTTCTTTAATGTTTAATAATAGGTAGGAAGACAATTAAATCATTTAGTGTGGGAAGGGAATTACTATAATCTTCACAGAGTATTTTATAAGTTCAAATTTTACAAGTGAAGATTTCGAATTAATTCAAGCTCAACTATATTATACCAGAGTAAATACAATTTTATGTGGATATTTTCATGCCTATCAAGTAGAAATGGATTATTTGATTGGATAGTTGAAAGAATAATCTATTGCAGTTTTTTGATATTTAATGATGTATTTGGGATGTCATTTTGAAAAAATCTAGAGTAGATTTATTCAGTCCAGAGCATCCATGTCTGCACATCAAATTTATCCAGATTTAGTGAGATAATTTAAATATATTACTAATGTTATACTAAAAATTAATGACCAACATCATTATCATTAATAAGATAATACTCCACTGAATGTGTTTTTTGATAATTAATGTAATATTATTGACATGTTAGCTTCATCTGAACTAGTAATATGATATCTCATGAATCAATTTAATAATTTTTAGATTCATTTTTGTCATACTGAAGAAATTGTTCATGAATTTTGGAACATAAATTTGTTTTAGAATAGGAAAATTGTATAGTATTAAAATAAATTGATTAAAAAATGGGTTGATATGTTTAATATTAACATTTAAAAAAATAAGGAAATAACTGAAATTAATTTAATAATTTGTCTAACGATTATCCCCTAAAGTTGTATCTGAACTATAACAATCTCCCTCAACCCACCCTCCCAGTTAAATTCTATCTCATAAAAAATTATTTTTAATCATAAAAAAATATTCATGACATTAGTTTCCTCCTTATATTCGTGATATTTATGTTCTGCATTTTGTCAATATCTTAAATGATGAAAAAATGTATAATTTGATCCTTAGAATTGATGAAAATTTACTACTAGCCATGTTCTAAATTAAATATGTTCCATAATATTTTTCTATTTCATTCTTTTTTATATCACCAAAAGGGGGGAAAAATATAGGTATGGAAAAAATTATGTTATCATTTATTTATTCTTTTGGATAATATATAATAATGTTAAACGATATAATAGATAAAATGTAACATAATATCATCGATATTTATTATTTAGAATAAATTTTAGTAAATTGATTTACATAAAAACCATCTATTAAATCATAACATTGATGTAAAAATCACTATTTTATTTTGTTATTATATTTCCAATATATTCAATAAGTAATATTATATTTATTTATTTTACATCAAAATTGATGAGATTCTTGGGAATGTATTATCCCAACAATACCTATGACTCTTGTTAATTTATATGCTAACAAATACCACTATTTATTTTTCAAAATAAAATTACATTAAATATTATTATATAATATATTTTTTGATAAATGTATCTTGTTTATGTGTTAAAATATTTGATTATTTATTCTAGAAACCATTTTCATATCCTAATTATTAATGAATAATGCATGGTTTGGGTACCCTACATTTGTAATGAAACATATAGATTAGATAACCCATAATATTGTAAATGTATGGATCAATAAAACTAATTTTGGAAGAAAACCTTCATTTAATAGAATAAACCTATGGTTCAACAATAATAAATTTTTAAAAAACTATTTATTGTGAATCATTCTTTTGGAGTTTATCACTAAGTGATAGAACCCTACATTTTAATAGTCATATTCATAGTTTTAAATTAACGATATTATTAGTATTTATATATGGCCTTTGCATATGAAAATATATATTTAAAATAATATTATAAAAATTTCAATGTGTCTTATTCAAAGGATTAAAAAGATCATATTTAAATGTTATGTTATGTCTCTCATCAATTAGTTTAATTGAAATTATTGAGATTTTTCAGGTGATATTCCCAGATATGTTTTGACCAAAACATGAAAATGTTTCTCTTGTTAAATATCAAAAATATTTCCATTTTAAATGGTGCAATATTTTTTCACCAAACTACAAAAAAAATCATATCCATTATTTTGAAGAAGCTACACATTGTAGACATACATGAATCAATTTATTATTCTATAATATATGGATTCATTGGTCTTGCTTTTATTTTTCTATAGATATTTATATTAAAGATAATTTTCAACAAGTATCTCTTAAAATATTTTTTTTATCTTGATGAAATGTATCTTGGAATAGGATGATTGATTTTCTATCAGTTACTATTAAAATTGTGAATAAGACATTTTTATTCAATCAAATCAATATATTTTGATTTATTGGATTATCAGATGCTGGGATTCAGTTGTGGTGGAGTATCAACTTCTCAAACTAAGCTGTAGATAAATCAGTTCCTTATAAAATAACCATAAGGCCTTGTAAAATCCAATTTTTATATGTTTAATTTACCTATACTCGGTCGTCATGGTCTTACGATAAGAGGAAAATTCTAATGAAAATCATAAAAATCGATGAGAGACCATTGGTGGAGTGGACTAGGGGATAATTGTTCCTAGAACCACTTTAGAAATATTTTTTTCTTATTTTTTGTTTATACACTACTAATGTAACCTAATTATGAGAAAACACAATATCTATATAAATTATGAACAAGGATAAAAGTCAAATTCTGTCTAAAACTATCAAAAAGACTCAATTCAACACATATTGTGTATCTATATACTATTCTGCCCAAACAAACACTACCTCCCACTATCTAAATAATAAAATAATAAATTTTTATGTTAATTTTTTCTTCATAGAAAACCACTTTAAGAATTTGGATGTTGACCAATCCTTAATTGGGGAGGCTGTTGGATTATTTTTTCTTTTGTATCTGATGCCACGTATTCTCCCCATGAGCATATTTAAGTTTATCTAGAGATCATGGAAGTTGATAAATATTAAAATATTAAATTCATTTATATATTTTTATGTAATGTATATAAATATATAATCAATAATTTTTATTAGTTAATATGAATATTATATTTTCATATATAAAAAATTTATGAAAAATAAGAATGATAATAATTTTGTACTATAATATCAATTTATAAATAATATTTACATATTTTATTTACTTATATATATACATGTATTTTAATATAATATATATATATATATATATATATTCCATCCACTATTTATCAATGAGTTTTTCACAATGAAAAAGGTCTTGTTTTTCAACACACTTAGTTTGCACTTGTATACATCTCCAATTTATCACCACTTCTTTATTAGAATTGATAATTTGAAGCACTTAAAAATCAAGAGACATTAATAGTGAAAATTATGCTATAATCAGTTGAAAAAAATCATTTTATTGTAAAAAAACACTCAATGTATGTGACCATTTATATTTTATAATTCTAATCAGCCACTATGATTATGCATGATGTAAAAGAAAATTATGATGTATTATATTATTTTATGTCCCAAAGAACATTTTAATGATATTTATGTTAATTGTTTTTTATTTTTTGGATATTATAAATTTATGTGGGATATAATTCTTTTGATGTACGGTGCTCATTAAAAATTTAGACTTCAAATTGATAGCTTTTATCTCAAGATTCAAAATGACATTCCTACTATTGGATGTTTTCCCGAGCCAACAATAATGAAATGATATGGCTCACACTCATTCTAGAAAAGAGTGATTTTAGTTTTATATCTTCTAAAATAGTGCAACAGTTCCATATATGTATTTATCAGATAGCAAAAAAACTCAATGAATGAGTTGAAATTTAATTTTTTTAAAATAACATAATTATCATGTTGTGATTCGAGATTTAATCACAATGGATAAATTTTATACTTTCTAAAAAACCAGACATAAAAATCGAATATTATAATTATTAAATATATATCTATAAACAATATATACCATGTGAAATTACATGTAATAGATAAAAGATAACTTCATATTATACAAATTATAGATTTTATTCCTACAATAATTATTTAATATAATGTGTAAAATTATGGTTCACATTGTGGGATAGGTCCGACTATGTGGCCCGATATATTATAAAATGATATACCTCATCAAATGGTATATGATTGTTTTGAAAGAGAATATGAAAAATCAATGTTACATAAAAGCCTATATTTTAGACTATTATATTATTGAAATATCCATTTAATTTATCATTTAATACTTACTTTTTTGGATATCATTGGGCTATAATAACTAATATATAGTGAGTGTTTTGAGGGTGAATACATTTTTGTAAGAATATTTATCATACTCACCATCATGTATTTAAATTATGATCCAAAATATAGTTTGTACAAATATACAATATTTGCAATATTTTTTTAAACTAATTATCAAATTATTTTCATTATAAATCTATAATTGGATATGATTTGGATATCAAATATAAATTAAACACGATTAAAAAGGTTTTTTGGGAGTATATTTTTAAGAAGTAATTTGATAATTGGAAATAAATTTATCTAATAGTTTGATGGTTAGACATGGTACTATTTTTGTATTATATTATTATGTATCTGAAATTAATACTTGTATTTTCAATATAATACACCATAATTAATGTTAAATAATTCAATATAGTGGAGTGAGTCATTATGTAGATGCATTGAAATTAAGTTGAACCATGTGAATTATTATAATTGCATATAGTTATACAATATAATGAAGGGAATAAATAGTCTAAAGGTGTGAAATGTACTAAAGTTAAGAATGTGGAAAAATTATATAAGGATAAAAAAAGATAATATTTCATCACATGTTGCAGTTAATTTAATTTATTTATGTGACAAGATGAGGTGATAAATAATTTTTTCTACTGAATTTAAGTTGAATACATGGTGACCCAAATAAAATTATTTCTATTATTTATTTTAGTGTGAGTAATATACTTACCTTGAGAAATTATAAATATACATGGGAAAATGTTGTGCTTTCAATGAAGTAAAACATTTTGCTATATAATATGGTTACACTTTAACATACTATTTAAATTTTACATAAGAATCAGATGACGAAATATAGATTTGGTTGTCATTTTCCTTAATAACTAGATTTATATTAGATGAATTTGAGAGGATATGAATAATTATAGTTTCCAATAATTTACATGGAACATTTTAAATAACTATTACAATAATAAATGATACATATTTTAAGGACAATGTCATACTATAAAAACCGAATTTACACACAGACATTATAATCCATGAAACATGGGATTATTTTTCCCCATCATAATGAATATGAATATAAGGAACATTGTATTACATTTTTATTTATTTGACATTACATATATAAATTACATTGAATGAAAAATGATAATTTAAAAAATATCGAAGGAGTTCCAAATATAAACAATATAAAGAAATTACTATACCTAAACATTAAATCAAATATGGGGAGAACTACAATAATAAAAATAGTATATGTTTTAAAATTTATAGAAAATATTTTATGTGATATAAAATAATATTATAATTTTGTTTTTTGTGTTATATAGAGACTGATCAATCAGAATCACTATCTACCAAACCACCTATCATGTCATACAGAGGAATTCTCATGTATATTAAAGTATAAAAACAATAGATGAAAAAATGTAGAAATCATGTAATATAATGAAATAATAATAAATTTAATTTCATAAATATCATAAAAATTAAAATGATTACTAGTTTTTCATTATTTATATGTAATTTATACATAATATGTGTCATCTACTATAAATGGTGCAGAACTAATTATGAAGGATTTGACTTGTATAGAAAATGATTCATATATATTAGATGTGTGACTTTTACAGTGTCATTATAAGACTACATTTGGAACTCACAACCACATATGTAGACAATTAAGAAAAAGAAAAACATGCTTGATAAAATTAAAAATAATGAAGAATGCGTTAATAAGAAAATGAAATAATAAAACATCTCCTTATAAGGGGCCAACAAAAATAATAAATATAATAAAAAACACATTTAATAAAGCCACAAAATCAGTTTTAATGAAATATATTACCATAAAATACCTATTATATCTATTTTATACAAGTTTCTAAAAAATAATTTATTTATTAAAAAAAATAATTATTTGTACTTCTATTTTATTTAAATAATTTTTTCTATAATTTATTATGGTTGATTTTTACAAGAACCAAATATTTAAATTATTGTAAGATGTATAGTTGAATATATAACCGCAGATACCCTACCTATTAAATAAATGATTTTATAACACGGGAGTAGGGATTCAGGTAACTAATAAATATTGATTTAATTTACCACTTCCATTTGATGATGTTGTTATTAATATTATGGATCACATTATAAAAAGTCACATAGGATTACTATTTAAGTACATAATGAATCGTAACAAAAATGGGTTATGCCATTGAAAACTGACATTATATTCAAATAAATTTATATAGATTGAAAAATTAATAAATTATTGTTTTTATGGGAATTGATGAAGCACAATCCTGGGATAAGTCAATATAAGTTATATGTTATCGTATAAAAAGAATTCCAAGGATACCTTTTCCAATGTAAATGATAATCCACATTCAATGAAGTTAATAGTTTTTGTAGTTAATATATTATAATATTTTAATTATATAGAACTTTAATTAAACGATATGAGAGAGGGAGAAGTCTCTCTGTACCATATCAGTATTTAGAGTATAAATGTAAATCTCAAAAATGACTATGAGACCCTATTGTGAATGTATATATGAGGTAATTGATTATAAATTTATATAATGAACAAGTAAAGGTAAAAACATGTTAAATTTTTCATATTTTATTCATGATGTGAATTCTATACAAAGCTATTTATGTATCTATATTTTTTGAGAAATAAAGGAATATTGAAAAAAGTACATTTTGGGGATGAAAATTATTATTTCAAGAATTAATGGATAATTTACATAGTTCATGATTGTCTATAAAAATCCTTAATTTTTTTCCATGTCACTTATGTCATTAATTGTATTTTTCAATTTAACATCAATTGTCTATTTTATTTTTCAATAATCATAATCACGTATATTCATTATCCTTATCCTCATATAGCCATCCAAAACCTCTAAAACATTTACGATACTAATAATCATCTCTATGATCAATATAATGATTATCCTTTCAAACATTAATATTGATATGTATTACCCATTTCCGTCATCTATCAACTAGAATATCACGAATCTATTTAATATTTTTAGATCCCTTGATCATGAATTTTCTAACACAAAATTATAAGAAAATTTGCAATAAAATATTATAATTCATGTAATAATGATACAAAATGTATAAATATATATTTAAAGGATTCAAATAACTAATTAGTTGAACACAAGTGTGATGAATTTTTTTAATGAACAGATAAAAAATCCCACAATATAAGTGTTGACGCTCCTTTCGTCACAGAATCTAAAGATCGGAAAAGGGAATATCCGAGCTCAAAGTGATTCATCCTTTGAAGAAAACATAAAAAATCAACAAAGGAAGGAAGAAATGATCAACGGCAACCTCACCGCGCAAGTTATCTAACTGGCGCGCAAGTGTACTTGCGCGGCTACCTTGTTCGCGCAAGTGACTTGCGCGACCTAAGTGGTAACCGCCCGGTAACCGCCCAGGGCCTTCTTTTGCCTATAAATAGACCCTGTAGGCCCCCCATTCGAGGAGGATCTTTTTCCAGAAACTCGGATTGAAGCTGCCGACGCCCAAGTCTCTTCTCAAAGATTCCGGAACACTTCTAAGGTAATTTCTTACCAAGAACGGAAGATCTAAAGAGAAGAAGGAAGGCCTAAGTGTTGAAACTTATCAAACACTTGCGCACCGACTTATTTCCTTCAATATAACTTGCGTGTCCCTTTTCTGGAAGAGCCTCAAGAGGATTCTAAAGGGATTTTTAAAGAGTCGCTCAAATATTCTAATGATATTTGAGAATCGCGCAAGTACCCCTTATGTCGCGCAAGTATACTTGCGCGACCAATACTTGCGCGCCGCCGCAATACTTGCGTGCCTTTCAAAACTTGCACGCCCCTATCTTTTTGGGTGCCCATCTTTCCCATTTTACCCCTCTTAAGCCATTTCACCTTTCCTTTTCAAGATTCAATCTTCAAGACACTCTTCAAAGCCATTTATGGCATGATTTCTTGATTTGACTTCCTTATCTAAAAGGAATTCTGTGGAATATCTCTCAAAATCTAGTGATTTAAATATCTTTATGTCACTAAATATGGAGAGTTCATTCAGTCAACCTCATCCTTTAAGATGAGAGAATCATAACCTGGGTCTCTTTTTCAGGAATAAGACTCATTCATAACCTTGGGCATCCTTCTTAGGAGTAAGCCCCAACCTCAAATTGGGCATCCTTCTTAGGAGTAAGCCCCAACCTCAAATTGGGCATCCTTTTTAGGAGTAAGCTCGAACCTCAAATTGGGCATCCTTCTTAGGAGTAAGCCCCAACCTCAAATTGGGCATCCTTCTTAGGAGTAGGCCCCAACCTCAAATATGGGCATCCTCCTCAGGAGTAAGCCCCAAACCTTAATCCCTAACCTAGGTCTCCTTTTCAGGAATAAGACTCAGTCATAACCTTGGGCTTTCTTTTCAGGAGTAAGCCCCAAGTCCCCTAACCGGGGTCTCTTTTTCAGGAATAAGACTCAGTCATAACCTTGGGCTTCCTTTTCAGGAGTAAGCCCCAAGTCCCCTAACCTGGGCCTCCTTTTTAGGAGTAAGACCCTTTTCAGGAGTAAATCCCAAGCCCCCTTAAATTTCTCTTAACCAGTCATAATTTACCTTTGATTTGGGTTTCCTTTTCAAGAGTAAAACCCAATCATAAGTCCCCTCCTAACTTGGGCATCCTTCTTAGAAGTAAGCCCCAAGATTAGAGTATTCAAATCTCCATGAAGCACATATAACTTTATGGACCCTGTTCATGGATTTTCACCCTAAAAGTAAATCCTAAAATCTATCTGGGCAGTCATACATACATAATCCCCAAACAAATTCTTATGATTGCATCTTTCATGGCACAATTGTCTAATTTTTACCAATACCTCTTGTTTCTCACACCGAGAATGACTCACGTGAGCTTAGAGTGTAAAAGTAATTATGACATTCATCTTTGAGCCATCAATCATAAACATCATACTCCATTACTCGAACTACGTGGGTTATGATTCCTTTTCCAAAACAAAGGATACGTAGGTAGCCCATTTATGGGTTCGATCCCAACTTTGAGATAATCCATGTCCTTCTGAATGAGGATAAACTTCAGGTGCCCCACTAAGTGGCTTTAAAACCATCCTGGTCATCATAATGACCAAGAGACTTTTATATAAATGTTTTGAAGGATACCATTGACCAAGAATCTCTAAACAGATATAGATCATTCTCTATTGATGAAGAACATCGAATACATATAAAAGATTCTCTAAATTTCTTGCATATTTAATCATTGATTGTTAAAACTATAGGATAGCACATTTTATACTTGGTAATGTAATAAGGATTCACGGACATAACTTAAATCTATAAAAAGAGTCCCGGAGTAGACAATAATTCCACACAAAAAGGTGTGATGAGTCCGACCTCCCATCCTCTCGACCAATGCAAATTCCTAAGCCTCATTAGTCCACAAGATAATTCGCGCCTACCTTTGGAAAGTAGGTCCAAACGGATGTGGAATCATTGGATGTTTCCGGTTCTACAAACAAACCCGCTAGAAACCGATCGGAACGTTTGAATCTCCCGTCAAGGAGGTCATCCCCGAAATCTGTCGAGGAAACAAAAATGGTGAACCCGACGTGAACCCTTAACCAAGTTAAAGTGATGTTCTTCTTATTTGTTAGGCCCCTTGGGCCAAAAAAGCAATCATTGACATATTCTCATCCAAAAGATGCAGTGGCCGGATTCATTTTGATTATGTCTGTTACATGGAACAGGCACTCTTTTCTCAAGATCTTCTGCAAAATGGCTTTCCTTAAATTCACCCCTGTGAAAACTGCTGCTGTGAACACCTCTACTGTGAGGTCTACTGCTGTGAAAACCAATGCTACTACTCCTGCTGGAACGTCATCCGCTCTGAGGATGACATCACCAACTCAGCATCTTCAACGCTGGGTTTCTAATGCAATGGTTAAGGAATATCGTCTCAACGGTACTATCCCAACTCTATAGGCCGCTCGTCAAGCCCTCCAAGTTAACAACTCTACCTGGTCGTTCGGACAACGGCGGCCAGCAATCAAGAAGCCGGTGGTGCTGACTACCGTCTCCAACCGTTTCGGGTCGTTATCCCTGGAACACAATTTCCATTCACTCCCTTAATCTGAGGAAGTGAATGAGCAGGTCCCGTATGACCTTAATTAAAAAAGAAAGGAGTCCTTCCCAAGGGATCCCATCAACAATCACCGCCAGACCCGTGCGGTAGTGCGCCCTCAACATGATGAGGGTACCGACTCCAGGCATTCAGCTCAGGTTCCTCGAACCCGAGCAGGCAAGATGAACCGCCAGAGACGGAATCCGGTAAACAATGTGCAGGTTGTCATCCCTGCCATCTCCGAAGAAGTCCACCAACATAAATTGGTGGCGAACAATGAGCAGGCATACACACCTGTCTGTTTTAATTCCGCTGTCCAGAAGACTCGTCTGGCAGCATCATTCCAATCCCGCCATGCAATTCCGGCGGAGTACCATAGGCAGGAACATACACCTGCTTATACATCACCAGTTAGTCAGCAGGCTCGTCTGACTACATATGATGGATCTCGTCAACCGCGTTTGGTGAAGTGTAATCAACAGGCACATACACCTGCTAATACTAATCAAGCCTACCAACAGTCTCGCTTGGTAGCGCACAGAGAAGTTAGTCGGAAAGTCCCGACGACAAACAGAAGGCAGACTCAACTCTCTGCCTCCACACTTGAGTACTGTCAGGATTCACTGACAGGAAAAGGAGGACAGGAGCAGGCACATACACCTACTCCAAGCCCGGAATGGACGTATATCCCCGTTCCGGCGGCTGAAGTCACCAAACATATTTTTTTAATGGTGAAAGAGCAGAAGCAAATTCCTGATCATATTCTGGATGCTTGCCAGGATATCATAACAGCTTCAGCATCATCACAGGGACAGACACATAAATCTATCCCTAGCAATGGAGTGACACATCAACGATTCACTCCGGAACAGACACACACATCTGTTCCAGTCCAAGAGGGTTATGGGGCATACTCCCTCATATCATACGGACAACCAAGTCAGGCTCATACACCTGATTTGAGTGGAGATCGTCAGCCTAACTTGACCATCTTTCCTGATCAGGCACATACACCAGCTCAGAGCAATCAATTTCTTCATCAAGTGGTTTCTAAAGTGAGTAAGAAGGCATCTAAGAAAAAGATCTACCCAGCACAGTCAGGAGATCAAAGGCCAATCTGTAACCAAGCCTTGCTCAATGCTGGAGTTATTGAAGCCCTCAGACATTTATCTGTCGGAATTCAAGATTCTACTCCCTCAGTTCCCAATAACGGGAACATTAATTCTAAAGGTCTTCAATAGACACTTCCTCATGAAGACTTGCTTTATGAAAGTTCAGTCAATCTTGAAGTTTCTTCTTCAGATGAGAGCCACAGGAACCCTCTGTGTGGTCAGAAGAGCAAGGAGCAAGAGATTTCATCTTTTGCTATAACCCATCATGACGGTCCTCCTCATGATAATGAACATCGTTGCGAAAGTCCTCTCCGCAGTAGTGATTCACGTTGTCTTAAAAATTCTTCAGAAGGAAATGTAGTGACGAGAAATCCCTCCTATCTCGAGGCACTTTCAAACGTAAAACCAGTCATGTCTGATGCTTTACAATCGGCAGGTGAAACTCTTTCTCCATTAGAAGATAGCCTGGGGTTCATGTTATACTCTGAACCATCCCTGGGTCATTCATCTTCCAGCATGAATAGTGATTTCTCTACCAATCTTGTTGAATCTGATTAAGCAAAAAGGAAACACCAACTCTGGTCCAAACAGGTAGAAGAATCTTCATTTAATGATAAAGAGGAAATGCTGAACATGAGGAAAAAACTGGCAAAAGGTGAAGTACTAGTCATGTTTTGGCCTTTGGCTGACTCACAGTACGACATTCCAAAGATGTTGATGGATGATGAAATCCATGATATTCGTCTCAACGTATGGAAAACTCTTTGTCAATTAAAGAAGAAGGTATTATCTTACGATGAATATGAAAATCATCTTAAGATAATAGAAGGGCTACAACATCAGATTGATTTGGCATCTCTATCAGTCTCTCGGTATCCGAAGGCTGAAAAGCAACAGAGAACACTTCAACGTTCATGCCTTGGCGCACTAAGAAAATTGCGTCAGTTAATTGCCAATGCTCCATCTGATGTTCATATCAGAGGATGGGGTGTTCACGGAGCACTAAATTTCACAGTGCTTTCCAGTCAGCAAAGCCCACCGAAAATTGTCTCATGCAATGTTATTGCCGATGGCCGGCCACAGTCAATGGGCTTTGTTTATAATCAAAAGCTTTCTCAAGAACAAGCTTCAACTAGTTCCTCTCAAAATCAAGTATATAGAGAACAAGTTGTTGAATTGATCCTACATCAAGCAGGTGAGAATATTTCACAAGCCTCTCGTCTGGAGCAAACACGTCATCAAATGACAGAAGTTTCGGAAATCATCCAACGATCTGTTGAACCAGGTGATAAAAGTGGATACAGGTTAATGCATCCAGCAAATTTCCGAACTAAGATTCGCAAGATCAAGAGAGACTTTAAGAAGATCTCAGTAATAGCATGTCAAGAGACACCCCAGCTTGCCAGACTGGGGACTTCTCTAACCCAACCCTCAGAGTCAACAAATGGGATTCGAGGAGTTGAGCGGAAGCAGCAGGAACATCCCCAGTCCACCGGACTGGGGACTTTTTCAAATCCTCAATCCCTCCCTCAGAGAAAGTCAGTATTCTCTCGATTAGGGAATAAGCCTCAAGAGGAACGAAGAGCCAAGCTATCTGGAGATTCTCTCCAAGTTACGGTTCTCCAAGAAGTTCCTGAGGGATCAAGTCAACGGAATGCCATGTCTCATCATGAACATAGAAGAAGACAATATCACAGAAATGCTGATAGAAAGGATTCCATGCAATATGCATCCATTAATGTCATCAATGTCGTTGCTGCTGATTCACCAGATGAGGCTCAATCAGAGGGATCAGACGAAGAGGTTCCTGCTCAAGAAGTTGCGCACACAGACCTAAATGAAGAAGGTGTGCGCACACGTAATCAAAGGATTACCCAAAATCTAGGTATTCCTTCAAGTAACCCACTTCCCCCTCTCCGAAAAGGATCCAATAAGGGGAAAGGAAAGAATCAGGTTACTTCTCACCCTTCCTATAAAGGAGGTCAATCGCTCTCATTAGATCAAAGGTTTGCACAACAGGAGGAAGAAATGAAAGAATTAAGAAGGTTGAATGCAGAACTACTTCAGAGTAGTCTTCTTCTTAAGAATGCTGAAGTCCGACAGCCGAAGGAATTTGTTGTAACTACTGAGATGGATCAAGAATAACCTCCTTTATCAGTACACCCACAGAGGTCTAATCCTACGGGTCAAACGCAACAACGGTAGGCAGCACTACCATCAGTTGCAGCACCAACCACCACGTCTGTCCAAGCTCCATTCATTGCACCTACCTAAAACCAAGCTCAACCTGACGTTTCTGAAAATTTAATAACTACTATTGAGTCATTAACAGCTCGGTTAGAAACTATGGAAGGGAAACGGGCGCATGTTAAACCTGAAAAGAAAGTCTACCCTGAATGGGTAGATTCAATTTCTCCTCCATCCAGTTTTGGAAACCCTGTTTTCCCTACATTCAATGGATCAGGCGACCCCAAACAACATTTGACGCATTACGTGTCTTGTTGTGATCCTATGATGGGAACTCCAGAGCAGCAAGAAGCAGTGAAACTCAGATGCTTCGTGTGAACCTTGCAAGGACCAGCTTTTGTCTGGTATACAAGCTTGCAATCCCGGTCAGTCATCGGATGGGAGGATCTTCGTCAAAAATTCCTTCTTCAGTTTAGCCCAACTTTGCCAAAAACGACAGTTTTCGATCTTACAAACAGCAAGCAAAGGGAGAATGAAAGAGTCTCTGATTTCATTGCTCGTTGGAAGGGATTAACGTATTCCTTGAGTTTAGCACTACCTCAGGAGGAATTTTTGCCAATATGTGTGGCAAATTTGCGTGACGAATTACGCGCGCCATTGATGCCTGTGAAATACACAGGAGGGTTTTGAGACCTTACTTCAATCGCTCAGCAGATTGAAGATTTCCTTATACAGGCTAAGGTTAAATCTCGTGTAATTCCATCAGCTCCAGGAAGAAGAATGGGTAAAGTAGAAACTGCTACAGTTATGCTTAAACAAGCACCTGTACCTATATCTACTTCAAAACCTTCATCTTCTCGAAGGACTCCACCTCCTGAACGCCAACAACAAAGGCAGTTTCGTCCAAATGATCAAAGAGATCAACGGCGAAAAAAATTTTAGGATATGAAGAATAAAACATACTCTTTCCGAAGTGAGCAAGTTCATGGTTACTTCATTTCAGCTCTGGAAAATAATTTGGTTCAATTACCAGTGCCGAAGAGGCCAAACAAGGAAGGAGATGAAGACCGTCCCAATTATTGTCCCTTTCATCAAATGTTGGGGCATCCCATCCAGGATTGTTTTGTCTTTAAAGACATCCTACAAAAGATGGTCGACTTGGGAAAAGTCAAATTGAAGGGTTCTTCAGCTCATGTAGCGTGTATTACAGATACAGATCTAGAGGAAGGAGGCGAGTGGCAGGAAGTCAAAAGCAAAACTGCAAAAAAATATGATGATTGGATGGTCAGAAAGACAATCAATCGGACCCATTCCATTTTGCGAACACAATTGAAGAAGCCAATTATGTCTCCTACAAAAGATGCAGTAAAGCCTCCATCAAAAGACAAATCCTCAAAAGGACAGCGCAATTCAAAGAAGAAAGAGGAATCAGGAGAAGATGAGTATGTATCAAAGCCTAAATTGTCTTTGACTTTGGAAGATTTCATGCCATCTACTTCAAAGCCACGGGCACCGCCCCATCAAACGGCACAGCCTAAACAGGCTAACCAGGCAGAGTCTTTATCAGACGAAGAGTTAATCTTTGGTTCTGTTAATATGATTCAATTAACAGATTCATATTCCAGTCTTGATGAGCCTGGATTCCCTATATCAAATAAGGGAATCCGAAGAGGTTCTAGAGGTTCAGGATATAGGGGAAGACGTGGATCTTTCCAAAGCCACTACTCTAATTTTACCCCTGCTAGCACTGTATATGCATGAGAAACTCGTGGTAGAGCCCTTCAGCGAGCTCAAAAAGAACAAGCTAGTTCTTCTGCCAATGGCCAACTCAGTTTTGGCACAGTAATTCTGGAAGACCGATTAAAGGTTCCATCTTATTTATCTCAGCAAGCAAATGGATCTAATCAGTCTAATCTTCCAAAACCAAGGATGTTGCCAACTTCAATACAAGATGCATCAGCTTCCAAAGCATCTGCTTCCAAGGTACCTGCTAAACCGCATATTCCTATTGGGAAACGCAGACCTCTAGATCAAAAGTATGATATATTGAAACACTTGGCCCAAGTACCATCCAAGTTATCAATTTTGGATGCTTTGAATCATTCAAAAGATCTTCGGGAAGCACTCATCGAAGCTTTGTCAAGTCCTCAGGAGTTTGAAGCTGAAATTACTGCAGCTGAAATCTATCACATAGAGAATAATCCTGCAGAATGACATGCAGTGATATCTTTTACTGATAAAGATGAAGATTATGTTGTGCATGGGCACATAAAACCTTTGTACTTATCTGGCAAAGTCAATGGTATAGATGTTCGAAGAGCTTTCATTGACAATGGTTCAGGAGTCAACCTCATGCCCATTCGTACACTTCGTCGATTGGGCCTCACGAAATCTGATTTATCTCCTTCTACCATGATGTTGCAAGGATATGATAAAAATGAACAAGAACCACTGGGATAAGTTACACTCAGAACTCAGTTTTTAGATCTTGTTTCCAATTCGGATTTCATGATTGTTGATCAAGACTCAGCTTTCAATATCTTGCTTGGAAGACCCTGGCTACATCAGCATGCAGCTATTCCGTCATCATACCATCAATGTCTCAAATACTGTTTCGATGGTCAAGTTGGAACATTGTATGGTGATAAGGCCCCGTTCATGACATGTGAGTCTCAATACATTGAGGCGGAATTTTATCACATGAAGGGAAGAGAAAAATCTACAATGAAGGAAATTACCAAAGTTAATGCTCCATATGGTTTAGAAAAAATTCCAATAAATCCATTTTCACATATGAGTACAGATTATGTGTTACCTATCAGTCAAATGGACAAAATAGGCCCAAATCAAAATACTCTTATGGAAAGATCCATAATGTCAATTACGGCAATCGAGCCAGACAATATGGGAGAAATTGGTAACATACCAAGCAGTGATGAAAGCATAAGTGGTGACGTTTTCATTTCGTCTGCTGAAATCCAACAAGTCTATACTTCCCTAATCAGGCAAGAAGAAGTTATAGCAACACCAGAGGTGAATAATTATGTCGATTCTCAATCCATCATCTCCTCTTTATTTCCCAATGAAGACCCTTTATCATCAATAGGGTCGGAAATGGAAGCTTCTTCTTCAAAATGTGAAAATTTTGACATCTCTTATGATCATGAGAATTTCGTTTTTTCATCTACTTTGAAAGTAGAAACGGAAGAAATAACACATGATGAAGAGGAAGAGGATGATCTTAGAGATGCTCCTCCAGCATTTGAAGAGGTTATCTCTACCACTGTGGATGAACTCAGAGAAGTAAATCTGGGTATAGAGAAAGATCCATGCCCCTCTTTAATTAGTGCGGCCATGACCCTTGAAGAGCAACAGATGTATATTTCTTTTCTAAAGAAAAATAAAGATATTTTTGCTTGGAATTATACAGAAATGACTGGGCTTGATCCTGATGTTGCTACTCATCATTTGGGTTTACCAAAAGAACATCGAGGATTCAAGCAAGCCGCGAGAAGAACACACCCAACCTATGCTTCCAAAATTGAGGCTGAAGTGGATAAACATATCAAATATAACTTCGTCAGAGAAGTTCAATATCTCAAGTGGTTGGCTAATATTGTCCCTGTAAAGAAGAAGAACGGACAAATTAGGGTTTGCATCGATTTCAGAGATCTTAATCGGTATTGTCCTCAAGATGATTTCCCAGTTCCGATTACAGAACTCTTAATTGATGCGACGGCTGGCTATGAAGTACTTTCTTTCATGGATGTATACACTGGATATAACCAGATCCGAATGGCCCCAGAAGATGAGGAATATACAGCCTTCAGAGCTCCTCAAGGTGTGTTTTGTTACCGGGTGATGCCCTTTGGTTTAAAGAATGCAGGTGCAACATATCAACGCGCCATGCATCGTATCTTGAAACCACTTTTAGGGAAGTTTGTTGAATGATATGTAGATGATTTGGTGGTTAAATCCAAACAACGTTCTAATCACTTGGCTGATTTGGAAGTCATATTCCACAAGCTTCGACAACATAATTTGAAGATGAACCCCTTAAAATGTTCTTTTAGGGTAACCTCAGGGAAATTCCTCGGCTTTGTTGTACGCCATCGTGGTATTGAAGTCGATCCTGAGAAGACCAAATCAATCCTTGGTATGTCACCTCCCCAGAATTTGAAAGAATTAAGAGGACTTCAAGGACACTTAGCCTATATTCAGCGTTTCATCGCCAATTTGGCAGGCAAAAGTTTACCCTTTACCAAATTATTGAAGAAAGGAGTCACTTACTAGTGGAATGAATAATGTCAAGAAGCATTTGATGTTCTCAAGAAATACCTCTTGAGTCCACCAGTACTCATGCCACCTGTTGAGGGTAGACCTCTTATACTCTATGTGACAGCTTTAGAGCGATCATTGGGTGCCTTTCTCGCTCAAAACAATGATGTTGGGACTGAAAATAGTCTCTACTATCTCAGTAGAACTATGCTTGAAGTAGAAACCCGGTATTCAAGTATTGAAAAGTACTGCCTAGCATTAATCTTTGCAGTTCCGAAACTGAGACACTACCTGCAACATCATGAGGTCCAATTGGTATCTCGTAATAATCCGATCAAATTCATCCTTAGTCGTCCAATGCTTACAGGACGTCTGGCAAGGTGGGTGGTTATTCTACAGCAGTTCGACATTCAATATGTGTCTCAAAAGGCAATTAAGGGCCAAGCTCTGGCTGATTTCTTGGCTGAACATCCTTCAGTGGAAGACACGTATTCAGATATCGAACTCCCTGATGAAGAAGTTTTCTCTATTCAAGAGAGTCCTCAAAAATGGGAAATGTATTTTGATGGTGCTTCTAGAAGTCCAACAGGGAAGAAAATGGAAAATCCTAAATTCAACAAAGTTGGTTTAAGAATTGTGCTCATTTCTCCAGATAAGGCAGTGTTACCTTATTCCTTTTTATTGTGGGAAGGTGGTACCAATAATGAAGCTGGATACCAAGCTCTCATTACAGGCTTGGAGTTAGCTCTTCAAGCACAAGTGAATCACTTAAAGGTGAAAGGTGATTCAGACCTGGTAATCAAACAAGTCAATGGGGATTATGCCATCAGAAAAGAAGAATTAATCCCTTTGTATGATTACGTCAGAGAGTTAATGTCGGAATTCCCTTCAGAACCGACATTTTCTTATGTCCCAAGATCACAAAATGCTCAAGCTGATGCACTGGCTAATATAGCCACAGCTTTAGCAGATCCAAATCGGGACGAGACAACCATCTGTATTGCCCACCGTCGTGCAATTTCACCTTATGTTCAAGTCAGAACAGAGGAAATTAATGAAATTAGTCCCATTCCTGAACCGTATGGTCATACTATAGGATGGATGTCACCTATCAGGGAATACCTTCAAAATGGAACACTTCCACCTGATAGAGCCGAGAAAGAACAAATTCAGCGACGTGTGGTCAATTTTACTCTTTATGATAGCCCAAACCACCTCCAGAAAATTCTCTACAAACGTGGTTTTGATGGAGTTCTCTTCAGATGTATGGATGGTGAAGAGACAATGGCTGTCATAAAAGAAGTGCATGCAGGAGTCGGTGGTGCCCACCAGTCTGGACATAGACTATCTGATCAAATTCGAAGGCTTGGATACTTTTGGCCTTCAATGATACAAGATTGTGTTAATTTCACAAAGATGTGTCATTCATGCCAAGTATATGCCAACGTCATTCATAAACCACTAGAGTTGCTTCATACAGCTAAATACTCCGGGCCATTTTCCACATGGGGGATGGATGTGGTGGGACCTTACCCTTCAGCTACGGCCAAGCAGTTTAAGTACATTCATACTGCTACTGATTTCTTTTCCAAATGGGAAGAGGAAGTACCTCTCAAAGAAGTCAGTTATAAATGCATTTTTAGCTTCATCAAGTCTAACATCATTACTAGATTTGGTGTCCCTGAAACCATATTGACGGACAACGGAACCAACTTCTGTTCTTATGAGGTAAAGAAATTGCATCAAGAATACAACATTAAGTACAACCATTCATCTCGATATCATGCAGTGGCTAATGGCCAGATAGAGGCCTTCAACAAGTCTCTTTCAAATATACTGCAAAAGATGGTGGATAAAGATAAGAGGTCATGGCCTGATAAACTCTTTCATGCTTTATGGGCTTATCGGACTACCACTCGCAATGCAACGCGGTCAACTCCATATTCATTGGTATATGGAACAGAAGCAGTCTTGCCAATTGAAGTTAAATTTCCCTCACTCATAATAGCCATTTATGATCAGTTATCTACAGATGAGCAATCCCAAAAGCAGTTGAATGAATTGGAATAGTTAGATGAGAAAAGATTGTGCACTTTGCACCACTTGGAAATCTTTCAGAATCGAATAGCATGAGCTTTTAACGAAAAAGTTCATCTTCGTTCATTCATTCAGGGAGAATTGGTATTGGTTCTCAGAGCACCAATGATACCAGGAAAGAAGCCTCCCAAGCTTGAACAAAAATGGGAAGGACCTTATTCAATACATAAGTTCTACTCCAATGGAGCATATTCTCTAATCTCAATGGATGGAGAACACATCACGAATCCAACTAATGCCAGATTTCTGAAGAAGTATTTTGTATAAACACAAAATATTGTTCCCAGATCCAAAAACAATCACATTGGTTCATATTTTGTCCTACATGACACTAAACTGTATTATGTCTTATCTACATGACGTTAAACTGTACAGAAGTTCCTATATTTTGTCCGAGATGACATTAAACTATATTTTGTCCGAGATGACATTAAACTATGCTGTGTCCTAGCAACATGACATTAAACTGTGTGGCACTTCCAACGTCCAGCATGATGATAAACTGTAAAAGGTCCCCAGAACTGATATCCTCATATTGGTTCACCAGTTCGTCCTTGCTATATGACGTTAAACTATACGACAATGGTCTAGTACGACCTTAAACTGCAACTCCGTCCAGCATGACCTTAAACTGCATCATCCCTGGTCCATGTATATGACCATAAACTATTTGAAAATCCCTTATGTCCAGCAAGACGTTAAACTGTGACGTCCTAAACTACATGACGCTAAACTGTATAAAAGTCCCTCACGTCCGAAAAGACGTTAAACTATATAATCATAAAGGTCCAGCATGACATTAAACTGCACCATCCACGGTTCATGAATATGACCGTAAAATATCCCCCTTTTGTCCAATATGAAGTTAAACTGTATTTTCCCCATCGTCCTAACTACATGACGCTAAACTGTACCGAAAGTCCTTGATATGTCCTACATAACATTAAACTGTTATTTTGTCCCTGCTACATGACACTAAACTGTGCAGCACCAATAGTCCTAACTGCAATACTTTAAATTGCATAGTCCCTTTTTTATGCCCTACATGACATTAAACTGTGCATCGTTAAGGTTGTTATTACCTCTTGTTTCTCACACCGAGTATGTCTCACGTGAGCTTAGAGCAAATATCAACCATAATACTCCCTTTGGGCCACTAACCATGTGTAAGTCCCAACAACATTTTAATTAGATCGTTGTCCCCAAGAACAACTTGATCATTAATTCATTATTTAATTGAACTACACGGACATTGATCCTTGCCCTCGAGGTTGGGTATGTAGGCAACCTCCCAGGGTTCAAGCCCAAAAATAATCTCTTCACATCGGTTAACCACCATCTCATATGATGTTGATTCGTGAAACCGCCCCTAGAATCAATATTTTTTACATTGATTCACTTTCGTCCTTGTTATACGATGTTAAACTATACAACACTTTTGTCCGGTACGACAATAAACTACAATATTATTTGATCTCCTCACTTGAGAGAGAACTATTATTAACATTGATTTTTCAATCATGTTTTATTTCAAAAAGACTACGTGGATACATGGTAATGCCTAAACTTTTTATCTTAGGTTAAACCATCATTGCACTAAAGTCCCCTTTCACCCTTCACATGTACGAACCAAATTTGTACAAAGGGTAGTTCTAGAACTACGTGGAATTGATTCCCATCCTTATGGGATACGTAGGAACATTCGAGTGTCCCTCGAATCCAGTCCCAAGTCTTTTGGGCCTGACCCCAAATTTCACTTTCAGTCCCTTGGATGAAAAGTCCTCATGAAAACACACATTGTGTATTCATTATTATGGTCCGAATTCTATGACCCTAAACTAGGATCACTCATACTTTCGTCCTGCACGACGTTAAAACTGCATTTCAAGAACTATGTATGGCTTGATTCTCATTCTTATGAGATATGTAGTGAAGTCCAGGTTTTCAGGACCCAGCCACAACATGATTATGGTTATCATTGACCTATGTATCTCTATATACATTGGACAATACCCATCTTTATGTGTTATAATCCTAACCTTAAATATTTTCAGATCATCATAACCCTTTTCATGACTTCAAATCACAAAAATGTCAAACTTCTGAGAATTCTTTTGCCTGACTATGCAGCACGTGCCCATAGGTGGCCTTGCATAAATAGTCCACATAACAGACTTGTCAGCCAAAAGATGCTATTTATTTGACCATGCAGCCAATGCCCTTAGGTGGCCCTGCATATTTCAACCCCCTAACGGGTTTTGTTAAATAATAGTAACTTCATTCTTGGGAAGAATGCCTCTTTTATCCTTATATGTCTTAAACGACAGTATGTAGGGATCCGCAAAAAAAATAGCCATCCTTAACATATTTGTCCCATATCCTTTTTCATGATCTGAAAGTATTCAAGTCTATGGTTTATTCTTCTTCCCTACGTTTGGGTCAGACCTTCGTAGGAGTGATGTTCATCTAGTTCTTCGATATTCTTGTTCGGAAATATCTTCTCCATATTCAAGTACCTCTTTCCATACAACAAACTCTATACTTTAGAAAATTTGAATCTCCATAAACTTTCACTGGCTTTTAACACTATGAAAGTAAATTTCTGGGAGTTCTTTTGCCTGACTATGCAGCATGTGCCCATAGGTGGCCTTGCATAAACAGTCCACATAACAGACTTGTCAGCCAAAAGATGCTATTTATTTGACCATGCAGCCAATTCCCATAGGTGGCCCTGCATATTTCAACCCCCTAACGGGTTTTGTTAAATAATAGTAACTTCATTCTTGGAAACTACTTCTTCTAATGCCTTTTAGCTCTTTTTCATATAATTCCTCAGATTCAAATACTCTTAAGCCATAGTTTAAATTATTTCTCTCATACATGAGTATGGTAATATGTTTTCAGATAAATTGTCAAGGAATTGAATAAATTTTTATCTATTTTGGTCAAAGCTATTTCGACTTTAAACATTAGACCCTTTATGTCCGGCATGCATGACTTTAAACTGCCCACAAAAGACAAAGGAACTCTGAATAAAAGTCAAGTTCCAGCTCACTAAATATACATTTTTTGTATGATTTAGGTAATATTGAGAAATTAAGAGATTCAAAGTTTGTAGGATTATTTGTAATAATCATAGTAAAAATCAAACTATGCTTACTAGGCCAATTGGCTTATGGAAATTTGAAGCAGGTAATGAAAGAATGCAGGTACAAATGATTGAAGACAAAAGTGTTTTTCATTGATACACAAGAGTTATAAGGACATCCACAAACTGGAGTCTCTTCTCTTTTTTCAAGAATTACAAGAGGCTTTCAACATAACACTACATTTGATTTAAGACATCCCGAGCTTCATTAGCAACCACCTGGAATTCATTCATTCAACTGGATACAATAAGAGATGCTGTGATACCAGCTCTTCTTGGAACAATTGTAGAACGATGTCTTGAGTGCGGTTTGATAAAATTTTCTGCTGATCATACAGTGACTCTGTTTCTGTCCAAGAGACTTGGAATATGGATACATGGATTTGAGAATGGAGCATTGGAAGTAAAGAGCCATTTGGAGAGAGTACTCTTTTCAGATATTTCTCTAATACCATGTTTCTCTTCTCTCCACCAACCATTAGTGGAAAACATTTCAGCCCATGGGTTTTCCATTTTCATATCTGCAAGGAAATGACATGTAGGAAGAATTTGAAAGTTCACACCATTGTTGTTACTCTTAATGCACAACATAACCGAAATAGAGAAGTAGCAGTGCAGCTGCATCTCAGGTGTATAATTGTTTGCATTTGGAACATTGACTCCTTGCACATGACCATGAACACACAGAGACAGGTAGATGCTCTGTGGGAAATTAAGATGATATTTCTTCAAGTACTTATCCAAATCTGGGAAAGTGCTGTCGCAGATATCATAGTAATCATGGCCAATAATGTTCATCATGTCATCAATATGCTTGCTAGACAGTTCATCAGCCGTTCCAATTCCCTTAGGAGCCATTGAATCTGCACAAAAGTTGAACAAATTTAACTCTTAAATGGCTTTGTTTTTCATAAAATTTGTGAAAGAATTCGGAAAAAATGGCCAAGGCATTAAGTCTCGCAAATCTAAACAATGGCGCGCAAGTATTTCGTGTGTCGCGCTAGTTTTTGACGCGCAAGTATAAACCGCGCAAGTAAGAATACCTATACAGGAGCACGACAGCGAGGGAACATTGGGAAATAGACTTGCGCGGCTTAGGTGACCTGCACGTCGAGAGCTCGAGAAGGTATGATGTCCGGAAATCCGGATACTTGTACGGAGGTGCGGCCAAAAGCGGTGCATTTATAGGCCAGGAGACCTATCTGTGCGCCGTATTCAGAGCGCTTAAGGCCTGCGTGACGCAAACTTGCGCGCCGCCCTCTGTGCACTGAAGACTTGCGCGCCTCCCTTTTCCTTTGGAGGAATTCGATTTCCTCAGAGTCCAATCCTCTTTTTTCTCCGGATCCAACTCTGAGGGGGAACTTTTGTTGACGCTCCTTTCGTCACAGAATCTAAAGATCGGAAAAGGGAATATCCGAGCTCAAAGTGATTCATCCTTTGAAGAAAACATAAAAAATCAACAAAGGAAGGAAGAAAGGATCAACAGCAACCTCACCGAGCAAGTTGTCTAACTGGCGCGCAAGTGTACTTGCGCAGCTACCTTGGTCGCGCAAGTGACTTGCGCGACCTAAGTGGTAACCGCCCGGTAACCGCCCAGGGCCTTCTTTTGCCTATAAATAGACCCTGTGAGCCCCCCATTCGAGGAGGATCTTTTTCCAGAAACTCAGATTGAAGCTCCCGATGCCCAAGTCTCTTCTCAAAGCTTCCGGAACACTTCTAAGGTAATTTGTTACCTAGAACGGAAGATTTAAAGAGAATAAGGAAGGCCTAAGTGTTGAAACTTATCAAACACTTGCGCGCCGAATTATTTCCTTCAATATAACATGCACATCCCTTTTCTGGAAGAGCCTCAAGAGGATTCTAAAGGGATTTATAAAGAGTCGCTCAAATATTCTAATGATATTTGAGAATCGCGCAAGTACCCCTCATGTCGCGCAAGTATACTTGCGCGACCAATACTTGCGCGCCGCCGCAATACTTGCGTGCCTTTCAAGACTTGCGCGCCCCTATCTTTTTGGGTTCCCATCCTTCTCATTTTACCCCTCTTAATCCATTTCACCTTTCCTTTTCAAGATTCAGTCTTCAAGACACTCTTCAAAGCCATTTATGGCATGATTTCTTGATTTGACTTCCTTATCTAAAAGGAATTCTGTGGAATATCTCTCAAAATCTAGTGATTTAAATATCCTTATGTCACTAAATATATAGAGTTCATTCAGTCAACCTCATCCTTTAAGATGAGAGAATCATAACCTGGGTCTCTTTTTCAGGAATAAGACTCAGACATAACCTTGGGCATCCTTCTTAGGAGTAAGCCCCAACCTCAAATTGGGCATCCTTCTTAGGAGTAAGCCCCAACCTCAAATTGGGCATCCTTGTTAGGAGTAAGCCCCAACCTCAAATTGGGCATCCTTCTTAGGAGTAAGCCCCAACCTCAAATTGGGCATCCTTCTTAGGAGTAAGCCCCATCCTCAAATATGGGCATCCTCCTCAGGAGTAAGCCCCAAACCTTAATCCCTAACCTGGGTCTCCTTTTCAAGAATAAGACTCGGTCATAACCTTGGGCTTCCTTTTCAGGAGTAATCCCCAAGTCCCCTAACCTGGGTCTCTTTTTCAGGAATAAGACACAGTCATAACCTTAGGCTTCCTTTTCAGGAGTAAGCCCCAAGTCCCCTAACCTGGGCCTCCTTTTTAGGAGTAAGTCCCTTTTCATAAGTAAATCCCAAGCCCCCTTAAATTTCTCTTAACCAGTCATAATTTACCTTTGATTTGGGTTTCCTTTTCAGAAGTAAAACCCAATCATAAGTCCCCTCCTAACGTGGGCATACTTCTTAGAAGTAAGCCCCAAGATTAGAGTATTCAAATCTCCATGAAGCACATATAACTTTATGGACCCTGTTCATGGATTTTCTCCCTAAAAGTAAATCCTAAAATCTATTTGGGCAGTCATACATACATAAGCCCCAAACAAATTCTTATGACTGCATCTTTCATGGCACAATTGTCTAATTTTTACCAATACTTGTTGTTTCTCACACCGAGCATGACTCACGTGAGCTTAGAGTGTAAAAGTAATTATGACATTCATCTTTGAGCCATAAATCATAAACATCATACTCCATTACTCGAACTACGTGGGTTTTGATTCCTTTTCCAAAACAAAGGATACGTAGGTAGCCCATTTATGGGTTCGATCCCAACTTTGAAATAATCCCTGTCCTTCTGAATGACGATAAACTTCAGGTGCCCCACTGAGTGGCTTTAAAACCAGCCTGGTCATCATAATGACCAAGAGACTTTTATATAAATGTTTTGAAGGATACCATTGACCAAGAATCTCTAAACAGATATAGATGATTCTCTATTTATGAAGAACCTCAAATACATATAAAAGATTCTCTAAATTTCTTGCATATTTAATCATTGATTGTTAAAACTAAAGGATAGCACATTTTATACTTGGTAATGTAATAAGGATTCACGAACATAACTTAAATCTATAAAGAGAGTCCCGGAGTAGACAATAATTCCCCTAAAAAAGGTGTGATGAGTCCGACCTCCCATCCTCTCGACCAATGCAAATTCCTAAGCCTCACCATTCCACAAGCTAATGAGCGCCTACCTTTGGAAAGTAGGTCCAAACGGATGTAGAATCATTGGATGTTTCCGGTTCTACAAACAAACCCGCTATAAACTGATCGGAACGTTTGAATCTCCCGTCCAGGAGTTCATCCCCAAAATCCATTGAGGAAACAATAAGTCATCAATTATAAGAGATAAAACTTATAAGGGATTCTAAAAATGGGATTTTTGTGTTAATTCAGGTAAGAAAAACATTATTAAAACATATTTGAATTTATGTGACCAACCAATTATCTATAAGAAATACTGGGTTATTGATCTAAAAAATAAACAAATTTTTTATCATTCTTTGTTGATGAAATTATAATTAAATTTGAATTTTTGAAATATAGATATATAAAAATCAACAAGGGTATATATGAATCCCATGATACTACTCTTAACTTTTAAAGTCCAATTACTATTATGAATGATTATAATCACATTATGAAGATATTTAGAAAAAAATAGAAAAGTTTGATGTTTTAATGTGTATAGATTTACAATATAATGTCAACAAAATTTTTTATCATCAATTATCAAACAATTTGTTACATGGGTAATAAATAGAACAGAAATGTGACTCTTGAGATTAAATTAACAATCTGATGTGTTGTGACCTAAATTATTAAAAATTTGTTTTTATAATTTGAAATCATTTTAGTTCCACATAAACCCATCATATAATATAACATCAAGAAATGAATTGGATTTTAATAAAACATTTACATTCAGATAATGATTACATATTTTATATGTAATGAAAATAAAAATTTCAATCATACATGTGATGAGAATATAATTATTGGATATTCATTTTTAATGTTATATTATTAATTGTTGAATGATCATAATTTTGAGAACAAAATCATATTTTAATAATTTTTTCAGACAATGATTTTTGATAGATTTATTACCTTTATGAAAATTCCACATCCTAAAATTATGAATATTTTTTCTATAATGATACAAAGTGTCTCATTATTATATAAAATATTACTATTAATATCAATTTGTTTTTCTTGATCAAAACTATGTAAATAAAAAACATTAACAACCACATTTTGGAAATTTTTTTAACTAATCATACACATGTAAGAAGAATGAACATGGTAATTTGATATGGGATATGATTTAATTTTCCAAAATTATTTTTTATAAATAAATATATTTTATTTTCTATACATATAAGTAAAAAAATTTCTGTGAATTTTTCACATCTCTAATTAGTATTTATATAATTGTTCATTATTTTATTGAGATATATTTTTAATATGGTACGTTATCAGTTCTTATCTATATATCA
This sequence comes from Viscum album, assembly GCA_963277665.1. NCBI lineage: Eukaryota > Viridiplantae > Streptophyta > Magnoliopsida > Santalales > Viscaceae > Viscum > Viscum album. The sequence goes on along the minus strand of OY728130.1, from coordinate 552,198,954 downwards.
TGTCTCATAATGAAAATATAATTTGAATGTAATAAATTTCATAATGTTGTATGTAACATTAAAATTATACATTGCTTTCATTTCTTTGGGTAGTTTTGACAAAATTACACAATTTTCTTTATATTCATAATATTAATTTGTTTGCAAATATTTAATCCATTAATTGGAACTCATATGGATAACATTCTATTTATATTGTATGTCATCATTATTGTTCGTAAAAATTTTATATAAATTTTTTTGTTAAAGTAAATATATCTGAATGAAGCAATACAATGATATTTTCCTAGTATTAAAATATTGTGACAATATTATAAAATTTTAATTGATTTTTATATTTAAATTATTATAGTAGATAGATGTTATTTGCATCAAAAACCATATCATCAGACATATTCAATTATAAATTCATAATAAGAATAACTGGAATCCTTCCTAAACTAGTTCATATTATTAGGATCTATTTAAAGGTGTTAATAATTTTATTTATCCATTACAGATTATGGAAAAATATTTATTAGTAAAATGAAATTTATCAAATATTATTTTTCAATCAAATTCCAAATACCAGTGATTAAATACATATTTCATTTTTTACATATCATTCATAGTTCTTTGTGACATTATATAGTTCCACCTATTGTAGAGGAAATGACTATTTTTCATTCATGGAGACCACCACTTCCTATGGGTGGAAGGATATTATCATTGAATCATATTTTCATTGATTTTCAAATTTCATGATGGTATTGAGGATAATTGATATGTGTTTTGATCAATCATAGATAAAATTTGGATTTTGGAATCTTATTTTTCTCCTTGTAAGTTCTCTTGAATGAAAATAAATTGTAAGCATGTTTCACAAAATATAGTTTCCTTGATGAATTTATATTACTTATTTTTTTGCCTCAATATTTTCTACCAGATATTCATAGGGTTGATTATTCCTATTTTTATGATTTTTTAGTATATTTATAAAAGAATATATATATATATATTTGTTTAATTTATTATTTTTTTATAAAAATGTAACATAAGTGGGAAAATATAATTGGTTATTAAATTAGTGAAAATGTTAATATTGAAAAAATGTTATTTCCCCACATAAATCTTATTAAAAATTACATTTATTAATATATATTTTTTAAATGTTTATAATTTATATTTTATAAATTTATATACGATTCTCTTATGTGTTTATGAAGCTTGGATAATTCAATACATGGGATAAATCTTAAATACATTTTCAAAATACTATTTAAATATATTTTTTCCCCAAATTATTTGAGTAAAATCCTTATGCTGAAATTCATCAATTTTATATATTTTCATAAATATCACAGCCAACTACATACACCCATGTGCCGACACATAAAGAAGATATGTATCCATTTAATTTCATTTGGAAAGATTAGTTTTCTATGGATGTATAAACAAAAATTTATAATGAAGTTGTTTTATTATTAAACCATTTTATAAATTAATAAATATTACTATATCATCATTCATTAAAATTATTCTATATGTATTTAAAATATATATTTTTTGGATTTTTTGTTAAATAATATCATGTTATGTGGCCAATAAAAATTATTTATAGTTAATATCTTGTAAAATTATTGTCATACCAACTGTGAAATTTTTTATAAATAAATTTTTTATTAAATATAAATAATTTTAACATTAGATTTGAAAATTTTAATATGGATAATATTGGATTTTATTTATGGAAACAATTCAATCAGTATTCTATGAAAGTTGGTAAATTTAAATTTCTATATATTTCACTGAATAAAACACTAGTATTATTTACCCTCAATCCGAAAGTCAGTTATATTTTTCTTTTTTGAATATCACTAGTGAATGGAAGGATTCATTTATTTTTAAATAACATATAAAATTGTTGAAAAATTGAAAAAATTACAAAATTACAAAATAAATATATATTTTTCACAAAACAATATTTATATACCTTGATTACTAAAAATAGTGATGATGTAGTTAATGGGGGATAATTCCACATTTTTTATAGGGTTCAAATATAATATAATAATTAGTTGAAAATAATTAAGTTTTAAAGAAAAAGAAATATCTCTTTTGTGTGAATTTGAAATAACTAATTAAAGGAATGCAATTTTATAAAAAAAACTATTCATAAAAAATCATGCATTAATAAATTTAATAAATATTTACATAATAATATATATTTGAGGTAACTAACATTCAAAAATTAAAATAATGAATTAAAAAACATTGATGAAACATATGATGAATATTAAGATAATTTATTCAGAATATATGATATAAGTATTTTAATTTTAAAATTTCCATTCAATGATGAAATGAAATAATTTCATATTTATTAAAACATTCAACTCTTTTTAAAGCACACAATCATATTTGTAATGTACCTAAAATAACTTATGAAGAAATAGTATTAATAATAATGAAATATATATTTTAAAAAAATTCAAAAATTTTAATCTTTCTAGGAGGTTATCACAATAAATATTTTAAAATATGAACATATATATAAAATAAAAAAAAGAAGATAAAAAATATTATGATTTACTTTTGTTAAATATTTTCATTATTTGATTAAATTTTTATGACTTTTATATAATATATTTGACCCATTATAATTGTATTCTTAATTGTCAAATTTCCCCTCTATATTTTAGAAAATGTATTTTCATAGCCCTTTTATTGAAAATAATACAAAACTTAAAATACATGAGGGTGTGGGTTAAACATGAAAAAACCCTTCATCAGAACATTTAGAGTCGCTTATTTTTCGTAATCCTATCTCAAAGAATGATTTCTTCATTACAAATGTAATTATAATTTACACACCCACGACCATGTCTACGTCCTCTAGTGTGACTATATATCCTCCATGTTTTCACATTTTTCTAATGTCCTTCACCATTCATACCTTTTAAGAAAGAGATACCACTATATGATTGTTCCATCACACTTTTCATTGTTCCTTCATGTTTAGTAGCCTCCCTTTCCTTCCCATTTGATTATTGCATCTTTTTGTCATGGGAATCGTCATAATATAAATCATTAGAAGAATTTAGCTCTCCAATTGAGTATTTAGTGGCCACATATTGATTAACTAAATCATGACTGTTAGGATCCAAGAGTTCAACATAAAAAGTGAAGGTATTTTCATCCATTTAAGCTTGATGAACCACCAAATATATTGATACATGATATAGATTTCATGCATTATTAATTCCAGTTATATTATAAAATAATTTCTCATGCTCACTACTATTATTCATAGTCATAAAAACTCCCTAACATGGGGATGTCTCTATTCTGATAGCCTAAACTGATTTTTTAATAACCATAAGCCCACATATGTCACTACCCATGAGAAACTTTTTTTTCTCCACAACCAACTCCATTTCATCCTTAGCAGTATCCAAATTTGAAATAACCATATTATCATTAGAAAACATGCCTAAAGAACCTTCCAAACACCCTTTTCCATTGTGAATTTTTAAATTAATAAATTCATTCTCATTCCCGACATGATGACTATCCAGAACATGAGAATAATTCTCACCCCCAGTTTGAGTTTCTTATTGGATCACCATCCACAGTTCCATGAAAATTAAAATCATTAAATGAGTGTTACACATTTATTTTTCAGCCTCCCAAACACCGAACATATAATTATTTTGATCATCATGGATACGATAAGTAGAATACTCCATTGTCTATTCAATAATATATTCCAACGATATTTAAGATTCATCAGATTCATTATATGAAACAATTTAGCACTATCCACAACAATATTCACAATATCTAGCTTAAACATCCCATATACATCATCACCCCATGTATTCCTATCATAATTCATGAAAAAAACATTCAGCTTTTCAGTTCTATTAAAATTTTGGTAATGTGGCCATTATTTTTATAAATCCTATAATAAATCCTCTTGTTGAAGTCTTCTACTAAATGAAAAATATCTAAAAAAAAGAGAAAAATTGATTCCACTTTTCATATTCTACACTAACATGAATATCATAAGAAGTTGATGTAAGAATAAAAATATAAATAATTTTATATCCAATATTTACTTTTATCCACATCCTGACACTTTGACTAAATTAAATATTATCAGTCTCCCTCTCCAGCCAAAAATTCATACCAATTTCCATTGAGATATCATACAAGATCATTTTATGCCAAAAGATACAATTAATTCCATTATAGATGATCCAAATCGGGGAATAGAAATTCTATACCTTGGAGACAATGAAGTCTAGTGACCGCTCATCTAGATGAAGTGAACATAGTTTTAAAACAAGGGATCCACAACTACAAGCATTAATGTAGAATCCTCCAAAGAGAGAAAGAAGTGAAAAAATTCACTACCTAATGAAACACATCTCAAATTTGAGAAAACCTATATTCCTGAAACCCAATAAATTAATTCCACATTATTACACAATTATTCACCCTTCACAAGAACATGACATAAAATTAGTTAACTTTTATCATTAAAAATCCATTCTGAAAAAGCTCATAGGTTCACATGTGCATGTTCCACCGAAACCATTATATGAATTCAGCCAAGGGAGGATTCAATGGAAGATGTCAGTGCTCTCTTAATAAGAAATAGCTTAAAATATGGGGGCCTTCCCAATCATTCAATACAAACCAAGGAATAAATAGAAGGCTATAAAGATACCTTTTTTAATGACGGTTCTGCTACGAATTGATTTTCCAAAAGAAATTTGGTTCCTAGAAATAAGTGATGATTCATGAATTCACATATGTCATAATAATATTCTTCCTCACCATATAGGGCTTCTGTGGAAGAGCCCCCAGACACTATAATACTACTTATATCATATCATCTCTATTAATATGTTGTAGAATGACCACACTTATTTCCATTGAATCTTTATTTCTTTCTTATTTTTCAAATATTATTCTCTCCCCCACAAAAAATTTCTTTCATGGATTTCCATTATCATTTTTCTTTCTTCTACCTCTACCATTAAATATTTCATGCTACTACCATCCATTACATGGAAAATGGATTTTAAAATACATATTGTATGAGTACACCCATGTATCCCTCCGATCTCTATTTCTTTTTTTCTTATTTTTTTTAATGGTGTGGAAAACTTATATTATTTCTATATATATATATACAAATATAATAATATTTATATATTTATTATTAATATGATACTGATCATATATATTTACTATATGATTTATATTATTAATTTAAATATTCTTATAATATTAATAAATATGTACTGATATGATTTTAAATAATATAATTCTTTTTCTAGGAAATTATTATTTATTATTTTTATTTATGAATAAATAATATTAATATATATAAGTTATTTATATTTTATTAGTTTTATATCCATATATATTCTTACACATCAACTATATATTATATAATCATTTATTAAAATTTATCTTGGATATTTTTAAAGAAAATTGACAGCAACAGAAATTTAAACATATAAAATACACTGAAATTTTCAGTTTCAAATATTCTTTTGAATTTTATACTAGATATTTTTAGTGTATAAATGCACTCAGTATTGTAAAATCAGGATTTTAGTCATATTGATTCGGGAGATTTCCATATGTGGTCACTATTGCTAAGTATTAGTGTATTCTAATAGAAACAATACACCTAAAAAATAGTATTCCTATCACAACCCACCACATCCCTATATATACCCACCCTCCCCTTCCTCTTTGTATTAATGAATGATGTTTCTCCTCACCCTCACTACATCCTCTTTAGAGTTTCCACTTCCCCCCTTTCCATGTGCACCCACTCTCTTTTCCTAGTCATAGCCATCTACCTCTTCCTCCCTGCACCCAGTGTCAGATACTCAACCACCAATTCCCATCCACAATTCCAATACCTTACTCGACCATATAAATCCCAATCAGGGCCACTACATACCATTTGTAGCACCACCCCTATCTAGATAATACCTATGACCATTAATGTCTCCTTCAGTGTGAGACTGTCTGAATTTACTCCACTTCTGAATATAAAACACTGTTCAAGATTCCTATCTAGTAAACACTAATTGCATGTAAGGGTTTTTGATATTAACATTTTTGGATTTTTATTTTATAGTTTATCATTTTAATTAATATTATTGGTTTAATTAATTTAACATTTTAAAATAGAATGTTGATTTTTTATCTTCTCTTGTTTAGTTTATATAGATATTTTTCCTAAATAATGAATGGTAATTGACTTTAAATGCATTATCATAATTCATATATAATGATTCTTGGGTTTTGAAGCTCTAATAAGAATAAAATTATAATCTATTTTGGATGGGATTTTTTCATATTTTAATCTTATACATTCTTGAGTTTTACTGATCTAGATGGTTATATACTTTGAATTTGTCATTCTATTATGAAAACTGAATTCTCAAGTCATATGAGATGAAATGAAAAATAGTTGGAATCTATTTTTAATATAATTATAAAATTTGAATATGAAATTTGAGTCATGTGTAGACAAATATTTTGATTCCATCAATTGTAAATATTTTTTTGGATCTAAATAAAATTTATTTTTGACTATTATCCCAAATAAATATAATTTTTACATATCATATTACACATTTTTCGATATAACATGACCTTTATTTTCCATTGGAATAAATTTCATGTGTGGTAAAATAACAAAAAATTATTTACATAAATATTGTATTTATCATACCCTATTTAAATTTCAATTATTCTTTTTCGAATTTAACTATTTATATATTCATATGTTATAATCTGTGATGAGTATGAAATTAAAATATGTCTTATTTTTCTAATATAATAAAAATACATTTATAATTTTAATGCCAATCGTAAATATTGTTTTGGTTATATTTTTAATGTGAAAGAAATTTTTAATATTTGGAATTGGTGAAGTAATTTTTTTGTCTGTTAGTGCCCCTAACCCTACATGTGTTAAAATTGGAGGACCATATATGTGCTTTCAAGGAATAAATGTGGAACTGTTAACAGAGGTCAGATCATTGTGGGAGTATACAAGTTAGGGTGACGGTTTAGGGGACCGTACTACCTAGTTACATGAGAATTTAATTATTTTGGATCATATTATTTATTATTATCTTCATAATTTTAATTTATTATTGGACCCTATCACACCAAACATAAGTAGAAGATATGGTACTGCATGATGCATTTGATACCTAAAGAATCTGTCATTTTATCTTTATGATTTCTCATAGAAATCGATTATCTAATTTTATTTCATATTTTTATTAATTTCAAAAAAAATTCATTAAAATGAAATTTGGACATGTATGGATATAAATTCAAATAAAAGAATTTATATTGATGACAATACATAGGAAATATATCTATAAGTGATTATTTATTTTTTTATATAAACCATGTATCATGACATTATTTTTCAATCAATGAGTATAAGAGGTCATCATTTTTTGGTATCTTCATGAATTGACCGCATACTTAGGAAGCCACATTCTTTATTTGATTGATCTCATTTAAACATAAAATTTGACTATAGTTTGAGTTATTATTCTAAAATTTAATGGATATTCTGACTCAATATAGATATAAAGATAGTTTATAATTTCCTATTTATATTCATTTCTATTAGATGTTCAAATATATATTTAATTATACTGAAATTATTTATTTATTTGGGTTGAGTTTGGATGAATTAATATAATTTTATCATATTTGAGTCATATTGTTCATGATAGAGATAGAATAAATTTGAATCAAACTACATTTGAGTTACATGATTTAGTAACTAGGTTCTTACTATGATAGTGAATAGAGTCATCCATTGGAATAGTGTAATTATACAAGGACAAATGTCATTAGATGAGAGGCCGAAGTCTAATATTTATCCACTATAATGGATTTGTAAAAAACGTTTTTTGTGGTTGCTAAAATTATCCTTCTCATGATCATATATAAATAAACACAAAGGGTAATGTTGGTTCATATCATTATTATTTTTGGATTGGATCATGTTACATAGATATTAATAATTATACTCATTTGAATATTCTTGTTCTAATGGATTAAATGATGTTGTTAATTGTGTAGTATTTTATGTCTAGTTGGATTTGAAATATTTCTAAAATATTTTCAATTTACTTTGTTAATTTTTATTTCATATAAATTTTATTTCATTTAAAAGGGGGACATCATGTAAATAATTGGAAGACATTATTGGTACATTCATTGAGTTTATTCAATATAGAACCCTTATGATTTTTTAGTTGAATGTTACATGACAGTGATGATTTTGTATTGATTTATCATCTTACATAAATGATGATATAGGATTTTCACTGGTGACTTTACTAGAGGAGTCTCTACTGAGGGATTTAAAATGAAAACAACGGATTCCATAGGATGACTAACCCACATCAAGTAAGATACCAAATTTAGTAAAAGATATATCTCAGTAACCCATATAGAGTAATTACCATGTTATCAGACATACAATTTCATTAACAATGGGGGAATCTCTAATATTTTTCCTTATCTACTATTATTATCCTTATATTAGATAATTTAAATGTATATATTATGTTATTTTTAAACCATGATTTTCGGAAAATACTTCTATTGGGAGGAACTTCCTAGATTTTAGAATATTATTTCCATTTTAAATCATATTTACCTTTTGTTTCGTTTTTAATTCATAATTATTATTTTTTATTCAACATATGAAATTTTGTTTTCATAAATAATCATTAATTTTTGAAAACATACCATAATTTACTTATAAAAATGTACCCATTCATAAGTAAACTCAAATTATTTTGTTAACATCATGAGAAGAAGAAAGTTATTTTATTTGAATCAAAATTAAACTATTTGGATGATATGTCATTTAAAATTTCTCTTCCCTATGATTATTGTCACTCAATATAGGACAAAATCAAATCAATTTTGTTTTTTGGTTCGTAATAGTGATTTATAAAAAAAAGTATGCATAAAAACTCAATTATATTTTCAAGAATGGGAAAACATTTACAGTTGATTGTAAAAATTAACCACCTAAATTTCTCAAACATTTTTAATAATGTTTGAAATATGATTGGGTTACAAAAACATTAAAAGTTTTATTTCATTACAGTTATTATAAGGTCACATTGTTAAAAAATCATGTTGTACAATTTTGAGGTCGTATATAAATTGTTGGAATGATAATTGATTGGGGAAATGAATTTATTCTTAGAATATCTAGTTCCTAACATTACTGTATGTTCAATGGTTCAATTGATGGCAATCAGCAGTATAGTTCTGGTTGAAGAGAAATAATAGTATTCTAAATGATAAGTGGTGTAAATAGTTATCAATATGTGTAATATAATTCCTTGTTTTATTACATCAAATGTATGTTTCTACAATTCTAATTTTTATATCCTTAAATTTATATGAATGAGGAAAAATGTTTATTTATTTAAAAATTTTCAAAGGGCAGCATCACAATTAACTGGAATGAGAGTTGATTTTATCTCATATCATTGGGTTTTGATATATTGTGTTTATTCAATATGAATTTTAATATATCCATTCTATGAGAGGATGTGTTTATCATTATATAAATTGTGGAAAATGATTAGATTTTAATTTTATACTGGGAAATAATTTATATTGACATTTTATTGCGTTTCCAAATTGTTTCATTTCTTTTATGTCTTCTAAACCCTATGATTCATCTATTCAAACAGATTGAAGGAATTATGTAATAATCATTTGATGGAAAATTAAATGTTCGTTAACTATCATATGATATAGGTTAATAGTGATTTCTCATTTTGGTTTTTTTATTATCAATTTACAAAGGAAAATGGTGATATTATCTGAATTTATTGGTGTATTGATATAAAACGAGTCATTTAATAATCCTATAGAATATTATTTTTTGTATTTTTTTTATGATCATTACTTTACGATAGTGGATTTGGTGTTGTAGGGGTGTCATGAAAGAGGGATGCTACTACATACTATTTTATAGATTCAATGATACTATAATAAATAGAATAGTGACATATAATGTAGTATGATTTAATTTAAGAATATGTTTTCCTGAAATTTTTATATACATTTACTTTTTTTAACATCGTCAAAGTGATATGATATTGATGAAGGTTTATTTTGAAATTTCATTTTGAAGAAATTAATCTTTGATTGGTGATTAGACTGACCAATCCTATACATCATTCAGTTATCAAAAATGTATTTATGAAACTTCAATCATCCACCTACTAGAGGTACCTTCTAGTTATTCATCTATTACATGAAATGACTATTTTTTTAAAAAATTCTTATTTTTTTTTGTTTGTAAACCATTCACACTAGCTGTAAATAATAATTCAGTTATATAAGGTTGATGAATATATATTTGTTTATATTTTACCCATATTTAAATTTTTTTGTTTCATATTATGAGTGGTGATTATATTCAATAGTCATGTATTTTTCTATTTGGAAGAATCATGTTTCTAGAAACATGTGATTTTATTATAAAAAATATGTTGAATTACTAATCACATTATTTAGTATTAGTGTTATTTATTAATAAATACGATTTAAAAATGGTATATATTTAATTCATTGTTCTCATTTAAATAAAAATAACTACTCCAGAACTAATAAAAAGTGGTGATTATCCCTCAAATTCCGTGTTTAGTGTCAAATCATGTAAAAGTTTCCTATACAAATAAAACTCACATGGATAGACCAACAATATTATGAGAATTATAATGACCCATAATTTACATATATTTTTAATTCTTCAAAAATGAAGTACACTTATTACAACATATAACAAAACCATGAAAGGAACGTATAGGTATAGTATCTTTAGAAACTAGGAAACATAAACAACTGGTTCATAAATCATTTACATTGTGTCCCATTTATTTCATCACATCTAGAGTCCCTTTTTGGAATATCCTACTTAATAACCTTCTTCCTAACCTGGGGAAAGAAAACATACAAAAAGGTGATCTGAAATGCTCAGTAAGGGTAAACAAAAGAAATATAAATCACATCATATTCATAAGAACATATCATTTTGGAAATCATAACCTGCAAAACAGATCATAATTTCATAACAAGGAATAAATCATAGTAGTGAAATGTAATCCCAATTATCATAACATTAAACATTAAACTTTGTGTCATACACACATAATCACATAGAATCATTTCTTAGTAGTCAAGACTCATTTCCAAGACTATCTTAGCGGACAAAGTCCAGTTCTGAACCGAGTTCACTCCTCGTTTCAGTCCTGTTTCACTGAACCAGATTAACCTGCCCTTCCAGCCATGTCTATATCATGAGATATAAGTCATTACCCAATGAATTGGAGGGAGATATAGGTCCCACCCATATCATAATGATACCATTCTTATGTGTGCCACAAAATCATAAATCATACATCGTTTCATAACCCATGTAATAAAAATGGGATTCTTAAACATCATGCCATCATAACATAATCCATATCAGATAAAAGGACAACATAAAATTAATTTCATCATAACATAATCAAATCAATGTAAAAATAGGGATAGAAATAGAACCCTATATTATCTTATATGGAATGTAATTTTGATAAAATGCTTTAACTCCATTCTTGAAGAAAATATCCTTTCTTCTGCAAAAACAGTTTCATTTCTTAAAATGTCATATAATTTAAAACTAAAATAAGTTGATTAAAAATAAACATGAAAACTTTTAAAGGAAGATTCATGGTTATAATTTTATCTGAAATCATAAAAATCCATTCATGTCGTATAAGTTAAAAAAACATTCTTCTCGTACTTTGGCCGGAAAAGTCAAAAAGTACCTCGTACGAAAAATGACAAAAGATTCCTTTCATATATTTTACTAAAAACTGACCGAAGGGTAAAATTGGATTTAAAAAATTGTAGTAGGATAGAAATAATATTACATATTGAAGAAACATGGATGTGGATGATAAATATTCCCCAGTAAATTCTGAAGTATGAACAATCTCGGAGAAAAATGAGATTGTGAGATTTTCCTTTACCTTAGGTCCAATTTGCATCATATGTGTCTGAACCTCCTGTATAATGATTTAAATAATATCAATGAAATATTCTAGATTCATACATATTTTTATGATATAATATATGGTCATATTCTTATCTTCTTATTAGTAATATTTCATTGCTACTTGTTATTCAGGTGTTTATTACATTTTGTTCTTATGCATGTTTTGTCGAATAAATTCTTATTATTCTTTTTAGGTTATAGATACCTTATTTCCAGAATTCTATTAGTGTAATATATATCATATTCATTCATTCAATTCATTTATATAATCATTATGCAATGAATATCTTGTTGAACGAGTCGCATCACATCGTGGAGATGATATTCCGTACGTACGTACGAGTGATGTTATCGTTCCCATGATCATGGAATTGTATTGGAGTGTATTTATACTATTTAAGACTCAATATAACTTTAAAATAATCATCTATATTTATTATTTACACTATTATACCCATCCAAGTAAGGTGGTGGTGGAAAATAGATTACAGTATGGCGTGGAGACGGTATTCCGTACGTACGCACGCGCTGTGATTTCTTTTTCTGTAGGATGGATAGATGGTGAAATAGGGTTGTTTCAAACTTATAATAACATATCAGTATATGAGTGATACTGATGTTATTACTTCATAATGAAACAACTAAAGAAGAATAAGTGTAAGAAGAAATAAAGTTGAAAGAATTGGTAACGGACATTACCTCTTCCTTAAAGCGTCTCTCTGAGACCTTCTCTTAGGGAACTAAAATTGGTCTTTGAAGAATACCAGGACATCTAAGATGTTTTTAGGGAAGTGGAGAAGAGAAATTGTCAGGGGTTTCCCTAGCTTGGAGGCTCAAAGTGGTGTGAGGAATAGAGGGAGGAGGTTCTCTTTTATAACAGAGGAGAGGAGCACCTTAGGAAAAACTAAAAATATTATATTATTATAAAGTCATATTCGGTTTTTAGTAGATCCAAATTGATTTATTTTGATTCAAAGATGGGTATGGGTCGGAATATAGTCATCCAATAGAATTTAAACAAGTTTAGGTTTCTATGTTAACCTTATCATTTTGATTTAACTTTAAGTTAGATAATTTAACTTTTACCATGTCTTCTTGTTTTCTTACACTATAAGGTTAATGAACATATTATAACAAGCCAAAAGAACCCCAAGTTGTTTAATATTAATATATATAACCTTATCTATGTCATTTGGCCTAACTTTAGATTTTTAGGAATAAAATAACAATTAATAATATAATATTCTTTTTAAAAACTATTTTATGTCAATTTTGAAACTATTTGGTAATTTATTTTTGTGAAACACATAACAGAATGATTAGTTCAAACAAAGTTACTTAAATCAATAATAACATGTCATATTAACCTAAAAAATTATTGGAATTCATAAAAAGTCTCAAATTACATTTATTTGGGTATTGATAATATCAATTATGTCAATATTTCATTAATAAGATAATTACTGTATAATCATTGTGTCATAAATAAACTAAATTATTTAATGTCTAAAAATTGCATATAAAATACTATTATGTAGGAAGTCGTTTTATCTTTCTAATGAATATTTATAGTCGAATTTATCTTATGTATAACCTTGTATTAAAAATGATTTAGTTATTAAACTTTGATTTTAACTATTTTAAACCTTCTTTAAATAAATTAATAATAAATGTCCTAATATAATCCAAGTGGTCCTAAATGGTCATATTTTATTCCTAAGGTTGTGTTTGGTCGACTTATACTAATCCAATAGAATTAGGACATGTGTTAGGGTGATAATAATATCATTTTTACCCTTAATTACCCTATTTACTTTTAACCATGGTAAAAAAAGTAAAAAGTTACTATTCACCAAAAATTATTTTCATCTCATTGAACCATATTTTAGTCCTTGATATTAACCGTGTCTCTTGAATTTTCAAAATTCCACTCATAGAAGCGGTAAAATTATGTTTTATGAAAATTTGCAAATTCTCCTAGGAGGTGGGTAAAAGACGGTGAAAAGTTCAATAAAATTTTATATATCTAAAATTATTATAAAATGACTCCAATGGATTAATTTGAACTTATATAGGTATTATGTTTCAATTTTGACCTAAAATAAATTTAAATAAAATAAATAATTATTCAAATATAAAGTCGGTATTTAAATAGTAACCTAGTGTTTTCACTATTCATAAAAAATTGAATGTTTTCAGAAAAATACCAAAATTTCACCCTAGGATAATTTCGTTATTCCGAATACAAAAATGAAGTCCATTTTGAATGATGAAATTTAAAAATTCCAAAAAATGGGTATTAATATTCATACCTGCTAGTTTTAATATTATTTTAATAGCATATCATTGTTTAGTGAAACTCAGTATTGCGTATGACGCAAACTATCGAGGAAGGTCGCGATTGCGTGTAAAGAAAGACAAGATAGTGTTGTGTGTAATGAAAGATTTCTTTTATTACTTATATAACATAAAAGAAAAATATTTCTCATATAAATCTCGGATGTTACATTTTACCCCCCATAAAATGAATTTCGCCCTCAAAATTCGTCACTTTGTAACAAACAGATGAGGATACCTATCCCTCATTATATCCTCAAGCTACCATGTAGTTTCTTATAATTGGTGGTTCCTCTATAAAACTTTCACCAAGCGAGTGGTCTTGTTACTTAGGACTTTTTCACTACGATCCAGAATCTCTATCAGCTATTCTTCATAAGAAAGATTTTGCTCTAGCGGTACAACTTCTGAGCTGAGTACATGTGAAATATCAGGTATGTACTTTCTCAGGAGAGATACATGGAACACATCGTGAACTTGAGAGAGATTCAGTGGAAGCACTAATCGGTAAGCTACCTTCCAAACACGGTCCAGTATTTCGAAAGGACCAATATACATAGGGCTCAACTTTCCCTTCTTTCCAAATCTCATTACTCTGTTCCAAGGAGATATTCATAAGAACACTTTATCACCCACTTCAAAATCGTCGTCTTTTCTTTGGTTGTCGGCATAAATTTTTTGTCGACTCTAAGATGCTCTTATGTGTTGTTGAATAGATCGGATCTTTTCTGCCATCAAATCAACAAGATCATGTCCTAATAGATTTCTTTCCCCATCTTCATCCCAGCAAGTTGGAGTCCTAAATTTCATTCCATAGAGAGCTTCATAAGGATCCATTTGAATACTGGAGTGAAAGCTATTATTATAAGAAAATTCTACCAATGGTTGGTGTTGATCCCAACCACCTTTGAAATCCATAGAGCAAGCTCTCAACATATCTTCAAGAGTTTGAATTGTCCTCTCAGACTGGACGTCTGTCTGAGGATGGTAAGCATTGATGAAACAAAACTCTGTATCTAGAGCATACTGAAGACTTCCCCAGAACATAGAGGTAAATCTTGGATCCCGATCAGATATAATAGAAAGTGGTACTCCATGCAATCTTACCACTTCCTTCAAATATATCCTGGTAAGAAGATCCAAAGAGAAATCCTCAATAATAGCAATGAAGTGTGCCGAATTTGTAAGAATATTGTCACGTACATAACCTATTTTAGGGTTATTTTAAATTTATTTTCCACTCATGATTTGTTTTGGTGGTTTCCAAAGGTTTTATTGAGAATAGGTGAGTTTTCATGAATTGGGCCAAACTGCGAGCCCAATTCCAGATTTAAAAATAAATATTGTTTCATTTATAACATTTTCAATTTTTAATATTTCTGACTCATTCCAACTCCTAATTGTTCTCCCCTGATATAGTAACCCCACATTTAAATTTGTGGCCTTTATAAATAAATAAGCATGGGATATTTTTGTTTTTATTTGAGAATTGGGCCAACCCGATGGCCCGTTTTCCAGTTTTAAAGTGTTTCATTAATTTGTTAATATCTTATTAATTAAAATGGATTTTTCGGTGATTCCACCTCCCCCTAGACCCTAAGAATCCCAGGCGCACTCCCATTGCCTTTCCGCCCACATTGGAGATCTATTTCATCGCGATTTGGTGCTGACATTCTTCGGGTTTCTAAAATCAGGAAGATTTGAAGAGGTAAGTTCATTCCATCATAACTCTCTCAATTCTTACTCTTTTCCCCCCATTCTAATTCCTACGTTATCTCATAATACCTGTTCGAACTTCCCTTGAATGGTTGGATATTTTTAAATTCATATTCTAGTGGAGTTTAGGTCGTTTTCTTCAAGCTTATTTGGGGTAATGTTTCTCTTTTCAATTCTTCTCTTCTCCTTAGGGTTTCCACCCTATCTCAAGAGTTTATAGAATGTCCAGATCATAGGGTTCGAACATATGGTCTTATTTGGTATCTTTTCGGTCAATTTTTGGTGGTCTAGGTCTGGATTTATATTCCTTGATGTGCGGTGGTGGTGCGGTTGATGTTTCACACCATATTTTGAGGGTTTCGGCATAAAAGGTAGGTGATTCCATGTGTAATCATTTCTAGATGAGTTAGTTTGCTTGAATTACTTATTATGCATTTACTAATATGCTGTGTGTTGTGCGGGAACTTTTTATTTTGTATTTGGTAAAGCATTTGTTTTTACAGTTTCATTTTAGTTTAAAAAATTGGGTGTTTTACATGTGCAACCCTTTGGGTATTGTTTGGGTGTGTTTTATAACATATGAAATTGGTTTAATAAATCTTGTTTGGGCTGAAAATTATGGTTTGGTAGGGTATTGGTGTGCCATTAGGTTTTAAAGAGGTTTCCTTTAATGGGTTTAAGGTTTAAAGCCTTATTGTACTTCTTGAAAGTGATTTGGAAAATGTGTTCTTTTCATGTGGATCTTTTGTGGTATTGTTTGAGGTGTTTTTATAACACATGGGAGTAATATAATATATGTTTTTGGGGATGAAAATTCTGTTTTGAATTTGTAATGGTGTGATTTTGTCCTTGAAATATGGTTTTGAAATGAGTTTTTTTGTGAAAAGATTTGGTACACTCTTTAGAATTGTTTTATGAAAGTTTTGAATGGTTTAATGATTTATGTAAGATGTGAAACCATATTGGAAAACTGTTTTGGATTGTTTATACTTTCAAATGGACCATTTTAAATGTTAATAGTTCTGTTATGTTATGTTTATCCTCTTGGAAATGTTTTATAAAAATGTTTAATGGATTTACTAAAATGTGAAAGAGGTGTGAACATTATATGGGCTGTTTGTGTGAGTGCGATGTGAAAAGTGGATTTTTTTTTTATAAAAATGGTTTTAGGAAACATGTTAGTGGGCTCTTATGTGATGTTTAGTATATTTTTAGGTATTTTATAAAATTGTTAAAGGATGTGTTGGATTGTGAAAGTTATGCAAAAAGTGTTGTGGGCTATTTTGGTGTGGGTTTGATTTCAAAATGCATTTCAATGAAAAGTGGACTTTTGTGACTTGTGTTGTATACGTGTGGGATGTTTGGTGAATTTATGACATGGAAATGATATTTTCATGTGAAATTTATATTCATTGACTTGTTGAAATTAATTGAGAACAAAGGGAAAACCCGGGTATCTAGGTGGGTGGACGTGTACTAGTATGCTAGTGATCCCGTGGGGTTTGGCCTCAGTTTCACTTAGCAAGATTGACACTTACAGCTCAAACTAAACTAAGATGATGATGATTGGGGACCACTAGGTTATGGTTATGTTCCCTACTAGTGTCTCGTGCACGATAACATATATTTGTGATGGTTACTCTCACCGAGATACGAGGTACCTGGGACCCACAGCTAGCTAGTGCCTAGGGGTTATTTCACATTGCTTGTGCTCACTGGATATTTTGTGCTTACCGTCAGCATACGGTACATTTTACTGGAAAATTAAGTAGCTTTGGTGTTTATTTTAAAAAGTGTTAATCCTTTAAAATAACCCACTTGAAAACTATTCTTATTCAAAGTTGCAGCTTTTAGAAATTGTAACTAGTTTTTCATGTTAAAAAAAACATGCATGATTTTCTTCTTTAAATTATTATTATATGGAATCTCTTAGTGGTGGTATCCTATTGGGCTTTGGCTCACACCCTACTTACATCCTTGGGTGTTAGTAGACATTGTTATTTTGTTGTCGGAGGTTTGGGTATAACTTTTTTTCCAACATTTTGGGTTTCCACCAGTCATTCATGATGCGGTGTTGTGGAGATGGCTTGAGGAAGATGCCACTTTCCATATTGAGGTTCTTGGGATATCTTTTCTTGGGTTTGTACCTTTGTAATGATCTTCAATCATTGTTTAAAATTGTGCAATTCAGTTCTGAATTTATTAAAAATATGTTTCGGTTTGAAAAATCCAGATTTGGTTTCTTGGATTCATTTGATGTTTCAAGTATAAAAACTCGGGTAAATCATTCCCAATTTTCCGTTTTTGATACCCGGGCACTTGTACCGGCCAGTGGGGATCGGGAATGCCCTTCGGTACTTGCCATGGGTCAGGTCAGGTGTCGGTTTTTGCAGCGACCAGATTCGGTTCGTGACAACGATCAACTATGACCCAGATAGAATTATTGCCTTTGGATGTTTTAGGAAGTCCGGTGACAAATTCCATAGTGATGTTTTCCCATTTCCATTCATGTATGGGTAATGGTTGTACCATCCCCTTATAATTCTGTCTCTCAGCTTTAACTTTCTGACAAACCAAGCATCGAGATACATATTCATCAACATCTCTTTTCATGCCATCCCACCAGAAGAATCTTTCAGGTCTCTATTCATCTTCGTGCTTTAAGGATGAATAGAGAATGAAGAACTATGATCCTCATCCAACAGCTCCATCTTTAATTCAGGGATGGGAGGAACACAAACCCGATTCCGGAACTTTATTATCCCATCACAATCAAGCTACAATTCAAGAACATTTCTCACCTTCTTTTGTAACTCTACATCTTCTTTCTGTGCCTCTTTAATCTTCACATGTATAGATGGTTGAACATTCCTTTGATAAAGATATGATTTTCCCCTTAAATTATAATTCCAAGATCCATCCTTTTTAAATCCATAAATATTGGATCTTTTGTGATCCTTATCATGGATAAACTGGAATGGTCTTGTCGACTTAAAGCATCTTCCACCTTGTTTTCTTTCCCAGGGTGGTAATAAATTGAGCAGTTGTAATCCTTAATCAGCTCCAACCATCTTCTTTGGCACATATTCATATCCTTTTGTGTGAAAATATACATTAAACTTTTATGATCAGTATAAATATCACACCTTTCTCCATAAAGTTAATGCCTCCAAATCTTTAATGGAGAGATTACCACAGCTAACTCTAAATCATGAGTTGGGTAATTTTGATCTGGGATTTTCAACTGTCGTGAGGCATAAGCTATCACCATATCATTTTGCATAAGAACACACCCCATCCCCTTCTTGGATGCATCACTGTAGACCACAAACCTTTCTTCACTACAAGGCAGTGTGAGCACAGGTGCACTGGATAACCTTCTTTTCAACTCCTTGAAATTATCTTCACATTCCTCCATCCACACGAACTTAACTCCTTTTTGAGTCAACCTGGTGAGTGGATTAGATAACAGTGAAAAATATTTCAAAAAATGTCGATAATAACCTGCCAAACCAAGAAACCTTCGGATCTCTGTTACTATTGTTGGTCTCAACCATCTTTCGATAACCTTTTTTTTGCTGGATCCACGTATATCCGCTCTTTTGAGATTATGTGGCCCAAAAATGCAACTTTTTGAAGCCAAAATTCACACTTGGTAAATTTGGCATAATGCTTCTCCTTTCTCAAGGTCTTCAATATAATTCTCAAGTGATATTCATGTTCATCCTTGCTCTTTGAAGAGACAATAATTTCATCTATAAAGACTACCAAAAACTGATCAAGATAGTATCTAAAGACTCTATTCATCAGATCTATGAAGATAGCAGGGGAATTAGTAAGACCAAATGGCATCACTATAAATTCATAGGGTCCATACCTTGTACAGAAAGCCGTATTTGGTATATCCTCCCTTTTTAACCTTAATTGATGATACCCTAAACGAAGATCAATCTTAGAAAAGTATTGAGCTCCGCGTAGTTGGTCTAATAGGTCATCAATGTGTGGGAGAGGATTGTTGTTCTTGATAGTGATCTTGTTAAGTTCTCGATAATCAATGGAGAGTCTCATTGATCCTTCTTTCTTATTAACAAACAGAATAGGTGCTCCCCAAGGAGATGCACTAGGGCGTATGAATCCCTTATCAAGATTCTCTTGGAGTTGCTTCTTCAATTCCTACAACTCAATTGGGGCCATTCTATAAGGTGTCTTTGAAATAGGTAAAGCACCCGGTATGAGTTCTATTGAAAACTCTACTTCACAATTTGGTGGAAGACCCTGTAATTCCTCCAGAAAGTCATTATCAATCTCCCGTACAATGGGAATATTCTTAATCATGAGTTTCTCTCCAACCATTTGAGATAAATAACCTTTATTTAGTAGAATCAAGACCCATAAGATGGAAGAAATTTCAACTGGAAGGTTATGTTCATCCTTGCATTGATCGACGATCATAGATTGATCTGGCCCTTCTTTGGCAATTGATATGAGCTTCATAAAAAGAAATCCAATCCATGCCAAGAATCACATCAAATTCCACTATTGGAAGGATCACAAGATTTTCATGAAGCACATTCCCACAAACATCAATCAGAGAAGAATTATAAACTTTTTATGTGACTGTTGTGCCATTAGGAGTTGTCACAGCTAACTCAACATCTAATTGTTGAGGTAATACAGCGATACCCTTAGAAAATTCTTTAGAAATAAAAGAGTGGGTGGAACCAGAATAAAATAAAACATTAGCTACTTTAGAGTGGATGGTAAGTGTACCTTTTACCACTTCGTTATCGTACTCCACATCGCTGATAGAAAATGCATGTGACTTTCCATTGTCTTTAGCCTTAAGAGTTTGTTGACGTCGATCATCATGAACAACCCTTGGATTAGGGTATTCATTGGCATAATTCCCCATCTCCTTGCACTTGAAACATTGATGTGTAGTAGGTTAATTCTGTGTATCCCTTACTTTTTTTGCATTATTAGACATCTTCTTCCCATTATTTCGACATTCAATTGCCCGATGACCATCTTTTCCACACTTATAATATTTTCTTTTCCCCTTAAGAAAATTTACCTTTTGTTTCTTTCCACACTTTGAGTATAAGGGAAAACTTATCTTATTTTCAGTGTGTTATTTAGATTTTCCTTTAATTTCCATTTTCCTCTTCTTACCAAACCCAAGTGACTGAGGGGTTACACCAATCTCCATATCAACCTTGAGAGCACATCGAACAATTTCATCGTAGCTATTGAAAACCCTTATGTCTAACGCCCTTCGAAGACTTGGTTTTCAGCCACTAAAGAATCGATCGATCTTACTCTCAGGTTGGATAATAATCCAAGAAGCGTACCATGCAAGTCTTGTAAAATTTTCTTCATAGGTACCAACAGATACATCATCCTTTTTCATTAGTTCAAGAAACTCCTCCTCCATCTTTGTTTAATGAATACGAGGGCAGTACTTATTAAAAAATAAGTTATTAAAATCATCCCATTCCATGGATTCAATTTCATCTCTTTTCCTCGTATTCTTGATAAGATTTCACCATTGATCAATATCTCCTTCCAATCGATATACTACTAAGATGACATTATCATGTTCAGAACATTGAAAAACTGAAAATATCTTTTCAGTAGTACTGATCCATTGTTCATCAACTAGTGGATCAGTAAGCCCACTGACTGAAGGAGGATGATACCTCATGAAGGATTCAACAGAATGTTGCTCCTTACTTTGCTCGTTTGGAAGTCCTGCATGATTCATAGCTTGATAAAGTTGTGTGATCATGGCTACAATATTTTTCATTCCAACTCCCATATTTTTTGGTTACTCAGGGGGACAATCACTGCATTTCCCATCGCATTCCGCATTAACAAAGTTCCTTCGGGTTCTAGCCATTGACTAAAACCAAGAAGAATAGTGTGAGCAACACAAATTATAAATGGAAAACCACATAATCAAGAATAAAATTTTACACTTAAGGTCTTATCATAGGTTATTCCAAGACATTTCAAAAATACTAAGATTGTGTTCTATGCTTAGACATATCCTTTGGTTTCTTACTAAGGCTTTCACATCCTAGTTTCCAAAGGTTGACTATAACTTTCCTCTGAAACCAACTATAATGACCCATACATTAAATACATTGTTAATACTTCAAAATTGAAGTACACTTATTACATTATATAACAAAACAATGAAAGGACCGTATAGGTATAGTGTTTTAGAAACTTGGAAACATAAACAACTGGTTCATAAATCATCTACGTTGACTCCCATTTATTTCATCATATCTAGAGTCCCTTTTTGGAATATCCTAATTAATAACCTTATTCCTGACCTGGGGAAAGAAAACATACAAAAGGGTGTGCCCAAATGCTCAGTAAGGGTAATCAATCACATCATATTAATAAGAACATATCTTTTTGGAAATCTTAACCTGTAAAAGAGATCATAATTTCATAATAAGGGATAAATCATAGTAGTGAAATGTAATACCAATAATCATAACATAAAACATGAAACTTTGTTCCATACACACATAATCATATAGAATCATTTCTTATTAGTCAAGACTCATTTCCAAGACTATCTTAGCGGACAAATTCCATTTTTGAACTGAGTTCACTCCTCGTTTCAGTCCTATTTCACTAAACCGGATTAACCTGCCATTCCAGCCATGTCTATCTCCTAAGATATAAATCATTACCCAAAGTGTTGGAGGGAGATATAGGTCCCACCTATCTCATTATGATACCATTCTTATGTGTTCTACAAAATCATAAATAATACATCATTGCATAACCCATGTAATAAAAATGTGATTCTTAAACATCATGCCATCATAACATAATCCATATAAGATAAAAGAACATCATAAAATTAATTCCATCATAACATAATCAAATAAATGTAAAAATATTGATATAAATAGACCCTGATATTATCTTAGATGGAAAATAATTTTGATAAAACGCTTGAACTCCATTCTTGAGGAAAATATCTTTTCTACTGCAAAAACATTTTCCTTTCTTAATATGTCATATAATTTTAAACTAAAAGAAGTTGATTAAAAATAAACTTGAAAACATGTAAAGGAAACTTCATGGAAATAATGTTATCTGAAATCATAAAAATCCATTCATGCGGTATAAGTTAAAAAACATTTTTCTCATACTTTGGATGGAAAAGTCAAAAAGTACCTCATACAAAAAACGACAAAAGATTCCTTTCATATCTTTTACTAAAAACTGACCAAAGGGTAAAAGTGGATTTAAGCAATTGTAGGAGGATAAAATAATATTACATATTGAAGAAACATGGATGTGGATGCTAAATATTCCCCAGTAAATTCAGATGTATAAATAATCTCGGATAAAAATAAGATTGTGAGGTTTTCCCTTACCGTAGGTCCCATTTGCTTCGTAAGTGTCCGAACCATCTGTATAATGATTTAAATAATTTCATTGACTTATTCCAGAATCATATTTATTTTTATTATATCATATATGGTCATATTCTTAGCTTCTTATTAGTAATATTTCATTTCTACTTGTTATTTGGGTGTTTATTACTTTTTGTTCTTATGCATGTTTTGTCGAATAAATTCTTATTCTTCTTTTTAGGTTATAGATACCGAATTTACAGAATGGTATTAGTGTAATATATATCATATTAATTCATCAATTCATTTATATATTCATTATGAAATGAAGATCTTGTAGAATGAGTCGCATCACATCGTGGAGACGGTATTCCGTACGTACGGACGAGTAATGATATCATTGCCATGATCATGGAATTGTATTGAAGTGTATGTATACTATTTCAGAATCAATATCAATTTAAAATAATCATATATATTTATTCTTTACACCATTATACATATCCAAGTAAGGTTGTGGTGGAAAATAGATTACACCACGGCGTGGAGACGGTATTCCGTACGTACGCACGCGTGGTGATTTCATTTTCCGTAGGATGGATAGATGGTGAAATAGGGTTGTTTAATAATTAAAATAAAATATAAACATATGAGTGATACAGATTTTATTACATCATAATGAAACTACTAAAAAAGAATAAGTGGAAGAATAAATAAAGTTGAAAGAATCGGTAACAGACATCACCTCTTCTTTGAAGCGCCTCTTTGATACCTCCTCTTAGGGCACTAAAATTGGTCTTTGAAGAAGACCATGACCTCTAGGATGTTTCCAGGGAAGTGGATAAGATATATTGGTAGGGTTTGGCCGAGCTGTAAGGCTCAATGTGGTGTGATGAAGAGAGGGAGGAGGTTCCCTTTTATAAGGGAGGAGAGGGGAACCTTAGGAAAAACAAAAAATATTATTTTATTATAAAGTCATATTCGGTTTTTAGTAGCTCCAAATTGATTTATTTTGAATCTAAGGTAGGTATGGGTCAGAATCCTATCATCCAATATAATTTAGACAAGTTTAGGTATCTATTTTAACCTTATCACTTAGATTTAACTTTAAGTTAGATAATTTAACTTTTACCATGTCTTCTTGTTTTCTTACACTATAAGATTAATAAATTTACTATAACAAGCCAAATGAACCCCAAGTTGTTAATTATTATTATATATAACCTTTTATAAGTCCTTTGGACGAACCATTGATTTTTAGGAATAAAATAAAAATTAATAATATAATATTTTTTTAAAAACTATTTTATGTCAATTTTGACACTATTTGGTAATTGATTTTTTCGAAAATCATAACAGAATTATTAGTTCGATTAAAGTTACTTATATAAATAATAACATGTCATATTAACCTATATAATTATTTTAAATCATAAAAAGTTAAAAATTACATTTATTTGGGTATTTATAACATCAATTATGTCAATATTTCATTAATAAGATAATTACTGCATAATCATTGTGTCATAAATAAATTAATTTTTTTTATGTCTAAAAATTACAAATGAAATACCATTATGTAGAAAATCGTTTTAGAATTCTAATTAATATTTATAGTCCTTTCAATCTTATTCATAAGCCTATATTAAAAATTATTTATTTATTAAACATTGATTTTAACTATTTTAATCCTTCTTTAAATAAATTAATAATAAATGTCCTAATCTAATAAAAGAGGTCCTAAATGGTAATATTTTATTCCTAAGGTTGTTTTTCATCGACTTAAACTTATGCAATAGAATTATGACATGTGTTAGGGTAATAATAATATCATTTTTACCCTTAGTTACCTTATTTACTTTTAACCGTGGTAAAAAAAGTAAAACGTTACTATTAAAAAATATATTTTCATCACATTAAACCACATTTTAGTCCTTGATATTAAGAGTGTCTCTTGTATTTTTGAAATTCCACTAACAGAAGAGGTAAAATTATGTTTTATGTAAATTTGAAAATTCTCCTAGGAGGTGGGTAAAAGACGGTGAAAAGTTCAAAAAAAATTTATATATCTAAAATTCTTATAAAATGTCTCCAATGAATTAATTTTAACTTATATAGGTATTATGTATCAATATTGACCTAAAATAAATTTAAATAAAATAAATAATTATTTAAATAAAAAGTCGGGTTTTAAATAGTAACCTAGTGTTTTCACTATTCATCAAGAATTGAATGTTTTCAGAAAAATACCAAAATATCACCCTAGGATAATTTCATTATTCTGAATCCAAAAATGATTTCCATTTTGAATGTTGAAATTTAAAAGATTCCAAAAAGTGGGTATTACTATTCATAACAGCTAGTTTTAATAATAATTTAATAGCATATCATTATTTAGTGAAACGCGGTATTGCGTACGATGCAAGCTATCGAGGTACATCGCGATTGCATGTAAAGCAAGAAAATCTAGTGTTGTGTGTAGTGAAAGATTCTTTTGATAATTTATATAACATAAAATCAAAATATTTCTCATAAAAATCTCGGATGTTACATTCTACCCCACTTAAAATGAATTTCACCCTTGAAATTCATCATTTTGTAACAAACAGATGAGGATAACTATGCCTCATCATATCCTCATGCTCCCATGTAGCATCATGTAATTGGTGGTTCGTCCATAAAAATTTCACCAAGCGAGTGGTCTTGTTCTGTAGGACTTTTTCGCTACGATCCAGAATCTCTATCGGTTGTTCTTCATAAGAAAGATCTTGCTCCAGCGGTACGACTTCTGAGCTGAGTACATGTGAAGGATCAGGTATGTACTTTCTCAGGAGATATACAAGGAAAACATCACGAACTTGAGAGAGAGTTGGTTGAAGTTCCAATCAGTAAGCTAACTTCCCAACACAATCTAGTATTTTGAAAGGACTGATATACCCAGGGCTCAGCTTTCCCTTCTTTCCAAATCTCATTACGCTCTTCCAAGGAGATATTTGTAAGAACACTTTATCACCCACTTCAAACTCTATGTCTTTTATTCGGTTGTCGGAATAACTTTTTTGTCGTCTGAGCTTCTCTTATGTGTTGTTGAATAGATGAAATCTTTTTTTCCATCTCATCTACAAGATCAGGTCCTAATAGCTTTCTTTCCCCAACTTCATCCCAGCAAGTTGGAGTCCTGCATTTCTTTCCATAGAGAGCTTCATAAGGAGCCATTTGAATACTGGAGTGAAAGCTATTATTATAAGAAAAGTCTACCAAAGGTAGGTGTTGATCCCAAACACCTTTGAAATCCATAGAGCAAGATCTCAACATATCTTCTAGAGTTTGAATTGTCCTCTCAGACTGATTGTCTGTCTGAGGATGGTCAGCTGTGCTGAAACACAACATTGTATCTAGAGCATACTGAAGACTTCGCCAGAACATTGAGGTAAATCTTGGATCCCGATCAGATATAATAGAAAGTGGTACTCCATGAAATCTTACCATGTCCTTCACATATATCATGGAAAACTGATCCATAGAAAAATCCACTCTAATAGCAATGAAGTGTGCCGACTTTGTAAGAAGATCAACTATGAACCAGATAGCATTATTGCCTTTGGGTGTTTTAGGACGTCTGGTGACAATGTCCATAGTGATGTTTTCCCATTTCCATTCGGGTATGGGTAATGTTTGTAACATCCCCTTTGACTTCTATCTCTCTACTTTAACTTTGTGACAAACCAAGCATCGAAAGACATATTCAGTAACATCTCTTTTCATGCCATCTCATCAGAAGTACTCTTTCAGGTCCCTATACATATTCATGCTTCCAGCATGAATAGAGAATGAAGAACTATGAGCCTCATCATGCAGCTCCTTCATTAATTCGGGGATGGGAGGAACACAAACCCGATTCCTGAACATTATTATCCCATCACAATCATGGTTGAATTCAGGAGCATTTGTCACCTTCGTTTTTAACTCTACTTTCTCTTTCATTGCCTCTTTAATCTTCACATGTATATATGGTTTAAAATTCATTTGAGAAAGATATGATTTTTCCCCTTCCATTATAATTCCAAGATCCAACCTTTGTAAATCCATTAATATTGGATATTTTGTGATCCTCATCATGGATAAACGGGCATGGTCTTGTTGACTTAATGCATCTGCCACCTTGTTTGCTTTCCCAGGGTGGTAATGAATTGAGCAGTCGTAATCCTTAATCAGCTCCAACCATCTTCTTTGGTGCATAATCAGCTCCTTTTGTGTGAAAATATACTTTAAACATTTATGATCAGTATAAATATCACACCTTTCTCCATAAAGATAATTCCTCCAAATCTTTAATGCAAAGATTACCGTAGCTAACTCCAAATCATGAGTTGGGTAATTTTGCTCATGAATTTTCAACTGTCGTGAGGCATATGCTATCACCATATCATTCTGCATAAGAACACACCCCATCCACTTCTTGGATGCATCACTATAGATAACAAACCATTCTCCACTACAAGGTATTGTGAGCACATGTGCACTGGATAACCATCTTTTCAACTCCTTGAAATTCTATTCACATTCCTCCATCCAGACGAACTTAAATCTTTTTTGAGTCAACCTAGTGAGTGGATTAGATAAATGTGAAAAATATTTCACAAAACTTCGATAATAACCATCAAAACCAAGAAACCATCGGATCTCAGTTACTGTTGTTGGACTCGACCCTCTTTCGATATCCTCTATTATGCTGGATCCACAGATATCCCCTATTTTGAGATTATGTGACTGAAAAATGCAACTTTTTGAAGACAAAATTCACACTTGATAATTTTGGCTTAAAGCATCCCCTTTCTCAGGGTCATCAATATAATTCTCAAGTCATCTTCATGTTCTTCCTTGCACATTGAATAGACAAGAATATCGTCTATAAATACTACCACAAATCGATCAAGATAGTCTCTAAAGACTCTATTCATCTGATCCATGAAGATAGCATGGGAATTAGTAAGACCAAATGGCATCACTATAAATTCATAGTGTCCATACCTTGTACGGAAAGCTGTCTTTGGTATATCCTCCCTTTTGAACCTTAATTGATGATACCCTGAATGAAGATAAATCTTGGAAAAGTATTGAGCTCCGTGTAGTTGGTCAAATAGGTCATCAATGCATGGGAGAGGATAGTTGCTCTTGATAGTGATCTTGTTAAGTTCTCGATAATCATGCAGAGTCTCATTGATCCATCTTTCTTCTTAACAAACAGAATAGGTTCTCCCCAAGGTGACGCACTAGGGCGTATGAATCCCTTATCAAGATTATCTTGGATTTGCTTCTCTAATTCATGCAACTAAATTGGGGCCATTCTATAAGGTGTTTTTGAAATTGGTAAATAACCCGATACGAGTTCTATTGAAAACAATACTTCATGATTTGTTGGAAGACCCTGTAATTCCTCCGGAAAGAAATCATCAAACTCCCATACAATGGGAATATTCTTAATCGTGAGTTTCTCTCCAACCATTTGAGATAAATAACCTTCATTTAGTAGAATCAAGACCCATAAGATGGAAGAAATTTCCACTGGAAGGTTATGATCATCCTTGCATTGATTGACGATCATAGATTGACCTGGAATATGAAATGTAACTTCCCTTCTTTGGAAATTGATATAAACTCCATATAAAGAAATCAAATACATGCCAAGAATCACATAAAATTCCACTATAGTAAGGATCAGAAGATTTGCAGGAAGCACTTTCCCACAAACTTCAATTGGAGAAGAATTAAAAACCTTTGATGCGACTGTTGTGCCATTAGGAGTTGTCCTAGCTAACTCCACATCTAATTGTTGAGGTAATACGACGATACCCTTAGAAAATTCTTCAGAAATAAAATAGTGGGTGGATCTAGAATCAAATAAAACATTTTCTACTTTAGAGTGGATGGTAAGTGTACCTTTCAACACCTCATTATCGTACTCTACATAGCTGATAGAAATTGCATGTAAATTTCCTTTGTCTTTACCCAAAAAGAGTTTGTTGATGTCGATAATCATAAAAAACCCTTGGATTAGGGCATTGATTGGCATAATTCCCCATCTCCTTGCACTTGAAACATTGATGTGTAGTAGGTTCATTATGTATATCCCTTTTTTGAATCATTAGACAGCTTATTCCCATTATTTCGACATTCAATTTCCCGATGACCTTATTTTCCACACATATAACATTTTCTTGTCCCCTTAAGAAAATTTCCTCCCAGTTTCTTTCCACACTTTGAGCATAAGGGAAAACTCATCTTTTTTTCAGTGTGTTCTTTAGATTTTCCTTTGAATTCCATTTTCCTCTTCCTATCAAACCTATGTGAATGATGGGTTACAACAATCTACATCTCAACCTTGAGAGCACATTGAACAATTTCCCCGTAGCTATTGAAGTCCCTTATGGCTAACGTCCTTCGAAGACTTGGTTTTAATCCACTAATGAATCGATCGATCTTACTCTCGGGTTGGATAATAATCCCAGAAGCGTACCTTGCAAGTCTTGTAAAATTTTCTTCATAGGTACCAAAAGATTCATCATCCTTTTTCTTTAGTTCAAGAAACTCCTTCTCCATCTTTGTTCGTAGAATACGAGGGACGCACTTATTGAAAAATAAGTTCATGAAATCATCCCATTCCATGGACTCAATTTCATCTCTTTGCCTCGTATTCTTGATATGATTCCACCATTGATTAGAATCTCCTTCTAAATGATATACTGGTAAGATGACGTTATCATGTTCAGAACATTGAAGAACTAAAAAAATCTTTTCAGCAGTAAAAATCCATTGTTCAGAAACTAATGGATCAGTAGCCCCGCTGAATGAAGGTGGACGCTGCCTCATGAAGGATTCAACAAAAAGTTGCTATTTCCTTTGATTGTTTGGAAGTCCTGCATGATTCATAGCTTGAGAAAGTTGTGTGAGCATGGATACAAGATATTTCATTCCATCTCCCATAACGTTTTCTTGCTCAGGTGGACAATCATTGCATGGCCCGTCTCATTCGGCATTAACACGGTTCCTTCGGGTTCCATCAATTGACTAAAACCAAGAAGAATAGTGTGAGCAACACTAATTATAATAGGAAACCCAAATTATCAAGAATAAAATTTTACACTTAAGGTATTATCATAGGTTATTCAGGGCCATTTCTAAAACACTAAGATTGTGTTCTATGCTTAGAAATATACTTTGTTTTCTTACTAAGGCTTTCTCATCATAGTTTCCAATGGTTTACTATAACTTTCCTCTAATACCAACTATAACAACCCATACTTTACATACATTTTTAATACTTCGAATTTGAAGTACATTAATTACAAAATATAACAAAACCATGAAAGGGCCATATAGGTATAGTGTCTTTCAAAACTGGGAAACATAAACAACTAGTTCATAAATCATCTATGTTGTCTCCCATTTATTTCATCATATCTAGAGTCCCTTTTTGGTATATTATACTTAATAACCTTATTCCTGACAAGGGGAAGGAAAACATACAAAAGGGTGAGCTCAATTGCTCAATAAGGTTAAACAAAATAAATATCAAACACATCCTATTCATAAGAACATATCATTTCAGAAATCATAACCTGCAAAAGAGATCATAATTTCATAACAAGGTATAAATCAAAGTAGTGAAATGTAATCCCAATGATCATAACGTAAAACATGAAACATTGTTTCATACACACATATTCATAGAGAATCATTTCTTAGTAGTCATGACTCATTTCCAAGACTATCTTATCGGAAAATGTCCATTTCGGAACCGAGTTCTCTCCTCGTTTCAGTCCTGTTTTACTAAACTGGATTAACCTGTCGTTCCAGCCATGTCTATCTCATGAGATATAAATCATTACCCAATGTATTGGAGTGAGATATATGTCCCACCCATCTCATAATGATACCATTATTATGTGTTCCACAAAATCATAAATCATACGTCATTGCATAACCTATGTAATAAAAATGGGATTCTTAAACATCATGACATATTAACATAATCCATATAAGATAAAAGGACATCATAAAATTAATTCCATAATAACATAATAAAATCAATGTAAAAATAGGGATAGAAACAGAACCCTATATTATCTTAGATGGACAATAATTTTGATAAAACGCTTGAACTCTATTCTCGAGGAAAATATCCATTCTACTTCAAAAACATTTTCCTTTCTTAAAATGTCATATAATTTTAAACTAAAAGAAGTTGATTAAAAATAAACTTGAAATATTGTAAAGGAAGCTTCATGGAGATAATTTTCTTTGAAATAATAAAAATCCATTCATGTCGTATAAGTTAAAAAAACATTCTTCTCGTACTTTAGCTGGAAAAGTCAAAAAGCACATCGTACGAAAAACGACAAAATATTCCTTTCATATATTTTACTAAAAATTGACAGAAGGGTAAAATTGGATTTAAATAATTGTAGGAGGGTAGAAATAATATTACATATTGAAGAAATATGGATGTGGGAGATAGATATTCCACAGTAAATTCTGAAGTATAAACAATCTCAGATAAAAATGAGATTGTGAGATTTTCCCTTACCTTAGGTCTGATTTGCTTCGTATGTGTCCGAACCTCATGTATAATGATTTAAATAATGTCATTGACTTATTCCCAAAAAATAATTATTTTTATGATATCATATATGGTCATATTATTAGCTTCTTATTAGTAATATTTCATTGCTACTTGTTATTCGGGTGTTTATTACTTTTTGTACTTATGCGTGTTTTGTCGAATAAATTCTTATTCTTCTTTTTAGGTTGTGGATACCTCATTTATAGAATGGTATTAGTGTAATATATATCATATTCATTCATTAAATTCATTTATATAATCATTATGAAATGAATATCATGTAGAACGAGTCACATCACATTGTGGAGACGGTATTCCGTACGTACACACGAGCGATGATATCATTCCCATGATCGTGGAATTGTATTGGAGTGTATGTATACTATTTCAGAATCAATATCAGTTTACAATAATCATATATATTTATTATTTACACAATTATACCCATTATGTAAGGTGGTGGTGGAAGATAGATTACACCACGGAGTGGAGATGGTATTCCGTACGTACGCACGCGCGGTGATTTCGTTTTCCGTAGGATGGATAGATGGTGAAATTGGGTTGTTTAATACTTATAATGACATATAAGTATATGAGTGATACTTATGTTATTACTTCATAATGAAACAAATAAAAAAGTAGAATTGGAAGAAGAAATAAAGTTGAAAGAATCGGTAACGGACATTACCTCTTCTTTGAAGCTCCTCTTTGAGACATCCTCTTAGGGAAATAAAATTGGTTTTAGAAGAAGACCAGGTCCTCTAGGATGTTTCAAGGGAAGTTGAGAAGAGAAATTGGCAGGGTTTGGCAGATATTGAAGGCTAAAAGTGGTGTGAGGAAGAGATGGAGGAGGTGCCTTTTATAAGGGATGAGAGGGGCACCTTAGGAAAAACTAAAAATATTATTTTATTATAAAGTCATATTCAGTTTTTTGTATCTCTAAATAGATTTATATCGAAGATAAGGTTGTTATGGGTCGGAATCCTATCATCCAATAGAATTTAGACAAGTTTAGGTTTCTATTTTAACCTTATCATTTAGATTTAACTTTACGTTAGATAATTTTACTTTTACCATGTCTTCTTGTTTGCTTACACTAAAAGGATAATTAACATACTATAACAAGCCAAAATATTCACAAGCTTTTTATTATTAATATATATAACCGTATCTAAGTCATTTTTCTGATCCTTAGATTTTTAAAAATAAAATAAGAATTAATAATATACAATTTGTTTTAAAAACTATTTCTTGTCAATTTTGACACTATTTGGTAATTGATTTTTGTGAAACTCATAAAAGAAGTATTAGTTTCAAAAAAGTTACTCAAATCCATAATAACATGTCATATTAACCTAGAAAATTATTATAATTCATAAAAAGTCTCAAATTAGAGTTATTTGGGTATTTATAACATAAATTATGTCAATATTCCATTAATAAGATAATTACTGCATCATTATTGTGTCATACATAAATTTAATTATTTAATGTCTAAAAATTACAAATAAAATACCATTATGTAGGAAATATTTTTATATTTCTAATAAATATCTATAGTCGAATGTATCTTAAGTATAAACCTATATTAAAAACGGTTTAGTTATTAAACTTTGATTTTAACTATTTTAACCCTTCTTTAAATAAATTAATAATAAATGTCCTAATCAAATCCAAGTGGGCCTAAATGGTCATATTTAATTCCTAAGGTTGTTTTTGGTCGACTTACACTAATAAAATAGAATTAGGACATGTGTTAGGGTAATAATAATATAATTTATACCCTTAGTTATTCTATTTACTTTTAACCATGGTAAAAAAAGAAAAAAGTAACTATTCACCAAAAATCATTTTCATTTCATTGAACCACATTTTAGTCTTTTATATTATCCGTGTCTCTCAGATTTTCGAAATTCCACTCACATAAGTAGTAAAATTATGTTTTATATAAATTTGCAAATTCTCCTAGAAGGTGGGTAAAAGACGGTGAAAAGATCAATAAAATTTGTATATATCTAAAATTATTATAAAATGACTCCAATGAATTATTTTGAACTTATATAGGTATTATGTTTCAATTTTGAGATAAAATAAATTTAAATAAAATAAATAATTATTTAAATAAAAAGTCAGTTTTTAAATAGTAACCCAGTGTTTTCACTATTCATCAAAAATTGAATGTTTTCAGAAAAATAACAAAATTTCACCCTAGGCTAATTTCGTTATTCCAAATCCAAAAATGAAGTCCATTTTGATAGATGAAGTTTAAAAAATTCCAAAAAAGTTGGTATTACTAGTCATAACGGCTAGTTTTAAAAATATTTTAATAGCATATCGTTGTTTAGTGAAACTCGGTATTGCGTACGACGCAAGCTATCGAGGAAGGTCTCGATTGCGTGTAAAGCAAGCCAAGCTAGTGTTGTGTGTAGTGAAAGATTCCTTTGAAGATTTATATAACATAAAAAAAAATATTTCTCATAAAAATCTCAAATGTTACAAGAATAATCATTGAGTAATTTATTTTTGTTAGGAATATTCATTGAATCCATCATATTCTTGTGTCACTAGGTATAATGGAATACAATGGGTAACCTTTTCTTATATTATTATAATGGCATATCGACAACTAGTGAGTCATAAAAGAGGAATCTACATATAATTGATTTGGAAAATATAGGAAATTATTCATAGATTAATATGTAATCTATTGAACTCAACTGAGAAAAAATATTATTCTTGTATTTGTTGGTACGATTAAATGTTTATTTTCACATTTTTACCATTTATATAACAATGATAATATCATGTGGGTATATTTCAAAACATAAAAAACTAACCTGATTAACATTAAATCATAGGATAATAGTTCTTAATCCATTTTAAATCTTTATTATTCTCAATCACATAGATCATATAAAAACATTTCATGGTATGTTTCAAAGTATATTTTATCTAATTGATTTTGATATAAATAAAAAAAGTAATTAAAGGGGAAAATAGTTAGTAGACAGACATGGATTAGTGTTAAATCATTAGGGGAATGAACAAAAAGTTTTCTTATCTATAGGAATTAATAAAGTACACATTAGATGATCTTGTCTCCTGTTATGTTTCAAATTAATGTGTCGTAATCACTACATTTATTAAAATTTACATTTCTACCATCAAGAGAAAAAAAAGTGAAAAAGACATAGGATTCACATAGATATTTTAGAAATAAGTTCACGTATTATTTTTCAACTATTAGAATCAATAATCTATCAGATCTAGGACAAAATTGGTTTTCATTTCTAAAGTTATGATTTGACATTATTATAAATTTTTAATAATGCGAAAATCAAGCATATATGTGTTAAAAATGAAAAAAGGAGATTTCATTCACATGAATGTTTTGAAAAACGATCTTTAGGGAAATTATAATTTATTGGAATCATACAAATTCCATAGAGATAATAAAATTTTTCATTACAATAAAAATTCTTGTTTGTATTTAATATTTTTAATTGAGGGATATGCCACATAAAAGGGAATAATACTAAGAAAAGACACCGGTATTATCATGAATTCATGGGACAATGATGAATGATTCATTTTTTAATTTCATGTATCAACTTTGTATCCCTAAAATTCTCAAGTCACATGTTATGATTGATAATAATGGGTAACATTATCTAGTTTTAATAAAATGAAATATATCCTATTAGGGGGTCAAAAATGTGTATGTGAATTTTGATTGACATGAAAATTTAGGATAACATTCCTCCTAATATTTTTTATCTTGTAGCATCAATGTTTCATGAATATAATTCTTATATTGATCGTTATGTCTTAAGGTATGATTTGAAAATAGTTCTGTTTTATTAATAATTGGAATATCATAGGTTTAGGAGTCAAAAGTGATAAATTGAGCTATAATTCATTTAAAATATAATTAAAATGATTTTTATTTCATTTAAAATCTTTATTAATCATCAGCAAGTCGACCAGAATCTTGATTGGTCAATGTGATCAGACGTGGTGTTTGACACTCAAATTTGGAGTTATGGAAAAAATAACATAAACTGGGCCAATACCAATAAAACACAAGAATATTCACAAGAAATAACCGTATAATGATCAAGGAGTAATGTTTGATATATAAGAGTCAACTGCACATCTATAATTTTTTCTAGTTGCATGGTATGATGGAATATAATGAGTAAAATTGTTTCATTTTATTAAAATGACATATCTCCAGTCAGGGAATCCATAAAATGGGCCTAAAATTTTTGATTCACATGAAAACCATGGAGAATATTCCTCAAATCATTTTTGATATGTTGGAATCAACAATGATAAAATTTTATTCTTGTATTGTTCATTATGTATTACAGAATGATTTTCCATTATGATATTTTTTTAATAATTTGAAAATCATGTGCATCTTGGTAAAAAATGAACAACTATCTCAGATTGAGATGAAATATATGGAATATGGAATTTATGTAAATTATTAGTTTTAGAAGGCATCAGCACGTCATCTTTATACCCAAATTAAACAGTATGATAAAAATTGTTGTTTCCCCTCAGAAATTAATTTAAGTGACAAATCATGCAAAAGAACCAAATACAATGAAATCAAAAATCGATTTAAATGAAATAATGGGATAAATATTGTTTTATATTTTTTATCTATATTAATCAATTTCGCATATATTATATTCTTGTGCCTCCGAATATGACTGAAAATGTCTGGTAATATTGTGTAGTTTGATTAAAACAACATATTTCCGATCTGGGGTCATAAAGGGTGAACAAATTTAGATTAAAGAGAAAACATTGAATCTAATTCAGATAATCATTTTGGAAACAATTCAATTAACTACCAGACTATCTAATTGATTGATTGATTCGTATATTGTATAAATGATTTTAACTATAATTTTTATTTCACTAGTCATCATTAAATAGTGTAAT
Source organism: Viscum album (assembly GCA_963277665.1). Classification (NCBI taxonomy): domain Eukaryota; kingdom Viridiplantae; phylum Streptophyta; class Magnoliopsida; order Santalales; family Viscaceae; genus Viscum; species Viscum album. The sequence goes on along the minus strand of OY728130.1, from coordinate 552,161,813 downwards.
ATGATATTTCAGATTATTATTGCATCATTTATGTATTTATGATGATTTATGTTCATATGGTTTTATAAACTATTTTATACTATTTTGATAAATTTTTATATATTAACTAAACAAATTTGGTTTTAATGTTAAATAATTTAATATTTATTTTTTATTTTTTACTAGTTTTTAAATTGTATTTGTTTGTTTTTCGTAATAAATAATGGACAGGTAAAATGTTGCATTCATACTTGTTTTATAATTTGTGGTTTTTTTATTCTAGATTTATTTTATAAAGTAAAATCTTTTAAAAAAATATTATTGTTAGGGACCTCCTGTGGTGGTCTCTAATGTGTTTTTTCTAGGAGCATTATCACCCGATAATGATTGATTCTATTATACATGTATTTAGTGAAAACCATAGGTGTGTCTCTAAAATATTTCCCAATGACCACTACTAAAAACATTTTGGGGACATCCAGAGTGACTGATATGGGAGGTCACTATTTTCATTTTGATAATAAAAAACTGAAACCACCAAAATAAGTTAGATGGAGGTCCAAAAATACATTTCTCAACTACTTTTGGAAATTTTTAATGGTCAATTTTTTAGTAGTGATTGAAACCTTTTTGTGCATGTATACATATATTCAACTATATCTACATAAATTTTAGTTATCTGAGAAAATTTACAATGGGTTTTCATTCAAAATATCTATTTGTGTACTTTATATTTAAATATTCATAAAAATTTAAAATAAAATATGTAAATTCATAAATAAATAATAAAAAATTTCATTATAAATTATCCTTAGAAATGTTTTGTTAATTTTTTTAAGAGAATTTTTTATGATACACTTCTAAAAAATGTATAACTATAATTTTAGAATCATTATACATTAAATTTTATTACATAAATATTCAAATGACTCAATGTTTATGATTTAGGTGAAAATAAATTAATACAGAAATTAATAATGTATTATTTAATAGAAATTATGAATTGGAATTTTTAGAGAAAATTTTCCATGAAACAATATCGCTAAAAATTTACAATGATCAATCTAAATTTATACATGAAATTTAATTTCTTATCGAAACTCCCACAATTCCAAAATAAATGTTCACTAAAAATTTATTATGAGGAATTAATTTTAAAAATCTAAAATAATTTTCAATATTTAGTTAAATATATGAATATATATTAATATAATTATATGAATAAATACAAATGAAAATATTGAATTTGTATAAGAATTATTCAATTTATAGGGAATAAATATACTTAGTATTTAGATTTTAATTTTATGTTAAACAATTATTCATTAAATATTTTTTAAATATTTGTAAAATAAATACATCTTTCATTTTTAGCAGAAATATATTTTATATAAATGAACAAAGTAATTTGGAAATAATTATTTTGAATGAAAATTACCAATTTAAATTTCCAATGATAATTTTCATAAGAAATTCTGAGAATAAATATATTCTATACAGATTTATATTATAAATGAACTATTTATTAAATAATAATTATAAATTCTAATTAAGAATTCGCATAATAAAAAATTCATTTAAATATTTTAATGTACATTTTTATTATAAATGTTTGGTTTAAATTTTATTAATAATGTTATTTAGAAAATACCACCATAATATTTGTTATTATTGACGAAAAATTGTGATCTTTTAAAAAAATTATTGTATTTGTTGACAACTAAAATTATGTTACATAATGGTTCTATAATGCAAGTCAATGTTTTCGAGGTCAGAATATAATGTTTTCTACATTAATGCTAAATTAGATTAATTTTAAAAAGTAATTATGTTTGAAAGTTATGAACATTATAACGGATTGTAAGATGACTCTATGCAGATCTTGAAGTTCCTTTATTCATGAAAAATTTCATGTTATAAGATTTAGTTGAAAATAAGATGCTATTATTTTATAGATATAGTTATCTGAAAAAGGTTTTGGTGACGAGATCTAAAATTACAATGTTTATTATCAGAAAACCGAGAGTGGATGTTTATTAATGTGGTGTTTTGAATTATGCCATTTTTCACATATCACGTGATAGAACAGACCAGACATTTTCAATCTACAAATAGATGGAAGAAGAAAAAGTATTAGACCATTACAGATAGAAATTGTAAGAATCTATAAGGTTTATATTAATAATTTATTTGTTTTGATAAATGTTTAAAAAAATTCACTATGGCTTAAGAATTCAATTGTGAATATATGAGTAAAGACAAAGGGGAATATAATCATTTGAAGGAAAAACAGATCTGTAGACGCGAACCACACTAAAAACCTTTATAGATGGATATATGTTGTCATATTCATAGTTTCATTAGTTGGAAGACGTTGACTAGATGAATAATTCATAAAAATGAAGATGTTGGTATCATTATAATCAGACAAAGATTATCTAAAACATGATATATGTATTTTATAATTAAAAAGAGATCCAATACTAAATCCTGTTGGATTTTTATAAATCCTATATTTTCTATAAAAAATATAATAGGAATAAAAATGATGTTTGATATGAAATTATGAATTTTATATTGGAAATAACGTTGTATTACAGTGATGCGTTTAGAAGTTACAAAAAATATAGTCAACCAACATCATCTTTCATGGTGAAATGGTTAGAGAAATGTTATCTGTGTTTGTTTATTGGTGACTTTTCTTCATTTGTTCAATACTTGTAGACAAAGGCAGAATTAGTTTTTTCTAAATGGATCATGAAAATTAAAAGGATCCATGTCTGTTTCCAATCTATATAGTTCATATGTTTTAGAATATCATAGTTTTTATAAGCTCATGTTTGAATATTGTTTTAATGAAATGATAAATGATGACCTTCAGATGATCTTTTTGTGAGAAATTATATCATAAAGACCTCTTTTAAGGAATCATATTTGATGAAATTATCAAAAAATTAGTGTAAATTATTATATATGAAGAATATTAGTTGATGATGATCAGAAAAATAATTTTCCAATGGTTGGAGATTTTCAATTATAGTCAATGGAAGACATACAACAAATTGAGATTCATGAAATTTTATGTAACATTGTAAAGTAATAATTTTTAACACTTTTTTTCTATTCTTCAAAGTGGATACTTATCTAAAAATATTACAATTATTTCATGAGTTTATTAATCCTATAATTTATATAAATTTTATTGCCTTTGGAAACAGTATGGAATGAAGAATTGTTTTTTATTTTTTCAGAACACTTTAGAAACATAGAAGTGGAAATTGAATGACTGTAAAATTTTGATGTGTGACTTTTAGTGAGAAAGAAATAAAAAAATTATTCTTACCGAATTATAATTTTTGAGATCCCATAAATAGATATAGGATGTGACATTATAGATACCAATTTTGACTAAAAATATTTTAGGCATTGGAATAATGTTCATATGGTAGAGTTTCCATCAAAAAATGTTTTCCTTATGAAAAATAATTTTGAATATTTATTTATTAAAAATTCATAGAAGAATATTCATTTCAAATAACCAGATAGAGAGTATCAAATAGATTAATCCAACAAAGATTTCATGTAGAAGTTTTTATTAGGTGATAGGTTTTCTAATCATACAGAGTATAGGTGTAGAAAAATACATTTCTATAAAAATTGTGAATAATATGAGGTACATCAGATATAGGCCCATCAGTCATAAGAACATGAAATAGATTCACCAAATGGACGATTATCAGAGAAGATTTTAAAATGATACATAATTTTTTTGTGGGTAAATTTTTATATAAAAACTATTAAACTAGCATGACTCAGTATAATAATTCCTATTGAAATATTTTTTTAATGGGTGTTGTCTTAAAATTGGTAATCACCTCTTTTTATTAGTGAAATTGCAAGGACCCAAAGCATTGGATACAGAAACGACGTAGGTTCTAAAAATAAGTTAAACCCTTTTAAATAATTTTTTAGTTTTATAATTTTATTCTAGTTTATGGAGGAAATATTATTCATATACTATGAGTAAATAACTCTAACATGTTTCTTGGGTTAATATTCTAAGAGAAAGAAACATGTAAAATATATATTTTAGGCCACCATCTCTATTTATGTACATTCCATAGAGACATCCCATGGTTTTATATTCATGGATACTCTATTGGATCCTTATAATAGTAAATTTTAATTCTTTTAATAGTAGTGTAATACCAAAATTAGATTGAAAAATTTAACATTGATTAAAAAATAGAATGATTTAAGATCATATTTCTCTTAGAATTGATGTTGTTGATGCATCAACAACTGGGTTTCCATAAATAGAGAAACATAATCCTATGAACATTGATAATAAGAGAAATAATGAGTTTTTATTGAAGTATATAAATTCTATTCTAATTTATTGTTTATTTTTTTCATCATGGTGATGGACCTCAATATAGTTAATCATATTTGAAAAAGAATTGGGATTATTTTCAAGGTGATAATAAATTCCATCTGTCCAGGAGACAATTCCAGTGAAGAAAATAAGAATATATCATAATGAGAGATGAAGTAACTATTATTGAATAATTCACCAGAGTTAATGAAGAGGTGTCAAACATTAGGTGTTTTGGAGATGTCTTAAATGACTCTAATGTTTAAATTATCTATTGGGAAATATCTCTTATAAGGTAGAATCTAAAATCTAATTATTAAATGATAATTGAAATTTATCTTTTGGTGAATTATATAGAATTATATATTTATTTATAAAATGATAAAATCACCATCTATTAAAAATAATATGAAATATGAGATGAATATTTCTACTATGATAAAGTTGAAATTTGAAGATTCAGGGAATTCTAATGGTTATGTTTCAAATAGAATGGGATTACATGAAAGAAATGATATGTCTCTTTTCTCTATAAACAATAAGTTAGGAAAATGTTTTTTTGGAGGAAGAAATCCCCCAAATAATATCATTATACATGAATTTCTCATTTTCCTATGAATTTGTGCATGAAAAAATTGAGGAATATAATTATCATTATGAAGAAAAAAATTTATATTATGTTTGAAAAAACCTCTACGAGTGATTAAAACTGCACTACATTCAATAAAAAAATTCATAAAGAGTTGAATATGTATGTTGAGTAATAATGTTTAATTTATAATACAATTGATTGATTTATTATTAGATGGATGTTTAAAATGTACCAGACCCTTTTTTACTCATTTTAAGAAAATGATAGATTCATAAAACATTGAAAATGATGGAGGTGAAGAATATTATAGGGAATAACATCTTATATATAAACACGTATCATGTCTTTACAAAAATAGGGATTTGAATAATGAGATAAGAATGATGATGAATTAATGTTAAGGGGATATGAAATATAAGATAGGGGTTTTAAGCTAGAATATGAATACATTGAATATATATTTTTATATATAATTAATAATTGATGAATACATAAATATGGTGGAAGTACATTGTATGAAACTTGATTCTATTGAAGATGAAATTTATAAATGTTAATAAAAAAATTACTAAGTATGAAATTTCAATAATAAAGATGAATGTGAATTTCCATAATTCATTATATGTAAAATATGAATCATATAATGTAGTAGAAAAATATCATCCAAAGAATTAGGAGAAATCTAAAATCACTATATATAATTTTTATTTTTATTTTTATAGCATTAAAAGAGTAAGAATCCATTATATAAAAACTTTGGGTGATAATGGATTTTAGAAATATGTCAAATAAAAATATTAAAATCAACCTTATAAAAATGATAGAAAATTTAAATATAAATAATGACTAGAAATATATTATAAAACACCTATAACATTCTATAAATTAAGTTCATTTATCTATAGAAAATTGATATTTAATTGTTTCTTTGTGTTTTATAGAATTTTTGGGAATAGAGCTTAAAACTAATAGAATAAAATGTCACTTAACTAAAATATGAATGATATAATTTAGATAAATCATTGAATAATAATGAGTAATTTTTTAGTCTACCTGAATTTTTAAAATTGGAACACAAATATGCTAGAAAACATTTAACAAAAAATTATTCTCTTGATGATTTTTGTTCAGAATGTGTCCTAGTAAGTCACTCTTTCTGAAGAATTATATGTAGTATTATATGTTAATGTTAATACTCTATAAATGAAAGGTAATATTGAAATATTATTGTTTAGGAATGAGAATTTCTAGATGAGACTACAGTAAATGAAAAAAAGAATAAATGGTGGATTCGTTTTAGTGGTTGTTCCTCACATATGCCTGCTGACTAGAATATGTTAAACTATGATGAAAATATTTATATAGGAGTACTAGTATTATTATATTTATATATCCTTTAAAAATATAGTAATATGAAATATTGATATAGAAACTAAAAAAATAGGTATACTTGTATGTCAATGGGATCAAACACAATATACATTGTGTGAGAAAAATAATGATGATGGAAGGGAAAAGATTCTTAGAAAAAATTCAAGTATCATTAGACATGTGGATGATCGTAACATTGATTCCAATGGATAAATAACCAATGAAAATATCTTCTAGATAAGAGAACACTAAAACTCTTATTATTTGATTTCCGATGATGAGAACAGATTAGGGCATTAAATGTATGGGCATAATTGGATGAAATTAATGAACAAAACTTTTAATGTGGACACTATTATAAACTTCACAGAGCTGAATAGAGGGGAATTTTATGTTTCTAATAACTTGATAGAATGAGAATATGGATGGTAAAATTCATTTTAATATATAGATTCAATATACTAGACCTCTATATATTATTAATTTAGATATTTTTTTCCGATTAGACATTACTCTAAAAAGGTTATTTTAAATTTGTAATGTCCTGGGACTGGATGGAACTGAAGATTCCTAGAACCATGTTAGAAACATTTCATAAAGAATATCTCCCCAAATTATATAGGTTTATGAATTGAATTGAGGGCTGATGTACATTAGTGGGGAGATTGTGAACTTATCACCATATTTTAGGACAATTGAAATAAAATATCATATATGTTGCATATGTTGTAAATCATACAGATAGTATAAAATATTCGATATAGAAATAAATAAATATACTAGAAGAAATATCATATACATATGATGAAGATGATTATACATGTCATATTTCTCAATAAAATCCAATACAGAGACACAAAACACATATACAACACATGAATGACACAAAAAATGTCTTGAAACAATCCAGATATCATCACAAGCCTTATCTCGGAACTATGATCCCCTAATCCTATGCAGTAATTATAAACCTATATAAGTGAAATTTCCCTTTTCCATACTGGGAATCATATTATATTTTTAGGAACCCTGGAATTCCTGAATAGTGTGTGACATATTATCCCAGTACGATACCACACTAGGTATATTTTCATCTAGTCAGTTAAAATATAATTATAATAGTGAGAATGTAGTAAATGAATATGAATCTATGTAATGAAAGTAAAATTCCAATAAAATACACGTTATCACCACACCAATTAATTTCAACAATTTTTATTTTTAAAGTATGAAAATGAATTTACTTTCAGTCATATGTTATTTTATAATCATGTTCATTTAATTAAAAAATCCAATTTAATATGTATTGAGACCTGGATCATATCTTCGTGTCACTACTATAGATATGTGATCATTTACATCTAATCATGTAATCAATATATTAAATTCAAAATAATGAATCCAATCATTTCTATTGTCTTAGAATATTTGTCATATAGATCATTTCATCACTATTCAATTTAGAACCTAAACCCTTCCTTGTAATTTATAATTTGGAATATATGTCTCATTCTATTCTTAACATGAAGCAAGAACATTACCATCCCATCCATGGTTATCATTATAAGAACCCATATAATAGCTTATGTGGGTAATAACATAACTTCCATTTGATTCTATCCTCATATGTCTGCTAAAGGAGACAAAATATCACCCATGGTATATATGGTAAACATCCCTCTAAGATTATCCTTGAAAATGCATAAGGATTCCAAGAATCACATAACATGTAATAGTCAATCCTCTATGATTTTTTTCATAGTACACCACTAGGGATTCCAAGTTTCACTCGAGCACAAGAAAGGTATTACCCAATGAGTCCACCCATTGAATTAGTATAAGAACCCATGTTTCACCATATATTTATTTTCATTCATTAAATTAAATACAATTTATTGAATGTAAATTAATCATCAAGGTGATCCAAATTACCATTTCAATTCAAAGATCACCACAGATGGTGGCTTAAGACATGTCTATGTTTAGAAGTATTACCCTTAAATTTTCTCTCATGGTAATTTCAATATAAGAAGATAAATATTACTAAACATAAAATTACATTTCATATTCTAGGGTCATGGTCATCCCATACCATTATTATAAAACATATAAATTACACATCATGATTCATATTGTGATTCAATTATAATTCAACAATTTATATACCTTGGAAAGGGTTAAGAAAACACTTAAAAGGTAATTCAATTTCAATCCACCCATGCTTGTTCAATTGATTAAACAACACTCCAAGTATGATTTCAATTCAAGGTTCATAGACTTTATTCTTGTCATAAAGGGTCACATGAATTACATATTCCATTCTTATCAATTCAATTCAAGGATAGATATTTATTTCAAGTGAATCGATTTGATAATTAGACGTGTGGAACACCGATATATATATATAAACATTGACATTAAGATAAATGAATTAGACCACATTACATAGGTATTTAGTAGATATATTGTCTAGTATTATCTCTTTATTTGAATCAGATGAAGAGAAAAATGAAGAATATAAGATATCCTTGAATAGAGGTAAAAGTGACATACACCTAAATACCATAATTGATACAAAAAAATAATGGCACAAAATGAATCATGATCTTACCAAGATAGATATCATGACATATAAATTTCGTTATTCTAACCTCATAATCAGTACATCTCCCACATCATAGGATTATATCCAACTATGGATTCGAAATCAGAGGTTTTTATTATAGGAGAAAATTATAGAAAAATGGTTGATATTATATTTCATAAATTAACACAAAATATAGGATCACATGGTTTGGCCACACATTTGGACATATCATTCATAAATTGTAAGACCATTAATATTGGAAAGGGGCACATCACATGGCTTCTCAAAAAGTCTGACAAACTTTGTGCAAATAGTGTCTTATCCCACTATCCAAATTGAAAACATATTTGCACATATGTGTGCCTCAAATTGCACTATTTATCAAACTATGTGGCATGTAGCTACCTAAATTGCAGATCATCTCGGTTTTATATGACAATTCATCCATCCTTTCACAATCTTCCTTGATAGAGTTCCATACTTATTTTACTCTGAAATATGTCCTCTAGGTGCTAAACCATCCAAGGAAACCCCCTTTATCTCCAATAACTCAAATGAAATTCATATTACACCATATAAAAACATTTAAATTTAAAATTAATAGAATGATAATGGTATATAACTCAATGAAGAATTGGGTTCATACAGACATCCTCTGTAAAGCAATTAATCATCGAATTTCCCTCTCATGGGTGGTAAGGAATGAATGAGAATAACTAAAACCACTTTTCATATTCATTAGCCAAAATCATCTAAGAATAATCATATACATGACCATGCTACCATTACAACTCTACTAGAGGAGCCGAACATCCTCGAAAAACCTTGGTGCTACAACCTACAACATGTATTAGATGATCCTAAAAGGAATAACATACCTGTAAATCAACCTCTTATGGATGACAAGATGAGATATTTCATAATGGTAATGAAAAAGTTGAGATACAAGGAATATGTCAATCATTGGATGGTTCTTATAAGGTAATTTTAATTGACAACCAACCAGTACAACTCTCCCAAAAATTTCAAATGCCTTGAGATAATGCGGTGAAATGTTACACTACCTCCTAATCTTCCGACCTACAAACCTTGGTGAAACAAGTATAAATACAATATCCCTGAACTTAGACTCTCGGGGTCTTATGAGAAATTGACGTATGACTTCTAATGAGATCATGAAATAACCATTAGCTGAATCAAATACACCATATCTATGGCCTCATAAACAAGACAAGGTCCAAGAATAACTGCATATCATAAAATTAACCAACACATGCGTGATTAGAATGGGATACAAAAAATACTTATAAGACTCAACATAAATAGTATCTCAAAATATAATTTTGTGGGAGAATTCAAAAAATGGTATATGTCTCTCCTAATAGCCCCGATATCAAGAACTCATGATGCCAGTAAGACCATAAGCAGCAGTATCATATGTTAAAATTATCCATCGGTACGGTGGTGGTAATCTATTTTTATAAGAATATATATATCTAGTTCTCGCTTTAAACTCTACAAGAATCTATATTTAATCTTGGTTTTTATATCGAAAATGATATCATACATGACCCCGTGAAGTGTCACTATATCACATATACACAACCTCCCAAGATAATCCACTAAAATGTCTACATGACAGGTATGAAATTTGTTAAAATTTTACGATTTTCAACCACAACCCACATAAAATAATTTTATAATGGATACATCAACAAAACATTCAAAAAATCCTTCCTAATGTCACTCAATTTTTACTCAGAAATTGGTAGCTGCAGTAAAAGTATAGTTTGTCGCTGGAGTTCTACCTCCACCTGTTGGATGATGGAACAATTCATCAAAAAATAGAAATATCGATTTTTATACATGGAAAAAAAATTGGATATGTAAATCTTGATACATATTAGTGATTCTAAGTAAAAACGCATAAGATGAATCATGAAATTATCACATCTAATGCTTTCACATGTTTTATGAAACCCAAATATGACCATTTACTCAATTAATTCCATCCTCATCTATGGACAAACTAGGAGGAGGGTCTTGAACTCCCATACTCTCCCAAAGTACTAGGACTTAAATTTATATTAGTTTCATCATCCTCACATGATCTATTAGGGTAATGATAAAAATTAAAGATTCTAGAAAGATCTTCACCTAATTATATTGTACCCTCAAGTACAACATAGGGGTAAATATTATCTTTTTAACTCACTATTGGACTAAAAAAATTGATGTATCTGTGTATTTCTTCATTTTTAATCATCGACAGAATTTCCATTAGTTGGTATGTAGGCAAGATTCAAGTCAACCAATTTAAATCATTCATCCCAAATTCAGGGTCTACAATTCTAATTACAATGTGTAAATATGTTCTTGAGGATTTTGTTGTCCGTTTGCACCCCAAAAAAAATATCATGTAATAAATGACTCTAATAGTTTAATGAATAAACAACAAATCTAACTAGAGATCATGCAAAGGGTAATTCCACTCATGATACATCAACTTCTAATACTCATATTCTATGACTTCACCTCACTTTATATGCACTTCTCCCTATCTGATACATGATGCATCACATTAAACGGTATATTTCAGGCATAACTATAGAAATTTCAGTACGGATACTAATATCAAACACCCATTTATCTCTTAAATGGATGAATAAAGAATATTATACCATAAAAACAACACACCCTTATTAGTCAAGAACATCAACGACGCTGTTTAGAAAGATAATTCTTATAATAAACAGCTGTAATATTCATCCAACCTCAATAAAATATATACACCAAAGATGATCTTGTGATGATACTATGAAACTGCAGCTGTCACCTTCTATGGATATACTGATACTCTTGACTCTGATATAATTATCCTTAGAAAGTGAATTTTATCCATCCATTACTGGAAATTAATAAGATAATAATATAACATATTATTTCCATGTGTATCCCATATAATATCATGATACATGGAATGTTCATCTTGATTATCAGAATACACCATGATATCATCCATGAATACAACAAAAACTAATCCAAATAAGGATATAAAACACGATTCATGAGTTCCATGATGAATTTTGGCATGTTCATGAAAATAAATGACATAAAAAATTATGCATATGCACGAAAATTTATATGAAAATCAGTGTGAGGTATTTCTGATGGTATGACACACACCTAATGATATATAGATCCCAAATCAATCTTCAAGAACGCACATGGTCCTCAGCATTGTTCGAAGGGAACAACTATACATAGAATATGAAATATTTTTTTAACCATCACTTAGTTTAAATACCACAATCCATGCATATCCAATGAGTCTGATCCACCTTTTCACCAAACATACTGGTGAACCCCACTGATATATACTAGGTTAGATAATCTTCATAGTCTCTAAACCCTCTATATTCATCATGATATTTTGCATCTCAGTATTGTCTATCACGTAATAACGAATTAACACATGTTATGATCCTAGTACCAACTTAATAAAGAAATATACCTCTCTCAAAAGAGGCAATCATTAAAAATTATCTAGGATAATGTAACTAAAACAATCAACCACTATAAGGAAATATTATTTATCTTTTCCCTATTCATTCATATATAAACACACAATCTAGGCAATTATACCGCCTATCCCACAATGCTTGGTTCTATATCAATTGGATACCCCATTCAACCATCTTAATAAACTGTCCACCCTCTAGAGATACAAATGTTACCATCTTGAAATATAAATCAAACAAAAAATGAAATAGAAACAATCATTCCATCCAAACGATGATATAAAAACCAATCCACTCATGGAGAATGAAGTCCAATATTAAGTGGAACCTTCTGATATCTAGGGGAATTCCATTCATTGATTAACACTATCTATTTTAATCCCCAACAGAGTGTCAAATATATTAAATCCATCTAAAGTCCGAACATTGAGCCCAATTCTGTCCACAATGGGAGTTGATATAATTATATGAGAAAAACAATTATTTAAATTCTATGATCATAAACTAGATGATACTAAAATAGTACCTCTTATAATATAAGGTCCATGATTATAATCATTAATGGTCGGTTTCAATGTGTATATTTTTCCTGATCCATGACCCTGCGATACAGACTGGCTACCCTAAGTAGATCCACTCTAGTATCACTGCATGCCTGGGGTCTCACTACCATGACCATTACGACCACCTCATCCGAATCAGATAGCTATTATATAGCTCCTAGTCTAATGATAAGTTACTCATCCCACTCCTGAACATGGAGTCAGTGAAGACCCTCTCTCACTAGCGTCCATGTGAAAATATATAAAAATGTTTTGTGGATGAAACATGTTGTCGCCATATCGAGACTCAACTAGGTCACTTGTACACGGAGTCCAAGAATTTCCAAGTATATGTATCATGTAGAACATTACCTCGATAACTGATTATTATATATGGATGATAATGTCATTGTGTGGTAACTTGAAATGATTCTTCCTACTACCAGTTGATATAGTATCAAATATAGATGTCAAACTGCCCTGGATCGCTCCTCCAACCTCTCTCAGTTTATACTTTATGATAAACGAATGGTTCAATATTCCAGAAATGGTATCATACTGAATCAAATTAACCATTTATTGGATTTCCAAACCAATACCATCATCAGATCACCTATATTTTAATAAATTTTCAACCATTAAAATATGTGTAAAGCGATAAAGGTTTGTAAAATTTGAAAAATAATCCATAACTGATAACACACCCTACTCAACATGCATGAACATGTAATATCATTCTTACATATTTGTCTCATGAAATATATAATAATATAAATATGTATGAAAATTCCTCAAATCTTTCACACGATGACAATCCTCCGAGTAATGACATCCCACTATCTCTTGGAAGAATCAGACAACATATGTATAGTGATATGTACCCTCCTCTTAGGAGGAATCATTAGATTCATGAATATATATAGAATGGCCTCTAGTTATGAATCCAAAATAGGTGGTCCTCCTGTGTAAGTTCACATGAGTTTTTCGAATATTTGTTTATAAATTAACTTACTTTTTTTGAAATTTTTTGTCAATCCACCAAAAACTGAATATATATTTTTTAATGAATTAAATAAGTTATTATAAATTTATAAGAAACACCAAGTTGAGGATGCAATTCAAGAATCACATATATTATCTTTGAATACATGTGACATTATTCATGGTTTGTGCTACACATAATGATGATTTCTCTTGATTTTTAGTGTTACACGTATGGCCATGTTTTACCGAGAAAAAGTATATTATTAAAATATTATTATTTATTATAATAAGAAATAATCTGGATATTAAATTATAAGTTATGAATATTATTAACTAACATTAGAAAAATATATGTTATAATAGATGAATTCATTAGTAACCAATTAATTAGAAAAATAGAAATATTTAACAATTTGTTATAAAGGAATTTTTTTATGCTCCTAAAGTTTTTTTCTAAATAGATTAAATTAATTAAAATTCATGAATGATATCAATTAAATATATATGTCTTACATTCAATAAAAATACTAGTATTCATTTTATATATTTTATATGCATAATAATATAAAGAATCCAAATTGTATGCAAAAAACCATATATTTTTCCAAAGTGTAATTTTACCTCCTTTTAAAGGAGAACCCAATTTAAATTTAATTTTAGAAACATTTAAAATATTTATATGTTAAAAATAAAATTATTATTTTAAATTTGTATATAAAAATTTACTTTAGTTTTTTATTCATTTTTTTTGATAATTTTCATTGTTCGAATAATTGTGAAAAAATTCTGAATTTTAATTAAAAACAACATTTTACAAAAAATAATTTATAGTGATTAATTAAATATTATATTGATTTTAATTTATAATTACATATAATTTATAATCATTATTCAATTTTATTCTTTTGAATTAATTTTACAATATATTTGGATATAAGTACATGTCAATATTTTAGAAGTATTGACATTAAAAACCTATTTTCTCATTCCATCAATAGGAATAATTTTATATTAATTTTATAAATTAATATTTTTGGAATTGTGAAAAATGAATTTATTATTTTGATTCATATATTCATGATTTATTAAATAGGTACATTGTATATTTGGATTGTATGAATAATATTTTTTTAATTTTTATTAGCATAGTTAACGGTAAATAGAGTAATTAAGGGTGGAAATAATATTATAAATATTATAAAACTACACAAAACCCTTATAAATTTTAAAGGATGAATATAATTCAACTCATAACAAAAAGGTTTCTAAATTTAATAATTTAACAAACATATTTTTAGGAAAATATTGTATATTTAATTGAACACAAAGGGAGTGATAAAATGTCACACTCTAACATTTAATATGTATAAAATTTTGTATATGGGGATAAATATAAGATAAGAATAAATATATATATTATTATGAAATTTAAAATTTTTATCTACAACATACACTTTTATTTTTAATTTTTAGAAATGAAATATTTATCATAAATAATTATATAATAATGACACAATAATTCTAAAATTATTGAAACAACTAAATAAATGAAACATTAAATTTTTAAAGAAATATAATTTGTATTTTGTATGGTTCTAAAAAAATTGTATACTTCAACATGATATATTGAGGGTGCTTAAATTAATTGGTTCTATGTTATCTTGTTGTGTGGATTTTATTATAGTCAATGTAATGAATAGTCTCTAAATTTTTAGTAATGATTTTTTATGAAAACAATATTTTAATAAATTAATAAAAAATCATAAAATTTACAAAATAAAGTTAAGATTATCTGTGGTCGAAAATATTATAAATTCTCCATTTATATTCATATTATCAAATTATAAATATGAATTACATCCTATTTATATTAATAACCTCATTACCATAGTTAAATTTAAAATAGGTTAACTTATGGTTAAAAAAAGATATAAGGTTGACAATTACCTAACAACAATTTCAATATTTATTAGATGATTATAATTAAATAATTTATCATATTAAATTATAATATTTTACTTTTGGTAGTTTTTGGAAATATTTTTTATTATTTTTAAATTAATATTTTTGAGAGTTTCCAAAAGTGCCCCTCCCCTCTTTTATAAAAGGGTACCTCCCTTCCCCTTTATAAACACCTATATATCCTTTTTACTCAAAAAGTATCTTCCCATATGTCATGCAAACATAATTGAATCCATCCTATAATCGTTCCATTATTCATAAATCCATCCAATGAATTCATTTTATGCATATAAATAGTAGATACCCATAGAAGAGGTAACATTCATCAACAAAAGTTTTTGATTTATTTCTTATTTAAACACCCTAAATTATAAATATTTTTTTCTTATATAATATTATATGTTTCAAAAATATAGTAATATTTTGTTTTATTAATTGTTTTAGATACCCCATCATGCAATTGCGTCAAATGGTTAATGAACTTACTGTTTATGTGTATGGAGGACTACCACCTCGTAAAACAATGATTTTTTATTTTTTCGTTACTACCTATCATGGTGGGATTTATTATGGAAACATATTTTTGTTATATATATTATTTTTATGAAATAAATATATATATTTAATGAAAATATCATAACTACGTTTTTACCATCTAATCATTTGGAAAATGATAATGTCACTCACGCGCATGTATGGATTACTATCTCCATGATGCGATGTGATTTGTTTTTTATATATATTTCACATGGAAAATAATAAAGATTAATATGAGGAATACATATTATACATATTATATTATAATTACGCTTTAATTATAATATATACTTTTATTTCTTTTAATATTATTAGAAATTAGAAACAACGTTCTTGAATACGTATGATATACCATCACCATGAACTATATATTCCATTTCATATTTAATTATATTATAGATATTTATATGATTAATATATATGATATAGAAATCATGTTTTATATTATTTAAATAATAAAATCATGATCTATGTGTAGGATCAATAATACCATGTCAAATCATATACTATAAACAATGTGATTATTACATTAAACATTTCTTTAACATGTATCCAGTAATAACTGGGTAATATAAAGTCATAACTGAATCATCTATGGTATTATAGAAATGAATATTACTTTTTAATATATGTATAATATATTTATATTTATAATATAGTAGTTTTTCACGAGTAAGATGAGAGTCAAGATATAAGTCAAGGGAATTTCATATCACTTTTTATTTCCATAAGATTCATGGAATATTCCTCACTTACTTATATTTTATGGTTTATATAATTATCTTTTAAAAGATATATAATTATTTTATTTTTTTAAAATTATATTAACATATTTAATTGATTTTATTCTTATATGGGGTCCTTGATTCTAATGTTTCTCAATAAATAAGGGATTTATGTTTAACTTTTATTTCTTTGAGACACATACCTTACAAGCTACTAGTTTCCATTAGGATTTATAGATATTATCCATGAATTCATTTTATGAGTATTATTTTGTTAAATTATGTTTATTTAAATAACTAATTTTTTGACTCATTTTCGTTGGGTTTAGGATTGAAATCTAACCTAATATTTAGAGAAACTCTATATCAATTTACCATCATTAAGATACATGTTCTTTTATGCACCATTATTCTTTTATGAGGTTTATATACTTCCCATTAACATTAATTATAATTAATTTCATTATTTTCATGATATTATATGTTTGATGTAAATTTATTCCCTCTTTGTTTTTAAATAGGTGTTCCTTCAAAACATTGTTTTATAACATTTATTTAAATATGTTTTAAATGATATCTTATAAATAAACAAAGAAATTGATTTATAGAACGTTTAATATGTTTTTAAAGACTAATATATTTGTTTTTATTGATATTCTCAATGAAAACGTTTGATAAACGATTTAGGTTTTAAAAATCAATTTCCATAAATGTAATGATATTTTCTAAAAAAATGGATTGAAGAAATATTTTAAAACAATATTACATCTAAAACAACTTTATTTGATGGTACATTTCTTTTTCTATGGATAAGGTCCAATTATAAGGTTATTATTAGTTATTGAAATGGTTTATGTTTATATTGGATTTATACATATGAATTTTATTTATTTTTGAGGAGTTATTTTATGATGGTATGTTTATTGAACTCATTTATTTTTATGTGTACTGATTAGTTTAATATCCTTATATAACAAATATACATTGTTTTAATTAAGTGCTGGGTGGGAGATATATCTACCTGTATCTAATTATGAAAATATTTATATCTCATGATATAGACATGGTTAGAATAGAGTGTGAACTCAGATTAGTAAGGATATTTATCTATTAAGATGGTTTAGGGAATGAACCCTAACTACAGAGATTGTATTTTCAGTGAACATTAAATATAATGATGTTATGGGGAGTGAAATTGTACAATTTTGATAACCTTGTTATTGATTCCTTTAATTCTATGTAAATATTTTTATATTCTTATGTGTATTTTATAATTCACTGACTTATGGTATGATCTCATAGAATATGTTCATTGATTATTTATGAACATCTATTATTTCTTCCAAGACACAATATAAATATATTTTATATACAAGATATTTTTTTCAATTTTTTTGTTTATGTACATATTCCTTATGAATTATAGGATTAATATCTCCCTTGTTTACCCTTACTCATCATTTGAACTCATTGTTTCTTCTGTTTCATTTCACCATGTTATAAGGAAATGACTTATGTATGATTAATAAAGGGAATGATACTTGTGGGACACATTGAATATCACACACTAGACCATAATATTATGTTACATCATTCCTAATTTATTAAACTAATATGGTTATTGGGAATGTGATTGTACAATTTATGAATTCGACTATAAAATGTACGAAATATTATTGTCCATTATCATGGAGTTGTTTTAGTCGGTATCAGAGAAACGGATTAGTCATCCTTTGGATACCTAGATAAAAAATCATTATTGATATCCCTATGGATGTTTCTATAGATATATCTAGGTATGTATATAAGGATAAGACTACGATGTCATATATTTAAAAGTAGGTGACATTATTTTAGGAATACTATAATAAATGTTTTCCTATTTTTGTGATTATCTACTTTGATAAATGATTCTCAAACCATGCCATCTGGCCTTATTCAATAGTAGTAACATGAAGAAATTTGTTTAAAATTGAATTTTTGAGTTATGAAATGAATGGTAATTATAAAATTTGGTGTCCTAAGTGGAAATATATTGATGATAATCAGGACAGTGATATGAGTATTGGTTATAATGCTAGGGTTAAAGAGACCGAAAACTACATGAAAATGGTATGGGATGTTCTAACTATATTAATTATATTAAAAAATATAAGCATGATAATATTGATGTTTCAAAACAAAAAGACATGATTCATATTTTATAGTCTAGAAAATAATAATATTATAGACCATGTGTAATTTTTTAATAATAAATTTGTATAAATGTTGTTTATATGTTATTGATTTCAAAGATAATTCTATAAAAATCATAATATATATAATTATTTTTTGTATAATTAATTCATTTAGGATTAATAAGGATATTTTGAGAAGTTTTGATAACATTGAAAAGTGATTCAATAACAATGTGATATTCATTTTTAACAAATATATGAAAGGAATTATAATCCCTAATAAATTCATAATGTTTATATAATTATATTTGGATAAGGATATGATTTATATAAATAAATAAATAGGACAATATTCATAACCTTGGATGTTTTTAATAATTTATTGAAAAAGTTTTTATGCACTCAGAGATGATGTTTAAAACCTTTTTGTACTTCATGAATATATCCAATACTATTTGAAATAAGAAATAATAATTATTTTCAATAATAATTTATGGAAAATACCATATTTCAAGAGCATACATGATAAAGTTATTCACATGTTTGGGATGTGAAAAACTGGAGCATATTTATTATATACAAGGGATTAACACTAAGTTAATTTTTTTTGAAATTGTTTACCTTATTTATATTGTTTTTTTCATTCATATTTTGTATGGGTTACCAAGTTAATCATTTTTCAAATGGATTTTATTAAAAAACGATTGTTGTTTTAGAGATTAATGTATTATCTCAATATAGAATATTTTATGCATATTGGAAAACATGTTAAAACCTTATTTGTAATGACAAAGACAGATATAATGACATATCAATCTATTTACATATCTCATGATTTGTGAATGCATCATGAATAAAAAAATCAACATTATTTCATAGAATAGGAGATGTAGTGGAAATTTTTCAAGTCACTACAAAGTATTAGTTGTTTCTAAAATCATTTTAGTATATCATCTCATTATTCAACATTAGGAAAAATGGTCTTGAATTAATATGTTTCCATGTTATCATAATTTTGATTATATCAATGACCTTTTTCAAGAGTATTTGAGTTTTGTATTAGTGGAATCGAATTTATCCTCCTCATGTTCTCTATTGTACACTATAAGAACCCAATAGTTGTACTTCCCTTTAATGTACATGTTTTCATTTTCCACCTGTGTTCTCCAATTTTTAATATTACTTATTAGTAACATTGGGTAAACATTATGTTTCCAACATTCCCTTTTAAAAGTATGTTTCAGTATTCATTTTTTAAAATGTGGGTATCTATGAAAGTTACTATAAGGTATAAAAACCATTGATAACCTATATGAATTTTTTGCGTGAAATTTATTTTAAAAAGGGTACAATGAAACACCCAATGATTTTATGGATTTTTTTACAAAATAATGTATTCATTTTGATATTTTATTCATTTCAAAACACATTGAATATAACTTATGTTATAAGAAAGAACTAAGTAATAATTGACTTATAAAAAATTCCATGTTGAGGTAGCACTACCCACAATAGTTAGATTAACTTATTGTACATGAAACACAATATTTGGATTTTGTTACTCATAAATCCATGTTCTTTGGATATCTATCCTTACAATTATTTCCATGTTTTCACAAAAAAAACATTATATTATTACAATATTATTATATAATATAACAAGATGTAATCTAGAAGTTATATATAAAATTATGAATAGTTTCTACTAACTATATGAAAGTATATCATTTATAAAATAAATTCATTATTTATAAATTTATTCGAAATGAAAATATATACCATTTGATTTTAAAGGAAATAGATGTATATTTGTGGTCCTATATTTATTTTGTCTTAATAATTTAAATTTATTACATCTTGTTAAAAATATTATAGAAATAAATATTTTATTTATTCCATAAAATATTTTGGTCATCAACCAATATATTTTATATTTATACGATAAGTAAAAAAACATTTTTACGCATAAAATCCTATATTTTCAAAAGGGTAATTTTACTTCCTTTTAATGGAGATCCAATTGTAAATATAATTTTTAACACTTTTTTATTTTTTATATACCAAAATAAAGTTATTATTTGAAATTATTATATAAAAATTTACATTTATTGATGTTATTTTATTTTTCTAATATAATTAATTTATAATGAAGAATGAAAAAATTAATTTTAATTGAAAAAAATATCTTAAAAATAATTAATAGCATTTAATTATATAATTTATTTTTATAATGTTTTCAATATATCAAATTATTATCATTTAATCCAATTTAGTCCATTTATTGAATTTAACATTGAATTTTGATATAAAAACATGTCTATATTTGGGATGTTTCCACTTTTGAAACTTGTTATCACATTCCATCAATGGGATTATTTTTAAACTTTTTATAGAATTTTTGTTTTGAATTATGAGAAATTGATTTAATATTTGAATTTATAAGGTCCAAATTTTTTAAATAAGGCCCGTTTATTTTAGGACAATATGAATAATATATTTTGAAATTTTTTATTACCATGTTTAATAGTAAATAGTGTAATTAAAAGTGGGAATAATATTGTAAATATTAATAAATTTATATTACACTTGACTAAAAGTTATTAGATAAAAATAATTCAATGCAAAAATATAAAAAAATTATAATTTGATAGTCACATTTCTAGGAAAATGAGTTAAATATTATTGAACTCTAAGGGAGTGAAAAAATGTCACACACTTACATTTAAAAAAATATATTATTTTTAATATTACGATAAATAGAAGTTATTTTTGATGATATATATTATTAGGAAATATACAATATTTATCTACATCGTATTTTTTGTTAATTTTTAGTAAATAAATAATTATTTAATATATTTATAAAATGATGATACATTAATTATAAAAAAATGAAACAATAAATTAAATGATATTATATGTATTACATTAAATATAAAAATACTTAACTAAGGTTCATGACAGCTTTGTCACAATAAATCAAATGGAATATGTTTCTATAGTTATTTTATAGTCCAGGGCAGACCCTAGGTCGTCTCTTAAGGAGTGTTGGATGTTTAAAGTGTCAATTTTTTATTAAGATTAATAAACCGGGGGGGGATAAAAATGTTTTAAAAAGTAAAATGACTCAAACGAATATTTTATTAGTTGAAATATATAACATATTTTGAAATAATTAAGAGATAAGGATATAATTTCAAGACAAATAATATATTTTAATGTTCATTGGTATAACAATTGCACATGTTTTTATTTAATTCGTTGGTTTAGGATTGTCAAGATCTTTATTCCCCTCATAGACTTTAAAGCAATGAAAAAATAACCATTCACACAATTATCATGTTTTAATGGGTTAGTCCTTAATCACAAAACAAGGGGTATCAAAGCGTACTATGAACTTATATATGTGTGAGAGAGAAAGGATTATTATATTTTCTAATAACAACTAACCAGGATTCTTAAGATGCTAGTAATGGTTCCCCAATCCCCATTTTTTTCATAGAAATGAGATGATATCCTCAAATGCCAGAGGATATTGAATAATAGTGAGGGCCTAGGTGGGTTATTGGTGATATTATGAACAAATCACAATTATGTATAATAGATGAAATAAAATATTTGATAATTGGTTGAAGTAGAAAATCATATAGGAAATAGGAAACATCCAAGGTTGATATAAATAAGAAATAGCTGAATGAATCACATATATAGATGATGATGATCATTGTACATGTCATATGTAATGAGAATATCCATAACAGGTATACAAAGAACGTATAAAATACATGAATAAAATATAAAATAAAGCCAAAAATATCCTTCAATAATCACGAGACTCAGATCAAATCCATACTCCCTTGCTCCTAAAAAGAAATTATAGGCCCACATAAGAGAAAATTTTCTTTTCAATGCCATCAATCATATTTTATATTAAGGTACATAATGTATCTCAGACAAGATGTGAGATATAACCCATGTATAAAACCACCCAATGTCTAGTTACATACAGTCTGCTAATATATAATAATAAATGGGAAAATAATTTAATAGAATATGAAATGAAGTACTAAATGTAAACATCCAATAAGGTATAAATTTTCATAAAAACAATTAAATTAATCAATATAATTTTGAATGTGTGTATCAGAATTAACATTCGGGCCTATTTTATTTTATAATCATATTAATTTAATTTAACAATCCCATTTATTAGGTAATTATTAAGACATAAAATATAGCTCTGTGTCCCCTATTCATATATTTGATCAAGTATTCTTAATCAGTCCATTAATACAGTATCATAAAAATACTGAATCTATGATTGTACATTGGCTTGACAAACATGTTATATAAATTATTTCAAAAATTATTGAATTTAGAACCTAAAAACATCCTTGTAATTCCTAATATGGCATCAAAGTATCTCTACAGATTTATGATGAACCGATAACCATTCAATCCTATCAATGTTGGTCCTCATTAGAAACCAGGTATTACAATTAGAGTGTTATAACATCATTTCAATTCGAGGTCATTCTTCGAAGTACAATAATAAAGGACAAGTATTACCCATGAATATGTGATCAACTTTCCTCTAATTTAACCCTTTGAAATATATATGTTTTCAATGTATCACTTGTAATATAATTTTCATATATCAATGTGTTTATCCCAGGAAGTCCACATGGGAGGCCAAGGGTCTCTCATGAATATGAAAGTTATAAGATAAATGTGTTCATCCATGGAATTTGTGTAATAACCCATTTTTCACCCAACGAGTATATTAATTAATTCAATTAAAAGACATTTAATCAATATAAATTAATCATAAATATCATAAAAAATATCGTTCCAATTCAAACTATCTATATAAGGTTTCATAAAACCTGGATAAGATTATAACGTTGGACTATTAATTTCATGAAATGTAATTTCATTATAAAAATGAAACTCACAATTAAAAATAATTACATTTCATATCATGTGTCATTGTCATCCCATATATTTATTTTAATCCAGTTAACATATAATTAATGATTCATACTGTAATTCAACGACAATTAAACAATTAAAATCCCTTGTAAATGGGTCACAACACAAATCAAAGTAATTAAAATTCACGACACCTATGGTGGTATAATTGATTAAACAACACACCAATGGGGTGGTTACCATTCGTGGTTACTAACCTCTAATCATTTCTCTATGGATCTTTTAAATTACATTGGAAATTCATATCCATCCAATTAAAGAATTAAAATCCATTTCAAGGGAATAAATTTGAGAATTGGTCATGCAACAAAACAACATATATATAAGAACTTTAACATTAATGGAAAATAACAAGACAAACTACTAAAAGTATTCAATGGTTAGCTCATCCAATATAATCTCATGATTCAACTCAGATTGGGATAAAAATGAAAAACGGATGGGAACCCTAAAAATATTGAAACTTATATTTCACATAAATATCACAACTGATTCCAAACTAATTTAGTAACATCAAATAAGAAATAAATATCTCCCCTATAGGTATTTTGTGGGAATTATTATTCACAATTTATAGCTTGGAAAGAGAAGATATCCCACATCCTAGGATAGTTACCAAATAGGGCTTCAAAATGGGAGAATTTTTATATGGTTGAAAGATAGTAAAATATTGTTTGATATATGATTTAATTAATGTAGATTTTATAAATTCAACCCAAATATATGTTTGAATGGTTTTTTTTCTTGGTTGGTCAATATGTGTGCCAACTGTATGCTATTTACTATACAAAAGGGGCATGTCTCATGGATTCTAAAACTGTTTGAATACCCATGTGAAAATCACTTCACAGTCCACTATCAAAATTCTAGGCATAGCCCCTTGTGCGTGTAACTCAAATCACATGTTATTTCAAACAATGTGGCCAGTTGATTCACATGGTCCATCTTATCACAATTTTATCTAAAAATATGGCCGACCATGTACGTTATTCATTATCCATGATCTAGGCCTATTTTACCCCAAAATCTAGGCTCGAGGCTCTGAAAAATTCCCAACAATTGGACGATCTTTGCAACCTCAAAGGGAATTCATATTAGGCCATATTCAAACATTAAAATTGAAAAGATACATAATTAATGGGATATAAATATTAACGAATAAGCTATTTCTTACATAATTATTCAATTATATAAATTATTACATTTATATGACCAACATATTTTTTATGTAGAAAAAATAGTGGTAGTAGTGATGTTCAGATCCATCAAATGAGATATGATGAGATATTTTGGGCCTTACATAATAAATTTTATAAATGAAAATAGAAAAGAGTTTACATGAAATTAATTTGAATCAACTCTAAAGTATCATGGAATTAAACATTAGTATAGTACATTATATACCCCTAAGAAATGCTGTTTTATAATGGTAAAATTTAATATTGGTGGAAATGGGAAGAATCATGATGGAGGGATAAATTCTTTCAATTTTCAATATGATAAAGTCTTTTATTATTATTCTACATGTAAAAATTGAAAATTTATTACTCTATACTCCAAAACTGATTTTAAAACATACATTAAAATAAAACATAAGTGAAATACTTCATGGTTTTTTAAATTCCCTATTCACATTTTGGAAAACAAATATAGAACAAGAAAACGTTGACGAAATAGTAGTGGAAGTAAATGTCAAGGGATAATCACCCAATGAAGTATGATAATATTGCTGTAAAGAACTATGAAAAAGTGATTGGAATCCAATGATTTGAAAGTTAAAAATAATTTAAATTCCATAACAATTTATGTTGAAATTATTGTGGAAGATAGATTGGATAGTTTTAGTGAAAGAGACGGTGATCCAAAAAAGATATATCGACACTCTAATGAATTTTATTGTTGGGAAGGTCAATCTTGAAGTGATTAATT
Organism: Viscum album; assembly: GCA_963277665.1. NCBI lineage: Eukaryota > Viridiplantae > Streptophyta > Magnoliopsida > Santalales > Viscaceae > Viscum > Viscum album. The sequence continues at coordinate 552,135,540 of OY728130.1, read as the reverse complement.
GAAATTATGTACCTTATAGAAATATGTTGAAAATAAAAGTATATTTTGAAATCAAGAATATTAGATTCATAGTAGAAAAATATTGGTAATAGAAAGTCAGATAAATCTTATCACATATATTTAAGTATAATTATTTTCATACGTAGTGGAATACAAATAATATTTCAATTATATGAATGAGGACTAATATAAAATAGACAAAATTGAAATATGGTAAAATATTATATATTATGTAGAAAGGAATGTTATTAGGGTAAAATGGGCATATAAAAATATGTTTAATGAACATGTGTATGTATAATGAAAAAATGAAGACTTGATTATAATAGATTTTCATATATTGAATATGTGGATTTTGATGAAAATATATCCATCATAAAAGTGTTAGAATCTATTATAATGTTCTTAAGAGTGGCTTCACATTGGTGTTATAATTCTTAAAATATGGTTATAAAATTTTATATCTTAAATGAGGAGATTTATGAATATGTTTATATTGAGAAACCTTAATGGTTCATACATGAAAAAGATGAAATAGTGGATTTTATATTGAAGAAATCCTTTTATGGATTGAAACAATTTCCATGATCGTAGTACTTGAAACATGATAATTGTCTAAAAAATTTCAATTTATGTATGTAAAAATGGATGACCACATATATTTAAATGCAGTGGATTTCTATACCATTATTGTTATTGATTATTGGGAAGGTAAATATTTATTATTGAGATGACGAAAAGTACTATATATAATTTTTTTTGTTGAAATGAGAAAGAGCAGTGAAATTTCAATGATATGAGAATTACCATTATTCCTCAGATAAGAATATCATAAAATGAAAATATACATTTCACATATCAAGAAATGTATTATAGGTATCTATTAAAAATGTTTTCTATGGAATAATCAAAATATGATTCAGCATCTATTTCAGTTGGGATGAAGATGAAGAATGATGAAACATGGTAATGTTTGAATAAAAATAATTTTAAAATTTTGATTGAATTTTTTACATATGTTAGAGCCTCAAGAACTGAAAATGTTTATGTGTTGACTCTTTTTGCAAGATATTAATGTGATATGAAGGAATCTCCAATTTTCGTAGAGAAAATAATTCTCATGTATGTAAAAGGAAAAAATTTACAAGGGTTATAGTATAAAATATGTTGTGAAAAAATAATAATGGTAACATTAATACCAATTGGGCTGGTAATTGAATTGATATAAAATCAAATTGAAGACGTACATTTTTCTTAGGAGAATATTGTGCGATATTAAATAGTAAGAAATAGTGTTCACTAACATTGATCACAATAGAAGTTTAATATTTTTAGGATAGCCCGGCATGTACCCAATTTATTCGGATGAATTTTCAGACCTAATATTAGAAAGTATATATTTTCATACCATCTAAGATACATTATACTATCCAATGTACCATAAGTATTTGTAAATGACCTATGCATCACAAAATAACAAAAACCCATTATTATGAATCATTCATTCCATAAAGAGAATGTTTTTATTCATATTTTATTCTTTTAAAATATGTTTGTAGAAGATATAAAATTCGAGATGTTTTCATAAATGAAATGTTGAAAGATAGATATATGGAATTTAGGATGTATCTTTTTTTCACCCACTAATAAATAATCCCCATAAATCACAAGCCCCCCAAGGATCTATGGATAATGTTGAAAAATGTGTTGAAATGTTAAAAAAACCATATAAAGTGAATAATTAAATTCTTTCATAAATTATTATGTATTTTTTGTAAACAAAAAATGGGAGATAAAAATAAAAAGAGAGATTAATGAATTTATGGGCCGAGTATATCATAATTAGGATAAACATTCACTTATAACTAAGGGATTGAATTACATCATAAACATTAATTTATCAAGTAGTTTTATGTTAGGAACTCTATTTTTTTGAAAGGATGTGATTTGGTAGAAGTTAAAAAATATTAGTTTTAAAGACAATGTGTTGTGAAAAAGTTTGAGTGATGAAACATGTTGAGATTAAAATTTTTTTACGTAAAGTTGTGAAAAATTATAATGTGTGAGATTTTAGATAAATTTTTTTCAATTTTTGATATGTTTATTAATTTATTGAAAACTAAAATTTTATTAATGATTGTTTTTTTACATGTATGTTTAATGTTTCTAGGGTTCTGAATAGAACAGTTTTATCAAAGATGTTGGGTTAAAACAATGTGAGAAATTCTTAATGTTATAAAGTTCATAAATTTTCATCTTTGAGTCAGATTATGATATTAATATCAAAATGAACTTAAAATCTTGATGAATTTAATGATACATGAGTTTTATTTTTGATAAGTATAACTGATGTTTTTTCCAGTAATACAGGTTCAGAAACATTTTTGGGATGATTATATTTCACTGAAAAGTTATAGGTCAAAAAGTGCAGATATAATGTCTGTGAATGTAATTTTTTCTAATACATTTTTCATAGATCATTAGACAGAACTAACTAGATGATAGATATAATATGGAAGAGAGTATAATAACATGACATAGATAATTGTATTGATATATTACAATAATATATGATGTTTTTATTGATAAGTTTTCATGGGTTATCACGATGAATATGAAATGAAATGTTGGTCAAGAAGTTGGTTTTGAATATCTGAGAAAATATAAAGGGGGAAATTATGATTGTAACTAGGCATATATATTTGGACATAAAGAACTAACAAAATATTTTTTGAATGATATTTATGTTAATGTCTTGATTTTATTCATATAAATGAATTTTATAGAATAAAGTATTCTTATAAAAGAAGATGAATATCATCTTTATAATCCTACATAGATGACTAGATCAAAGAGATAAGTATCTGAAAATCAAATAATGATCTATGTTAGAATCATGAGTTTTTTAATAAATGTTAAAATTATGTGAATACAAAAAACAAAACATAAATATGGATTCCCATGAAATTTCTAATCATATTCATGAAGAATATTGTACATAACAGATCTCTTTAATAGTTGAACAAATGTAGTAAACCATATATTGTTCAATTGGAGAAATTGATAGTGAATTTTTTTATATTTATTTTGATTGATATTTCTTCATGGGGTAAAGAGGAAAACATAGGGTGATATTTCATAATTTTTTAAATTGTCAATGACCAACAGATAAAAGAAATTTATTTTGATGGATATATTGTTTACTATTTTAAAAGATAATATTTTTTGTTGGATGATTTAAAAAAGATAAAAAAATTAATCACTGAAATAGAAAGTAAATTAGATGAAATTATTTCAAAAAATTCGATGGGAAATCCTTTTTTGAAGAGTAAAATGATTACTAAGATGAGAAGAAGATCATAATAATTATATTAGAAAAAAAAATTAATTATATGGTGGTTTTATTAATGAATCCAATAGAAAAATATCCACCATACATAGAATCATAAATCATTACTAAACATTTTTATGTAAAATATTTTGATTATGATTTGATGTTATTCAATGTGGTTTCATGTCAAAAAAATATATCATTCTTTGGAGACTTTCTCAAACCATGAGTTTATGGAAATTACATGATTGTTGGAAACCATAATGAATTAATGATAGTTCTATATATTTCATTAATACATTAGTAGAATAAATATTTAATTAAAATGAATGTCAAATTTTAATTTTTTAATTTTAAGGAACTTGAAAAAAATCCCCCCATTTCAATTTTTATAGTGCATACAAATAGATTATAGAATGTACATTATATATAATGCAACATATTGAAAAAAACGATACGATGAAGAATTATTAAAAATTTGAATTCCCAAAAGAACCTTCTTTTTTATGTTGAATAATAATTTAAGAAATGTATTTCTTAAAATATGTATCAATCAATATTTATTTTATAAAATCGTACATATGGAATTATATAGATCCATCAGATAGAGAATTCATATAGAAGTTAGTATTAAGTGATAATTTTTCTCATCAAATAATGAAATGGTTTAGTAAAATGTGATGTTTCAAAAAAGGAACATTACATATAGGCCATTAGATGTAGGCCAATATGACATAGGTATATTGAACATAGTATCACGATTGTCCTTTTTGGATTATATTTCCCAATGAAACATGCATGTGTTGGGGTTTAAATTTTATAAGAAAAGTTTTTAAACATACTAGAGAAAATATAATCATTCCTATCTGTAGTTAAATGGATTATAATAGATATTGAGACAAAATTGGTGTCAAATTATTTTAAATACTGAACATTCATGGAATTACATGAGTTTCTATGGTAATGATCTAGGTTCTCACTCTATGGTAAAAACAAATAAATCACGTGTTTCTCATTTTTTTGCATACTTTTTCATGAATGTGACACTCTTAAAAGGAGATAAATAAATAACTATGATATATTATGGGGTTGAAGATTCTTTATTTATGAAAATTTTAAAAATACCACTAATGATATAACCTCCCACCTTCACTGTTGTTCTACGATTTGTGGAAACATTATTAATTATACAAGAAGATTATATTTGAAAAGATTCAAAATATATTCTTTTTATAATTTTGAATTAAAAATAAATAAATAATAAAAGGTCATTTTCAGTTGAAAAGATCATTGATAATTGAAATTGTAATGTATTAGCAGAAAAATAAATAGGAAACATTTAGTATTATTTTTTAAATTTTTTGTGTAAATTATTAATTATAATTTTCCAGAGGAAATTTTTATTCAAAATTTATTTTATAAATTTTCAATAAAATAATAAAAAATAATTAAATTTAAGATAATTATTTTAAATTAAAAATAATGACTAGATAAAATAGATATAAATATAAAAAAATTAACACAAATATTAAATTATAAATTTCATCTGCAAATTTAGAGTGAAAATTTCCATTTTTTACATACATACATCTATATAAAATATTTATGTATTTTCAGTATTACATTTACTCTATAAATCTCTAATTATGCATCACTATTATGAAATTTTTAATTAAATTTACAATTTGAAATCTCAATTCACACATATATACATGCATACAAATAAGTTAAGATAAAAATATAAAAATAAAATATAATTTTCATGTTGAAATTTATAGATGAAAACAAAACAACATCATTGATAAATTATAAGGATAGTTCTCAGTTAATATTTATAGTGATTATTGGATATTTATAAATAAAATTCAGTACAAGAATCTACAATTTAATTATTGTTAGAAAATATTAGAATAAATAAAAATATTTTAAATTTATCGTAAATGTATATACCCATTGATATGAATTTTCACTAAAATTTTTATAACAGAAATTTACAAAAAACATTTCACTTCTAAAACTCAAAATTAAATATATATATAAATTCTTAGTGAAAAAAATAATTAAATAGTATATAATTTAAATTTGTGCTTGTAGATATATGTATAAATTCCCCTGGAAAATTTAGAATTTAATTTTATAGGTGAAATTTATAAATCGAATTAGTACCAAACCTGTTCATTTTCACAACATAATCATTTAATTAAAAACTCAAATATACACCCCCAAAAATTTGATTTATTATAATTTTTTGATAATTGAAATAAGGGAAATAAAAATTAGAGTAAAAAAAAATTGTAACATAAATCAGAACTAAATCATAAAATTGAATATCTTGTTTTTAATTATTGATATTTACATATCATTAGATTTTTAAGGTATGTTTGTAGGGTTAGTATGTTTTCAATTGTAAACTAATTCTTATGGTGTAAATATAATTAGATTCACATAATAATAAAAATAAATATTAAAAAAAATTCCTAAATGTATTTGTAATGTAGAAATAAATTATAGATGAATGAACGTAATATGTACCATTGTGTAAGCATTTGATAATGATATACACATCAATTATATTACTGATAAACTCAAATCAGAAGAAAAACCCTTTAATGTACTAAATTGTAAATATTCAATGAAATTTATTTTTGACCATGTGAACTATTATTTTAAATTTAAGAGGTTTGAAATTAACATATGTATTTATATACAATATATTAGCTTTTTAATGAATGTATTGATTTGTGAAAATATATGAAACAAATAGTAACATTCATAAAAAACCATTAAACATTACACAAAAATATGATCTTATACGAAAAGTATAAATAATATAAAAATATTTGGAGGTTTTATTGAAAACATGAATATAATGAACATGAATAATCATGTGGATGACTTTTAGTTACACATAATATATCAAAGAATATTTCAATGAATAAATAAATTGAATAGGAAAATATCCTTAAATGAAATTCCACAATATAATAATAGTTTTATACCATGAAGGGATAGTATTTATAGAATCTGAAAGATATTAATTAAATAATATCAATGAAAATAATATTTTTTTGAAATTATTGATAATTAATGTAACGTGGATTTGGGAAACATTTTAATAATATTTCATTTTTCATAAATAAGTTACATCAGAAATTTTTTTCAATAAGGTTTCATTCATGATTGATTTCACCATTTCAATTAAAGAATCATGTATTATACAATTAATATTGAATCAACATGCAATTTATAATTTGTTTCATCTATATTGAGAACACGGTTATAAAATAAAAAATAAATATATACCCCATTAATATTTTAGGATAAAAAATATTCTATATTAATAATGAAAAAAATGTTGTCATATATATTGAATTGAAATATTTCTTTCTCAGTATATGATTCATTATTTATGGAAATAAGTAACTATGAACCATTATTAACAAAATATGAACCTATGAGAACAAATATGTCCTAATTGTATTAATTTTAAATGATAAATGAAAATATATGTGAGAACATCTGAAAAATAGAGAACATACATATTGAAGTAAAGTAGATTATAAAAAAACCAAAAAAATATACACGGTTGAACATAATAATTACTACATGTATGAAAAAATAAAAATCTTTGAATACAAAATAGTAGTAGAATAAAAATAACAAGAACATATAGGTTAAACCATTATACTCTAACAATTATGCGCATATACATAATTATGGCCCTATAAAATACAAAGACTGGAAAAAATACAAAATTATTAAAATATAACAAATATTACCGAATATAAATCTGTTAAGAAATATGATCCAATAAAAATATGATTCTTAGACAAAAACATTAACCAGATAAAAAATATAAACTCGTAAAAATTTAAACATTAAAATAATAAATGAACCTATATAAAATATATTCCAATATAAAAAATATGACCTTGTATAAAAAAATAAAAAAAATTGTATTTAAGATAATGAAAATATATAAAAGGGTTACAAAAAATTTGATGATATAATTAACCTATATATTCAAGTAGAATAAATTATAAAAAAATTTAATTTATAGTCAACTAAATATTAAAAATGGTTACTTATCTGAATAATGAAAAAGACCTCTATTTAAAAATTTAACTTGTATGAAAATAAAATGTACCAATTCATCACAAATATTATATGTTAAAAAATACGAAACTGTATACAAATAAGAAAATATAAATATTTCATCTTGTATAAAAATATGACCCTTTTAAAAACTATAAACAAGTAATAAATGAATGTGAAAAAATAATTACCAATTTAAACACATAGGCATGTAAATAAATATGTACATATGAAAAATTAAGCTCTAAAAAATATGTTAAATAAAAACCACTGAAAAATTAAAATATTTATGAAAAAATATGAAAATATATAAAATATAAACTTTTTTAATGAAGTGGAATAAATTATTTTTATTCCATATATGAACCTACATGAAAAAATTTGAAATAATAATTTCCTAGGATGAAAATAAATGAAAAAATAATTACTATAATGAAAAATACTTATAGTTGAAAAGAGCAGTGTAGATGTACTTGATCATAATGATCAATATAGTAATAAATAATGGAATTTGATTAATAAAAAATATATATATTCAAAACTAAACTTACTCTTATTTCATTAAAGATAATAGAAAATGGTACATCAGTAATAAACAAATTAGAAAATTAATTTACATTTATTTTATTATAATGAAATTTGAAAACATTTAAACATTAACTCTATTAAAATTAAATTTTTTACAAGTATGAAGAATAAATATATATAATTATATGGAAAAAATGTTTACCTATATAAAAAAATAGAAATAAATCCTATAATAATATATACTAGTAAAAAATATCAACCATCAAAAATATGAATCTAGGTAAAAAAATACCACTCTTTAAGAAAAATATAGAAGAAAAAATAAGAAAATCTAAAAATATTAATGTATTTTGAAATTTAATACCAAAAAATTGTGAAATAATAAAATTATTACCATGTTACAACGATTAGTTTAATATGAAATGACATTAAGTATAAGTATTTTGTATAAGAAAAATAAGATTAACTGACAGCTAGAGGCAGGTGGAGGCGAAGGAAGAGGGAATTGGAAAAATATGTGGGAGAGCTTGAGAAAGAATATTTGAGATTATACTTATATAATTACTTGAATTCTATATTTTTATGGGAGTCTTCCAATGATAGAAAACAAGATTACAATGATGCATTAGTGAATATTTTTAAGAAAAATAATTCTGGTCAATTTAATTCTATTTAATGAGAATCAATATCAGTAGATTAAAATAATGTGGATGCTGTAACTTTTGATATATGTTTATTTAGAAGAGGAAAGCATTGTGGTATGTTCAGTGACCTAGAATATAAAGATCTAATTTGGGGTGACATCGGGTGGTCAAAAATTCGAGGATGAAGATTTTGGTGGAGGAAAAAAGTGGGGTTGTGTTTAGGGATCTAGAACGTAGAGAATATATTTAGGGTTTAATTATCAGGACAAATTGTATAATATGAATAATTTTGGGGGAATAATATGGGATAGAAATAAATTTTGATTCTTTTATGTATTGATAACATGAGTGTGGTATAATTTTTAAGTGGGTTATATGGACCAAAATGGGGAGGATGATGAATGATGGGGATGCGAGATGTATCAGGCATCTAAAAATCCATATAGGTTTACACATAATTTAGAATAGCTCTGGTGGAGAGATATGTAATATTTTGGACATTCTATATAATAGATAATGGATTCTGATGGCACCTCACAAGCCTGGTTTCCACCTTCGGGCTCCCAGCTTCTCCTCTCCCTGTTAGGGTTTTGCTCCTTTTTTGGTAGTGACCATCCAATCTCCTCCAACTTCTCTTTGGCGTCACCTTTCTTCTTCTAATCTTTTTGGGGTTTCCCCTTATTTTCTCACTCGCCGGGTCTCGCATCCTCACAGTTTATTCATTTGAGTTTGGTAATTTTCTTCTCAGTGACCTTCTCTCTTGATTATCTCCTGTTTTTGCTTCTTTTTTGGGTTCTATTTAGGGTTTCAATCCAGGACATAATTTAGTTTTTCATTCCTGTTAGTTATCTCTTTTAGTGATTATTGGTTTGTTCTAGGGTTTATCTTTGGGTCTCGATGTTTTGTTCTATCGAGGAGTTCGGCTATATGTTTCTATGATCAGGCACATGGACTCCACCTCTCTCAATGAGGTTGTTTCTTAAGGTGTAATCATTGGTGCTCCGGGATGTGATTTTGAGTGGTTTGATGTAACGTGGTGACTTCATCCTTGTAGGCCTAGGTTGGTTGATGGTGATGTCTTTGAGGATCAGCTCCTGGGAGGCTTGATGCTTGTGCTCTGCTCTCATTTCTAGGTTTATTCCACTCTACAAGTTAGTTTGGATGGACTGCCATCCGAGGAGGCTTTAGGATTTGTTCTTGTGATTGGATTGGTGTCCATGGAGCTTTGACTGGTAATTCCTCTCTTTGATTGCATTCGATGACGTAGATGTTTATTTTTTGTGATTTTTCATTGTTCTGTTGATGTGTATGGAGAGGGGAGTTCGGGTGATGCATGTGGAGTGGAAGATGAAGCCAAAGGGTGATTTTGGTGGTGAAAACGATGAGGTGGAAATTGTTGTCGAGATATGAAGTCAGCGATGATAGTGATGGATGTTCTGGCAGCGACAACGGTGATGATGTCAGAGTTTTCTGGATGATTGATATGTTGTCCCCTCAAATCAAGGAAGGTGACCAGATCAAGTATCACGTGTCTCGATGTGGCTCTCATATCAACTATTAATTACGAATATTGTGGGTACGTGGTCTGATAATCAGTTAATTGATTTTGAAATTTGAATTTTATTACCTTGTTGGTAGCAAGATTGTGAAGAAGCAAGATCTCTTGAATTTTTTGTATTTGTGAAGTTGTGGGGAATATTTTTGAATCCTTTAATGTTTGGTTACCAGATACCCTTAATGTGGTTTTTAGAAAATATCAAAAAACTTTTTGGAGGAGGATAATGTATTTACACCTAAATTATACTATGAAAATATATGAATTTTTACAAAAATTATTTAAATATTCATCAAGAATTTATAGTGCGCATTTTTACAAAATTGTTCTGGAATACATTTCTATTGGAATGTTATAGTTCAAATGGGAAAAAAAATTTACCAATGATTTCCAATATATATTTTATTCATATCTAATATATAATATTCCAATATATAATATTTTTAATCGAATATACAGTGAATCATTGAAATGTATAGATGAATGTTTTTTTAAATACATTTATCTATATAGTGACGCTCGAATGCCTGTACATGTATATATATACACAATTATTAATTTTTTTATTACATTAAACTACATATATTGAAATATAAGTTTCATTTAATATATTAATAATAAATTTTTTTATTCAATATATATAATATTTTCTTAAAGAAACATTATTTTTATTATAGTTTTTAAACATTTAAAAAATATATAATTATAGATGTATAATAATTATATTATAATAATAATTTTATTTCAATTAAAATTTATAAATTATATAAGAACGAATCTAATGAAAAAGGAATTATTTTAAAATTTTCATAGATTCCAAACCTCAATTATAATGAAATTAATTCCCATCATAGGCCTAGCTAACCAATAGTAATCATGTTATTCAAAACAAGATTATTTGAACTATAAAAAAATGTAACCGCTACATCAATTTTAATGAAAAAATTTTGATTGAAATTGATTTTTGATAAAGTATATCATTATCAACTGATCAAATTGTTTAAATATGAATAGTTTACCACATCAAAGAATACACAATAGTTATTAAAAAACTAATAATTTTTGACATTATAGTGGGGATTCAGGTCACCAACTAGCTTAGAGGAAAGACACCCCTTCCTCTTGATGATATTTTTATTCATAAGATTAAACATTTATTTACAATTAAAATATATTAGATATTTAAACATACAATGAAATAGGATAATTAGAGGGTATGTCATTACAATAATTAATTATATTCAATGTATTTTGTCATAATTGAAAATTTTATTGACTAATGTAGATAATAAAAGAATGTGAATAACAATGTTGGGTTATATCAAGCTATGTTATATTCTATTTGATAAAAAACATTCCCATGATAAAATTTTCACACGAATAGATCACGGAAATTAAATTATTTATTGTAGATACATTATTATACTATGGAAATAATATTACATTTTATTTTAATTTATTAAATATAGATTATTCTGCTAAGATCACATCATCCTTGACAATATTAATGTAATTTTCAAAATAAAAGATTGGATCCCTTGTTTGGGAAGTAGATATTACTTCATTTGTAGAAATTTTTATAATTGTAGTGTAAGGGGACATAATTGTTACTAATTTAACCATTTGGTTGTTCTCATGTGAATTCTATAAGAAGATATTAATATATATGTATTTTTTCCTAAATTTATGAATAATGAAAAAATAACATATTTAAGTGAAGAAAATTATTTTTTCAGGAATAATATTAGATATTTTATAGTTAAATAATGTTAAAAACTTTATAAAGTGGTTTTTCCTATCAATTAAGTAATTATATATTTTTTAATTTTATCTTCATGTATGTTTTTTCTTTTCAAATCCTCACCAACTATTATATGAATTCTTCTTATGTTCATATAGCCATCCACTTCCTCCAAAAATACATAATTGTTGGTAATCATCACTTTGTAGAACTTGAAATTTCCCTATCCTTTAAATTAAAATCAAAATTTTATAAACAATTCATTGAATTTTCATATATAAGTGTCTGATTTTTTTTATTATTTATTACAATGAATAAGGAATTATAACAAACAATTCTAACCAGAAATCCATTTAATAAATTTTATCCTTCAAATTATGATACTAATGAAAGAATATACAATTGAATTAATAGGATAAATGTCATGTTTAATTCTAATAACAATAAAAAATTTAATGACATGATTTGAGAAAAACACAACCATAGATAAAGAAAAAAATATGAGACACTTCATTTAAAACAATAAAAAATTCAATTTTATGTGGATTATGTTCTGGAATACTAATTTTTAAGAGTTTTTAATTCTTCTTATGAACCAAAGAGACAAAATATTTCGGTGTAATGAGATAAAATAATGAACTCATTTTTTCATCTACCATTCAGGTAAAATTTTAATAAAATGTGAAATTTTCAAATGGATACCTTCATAATTAACCAAGGGTAGGATCCTAATGGTAGTATTTATAACATTCAAACTCCAAATCATAATAAAAATGAATATATTTTCAAAATAAACACCTTTAGAAAGACCATGAATAAGGTTTGAACTTATAATGAAATTATAATAAAACTATACAATTTTAAAATTATTATAGCAATAATAATCACCTAAATGTACTCATGAATGGAAAACCCCAGACCATCCTGACTCATGATAAAAAATTAATGATATGATATGTGTTGCGATTCGAAATATATACATTTTAATACTATTTTTATAAGTATTTTTTGTTTTACAATAGCACATATAATAATATAAACTCTAGAAACGATCATAAATTATTGTAAAACTATTATATTTTTATATCTAATTCATTCATGAAATTTATGAGAAACACCTATGTTATAAATACATTTCATATGATCCTTATAATTGAAATTCAATATTAAGATATATAATTTTAAATAAATGATAATATAGGTAAAATAAAATCATATTTTAAGAAATATTTAAGACAATTATCCATAATTCATTTATGAAAGATAGGAGAAAAAATATAAATTTAAACAGATTTCAGATTTATCTAGAATGATCCAGAGTTTCTATTTACAATTGAAATTATTTTTTGAAATATAATTATGTATTTAATGATCATAACTATGTAAACAAATCCATATTATAAGAAAAAAAATTCTAAAAACTATTATCAACTAATCTATGAATAGTTGAATGAATGGCCATGTAAATTTGATATGTGACGAGATTTAAATGATACAATAAGAATATTCAAAATTTAACTTCCTGTAGGATATACAAACAACTACTAATGAGCCTATATTTATTTTTAACATATCTAATTGGTATTTGTGTGATTTTTTTATTATATTGTGATATTTTTTATTTATTATGTTATCTTTTAGTGACAATATATCATGTATCCTAAAAATTTATAATGAAAATTATATAAATTTAATCATGTATTATATAAAATTACAATTATAATTAGTTCGAATTTCTTTATGTAGAATAAACATAATAACATTCCTTAAAAAATTTTATTCAAATTCTTATTTTGTATATAACTAGTTGATACTTTAATATGAACTCCATTAGGTAATAATATTTTTATATTAAGATCTTTTTACATATGTATTATATGTCATTGATGTTTAGACTATAAATTTATTTTAAAGGCACAATGTAAAGATATTTTTTATTATTTTTAAAAAAAAATCATGTTCATTATCAATTTTAATTTAATTTTGGTTATTTACTTATTAAATTAGATTGATGTTAAATAGTTCAATAAATTTTCGAAGATGATAGGTTATTTTATTAATAGTAAATAAGCATCAACAATAACAAACCATTATCAGAACAAACATTTTGATGACTTTAGAATCACAAATAAAGACTTTTTGAGTACTTGTAAATACCTTATATATAGTTGGAAAATTTATTTTATCAAATTTTATTCATTAAATAAATGTCAAATAAAAGTCGTTAAATAAAAATATCATTTTTAATATATCATTGATAGTTATGTTTGACAATGTATTCACCCCCATGTTGGTGAGGAGATAGTTATTTTTTCAGGATTAGAGATCTCAATTTCACATGGGTGGAATTAAATTTTCCTTCAATCTTATTAATATAATCATTTCAAAGATCCTGATGTGATGGATAGAAGTACAAGGTGTCTGGAGATATGGTAGAGATTTTTTTTGGAATGATATGTCTAATTATTAGAACTCCCTTTTATTAAAAACTAATCCTTTAAAATGTAATACAATTTTATGAAGAAATTCAGAATGGTAATATTCATCAATTTTAATTTTTTACAACCATCTCAAATACATACTTGAACCCAAAAAAAATCACATGAAGATGATTTGTTTCACATTAATTTAATTTGAAAAAAAATTGTTTTCAATGGGAGTATAAAATTGTTTTCATAATGAATAAGTTGTATTAGCGTTATATTATATTAATTTATAAAATTCCCTATAAATACTTTTTATTAAAGAAATACTATAATCCTAAAACAATATACTACTTTTTATATTTTTTAAAAAATTTATCATCTTATATGAATGAGATAATTTTTTATGTTTTTATTTTTTATAAAATTATTTACATGCCTCAAGAATAAAAATATAGAAATAAAATTTTCATTACATATGTTGAATTTTATTTTATGTTATGAAATTTTTTATGATAGAAAAAATGAAATTGAATAGATGGATAAAAATTAAATATTTCACCAGTAATTTTTGTAATTACAAATGAATAATTTTTAATTTAAATTAAGTTATTTTTTAATTTTTTAATTATTAAAAATTTAACCATTAATTTAATGTTTACATTTAACTAGTAAAAGTTAAAGAATAAATTATATTAAAATAATATTTGAAGTTATTAAAAATTAGAAATTATTTAAAAAGAAAAAAATAAATATTTCTTCATCAGAAAATCCGAATAAGGTACTTATATAAACTTATAATGAAGTAGTTAATGTCATAAATTCAACATTTTTAATGAAACATAAATGTAATATGAAAATTTGTTAAAATAGATAACAATTTAATGAAAAAATTCAATTTATTTTTCAGCGTACTGCAAAACTCTTTTTTAAAGGATTTCAATTTTTATTAAAAAAAATGGGAATATAAAAAATATAAAATAGTGCATGAGCAAACTAAATTGTGAATTTGTGGCCATTTAACCCTTTATTGATGTCCGTTTTTGTTCGTTTACTTTCTCTTGGTGATGATTAATATTATTATCTTATTTTACGTAAAAATTATTTTTTCTCCAATATGTCGATATGTTGACTTCAAACTAATGTTATACTTATCTAGAAACCTAATTTGGTGTAATTTTTGGTAACCTTTATGTTTACCACTCCCCCTTTTAAATAGATGTTTTATTATCCCTTAAAATGATTTTGTTTATCAGAAAAGGTTATTTCAAATACTTAATGAGTGATGATTGATATAAAATTGTAATGTTGTAATTTATTTAAGGTATATAGAAGGTAACACCTAATAAATATATTATAAGTTTATAACATTATTTACAAACAATACCAATCATTAAGAGAATTGTGACATAGTAAAGAAAGATTGTTATTTAAATGAGACCATTATAACATAGTCATAGAATTAGTTATTATGAATATGAGTAACCATATTACGAAATACATAAAAATAATTTTCCAACTCAATATTAATTTAGTAATTATTTTTTACGAAATTAGTGTGCAATTCTTTTATTGTAATTATATGATTAAAAATAGTTGTTTGTAAAAAATTGGTGTTTTTTCTTTTTTTAATAAATATTATAATCCATTAATGAAAAAGGTATAAATTTTATTTTATAAAATGATTTCAATTTTAATCCATTATAAAAAACAATTTGGTGAAATTTTATGATTTTTTTGAAATGAATGATTTGTCAATGAATAGTGAAAAATATATATTTTTTTAAATACTATCTTTTATTTTCATTTCAAGTTTTAATTTGATATATTCAAAGTAATTTTGATTTTGTATTCATGTTAAAATTATTTTTTAAAATATTATAATTAATTATATTTGATTAATAAATATTCATGATTTTGATAAAAATATATTTTGTTGACATAAAAAAACATTTTCTGAAATATTTTTTTTCATTTGGATTTAGAGACTTATATTAAAAATAATTTATTACAGTTATTGAAATTAATTATTGATAAAGTTAACCAATATTTTCAACCTTGCGCTTGAATTTTTATAATATTGATATTTTTATTTTTGGTCATTATGAACAATTTCAATGCCAAATATTTGTCACCTTGGTAACAGTAAATAATGTAAAAGATTGTTAATTTTTTTTAAATCTTATTTAAAATAAATATAACATATTACGTATATATATTTTATGAGGGATTTTATGCTATTATCATCTAATATTTGAGTTTGGGAGATTTTTTTCCACTTTTCATTGATAATGACTTATATACTATTTTTTCCCTAGGGGAATTGTTATGTGGTAATTCCTTTCAAAGGTCCTGAGAGAGGTCTCGGGATTGAGTCTTTTTTAGTACTTTTTTGAGAATTAGTTTAATTTTTTCATTTTAATTCCCCTAACATGAACTGTTATAATAAATTGACATATATATTAATTTAAAAAATGAAAAATTCATAATTTCACTATCCTTTTATTTAAATAATATAATATTTTTCATGTATATAAAAAGAGGTTATTGTATATTATAAAGTATTAATTTTAATTTTTAATTTTTTTATTATATTAATATATTTTATTTTTTAATTATAGTATAATTACATTAAATTCTTATGTAATGTAGACATAATTCATGTTAAAGTAGTAGAAAAATTTAATATATAATTTTTTAATCATTAAATTAAATAATGTTTAATGGATTGGGCTACGAAAAATCATTTATGATTAAATATAATATAAAAGTTATTGTTAGTGGGTATATATTAAACATAAATGTTTTGTATAAATAAATTTACACTCTAATTATATTAACTGTATAGAAATGAAAGTATTTATATTTGTGTTATATAATATATTGTTTGAATTAATTAAAAATCATAAAAATTTATAATTTAAAAAGTTTGAGGGAATATAATCTAAAATTACATTATATAAAAATGCATGTTCCAATTTTTAACTTATTGGTAAAGTTATAACTTGTAATTATTCAAAATGAGTTATCATTTTTAATGATTAAAATGGTTAATGAATGGTTAAACTAAATAGATAATGGATAAAATGACTGAAATAATTTTCTAAATACAATATTTTGAGTTTATATTAATCATAATTGTAAATAAATTGTAATGTAATCTAATTTTAAAAACATGGACATGAATATGAATTTATTATATTTTATAATTTTGAAAATATACTTTATTTCCCCTTCCACCCTTATAAAGATACACCACTCCTCTCTCTTGATTACTAAAATTTGAATCACCAAGATTAAGAAAACCCTAATACATTCTCTTTTGATCTTATCAAGACACCAATTATATGTTCTAGGGTCTTGAATATCCATTACAATTGTAAACACCGTGAAATGTGTCCCATCCAATTCTCTATAATTGAAGATGTATTTCCATGTGTGACGACCCAAAACGTCATCGACTATGATTGAATAGTTTGCAATGAAACTCATTATTTTCCATTGGGGTCAGTGATTCTAGTGAAGGCACCGAAGATAAGGTTTGAGACTGATCATGGAAGTGATCCCAAGAAGGGGTGTGGGGGTGTATCGCATGCAGTATGGAGAAATTATTTGGGTTAAGTCCCCATAGAGGCTCCCAAGATACTCAGGCACAAAGACCTGTGCTCCACTATACTGGAGATGAATGAAGTAATTATTTTGGATATGTCCTAAAATTGTTTCCCTAGAATATCCAAAACACCATCTCTATGCAAGGTATTTCTGATCCCAATCTCCTTTCACATGGGGTACTATTTTTTCCTATAGATAGACCCATGGAGCCTTCATTTGCATGGATAAATTTTCATGAAGCCTAATTACTACTCTGGTTGCTCAAGTGCTTCGCAAATGTCTTCTCAAACCATTAAGGTATTTATTTCACACATAGAGAGGGGGAATTGAAGGAGGATCATTGGACATAAGTCCCATTAGTGATTGAAATCCATAACACTTGCACAACTATTGTTCCAAAACTCTTTAAATTAGAAACACTTGTGTGCCATTGATTCCTCTCGAAGGAACTTGGGCACCCCACTTCTGGGAATACCTGTAAATACTCTTTAAGTATTCAGTCATTTCTCACCCAAGTATTAACAACTAGTATGTTCATCACATAACAAAACATCAGATCATCCAAGCCCACCTATACGCCCATACATTCTTTCCAGAGAGATACTTCGGTGTCATTCATTGATTCACAAAATCCCATTAATATACAATCCTTTCATCAATCATTATTAAACATTATTTATCAAAAGTATTATTCTTTATTGTCCCCTTTGTCTAAAAGGAATTGTGTTGAATCCTCCACCAAAACTTCAGAACTTGTCAATTCATTCATAAAGGCACATTAGTGTGTCTCTTATTTTAGTTTTTATATTCATAGTCAGAGGTTTTCCACCTTTATTTTACAATGGGGTTAGGATTAACTGTGTGTTTTTGTGTTTGTATATCTGCAATCACATGAAGCCTTTTGTCATGAATATTTTATGGATGTTCCCATTTTTGAGGATTAGGGTTTGGGTCCTATCCTTCCCGTCTCATCTCTATAACACGGAACCTCATGTCTCAATTATGTAAGGTATGGTTCACAACTACATTTACTTTTGATCAAATGAAAAGTCTCCCTCCCCTACCAAGGCCAATTTTATGGTAGCTCTCCTGGTGTAATCCCTAAAGAATTCAAGTATGAGGTTTCATACTTTCTACACTCCACTACATTCACCTTTTCTCCTTCATTACATTAGTCCTTTTCTAATGTAAAGAGAATAGAGGGAAGGCTCATCTCCTCACTCACTTCCTCGCTCACCTATCCCTCTTCCACTATTTTTGTCATAGTCTCATCCTCTTATACCAGCGATGGATTAAATGTGTGGTTTCCTTGGTTTAATCATTTAAATCCTATTGTTTCTCGCACTAATAAAGACTCATGTGGGCTTCTAGATTCATCGTGATTCCAACATTTTCACCAAAACCTCAACCTCTTAAACTACGTGAACTGATATTCTCACCAATAGTTGGGATACGTAGGAATCCATCCTAAATCCCGGGCTCTATATCATTTCATCCATAAATGGGAATCCTCTCGATGAGTGAGTTCTAAATTAAAACCTTAAATCTCTAGTTCATCATTCTCTAGAAGTAATCCGAAACTCATTTCTATCACTTGACTATACTATCCTATGAAACTCATTGAACTACGTGGGATTTAATTCCCATCTAAAAGGGATATGTTAGAAGCCTCTTTGAGGTTCAATGCGAAAATATCAAATCAACCATGTTCTTACTCAGTCATATTCCCAATAGGGTATAATCTAACTTTGAAACCTATATACATTCCAAGTTCATTGGGCTCCTTAGGCATAAGTCCAACACCAAACCATGACTAAGAACTTTTCTCTTAGATTTCCATACCACATGACATTAAATTGTATATCTAGGTCAATATAAGATGACCTTAAAAGGTATGATGTTTCCCATTAAGTGGCACCGAACTACGTGGGTTCTGATTCCTCTCATAAGGATATATTGGTAGCACATTTATGTGTATGATCCCAATATCAAAAAAAACTTCTAACTCCATAGATGACAATAATTTATACAGGTTCCCCACTAAGTGGATTAAAAACCAGTATCATCACAATGATGGTTAAAAGTATGTATAAATATTGTATAAGATAAAACTGTTGATGTAGAACCTATAATACATAAAGATTTATCCATTAATGAAGAACCTCAAATACATACTCATTATTATAAATTTCACACTTGAAAAAAATTGATTTCAAATTACAAGGGAATCATATGTTATAGCTGGTGAATATATGAGGGTTCAGGAAATTATAACAATTCTATATGAGAGTCCCGATATAAGATGAAATCCACACCAAAGACTGTGATGAGTCTGACCTCCCATCCCATTGAAAAATGAATGTTTTTATGTATCATGAGCATACACACAAAAATTCCTAACATTGGAAGGCATGTCTCTTTGGATAAATAACCATTGGGTGTTTCTAGTTCTATTAAAAAAAATCCAATAAAACCCACACAGAAGTAGTGATTCCTAACTAGATAAAATGTTCAGAAGGATGACGAAAAAATAATGGTAAACCTGACTAGATTTTATAACCATGTTAATTGTTTTAACCATATTTCAGGACCACATCAATTGATTATGGATGTCTAGACAATGGAATCAATCCTGCATGTGTCTATCTAAAAAAATATTTCGGTAATTGTGTTCAATGTTTTTCTCATGATATCTCAGAACACCTTTCATTAATAATGGATTCCTTCATGTTTTAACCCATGAATGCCCTGTCTGCTACTCATCAATGCTTGGGAAAAAATAGCCAGCAGACACATACACCATCCATCATTCATCAATCCTGTTAACAGTCTCATTTAGCACTACCATAAGAAGTCAGTCGGAAAGCTCTAATGAAAGACATGGCATAAACTGAACTCTCTAACCACATACATGAGTACTTTATGTACCCAAAAAACATGAAATGGAGGACACGAGTAGGGACATACACCTACTCCCGAAACGACATGGACTCATATTTTTGTTCCACCCGTTGAAGTCACCTCCTACATTTCAGAAATGGTGAATGGGAAAACAAAAATTCCTTCCAATATTTTGGAAAAATTCCAGAATATCAGTACATAATCATCAGTAGTACTATGGGAATAGAGACAAAATTCTATCCCCACACCGTGGATGACTCATCGGCACAGTGTCCCAGAGAATATACACAACTCTATTCCAGTACAAGTGGGTTATGGAGAATACAACCCTAAATCATATGAAAAAATGGACTACGAACATACAACCCATCCTATTAGAAATAATGTTCCAATTCTAGTGACCAGTCCAACATAGGCACATACACCTACTCATATAACCACTTCTCAAAGTAGGTGTCCCAAAGTACATGTAAAGAGCATCCATAAAGCAGTTACTCTAAACACATATGGAAAATCAAAAGCCAAACTATGATCTAGATCCTCTGAATGTTGGAATTCTAGAATTCCTCATACATTTATCTGTTTCAACTCAAGATCCTACTCTCCCATTACCAAATTAAGGGATTAGTAGTAGTAATATTGAATTTCCTCATCAGAATCTTCAAAATGAATGATTGATTAATAAAAATTCGGACAATATAAATATCATATATCTAGATGAGAGCCATGGGAACCCTCCATGTGGATACAAGACAATGGAAAAAGAGTATTTATCCCTTCATATAATCCACCATGGTGGACCTCCCCATGATGAAATTTTATGCAAAAGTTATTTCTTTAGTAGTGTTTATAATTTTCATGATAATTCTCTAATTGACAATATAGTAATGAGAAAGAAAACCTATATTGAGTAACATTCCAACATAAGGATAGTCATGTTTGATTCATTGTCACTAACAGGTGAAATACATTCTCAACAATAGGACACTATAAGGTGATGGTCATTCTCTAAACCAGTATTGTGAAATTTTTCCCTCTAGTATAGTCGAGGAAAAAGAAACTGATTCTATTATTCATAATAAAACAATTGATAAGCATCTAATTTTGTTACACTAGGTAGATAAACAACTATAAATGGATGATGAAGATATGTTTAATAGGAGAAAAAATTGGCTATGGTGAAATACTAGTCATGTTCTGGACATTGGAAACTTCTCAATACAACATTTCAGAATTGTTGACAGAAGATTTCATTCATGATATTCGCCTCAACATTTGGAATCTCTTTTTCATATAAAATACAATGTATTACTATATGATGAATATCAAATTCGTGTAATGATAATATAGGGGTTGAAATTCCAAATTGACACGAAATCTCTCTTAGTTTCCTGACATCAAAATATTGAGTTGTAGAAGGGAACACTTTAGCGTTCATTTCTCGATGCGCTATAGGGGTTGTGACAGTCAATTTCTGATACCCCATCTGGTGTTCATTTTAGAGGATGGGGTGAAAACGTATAATTTCAATTAAAAATTCCTCCAACAACAGAAAAAAGGCCTCGAAAAGTGGTTTCATGAAATATTATTTCCCATGGATGGCTACAATCAACATATTTTGGGTAATCAAATGTACAATCAAGAAAAGACCTTGTCTAGCTCTAATCAGAATCATGACCAAAAAGAAAAATGTTTTTAGATACTTTTTCATCAAGAATATGACAACATTGAGCATGCTACCCTCTAAGTAGATTTCATCCATCAAATGGAATAAATGTATAAAATAGATCAGCGGTCTTCTAAAATAGGTTATTTTATGTGGTTTTTGAGTAATGCACCTTGCCAACGGTCAGACCAAAATTCAAAAAATCAAAAGTGAAACTGCAGGAATCTCATCTATAACATATCCGGAGCCAGTAATCCTATAGGGATGGGGTCTTATTTAATTAAAACATAAAATTCTATAAACAATGTTTGATGGTTTGAATAAGAAGAACAAGAAAACCCCAAGATTTTAGGGCTAGGGTCTACTTCACATTTAGAGTCCCATCATTAATGGAAGTTATTTTTCTCCCAATTAAAGAAAGAGACACAAATATAACATACAAATATACTATCGAAGCATTCTATTTGGGTTATTTTCCATCAAAATGTACCTTAGAATTCAATTTATATAATAATAGAGTATCATGGAAGATACAAAAGGAGAATATTTTACAAATATACTAACAGAATTTCATACATGTGTTATGCGTTAGTGAATGTCAATAATACCATTAAGGGAGATCCTCCAGATAATTAGTCTAGTTCATGGGAGGTAGATTATGATGTTATTATCCGTAATATGGTACAAACTGATGATAATGAAGGAGGTGTGTGTGCCCAAAATCAGAGGGTTACCCAGAATCTAGGTATTCCATCAATTAACCAACTCTCTCCTATTATAAAGCCATATAATAGGGGTAAATGTAATACTCTTGTCACGTCTCACTTTTCTATTAGAGAAGATCAATCTATTTCACATAAAGATAAATTTTCACTGTAAGAAGAAGAGATGAAGGATTTGAATAGACTCAATATAAAGTTACATCGAAGCAGCATTTCTGTCTTGCATGCTCCCCAATCAGATCATTAATTTTCACATCCTGTAATAACTCCTCAGCAAATAGGTTTTTTTATTCAAATAAAAATGAGGATAATTAATTTCATCCATTTGGTAACCAACTAGGTTGGGATCAAAAACATACTTATAGTCCAGTCTACATGGGTTATCTGAGTGAAATTCCAGCAATAATAATACTAGTGGATTTTCTTTTCACTGCAGTAGGTCATGATGAAGATGCTATACCTGTTTAGGTCATAGATCATCCATATATTCCCCAAATGATTATGAACACCATTTAAGTACTAAAAACATGATTGGAAGCTATAGAAGAATGATGTGTGCCTGTACAAAAAGAAAATAAAACATACCCCGAATGGGTGGGTGTGAACCCCCACCAAACATTATGAAAATTAAAATCTTATTCATTAAAGGTTCGAAATATCCGTTACAACACATAATGAATTTTTTCCTTATTGTGATCCCATGATGGGATCCACTCAATAACAAGATGCAGTAATGATTAGATGACATTTTCAACCATTACAGGTGCCAGCTTTTGTCTGGTATGCATGTTTTCTGTCTCGATCAATTACTGGATGGGAATACCTCAATTTTTAATTACATCTACAATTATGCTCAACACTGCTGAAGACAACTATTTTTGATCTTACAAATCTCAAAAAAGAGAAAATTAATGTGTTTTTATATCATTTCTCAAGGTAATGGACTAAGATATAACTTTTATCTAGTACTCCATCAAAAATATTTGTTTCTAATTTGGTTGGAAAGTCATTGTGATGAGTTAATCAGACCACTAGTCTCTATGAAATACATAGAACAGTTTCAAGACCTCACTTCAATCTCCCACAAAGATGAGGATTCCATTATGTTAACTAAAATTAAAACTCGTGTAACTCCATCTGCTTAAGGAAGGAGAAAAGGGAAATCATAGATAGCTATATTCACCCTCAAAATAGCACCAATACTTTCTTATACATTAGAACCTTTATAATAAAGAATGGATCCACCTCCTGTGCATTAGTAGAAATGACTGGCTCGTTAAGATGATAAGAATGATTCAAGGTGGAGATAGTTTTGGGAATGAAAGAACATTTTTTATTCTTTTCGGAATGAACAGGTTCCTAGTTACTTCATTTGATATTTGGAGAACTATTTGGTTCAGTTTCCATGGCTGACAAAACTAAAAAAACAACAAGATGAAGATCTTCCATATTATTTTCCCTTTCTTTAAATGATGGGATATCACATTCAAGAGTGTTTTTTTCAATGAACTCCTCCAAAAATTGGTAGAATCTAGACAAGTGAAACTGAAAAGTTTATCAACCCAAGTAGAACATGTTATAGATACTAATCCATAGAACGAAGGTGAATGAAATGAAGTCAAAAGAAAAAACATACATAAGTATGATGAATGGATGATTAGGAAAAAAGAACAATAGAACTCATGTCATTCTACTAACATAGTTGAATCATCTAATTATTTCTTTTACCACTTCACCCATAGAAAATCCATCTTCATCAATAGAACAGTCCTCTGATTTTCAATCCTAAAATAAGCAATGTGATTAGATAGATAAGGGGAAGATAGAAGTGGACGAGATTGTGTCAAGGAAAAATTTGTCCTTGACATTGATGGATTTTATGCCATCTGTTTCAAAAGCACACAAATATCTGCACCCAATGGCACAAACTGAATTGACCTATCAAGAAGAATCGTAATCAGATGAGAAATTCATCTTTGGTTATGTTAACATTACCCACATAATGGATCCCTATGAAAATGACGATTTTAGTTATGATGAGAATGAATTCCCAGTACCTAATATGGGTACTAGTGGAAAAATCCAAGGATGAGGATACAAGGGATGACATGGATATTCTTGAAAACACTATTATAAATCTACCCCTACTTGAACCACATATGCGGTGAAAGCTCATGGGAGATCCCTTTAGTGGGCTCAACAAGAATAAGGATGTTCTTCTTTACATTAAAGGATTAGTCATGACATGATTATTCTGTAAGAATTATTAGATGTTACACAATCATTCTCTATGAAATTAGATAGATGTAGGAAGTATAGTCTACCAAAAAATAGATGTATTTCTATCTTCTTCCCCGAAAAAATGTACATATACATGAGGATAATCAATATCAAAGGCACCCACAAAACTGCATCTCCATTCTAGAAAACATAGACCTATGAACCCAAATTACAATGTTTTGAAATAGATATACCATGTACTAGACAGGATACCTATCTTGGATTTCATTAATTTTTCAAAATACCTTTGAGAAGAACTAATTGAGGCTTTTTCAAGTCCTTAATAGTTGGAAACCGATGTTGCTTCAACTGAGGTTTATCATATAGATAATGATCCATCAAATGTCATTAAATCATAACTTTTATAGATTAATATGAAGATTATATTTTACATTGACACATCAGGTCCTTGTATCTATCTTGCAGGTTTACTGATAGTGACATCCAATGAGCATTCATTGATAATGGCTCAGGAGTCAACATCATTCCCATCCATACAATACATCGATTGGGCCTTACTGAATTTGACTTATCTCTTTCCAATTTAATGTTACATGGTTATGAAATCAATGAAAAATAACCTTTCAATCTAATTATACTCAGAACATAGCTTTGAGATCTTGTATCTAATTCATATTTTTTTGTCCCTGAGGACACATCTTTCAACATTCTTCTTGTAAGGCCTTGGATACATCAACATACAACCTTTCCTTCTTCATACCACCAATATCAAAAGATTTATTCAATGGTTAAGTTGGGAAATTATTTGTAATAATGCCCCATTAAATACATGTGGATATTAGTATATTAAATAATAATTCTATCACACATAGGAAACTATATCCATGAAAAATGTGATAACTAGAATCATGGCTCTGAATGGCCTAAAAAAGATCCCAGCTAACCCATTCAAACATCTATGTTTAGATTATGTATTTCTTATAAATCAAATTGAATAGATAACACCAATTCCAATAACTAATCTAGTGACTTATATAATGTAAATCACGGCCATTGAGGCTGTCACCATGGGGAAAATTGTCGATTTACCAACCAGTGGTGAATGATTAAATAGAGGAGCCTTTATTTCATCCACCAAACATCCGTAAATATTTACTTACAAAAATAGGATATAATAAGTTGTCACAATACAAGAGGAAAACAATGGTGTTGATTCCCAAGAAATAATCTCCTCTTCAATGATCTATAAAGACCCTTCATCATCAGTATGGTCAGAGATGATTGGATCTTCTTCAATATGGACAAATAATGATTCCACCTCGAGCTCTGAATGTATTTCTTCATTATATACAATGAAATAAGAAATAGAATAAGAGAAAACAAGGAAGAAGAAGAATAACTCAGGGGTTCTCCACCATCATTTAAAGAAGGCTTGTCCACCACTATGGATGAGCTTAAAGAAATATATCTGGGAACAAAAGAAGATCCACGCCCCACTCTAATTAGTACGACCATAAATTATGAAGAGAAAGATATGTATACTAAATTTATAAATAATCATTGAGATTTATATTCTATGAACTATATAGAAAATCCATGACTTAATCTCAATGTATCCACTCATCACTTGGGTTTTCCAGAAGAGCATCAAGGATTAATGAAGGAAGTAAGAATAACACACCCAACTCATGCCAATAAAATTGAAGCTGATGTTGACAAGATTGTTAAGTGTAACATTGTCAGGGATGTGTAATATTCCCAATGGCTGGACAACATTGTCCTAGTAAACATGGATATTGGGATAATTAGAGTGTTCATTGATTTCAGAGATCTTAACCATCATTTTCCCAAAGATGACTTTCCAGTTCCAATTATACCGGTTTTAATATATGAAATATCTATCTACGAATCTCTCTCATTCATGGATGTATAATCTAGGTAAAATCAAATCTGAATTTCCCAAGGTGATGTGAATTATAATGCCCTTATATCCGCTCATGTTGTGTTTTGTTATCCTGTAATGCCATTTGGTTTAAAGAATGATTGTGCAATGTATCCATATGACATTCACCATATCATCAAACCCTTAATATGAATGTTTTTTAACACTATATGGATGATATAATATTAAAATCCAGACAACATTCCAATCACCTGAATCATTTGGAGACCATATTAAATAAAATTTGGCAACATAATTTGAAGGTGAATCTGTTGAAATGTGCATTCGGGGTAACTCTAGAAAATTACACAGATTCATTATATGCCATCATGGTATTGATGTTAATCATTAAAAGACCAGTGGATTCCTTTCTTTTTGTCACATCAATGAAATTTGAATTAATTATGTGAAATTTAAGGAAACTTGGCCTATATTTTGCACATTATTGCTAATACGAAAGGAAAGTGTTTACCATTCACAAAATTAATGATGAAGGGAGTCACCTAACTGTGGACTGAATACTTCTAAGAGGCATTTGATACCCACAATAAATATCTCTTGACTATACTTTTATTAATTCCACCTATTGATTGAAACAAAACATCCCCTAGGTTACATCATTAGAGATATCACTATGTGCCTTCCATGCCTAAAATAATGTCGTAGGGATTGAAAATATCCTTTAATATCTCAGTCGAAATATGTTTGATATGAAGAATCATTATTAATATACCAAGAAATAATGCCAGGAATTACTCGTTGTAGTTCAAAAATTCATACACTTCCTACAACATGACGAGGTTTACTTGGCAACTCGCAAAAACCAGCCAAATTTATCATCAGATGTCTTATTCTTATAGGACATTTGGCATGGTGGGTAGTTATTTTGCAACTATTCAATATCACATTTTTTCCTCACAAAGTAATAAAAGTCCAAGCCATAGAAAATTTTCGTACAAAACACATATCAACAAAAGATATATCATTGAATAATAATCATCATGATGAAGATACATTCTCTATTCATGATAATCCCTAATCATTGGTAATGTACTTTGATGTTGCTTCCAGATTTCCAATAAGGAATATAATGGAAAAACCAAAACTTAACAAAGATGGGTGAGGAATTGTACATATATCCCTCGAAAACTAATTATTTCTCTATTCCATCCTATTTTCAGAAGACAATACTAAAAATGATGAAAAACATAAAGCTCTCATTACAGGACTATAATTGGATCTATAGAAACATGTGAACCACCTAAAAGTGAAAGGTGATTCAAAGTTAATAATAAAATAGATCAATGTGGATTATGATAAAAGAAAATAAGAGTTAATTCTTTTCTGTCATTATGTCTTATGGTTAATAGAAGAATTTCTCTCAGAAACAACATTCTCTTCTATACCACGATCTGAAAATGACCAAGCTGATGCACTGGGTAATGGAGCTATATCCTTGGTAGATCCAAATCGAGATGAGAAAATCATCTGTATTTCCCATCATCATGTGGTTTCAGCATTATTTCAAACTAGAACAGAATAAATTAATGAAGTCATTCTTATTTCCATTCCATATGGTCTTACCATAGGATGTATGACACCCATCATGGAATCCCTAAAAAATTGAGTACTTCCACTTGATAGATCTAAAAAAGAATGGATTCACTGAAAATTGGACAATTTCACTCTTTATGATAGTCTAGATCACTAGAAGATACTCTACAAATGATTCTTCAAAAGAATCCTATTCAGTTGTATTGACAGAGAAAAAACTACATCTATCATGAAAGAAGTTCATATGAGATCATGTGGTGCTCACCATTCTTGGAATTGGTTTTCTGATCAAATATGAAGTCTTGGATACTTCTAGCCTTCAATGATGTCATATTGCACAAATATATCCAAGAAAGGTCATCCCTATCTAGTGCATTCCATCTTCATTAATCAACCCCAAAAATTTCTACATACTATAAAATATTTATGGCCATTATCTACATGTAGAATGGATGTATTAAGACATTATCTTCAAGCTACGACTAAGTAGTTTAATTATATTATAACTTTTTCTTATTTCTTCTACAAAATGGGTTTAGGAGAAATATCTCAAGGATGTAGAAACTAGAATCATTTTTATCTATGTGATGGATAATATCATCACCATATTTTGTGTCTCTCATACTATATTGATGGACAATATATCAAATTTCTATTCAATTGAGGTAAATAAGTTATATCAAGAGCACAATATCATATCCAACCTTGCATATCGCTATCATGCAGGGGCCAATAGACATTAGGAGGCTTTCAACACAAATTTTTCAAATATACTCTAGAAGATAGTGAACAATGAAAAGTAATTGTGGCCTAATAATCTTTTTCATGATTTATGGGAATACTAGACTAATACCCAAACATACACTCTAGAAACTCTATATTCATTGGCTTATGGAACAAAAGTAGTTTTTCCAATTTAAATTCAATTTCCTTCACTCTAATTTTCAATCTATAATAAGTTATCTATAGTTAAAAAGTATCAAAACAATTTTATGAGATTAAATGATTAGAATAAAAAAGATTACATACTTTGCATCATTTGGAAGTCTTTCAGAATATAATAGCATTGTATTTTAACAAGAAATATCACATCCTCACATTTATTCAAGGAGAATTGGTATTATTCATTAGGAATCTGATGATACCAAGAAATAAGCCTCCACAATATGATCCATAGTTGGAAGTTCCTTATTCTATATATAAGGTATTTAAAAATGGAGCTTATTCCCTAATCTCAATGAATATATAACTTATTTCAACACAAAAAAATTGAGATTATTGAAGGATTTCCTGGTGTAATTTCAAGTCATATGTCCTTGTTGTATGAATCTAAAAAACATAACACAAAACCATATATGTAATACATTAAACTACATAAAAACCATAAGCATCCATGAGGCATGACGATAAAATTTGTATCATCTTTTTCTTTGATTCGCGACATTAAACCTTATGAAATAATTTTTAAACATTAAACGAAATTAAACTGTATGGTTAACACATTCTTTATTTGATGTAAAGAGATTCCATGCACAATAATCACAAATATCATTGCTACTCCTTAGTTGAAGATGATTTCCATTTCTTTTTATGTTTGAATCTGATCTGCATAGATACCTCATTTTAAGAACTATGTATGGATTGATTCTCATTTTCAATGGGATACATAGAGACACCTATATTTCCAATATTAGGCCCAGTTGAAACCAAAAATAAATTTATTTCACTTTTCTCTTTCTAACTATAAATAAGATCTATAAAAGTACCCTTTTAGGATACATGGTTTCATCATCATATCATTCCATGTCTTATGTTTAAAAGTTCTTCTGGAAAGTGTGAAAATCCCTCGTCTCCCATATCAAACCCAATTACTGTGTGAAGTGATTGTCTCAAGAACTATTTCTGTCATTATTCTTATCCATATGAGATACGTAGAGATTTTTCGATCTCCAACCGTAGGCCCAGCCATGATAAACCCCCCTATTCCAATTTGCGTATGAATCAAAAATTCATATAGAATGTTTCAAAAACTACGTGTGGTGTGATTTTCATCCCATTGAGATACATAGTAAAAAATAGTCATTTTTTCCTAGTCTTAACCTCATGATAATTTTTGTAATCTCTTCCCCAAATAATTAACAATCTATATGAGAGTCTTCAATTTTGGACATCTCCTTACAGAGCCCACCAAGGAAACAAAAAATGTCTCCATTTTACACATGAATAAGAACTATGTATGGGAAAAAACTCATGGAAAATATTTATTAAAATATATCAGATGGGAATTGAGAACTACCCCCATTTTATATTTCACACTTTTAATCTTCAAATTTTTTAGATCTTTATAATCATTCTTATGGTTCTTTGTGGAATATTCTATGATATATGATAACTATTTTTCTTCACTATGTAGTATGAGACCCTAAGTGGCCTTTTAGAATTTGCCTATATAATGAGCATGTTATTCAATAGATAACACTATTTTGCTATACTGCATATTTTCTAGTTAGCCCTATTTAATACAATCCCCTTAACAGGATTTTCCAATATCTATAACTTCATTCTTGGTTAAATTGTCTTCTGTACCCTTAAAACATTTATCAAAATATGAAACAATATGTATCTTAATGAAATCATCCATGTATATTTTTTACATTACCTTTCACTTGATTTGAATGTCTCTAATACCATAGTCTACACACTTCTCTCTCCATGTGTTCAAAGCAATATGAAACATCCTTGGATCATTTGACCACATATAATCTATTGTTCCCATTTGATTCTTAGTTGTATGACCAAAAACTACATACACCATATATCCTACTTTTGGTTTATATCTTAATAGAAATACTATTCCTCATATTCAATGGAAATAATGATTTAAAACTACATTTCAAAATTCAGAGACCTTTTTCCATAAATTAAACTCTCTGTTGTGGAAAATATAAATATCTGTATACATTATTTGGGTTTTAGTAATATAATGTCAAATTTTTTAGACCTCCTTTTCCAGACTATGAACTATGTTTTCTGAGGTTTTCATGCATAATTTTCCAAGAAAACATGAAATTTAGTCAATAGATAGAACTATTTGGACATGGATCATATGCCTTAGCAGGACATGAAGAATACAACACCTCTAAGGGGTGCATCAAATAATTGTAAATTATATATTAGGAAAGACTTCCTTTAATTCATTTATCCCATTTCTCATATAATTTTTTGGATGTAGAAATTCCAAAATCCCACTTTATAATTCTTCAAATTCCACACTTGAACATAGATGTATGTTTCAGATAGAATTATCAAAAAATTGGAGAGTCCCAAACCATTGGTAAAATCTAACGACCATAAATAAAATCCACCCAATGTTCTCACTATATAACATAGAAATGCACTATACAATGTCCTCACTACATGATATTAAAACTATATAGCATGATATCAGAAATCCCCCTTTATAAAAAATTATATCCATTCCCCAGACACCAAATTTTTATAGAAGTGGTTTTCCTATTCATGAAATATGTCGGGATAGATATCCGTTTATTCATAAAATTCCATTCCATAGAAAGACCACCCACTGTGGTCTTGAGTTAGAAAAAAAATTTCGCTTGTCTATCGATAATAAAATGTTAAATTCCTACAATATTTTTTTCCTAACTATGCAGTACGTTCCCATAGATTCCCTTGTATAAAATTTTACTAGATAACATAAAAGTCAATCAAATGATACCACTTTTTGGATATGAAAAACATTCCCTAGATAATCCTACATTATACAGCCACTATAGCGAGTTTATCAAATAATGTAAACCTCATTCATGGAAAGGAAACTCTATTTTTATACAAGTTTTAGATATGGTGACCATAAAAATCATGATTCAAGATTTCCCTTGTACGTATTAAAAGCATATTAGAGACATTCTTATATATTGAGCCTCATTTGGAATATAATTTCAAAATTTATATCCATAGTTCTTCGACCATAACCGCAATATATTTTAGTTTAACATTCATGAATCTAAATTGCCAATAACCAAGCGACACTTCACTTTCTAGATTGAGAACCCACATTGGGAACTCTGGGAAAATGATTAGTCTCCACTCTGTAGATATACATTTTGGTATTGTTTAGGAACTATTGAGAAATAAATATTTAAATGATAAAAATTATGATATGTTTTTTTCATAACCATACTGAAAATATAAATATCCCCTCTATGCCCCAAGGCTTATGAATAAATTGGATCATCCTTCAAAACATGATGTAACTCTAAATAAATTAAAATGATGTTGGAATGTATAAATTTTCCCAAATTGTACCTTAAAACAAGATTATTTTCATTCAGAATGAACAAAATTTTAAGGGGGAGGGGGATTTTTAGACCACATTATATGTGTCCCATGAACTTCTCTACAGTTTATGTTGTATTCCCATGTGTCGGGACCTAAAATGTTTTATACAATGGTTAAAAAAATTGTGGTGTGACTCTGTATTATTCATGGGGGTCAGTGACAGTAGTGAAAGAACCTGCCCAAAGGGCTGAGACCATATCCTGGAAAGTATCCAAAGTAGGGGTGTGGGGTTAAAACCTATGTGGTATGGAGTGATTATTTTGAATAAGTCTCCAAGGTGTCTCCCAAGATACCTATACACAATTACCTACGAACTACCAAGATAGAGCTGAATGAAGTAATTGTTTTTGATAAGTCCTCAATGTGTTCCCCCTGTCTAGACAAAACACTGTCGGCACACAAGGTACTCGGGAGCCACAATTCTGTTGCACTAGCCACTTTCACACCTAATCTTCCTTCACCCAGGGTCCTATTATTGACTATAACTACCCATGAAAAATTCATTTTTACGGAAGACATTCTTTGAAGCCTATTTTCTTCATTAGTTGTACAAGATCTTTTCCCAAGTCTTCTGAAACCATCAAGGTATATTATTAATACATATAGTATATGAATTAAAATAAGATCTTTGTACTTATGTCCCATTACTGTTTGAAATCCTTAACACATGCACGAATAAAGATCCTAACCTCCCTAAAATAGAAACACTTGCAGGCCACCAATTCCTCTCAGAGGAACTTGAGTGGCCCACATTTTGAAATATCTTTGAATACTCTTGAAGGCACGAGCCATGTCTCACCCATGTATTAAAATCCAGGTGGTTCATTTCTTTTGTGAACATCATGACTAATATTCCTTATTGAGTTACAATACTTTCACAACAGTTAAATACTTTTGAGCCCTTCATTGATTCACCTAATCACTTTAGTCTACAAGCCTTTCATCAAGCATTCTTCTAATCCATTCATGGAATGGCCTCTTCTTCAATGACTACCATGTCTAAAAGTGATTATGTATAATCCTCCACCATAACCACATGACTCTTAAATCCTTTATGAAAGGCACAACAACATGTGGTCTAGTTGGGTTTGTATATATACTGTCATAGATTTACCACATTTGTTTTATAATGGTTTTAGGATTATTAGAGTGTCTATGGGTTTTTATATCCACAGTCACATTAACCATTCTTCAAGGAAAAGTGTTTTGAAGTTACCAGTTTACAGGATTATGGATTTAGTTATATCATTACCTTCTCATCTAAAAAAAACCTAGAACCTGATGTCTCTAGTAGGGAAGGTACGATAAAAAATAATTTTTCTTTTGAACAAATGAAATGTCTCTCTCCCCTACCAGGGCCAATTTAAGTGCAGCCATCCTGCTATAATCCCTTATCCTTTCAAGTAATAGGTGGAAATATTTCTACTATCTACCTCATTCAACATCACTCCTTCCATACATTAGACCCTTGTATTATTTAAATAGAAATAAGGGAAGGCTCATTGCTTTTCTCTCTTCCCCGATCTCCTCACCCTCTTCCACTGTCGTCGTTGTAGGATCATCCTCTTCCACTAACAGACGAGAACAAGTGCGGGTACCTTTGCTGAATATTTTACAACATCTTATTTCTTACACTAATCATGAATCTCATGGCCTTAGATATTTTTCATGATAATAAAATTTTTACAAACACATCTTCCTCTTCAACTACATGAACTCTAATTGCATCCATAAATTTGGATATGTAGGAAACCTTCTTAAGGCCTGAGATCTATATAATTTCATATATAAATGGGAATATTCCTTAGAAGTAATCCCCAAATTAATCCCCCAAATAACCAATACATAGTTTTCTTGAAGTTATCCCAAACTCAATTCTATCAATGGACTATACTCACCTTTGAGACTCATCAAACTACATGGGATTTGACTTCCATCCAAATGGGATACATAAGAATCCTCTATGAGGTTAAAACCTAAAAATTCATATCAACCCTACTCTTCCTGGGTCACCTTCCCAATAGGGTCTAATATAACATGGAAACCCAAATACTTTCCATGTTCTCTAGGATTAATAGGCATATATCCCACATCAAACCTTTAATATGCACCTTTGGCATAGATATCCATACCACATGACATTAAACTATACTGTTACGTACTAATCATGTTACCTTAAAAGGCATGCGGTGTCCCATTATGCAACACCAAAATATGTGGGTTCTGATTCCTTTTACAAGTATACTAAGGTACCCCATTTATGGGTATGATCCCAATATCAAAACCATCCTTCATCTCCCAGGACGAAAATAAATTTCAGAGTGCCCGACTGAGTGGCATAAAAACCAGTATCATCATAAAAATTGTTTAAATAATCTCTACATAGAATATAATGGGATACCATTTATGGAGAACCTCATATACATACGGATTTCTCCATTAATGATGACCCTCAAAAACATACTAATTTTTCTAAATTTCACACATGCTAATAATTGGTTGAAATATTCCTAGGGAAACCCATGTTATACTTGGTGAATTAATAGAGGTTCATGAAAATATCAAAAATATATAAGAGAGTCCTAGAGTAGGAGATAATTTCTCCCAATAGGGTGTGGTGAGTCCAACCTCCAATCCTCTAGACCAATTCATGTTCTCAAGAATCGTGAATTAAAACATCACGAATGTCTGCTTTTGGAAATCCAGTCTCATTGGATAAAGAACTGTTGGATATTTCCTGTTCCAAAAAAATATAATGGAAACTGACCGGATATAGTGATTCTTATCCCGAAGAGACATTCCGAGGGATGATTAAACAACAATGGTCCTTACTAAAGGGATATAAGGGAGGTTATCTAAGGAAGAAGTAATCATCCTACACAACCAAATGAAATTTATTTCATTTTATCATCTTTCTAATTATATAGTATTTATAATGTTATAATAAATTAGACATAATAAATAAACTGTTATGTTAATATGATTATGGATCCACCATTATTCACATATTAATCATATGGGAAAATTAATGTATCACTATTCGTATGTGAGGACGATCACTCCCCCAAGCTATGTAATTCACTTTCCATTAACACAATTCACCAGTTATAATATGATGGATTTAATATTTATATATGATATTTATGAAATATTTATGGATAATTGTTCATAAAATAGTATTTATAAATCTTTTTTTAATTTTTTAATAAAATGAAAACAACATTTATTATAATGTATAGACTACCATCTCTAAGAATAGTGTAATTAAATATTTTAACCCAAAAATTTATGGATGATTATAAATATGTATATAATTAATATATATAATTATTATATAGTGATATAAATTATTTAAATGATTGAATCACTAATGATTTATAAGGATCCAAACTGTTGAACCGAATATTTTATGAAAAAATCTATTATCAACTAGAACATATGATTTTAATGAGGAATTATTAATTTAAAGTTTCTAAAAATTTATTATTGAATATAATATGACATAATAAGTATTAGAAGTATAATTTAATATTTGTATATTTAATTTTAAATTAATTATTATGGTGTTCAAGGAGTTTCTTTATAAATACGGACATAGGGTATATGTTTATAGTTTCACTTTTATTTATATGATACTGATGAAAGATTTAGAACTTCTATCAATTTTGTGTCATATATTTTTGTCATGATTGAAAATTATGATAATTTTATAAATAATTAATGGGATTTAAAAAATATAATATTAAATCTTTCATGATACTTACATTCAGATATAACAAATGATTTTAGGGTTCTTCATCTCAAAATTGTTCCCTTGAGGCATGTTTTATGTTGTACGACCATATTATTTTATATGATGTTAATAATTCTCAGTTGAAATATTATGTCAGTTTTAAACTCATTATTATATTATTTAATATTTCATAAAATTTTATTCCATAATTTTGATTACAATTCAAATGTTACCAACACGATATGTGTGTTATGTTAAAATATATTTTTATGAAGATTTTTTATGATCAAATTTAAAATTTTGATTTTTAATGAGATATATCTCCAATATATTATTATATTTAATAAAATATAATAATTTTTTTATATTTTAAGTTTTCCTTTAATTTTACACTCTTTACATACATATTATACTGTACGAATATTTTTAGGGAAAACAGAATTTTTTTGCATCTATCCTCAATAAAATTTTAATTTTATGTCTATATTATAATTAAAATTATTTCAATATCGTTTTTAATATTATATACGAAATATTAAAATTTTTACACATTATTAAATTTTTATATAAATGTTCCAAAGGAATATTAACTTAGTTTTCCAAACACAGTACCTTAGAATTATTACAAAAAATTTCAATGCAATCCTTCTTCTGACATAATCATCATGAATTTTTTTCAACTATTAAGATTTATCAATCATATGAATATTTATTTCAATATGTGAAATTTTATATTCATGGAAAATTTTTACCTTAATTTTTATATTTAAAATAAGATAATTCGAAATATAATTTTTATTTTAATAAAT
This sequence comes from Viscum album, assembly GCA_963277665.1. Taxonomy (NCBI): domain Eukaryota; kingdom Viridiplantae; phylum Streptophyta; class Magnoliopsida; order Santalales; family Viscaceae; genus Viscum; species Viscum album. The sequence continues at coordinate 552,097,684 of OY728130.1, read as the reverse complement.
AACTGTTTGACGGGATATTTCAAAGGATTTGTTATCAGTGATGGAATATATTGATTTTACTAATGATTTAATATGGATATTACTCTATGGTCGAATTCATATCCTTTATCTATATATTTTCTGATTTTGAGGATGATATTTTTAAGAGACCTTCTTATTTTATATGGGTTATTGTATGATGATATAGTTAATGTTTTTTAGATCTTGTGGAGTACATAATGAATGGGTTTATGATTATGTGGTGGGTAATCTAAGAATTATAGAGATCTTCATTACGTTGAGCAATGATTAAGGTATTTTAAACTCAAAGGCCCATTCCAGAAAAAAGGTATATGGGTGGTTAGCCTGAGATCAAAAAAGGTGTCATGGGAGGTAATCCAATTCCCAAAATAGGGTAAAAGGGAGGTTATCCTATGAATGATGAAATATATGTAGATGATTATACGAAGGATTAAATGTGGTAATTCTCATGGTTTGTATCATTGAAATATTGTTTTTATGATTATGACTATACCAAAACATATTCCATAATCAATGATATCAACTTACCCCAATGTTTAACAATAGTTGCACATGTGTCTTGTTTCTTCTATGATTCATTCCATATGAGAGGCCAATATTTATTTCATTGATCAGTATTATTATATATTATTTGAGGGGTTCATTCTTTAATGATTAATAACATGTTCTCATACCCTTATTCTAATGTTATTGTTATATAATCCTTAATATCACTCCTATTTACCTATTCTGATCATTTGAGCCCCCCCATTATAATGTTTATATTCCCTATAATAGGAATAATAGATTTAATTATTATATATTTAGGTAGAGAGATAGCTGGGATGAATTAAATCCTTGATTAAATAAATATTATATAATCGAGTTTTTTATGTATTGATGTTTCTAAATTTACTAAACTTGTATGGTTTCAGTGTATATAATAATTTTATGTAATGATTATTAATCAATTAAGATGTAATTTTTACACACACAAAATACGGGTCACTATCATTGGTATTGGAGATTGAATTTCTTATTTTTATAATCAATGATGTGAATTCATTATTGATAACACTTAGGATAACACTAAATATTGGATAATATACTAAAGATATGATAAATAAAGGTGTAGAGTTTTTGAGAAAATATATCATTTTGTTGGATATAGATTGTGGATGTAGCTATATAATACATACAACTAAGTGAAAAATGATGAATCAATGGATTGGTTTTTAAATTGGTGTTCATCTATTCAATTTGTGTGTCCCTAATTCTACACATCTTGTCAGAAAGTCATATCAAAATTTCATAGCATGATGATAAATTCCCTTACAAACTATTATAATGAATGATAAAATAGAACCTACTGAACCTATGATATTCAATAGTGGTATTGGATAATCCTAAAGTGTATTTGGTTGAAATTTATATGGCTGGTCAAAATATTGAATGCATTGATACCCCATTTTGGGTTATATGTGATGGAGTCTCAGTGTGATTAATGGAATTTTTGGAGACATTTATGGGAATAAAATCAATTGGTTTAGTATATATTCTATTAAAATAGTTGTTAGGGGGATATTTACTTTCAATTATGTTAAATAAGTTTAACTTTTTTTATATACTTTAGGGTTAATATGATCACTGATGTTGATGTATTGTGGATGATTTTAAAAAAGAGTTAGTATATTTTGGGGATAAATATTATAGATTGAAATTTCATTGAAATTTAATTTTGTTACTATGTTATTAATGATATATAAAATATATTAGGAATATTATTTTATTAAGGTAAGCATTATTTTGAATTAATAAATAGATCATTTATGGAGGCATAGATGGAATTAAAATGTCTTTATATTTATTCACAATATTTATAGAAATGATTAACATATTAATCACAATATATGATTAGGATATATATATATATATATTTGGTGTGTCCTCTTTTGAGTTATTTATACTATTTTTAGATAGTGTTTTAATAAATAATTGAAAAAACATGTGATATATTCTTTTGAATTCATAGATTTTGAATAATTTCAAATGTAATTTAGGGGGATCATAAGTATAAAAATTAATCAATTTATTAAGATGTAAATTATGTATTTCTATTGTTGTTTTAGAGATCAATGTATTATTTCCTCATTTGAATAATTATCCATATTAAAAAACATGTAATAAAAAATTTGGTTTTAAAAACCATATTTTGATTGAAGGAATTCCATTTTATTATTTTATGGTTCTTATAATATATTAAAAGTTTAATTACATGAATTATTCATATAAACATCAACAATAATGTTCATTTCATGGAGTTCGAGATGATATGTAAATTGATCTAAGAACAACCAAATTATGAAATTCATCTTATGAAATGCAGTCATCTGAATTTTGTTTATTTTTTCTTATTATCAATATTGACAGTAAAAAACATTATCAACATTAGGAACCTAATTTTTATATAACAAATGTATTATTTTACCATCATTTAGGATTACTTGATGGTTATTTATCCCATCACTGATTTATGGTCTCTTGGTCATTAATAATCTCATGACCATGTTCTTTATAACACACATTTTTTTGTAGATATTATTTTTTCACCATGTATATATTTTAAAAACCTACAATTTTTTCATATCATTGGACACAATTATGTGTTAATTAATGTAACCATTCTGTTTTCCACTCCTTTTCTCCAAATAGAATATTTTTTTCTATTTGTGTGATGTCGGATTTCCGAAATAATATTTTAAAATATTAATCCATTGACGATATTGTTTAAAATATAATGGATAAATTTAGTTATGTGGGCTACGATAATGTAACACCCTTAAAATTTAGATGAAATGAATAATAATAATGATATATGTTTTTTCATACAACATTGATCCTTTATCGAATTGGAATATACTATCGAAATTTTATTATTTAAAAATAACACTAATAACATAGATGTTGAATTAGAGTATATGAATCTGAATAACCTTATTTTAAAATATATTTATAATGATCCCTATAATAAGATATATTTATTATAGAATATGGAATAATTAATCATTTATAGTAAATTTATTTTATGCATAAAAAATACATTTTTATCAAATATTAATTTTTTCTGAGTAATTATAATAATAAATTCTTGAATATTTTATAAAGTTTATATTATAAAATGAAATTCATTTTTCAAATTAATATTTCAGAATTATCTTTTTTTGATATTTTTCAATTTTTAGAAAATCGATTATTATTCAAGGAATAGTGAAAAATCCATATTTTCAAATAATATTATTTCATTTGGATAAATAATTTCATTTCATTAAATAATTTCATTTCATTTCCATTTTAATTATCAATATTTGTTATTCAAATATATTTGTATTTTTTTGGAAAAAATCATATTTCAAAGAAAATGATTCATTTTATGATTTTATTTTATAATTAACTATTTCTACTTCTATAAAATAAATAATGAAAAATCAACTATATATTTGGATTTATAAGGTGTCTAATTTTTAAACAAATACCTTTCTTTTATGGATATTTTTAACAGTGATCATTGGAAATTTGTTTCACCTCAACAAGGATAAATCATTTAAAACATAATTAAAACTATTTGTGAAGAAATTAAAATTACTCCATAAAATTTTATTAATATATTGGATGAGTGGATTCCGATTGACCTCTTAAATGATTTTCTTTTGCGGTGTTATTATTGATTTTTTTTGATATTTACATATATATTATTCTATGTAAAGAAAATTAGTATATATAAGATTATTTTATTATTAAAATTTTAATAATTTTCTATAAGGAAAAATTAATTGTAATGGGCCATGAAAATTGAGTATTTATAGTATTAAGGAATTATTTTTAGGATAATTTTTTTAATAATTATATAATTCACTTATAAACTTATGCAATGTGGACACAGTTCTTGAGAAAGTAGCATAAATACTGAACAAATAATTTTAAAGAAATTAAAATAAAAAAGTGGTTGTTTTGTGGACTTATAATAATTTTAGGATTATTTATAATATATAAGTGATGGGGAGAGTTTCTATACTAAAATTATTTTTTTCCATTCATTAAAGTCAAATTAAACGAATAACACAGAAAGTAAATTAATGTTATTTTATATTTTATAATATTTTACTAAATGATATTAAAATCATAAAAATAATGAAATTAGAAAAATTTGATAAGATATGGTATATTATTTCATTCCTTGAACATTTTTGTTCTAATTGTATCATTGGATAGAAACTTATAACAATGAAGTGATGAAAATTATGTTTCCCAAGGTTTATGATAAAAATGGTACATGGGAGGTTAAAATGATGGGATAAGGGATAAACTGACCTAAAAATTGTCAAAATTCTATTTTTTTGGAGATTATATTGATCTTATATCATTATTAATTCCATATTAATCCCATTGAGAACTAATTTTCCTTGAATGTTACATAATAATGTTGTATAGTTTTGTTAAATTACTATAGTACCACTTAAAAATATTATTAAAGGAAACCCATCCTATCTCTCATTGAAAATACATTGATCCACATAGATAAAATAAAAAAATATCCAATTATATATTAAAAATATAAAAAAAATAGGACTTATTGTGCTCAAAATAACCCTTCAATGTGTCCTTAATAAGGGATGTAAAGGAGGTCTACTTAATAATAGGTAGTCATCCTACCCAACAACTTTCAATTTATTTTTTATTATAACTACTAAAAATCTATGGTATTCAACATAAAATAATAAATTACATATCCAAAATTTATTGAAATTATATTATGATTAGGTTACCACCGTTGCACACCCTATTTTCCCTTAAATGGGAATTAAATGTGTCACACGTGTGTACGACTTGACTGCCACGTCCACATAGTGATATGATTCAATTTTTAGCACCATAATTCATTATTAAATATTATTATTGATAAAATTTTTATAAATGTTAATTTAATTAAAAAAATTCTATATTGATTTTTTATCTTTATTTACTTATTGTCATTGTAAAATAAGAAATTTTCAGGACTAGGTAAAGACTAAATTCTCTAAGGATGATATAATTCATTTTTCCATATCAAACTATTATAGGTGATATTAGATATGTATATAAGGATTATATATTATATTTATATCATATTTAATATTATTTTTATGATGGAATCATTATCAAATTACATGGTATAGAACTACCAAATCGAATCTTACATGAAAAACAAAACGGTTCACACCAAGAAATGATTGTTTTAATAAATAATTAATAATAAATTAGTGTTTAAATTTCATAAATGGAACATATATGATATTTATAATTTATAAATTATTCAATATATAATAAAAAATATTTTAAATTTATTTTAAATGATGATAGAGTGCTTATGAATGAAGTCACATTTAAGGTAAAAATTTCAGATTTGGTATTTATTTCTTGTGAGACATATGACATATTTTCCACTAGTTTACATTATTCATTCACATAGTACCCATGACTATATTATATTATGATTTTATTTAAAAATATAGGCATTTAATAGTATATATATATATATGTTATTCTCTTTCATGAGTTTTTGAGTCTATAATTACAAATGTTTTAAGGGTTCATCATCTCAAAATTGTTTTATTTGTGAAATGTTTTATATTACCCTCCTATCAAATATTATGACGTGTAAATACTACCACATTTATATGTATATCATTAATAAGTTAACTCTTAAATTTATTTAATGTTTTATTTTTTATATTCTTTTACTGTTCTTATGATTCAAAAAATACCAATTCAGTATGGGTTTTGTGTTACAATATCATTTCAAATGAGATAGTTTATGCTAAAATTTACAATGAAGAAATTATATGATCTATATAACAAAAATATATAGTTTTTTATTCTCTAATATTTATTTCTAGATGATAATGTGTTCACATTAATTTCCCTCTATTTATGAATTCAATAGAATTAATGTATTCTTTTTAAGAAATACTATATGTATTTATCCCTTTAGTTGGGAATCCCAATATATTTTGACCTTTTTTAATTAAAAATTATCTATACTAATTTAAATATTTAAATATTTTTTTAAAGTCATTTTAACCACATATTAATTTATATAATAATGTTTCAAAAGAAACTTATTTTCATATTCCTAATGAGTGTCTTTTGGATTATTATGAAAAATGTTAAACATATGTTTTTACTGGACTAGACCAAAAACAATTTCCACTCTCATGAATTATCAATTATTTATGGATTCCAAAAAATGTATCCATGTTTTTTAATAATAAATTGGAATTTTCAATTAAATTTTTTCACTTTTTAATGGAATTATTTCAAGACCTTGAGTAGAGACGATACATGATACCGAGGCCCGAGGTGCCTGAAATGTAATTTTAAACTTATATTATGTTCAGATATGTGAATGTTCGAGTGGATTTTCCCATATTTTAAACTATTGCTTGGATAAAATATATGAGGGCATCATAGGACTCAAAGCATTGAGATTGAACATGGGGAGGCCTAACATTTCAAAACACAAGTTGATAGGAAAAGATAATTTTTCATACTTAAGGATGAAAAATAATAAACATAATATTTTCTTTCCATTCTTTCCATTGAGAGACGATTCATCAACGTTGTGATGTAGCGATGATGAGACACTGCATTCATTAATTACACTCCTTAATAGAAGAGCGTGGTGATTCTAAAATGTTCAATGCTTTTTCTATTAGTTAATCAAGGATTCTAGGATGACATACAACCCTAGAATTCATATAATTAAATGCTTAAGTAAACCTCCTCCATATGAGAACAAAAGAGAATAAAAATGTGGAGATGACGCACATTGAGAAGGGATTAGATCTGATGACCAGTGAATGGTGATGAATGCCAACGTTTCACATATTGAGGACGATGATGCTGATCTCATCCATCATCAACAACGATTCCAACTATACAGGTAGGGGTTCACTCTTTTTTTTATTGATATTTATTTCCCCTTTCTTGAGGTTAACAATGAACATGGTCCAACCCACAAATTGGTTGATCTGTGATCTGATCAATATAGAGAGAGGGTTTTAATGAAGGATTGAAAATGGTGATTTAATATGATGGTGTGGTAACTATTATTCCCCCCTTATTTATTCTCTAATGTGAAGGGCGCGGGCTAACACAATCGAGGCATTGTTCCCTCCACTATGGATGTTTCTTTTGCAATATTTCTGGTCAAATGATCATGTTAGTGATGATGATAGTTGATGGGATTTTCTGTAATATTGACACACCAAGAAGCCCATAGGTGTAGGCAGTTCGAGAAACATACCACCAGAGCAACACAGGTGGCCTGTAGAAGAGACATCTAGAATGTCGGCGGCTGGTGGGGAACCATACCGGTGGCCACTGGTATATGGGTGCGGGGTACCCCTGAGGCGGATGGCCGCAACCAGATGGTCAGCATGACATGGAGCTACAACATCACGTGGAGGTGGTGGACCTCATCTGGTCCGCTTTGGCATGCTAGTGGCATGTGGTCCATCGACCACCAGTAGGTGGAGCGGCCGACTGTGTAGGACTAAATAGACATTTTAAATCCATGATCGGTTGATTATACTAGTCAGCTAAGTGGATCAGTTATAATGGGAGGCGGCGCAAGCTAACACAACCTGGTGATGAATCGGATGTGGCTTAGCCACATCTGGGATATAAAAGCTAGCCCGCCCCAAGAGGCTAGGTTTTTTCGGGTGGGACACATCCCACTAGATAGGTTTTCCTAACTGTAGGATAGAACCAGTTGGGTCGGGTCCAGATCAGACAAGGGTCGGACCCAACAGTGCCATGTTTCACTAAAATTATTCTAACTAGCAGACATGGCATCTTATTGACACACCGTCTATGAAAAGAGGACCCTTGATATGTGGAATTCTATCTGAGATACTCTACATGTGTTTTGTAGGAGGTTGTCTTATGGCTCGGTTGGATCGGACTCTAATCTAACTAGGTCATTTTGACAAAAAATTCACATATGATACAGATCAGGTGTCCGTTCGGCGCGCAGTCTATTGAATTGGAACCCTTATGATGATATGGCCATTTAAAATACTCTATGTTGTACATCATGGTGATTGAATTAGTACATAAGGCTTGAGGATAATATCCCCTCAGAATCTAATGTACTAAGTATAGAATATCCGTCTTGTTGTGCCGTGAATAATGAATAGAGGAACTTCATAGTTCAGCAATTGAGAGACCCTTAGTGGATCATAAATGGAGAGACACTTTTTGGATAATCATTAGTGTGACCCTCCATGAATTATAAAGAGATTCACCCTTCATGGTTCACCTGTATCATGACCCGTCCTGGATCTTCCCCAGAGTGACCTCCCATGGATCAGTACTAGAGTGACCATTTGTGGATCAGCAGCAGAGAAAAACTTCGTGGATTATCAGTAGAGAATCTCAATAGATTAATATAATCTTGCTTTACAACATATAATATTTACTTATATACTTATGTTACACATGTTGCAATATATGTTTTCCTTTATACTATGTTTCTGTGATCGTGCTGGGTATTATTTTTTTTTGTTTTATTTTCTTTCTGGTATGTTATCTTGTTGATTTATTAGAGACCCTCAGGGGTCTCAATGTCCCTAATAAGTTGATATACTCACCTTTTTATGGGCTTCATCCACACGTGTTGTGTCTTGTGAAAATGACAGACGCTACGACACAGACCATGGTGGTCCAGGACTCATTAGATATCAGTGAGGCTTGAGAAGACAAGGAATAATTATACAACAATATGCATTACTACCACTAACCTACAGGTAGAGAGTTTATCACATACTTCAATAGTATTATTTACGTTTTGGGTTCTGGGTCATGTATTTATGGCCCCTTTACATTACGTTTACTACATTTACTCTCAGTGGTGGTACATTGTGGTGGCTGTTCTTTTTTTTATTTTTGGTTTTCTTTGGGAAGTATGTCATATTTGTGTTTGTATAGGTTTAAAGGAAATGCATCTCATTTTTTTGGATATTCCTTTACGGTGCTAGTCTATATCCCCAAGACTAAGGAAGGTGGGATTTGGGTAGTCACAACACAGGTCCCAAGGGATGGGTTGTAATAAAGTGGTATCAATGGGAGGTTAGTTCTACCAGAAGATCTAAGAGTATTTATTTTTAATTGGGTAAATAGTGTTAAGGGTATGGAGTTTGTCATTTATTATAGGTATTCCATTATTGGTGTGTCAGCCTACATACACACACTAGATCCCTAAATTCTATTTTCAGACTCAGTACATGGAAACAATTGTTGCAGGTTTCCTGGAAATGTTTTTCTCATGATATATTTTTTGTCAGATCATCAGGTATAACTTATTGACCATGACAAATCAATTTCCATACATGATTCATCCGTGAAGATAGACATCCATGATTATAGTGAGTGATCACAATGATTTACCTCCATGAGAAAAGGCATCGGTGTAGGGAGCACTAACAACAATAGCACCTTCGGGTGTTATACCCGTAGCACCACCACGCATAGAGATGACGTTGCTACCAACCCCGCTAACGAACAATGCATGCGTACTGAGTGCGTTGAACTATTTCCAAAGACAAAGGATTCTAATGATTTGAGGAAATACATATCCTCGTGTAGCTAAGGATTAGATTGAGGTAGTATTGAGGGGGTTTCACCTAGTAGAGACACCTACACATAAGAGGGTGGTCCTAGACACTAGCCTTTTTCAAGGAACAGTAGGGATATTGTGGATTTTTATGATCCAGACATATGAGTAGGTGACCCTTTCTTGATTGGACATCAAGAGCCTCTTTAGTGTGGACTTCGTATCATAGACACTAAGATCAGTGCATATTAAGGTGGTACTGAACCTATAGTAGGTTATCCAGACTATGGCCTAGAACCCGACAATGATTACCGACATCTCCCACTACTCCACCGACATGGTTAGAGTCCCTTTCATTAGATACATCATCATTGACTAGGGTCTCCAATGGGAGATCAGGGTGTCAATGATTTACCTCATCATTCCGATATATGCAGGAGTGATAGAGAGAGTTCTACTGGAGGATACATTTCTAGTCGAGCATGCACTGATAGTGAGATCCATGACTGGATGAAAGGAGGTTGAGTCTTCTTCAAAAGGCATTATAATTAAGACGGGGAGGGAAAATGAGTGAGAACTTCTGGAGGATGACCCCAGGAAGCATTGTCAGAGGTTCAGAGCTCGCAAGGTAGATTATGTCAGTTAGACGCTAGTGGTTGATAATCCTATGGAGGACTAGGGAACATATCTCATGATGGGCCTATTCCATGCATGGATGATTGTTAGACAATAATGGGACCACCGAGATATTGAAAGTGGAAAGATAACAGTATCCAGATAGGTGGAGGATGTGGCAGGGGAGCGAGACGAGCAATTTGAGGTGGACGCAGGTATGAGGTAGTACCACCACCACACCCTGTCGGTCCACCATGTGAACTAGAGGCAGGTGGATAGGGGAATTCCAAAATTCTGGAAGTAGAGGCCTCTGATATAGACATTCATGCAATAATATATGGTAAGATATATGTATTATCCACTTTATCTACTGTGATTATATACATAGGTGCCAGAAACTCCATCAATTATGCGGATCTTGTTCGGAACATGGAGATTCTGACTAGACCATTGGTTTAATATTTACGATTGGGGAATCCCATATGAGGATATTTGACAGTAACATGATGGTTCTGAATGTGTGACCATACTCTTGGAGGAGAGAGTTTTATATGGGACCTCTTAGTAGATGATTTGAAGAATTACTATGTAATTTAGGGAATGGACTGACTATCTACAGTTCATGCTCAGATCATCTTTTTTTAGAGGTACAGTACAATGTACTCACATAGATGGATACGATTTTTTCATTTTAGGTGATATTGAAAATAGGGTAGCACGAGATGGACTCACACTTAGTAGGGTGCGTCTGGACACTCATCAACCGGCTAGCATGGCCTTATATTTGGTGGATGAGGTGAGTCCATAGTTTCAAGTAGTGGTGGATGAGTACATAAACGTTAATCTAGAAGATTTACTAGGACTTACTCCTTATAGAGATAGAGAGGTAGACATATCCATTGACATATAACTAGGGAATACACCGATATCTATACATGCATATCAGAAAGATTCCACAGAGCTCCGGGAGCTAAGAGTACAGCTAGAGGACATGCAGTGGAAGTGGTTCATAAGATTAGAATTTCTCCCTGGGAAGCACCAGTGATGTTTTTCAAGAAGGATGATGTGAGCATGAGTCTATGTATGGACTTCGGGTGCCTAAACCAAGTGACTATGAAGGAAAAGTGTCCACTTTTGAGGATTGATGACCTCTTTGATCAACTAAAGAGAGTGATGTGGTTCTCAAAGATAGACCGCAGATCGGGATATCACCAGCATCGAGTATAAGATGATTACATCCTGAAGATGGCCATTAGATATGGATACAGATATTATGAGTAGTTATTGAAGTCATTTGGCATGATGAACTCCCCATATGTGTTCATGGGACTCATGAATAGGATCTTGCAGTCTTATTTGGACCAGTTTTATAAGATTCATAATTGATGATATCTTATTGTACTCATCGCCGTAGGAGGAGTATGATGTACACTTGAGGATATTTCTAGACAAACTCTGAGAGAGCCATCATTATAGAAGACTCTTGAAGTGTGAGTTCTGGATATGGAAGTACTATTTCATGGGACATGTAATCTCAGAGGCTGGAGTTGCGGTGGATCTAGCGAAGATCGAGGTGATTCTTGCTTGGGACCACTTAGGAGTTTTACATAGGTTAAAATTATTCGTTGGATAGAAGGGTACTATCATAGATTCTTACCCGACCTATCTAGAGTATCATCACCTATGATAGCTTTGAACAATATGGGAAAAAACTTCATGTGGATAGAAAAATTCTAGGAGGGCTTCCAACAGCTAAGGAAGAGCTTGACTAGACCTCCCATATTGAGGATTCCAGTGGAGGGAATCCACTACGTGGCATACTATGATGCATTAGGAACCAGACTATCTTGTGTCCTGATGTAGGGTGATGTAGTTATTGCTTATGTGTCAAAACTGTTGAGACCCCATGAGAAGAAATATGGGAATCAAGAACGGGAGTTTGCAATAGTGGTCCTTGCATTGAGGATGTGGCGATACTACCTGGTGGGCAATTAGTTCATCGTCTACTCAGATCACAAGATCCTTTAATATATCTTTTCATATTAAGATATAAACTTAACATAGTGACATTAAACAACGTTCCCCCAAGTATACAAATTCAAGATAGTCTATAATCAGGGAATGGGGAACATGGGGGATGATGCTCTAAACCAGTGATCAATTTCATAGTTACTGAATGAATCCAAAGAGATGTTAGCCTCACTTTAGATATCCTTCGTGGATAAGGATGAGGCCATTTTTTCAGTTGATGGTAGTTTCCCCTAAAATATTACAATGAGACAGGGAGGTGTAACTCAAACATTGAAGCTTCCAGACTACACATGCCGAGGTATCCAAATGACATAAACATGGTGGATATTTTGAAGGTGGGGAGTGAATCAACCTTTTTAGAGGGAACTCCATTGTACCAGTGGAATTGTAAGAGGAGGTGTTGAGGGAGTTCCATAAATCCCCCTTGGTCATACATCCAGTACTGAAAAAGATGTACCAGGACATCCAATGTCAGAACTAGTGGTCGGGGATGAATAATGTAGTGGAAGAGTTTGTTTCTAGGTGCCTCACATGTGAGAAAGTGAAGGTTTAGAATCTGGTACCAGCAAGTTTGACTGAGCCCCTCGAGATAACATATTGGAAGTGGGATGGGATATCGATTGTATTCATGATAGGAGTACCACCTACATCTAGATGGCATGATACCATCTGGTTGATTATTGATTGACTCACTAAGTCGGCCCACATCCTTGCTATTCGATAAAAGGGTTCAGTAGAGAGCTTGGAGCAGCTCTATGATTAGGAGATCATGCGACTTCATGGGGAGCCTTCGATAATAGACTCATATTGTGACACAAACATTACATACCATTAGTGGAATGGATTGTAGGTGGAATTTTCGAATCAGCTACACATGAGAACATCCTTTCATCCATAGAATGATGGTCAGACAGAGTTGGAAATAAAATCCTTAGAGGAAATGCTTTATGCTAGTGTCTTGGATATTGGTCATAGTTGGGAGGAAAACCTACCATTGGTTGAGTTTTCATAAAACAATAGTTATCACTCCACCATCAGTATGTCACCATTTGAGGAACTATAATGATGATGGTGAAAATCACATTTGTGATGGAATATCAAAGGGGAGTCAAAACTCATAGGTCCTATGGTGGAACAGGCTACTATAGAGAAGGTGTATGTCATCTTGGACCAGATGAAGAATTAACAGAGATAAAAATTTTCCTATGCAAAATGAAAATAGTGGCCTTTAGAGTTCCAGGAGGGGGCCACATATTCCTACGGTTCCCCTCTCAATGATGAATACAGATATTTGTCCAAGATGGAAAGTTGTCACTGAGGTTCATCAAACAATTTATGATTCTTCAAAGAGTGGGATAGGTGGTGTACCACATATCTCTACCTATGGTGAAATATGTATTCAATGTATCCTAGATGAGGAGATATGTGCATGACCCTTCTCACTTCATTGACCATGTCGAGCTGGAGATTGATGACGTGGTGACATTTGCAGAGTACCTGGTAGAGATAGAGGATCGAAAGGAGGGGATCCTTCATGGATGGTCGATTCATCTGGTATCTGTTCAGTGGCAGCATCAAAATCTCTTGGAGAGAACTTGGGAGAGGGAGGCTCATATTGGTGATCAGTACTCCCATCTGTTTGTCTATCACTTTTTTTTGGCTTTATGGTATGTATAGACCGAAGGTGGGGTGATTTTTATAACCCATAACTTTCAATAAATTTTTATCATAGTTTATGGAAATCATTTCATATCTAGGAACTGAGAAACATGTGATTCTGAGTCCTGGGGTGGTTAGAATGTAATTTTGAACTTATTTTAAGATCATGTAAGTGAACATGCAAGTTGGTTTTCCAATATTTTAATGAGGTTCTTGTATTAGAAATATGAGGTCCATGTTGTACTCGCAATGTCGAGATTCCCCGAGGCATGGACTAACATCAACCGACACAAGTCAACTAGAAAAGATAATTTTTAATAAATAATGAAGAATGATAATAAAAATAATATTAATTTATACTTTTATTTCTATAGAGAGATGATTATTTAATGAAAGACATAGCGAGGTGGTGACACTTCATTCATTAATGACACTCATTAATGGAATAGTGTGGTGATTCTACAACACTCAACACATTTTTTTTATTTGTTAATCAAGGATTTAGGGTTGAAAAAAAATGCAGGAATTCCTATGATTAAATTCCAAAGAAATAATCTTCCATCAGTGAATGAAGGAGATTAAAAATTCAACGATGATACACCTAGAAACTAGATTGGATCTGATGCCTGACGAATGGTGATTAATGCCAACATTTCCTGGATCAATGATCATTATGTAGATATCATCTATCGTCTGAAGTAGATCCAACAACCCAGGTAGGGGTTTATGATATATTTTTGATTGATGTTTTATTCCACTTTCGTAATGTTAATGTCGAACATAGACCGACCCACAAATGGGTTGATCCGTAGTCCAATCATTCTTATAGGAGGGTTTTAATGAGGGATTGAAAATGAGGAATTAATATGTTGTGTGGTGGTTATTATTATTCACCCATTTAAAACTATAACAAGGATGAAGCAGGAAGACACAAACAAGGTAGGGGTCCTTAGGCCGTGGATGTTTCTTGTTTGGTCATCATGGACGAATGATCATGTTGGTAGAAATGTGATTATTAGGGATTTAGTAATGAAGACCCCCTACGGAGCCCATAGGAACTTGTTGGTAGAGAAAAGGACCACCAGAGAAACATTGTTTGCTCGTAGAAAGAACCACAATAGCACTTGCGGTGGCCATTGGTGGCATGTGTTGACATTCATGGGTGGAGGTAGGTGGTGTGCATGTTGGCGCAATGCCATAGTGTGGAGGTGAGATGCTGACCGGCAACACATGGAGGTGGAGGCCCACATCTGGACCGCCCGAGTGAGCTAGTGATATGTAGTCTAAAAAACTCATGAAGGTGAAATGGTCAGTCGTACAGGACTCAAAAAACTCGAAAAATACATGTCCAACTGAAAAAGGTGGTCTACTACGCGGACCTGTTACGGGAGGAGAAGGTGCCAGTTGGCACTGCCAGGTGGTGAACCCAACGCGGCAAAGCTATGTCAGGGCTTTAAATTTTGGCCCGCCTCAACGGGACAGGTTACTGCAGGTGGGACGCATCATACCAGGCTGGCTTTGATAACCGTGAGTTGAACCCCCAACCCAGCGGGCCAAGCCAGACCCAGTAGGGTCAGGCCCTAGTCGGACCAGGCCAAGGCCCATCTAGCCATCATTTCACTAAAATGCTTGTAACTAACAGGTTGGGCATCAGATTGATGCGATGTATGTGGCATGAGGACCCTTGAGAAAATAATCTCTTTCTGATATACTCGACGTGATTTTTTGGGGTGGTTAGAATATGTCTATGTTGGATCGAACACAAATCCAATCAGGCCATTTTTACAAAAAATACCCATATCTTATAGAATCGACATCCGTTCATTGCGTCGTCTGTTGCATTGGGACCCTTACAATGAGACTGCCCATTGGGTTACTATATGTAGGAATTATTTGAGGAAAAGGAATGACTGATAATGATAGGATAAGATCCTTTTAGAATCAAGCATGATAAATTTTGGAGTTTAGTGGCTGGATGTGAAGTAAGGAATTAAGATAAACCCTTGATGGGTCATCAACAGATAAGCCCATCATGGGTCAGCAATGGAGAGACTCTTCATGGAACAACATGAGAGAGACCATCCATGGAACAGTATGAATGTGATCCTATGTGGATAAAAGATAGTGCAACTCATCATGGATCAGTTGTCGAGTGACCCATCATGGATCATCAATAGAGTGACCCTTCATGGATCACATTAGTGACACACTTTGTGGATTAACATCAGAGCCTCCCAAAAGAATAATATGATCTTGCATTATGAATAATAAAATTTTCTTCTGTACTTAAATTATACCTAGTGTGAGATATTGTTTACATTGTGCTATGTATTTGATATCTTTCATGGTGGTATTTCCTTTATGGTATTTTCCCTTGTAGATTTCTGAGAGACCCTTGGGGGTCTCGGGGTCGCTAATGAGTTTTTATACTCCCTAATACATGGGCTCTGCATACACGTGTTGTCTCTCATGCAGACGACTAACACTATGATGCAGATGTTGGGGGTCCGATGCTCGGTGGAGCTCAGTTTAGATAGAGTTGACGAAGCATACTTATACAACATTAGGCTTTACTACCACTACACTACAAATAGATACATCAGGGTGGAATTCTATAGAACTATTTACTATTTGTGTTATTGGGATTTTTTAGGGGCCCATTATTTTCTGTTAACACCATTTACTCTCAGTGGTGGTGCTTTGTGGTGGTTTTAATTTTTTATCTATATCGTGGTCTACTTTGTACAGTATTCTATGTCTACATGTGTACGGGTTTAAAGTCAATTCCTTCCCATTTTGGGGATATGAATTTCTGGTGCTAGTCATCAACCCCTGGGCTATGGAAGGCAGTATTGGGGTAGTAACTGCATGTGCCTTAGGGGATAGGACCAGGCATTTTGATATTAAACTTTTTATTTTATAGTCATTCAATTTTTAGATTTGAAATAATATATTATATAATGAAATAAATTCCCCATTAAATGATCCATGTAATCTTTTAAATACATTTTCATCTACAATGACATATTTCTACATCACTTATGTTTCTCTAGCAATATGTTTTTGTGACACCATCCTTATTATTTATACATATTTTTTATGACAGTTGTTATGATATGTTTATTAAACCATATATTCTCTATGGATTATCCCGTGTTGATGTAGTTAGCTTTTTTGTGATCTTTTTTCATACATAACAATGGATTTTGAAATATATGATTGGTGTCCCTATAATTATATTTCAATAAAATGAGTTGAGTAATGAATATGGTTGTATATCTCAATGGGTTTATTGGAGGATTTATAAATCTCAAAAAATGGTACACGGGAGGTTATCCCAAGAACTATAAATTGTACAGGGGAGGTTATCCCATGCTTGAAATAGATACATGGGTTGTTATCCCAAGAGAAAAAGAGGGTACAAATGAGTTTATTCACTGATTGAACATGGTACCTAGGTGGTTAGGAATTCCTAAAATGTGACAAATGTATTGATGGGATTCATTGAAATAATATTTCCATGACTATGATTATTCCACAATTGTTGCCACACTTTTATGGAATGAACTTATATGAATGTCTCTATCTCATGGATAGAATTCATTATTTCATTTATGATTCATGTATTATGAACATACAAACATTATTTGACGGATAATGATAATGATATATCAATTTTTCAGTATAGTTTTCATATGTTATGGTCTATTTCACAAATCCATATTCTCATGTTATATTTAAATGATCATTGATATATCCCATGTGTACCATTAGAAAGCATATGATGTGAACCTTTATTTTGGTCTATTTCTACAAGGATGTTATGTTAGTTGTTAATAATGATAATTCTGTGATGATTTCTATATGTGAATATCTTTTTTCAAGATATTATTTGTATTTTATGTATTTTTTAACCATATTAGTAATTAATTAAAATATGTATAGTTTTTGAATGGATTGTAATGTTATTTATTGAATATTATTCTAATAATATTTAATATTAATTTAAAAATTTATGGTCCCTAAAAATCAATATAAAATTTATAATGTTATAACAAAAAATATTAGAGATAACACAATTGATGAAAAAGTGAAGATTTTCCCTAGGAAGGTTTTGAAAGTGTTAGGGGAGCAGAAAGATCCACCTTTGAACTCATGTTGAATTATATGCATGAAATCAAGTGAAATGAATATAATGTGAATGACTCATTAGATTTTTATAATAAGATAAGTACATGATCTATTCATATTGACTAAAACCATGAATAATCATATTGGGTTAATTCTCAGAATCATACATTGTTTTGGGGTTTGGATTGGTGAAGATCAATATGAATGTTTTCATCAAGATCCTAGAATATATATCTTCATAATTTTTTAAACATATTCATGAGGATCTCCATTGAAGAAAATTTCTAGTTTTCTGGACCCTATACAAGATGTTGATTTTAAATTGTCATAAGATATAATATAATAGTTTATATTCTCTCATTGAGTCAAATTTTTCACTTATTCTGGTTCCCACTGACTAATAAAAGTAGATCAATATTTAAAATGAATAAAAATATAATTAAGAAGGATGTACTAAATATTGCAACGTATATAAAATAGTGTTACTTTTTTAATAGAGACATAGTAAATGATTAAGTAGTATATGATCCAAATTAAAATAATATCATTAAGATTCGACAGGTTGCAGTCGATGAATAAGAAATGACCATGATATATTATTGTCTAAAATAGATTGATGGCTTAGATAATGTTTGATTAATATGTATAAAATTCCATGAAAAAATGATCAAGGGACACATGTTAAAAATTGTACTGATCCTACTGATTATATGGATTATGAATAGCTTCCATTACAAGTGTATAATATGAAATAAGAGTTTATTCCCACGAAGATCATGAAAAGAACGTACAAAAAATTTATGGGTATGTTGAGATGGGTTTTTTTGAAAATTAATTAATATATTTATCTTTTCAACACAACTATTGAGATGATTTAGTAATTACTAAGATTGTATTACAAATGTAAAATATGGAAAATAAATTTGTTTACCGGTTCAAAATTATTGATGGAATTTAGTTCATATTACATTGAAATATGGTATAATTGGGTGTAAATTATTGTTTTGGGTAAAGTGAGAAGAAAATTTCATGAAAATTATTTTTTATAGGAGTAGAATTTTTTATATGATCTATAATCAAAAGGAATAGATATATTATAAATTTTATTTCTTATTTTTAGTAATGCATCAATATGAAATTTGTTGTAAATGGATGCAATTTTTAATATGAGAATATCTCAGAATGACATCAAACCACAATTTCATCACCAATAATTAGAATTATAGGTACATGTGACACAAATAGATAGATTTTGAATACTAGGGAAAGATAATTGGGTTTATAGACAAAAAAAACAACATTGAATAGCCTAAATCAGCTACCAAGATGGTGTTATAAAAGTATTGAACCATTTATGTTGAATCATTAATAAGTTGTTAGTAAGTATTATCATCATTACTACTTTAGGAACCTTTTTAATGATAAATTTATATACCCTCATTTATATATTGATTATATGTGGATTGAATATAAAATTGAGGTGTATATATATTGGTTGAAGTATTATATCAACTAAAACTTTGATTTGAATGATCTTGTAGGGGCCAAGAATCTTTTGGAAACGAATATCAGATGAAATAGAGATAATGATGTTGTTACCCTCATCTTGGATGGATATTTGAAGAATTTTTTTCCAATGGATTTATAATGATAACAAATCCAAACCATTCATAACTACAATAACATACCAGTATAGCCGTAGTGAATAATTATCTCTATTAAAAATAAATAGATGGAATAGATGGTTTGAATTTAAATTTGTAGTTTAGATAGAGTATGTTGTATATTATGGTTTGTAAGAGACATTATTCATAACATAAAGTGAAAAGGTTGAGTTAGTACACGTGTGACCCTTGAAAATATAATTTTTAGAACGTAAATTGAATTCTTCTGTTCAACAAATTTACTATAAATAATGGTTGAATTTTTAAGAGATAGACATGTTTGGAAATCCCTATTTTGATAGGTTGATTCTAATTATGAAGGATACCTGGATAAGATGAGACCCTATTCTAATTATGTATTCGATGTAGATGGAGGACCGGTTAAATGGATTTAGACACTACTATTAACAAATTACTTTGTCTACTATAGAAGACCATCTTATGAAAGAGGTGAAATAATTAAAGGAATGTGTATAATTGTTTAATTAGATTAGAGAATTAGGGACTATATATTAGAGTTTCAATGTCCTTTGTGACATAAAGAGTGTTTTTTTCTTTTTAATGGATTTTAATCATTATATTGAAATGAAGAATATTGATATTTGGTTCCATTTTATTATTAAGATTACCTAAGAGTGGTGTATCTCACACCATAAACGAATGAAAATAATAATAATAATTCATATTGAAGAATGTGGTTTAAGGGATCGAGTGATAACAAATTTTGGACTTTAACATTATCTATCATACATGAGATACCTAAAAATATTCACCGCCACAAATTCCCTGATAGCATGTTAAAACATTAAAAATAATTTAATTATTTTCTTATTTCCATTATTATAAATATATATTCTAATAAATGGATAAATATTATGATTAATTGTATCCCATTGGACAAGAGTAATATTCTCTAATCCTCAATGATTCTGTTTATTTGACAAAACCATGTAAAATTCACGTTCTTTTTTATTGTGTGTATTCTTTCTAGTGAGTGAGGATTTTGGAAAAAGAATATTTTTTAATGAATATGCCTAAGAAAGATATATTTAATTTTGAGTGAGATATATTATTATGGGAATTATTTTATTTATATAATTAAAATTATATTATTTAAAAATTAATTTAATTTTCTATATATTTTTTATTGCAATTTTTGGTTGTTAATTTATATTTTATATTTTTTCAATAAATGAGGTTATTCCCTAACCTTTTTAAAAAAATAAAAATTTCAACATTGATTTTCATGCACATGGCAGCATAAAGTGTAATCCAACCATGATAACAGCTATAGGGCCCTAGCAACATGGTCATATAATATAATAAGTTGATACATATTTCCATTATTATAAGTGGTACGACAATTAATTATTCTTTTAATTAAATAATAGATGAAAAAATAAATTTTAAATGAATATAATTTTTCCGTTCAATTTTAAATATTAGTTAACTGATATTATTCTAAATTATGATAATTTCAAATCAATATAAATTTTTTATAATGAAACCTATACACATCTCAAGGAAATAGTATACTTTGAATTAGAAAATATATATTACTTTGAAATAAAATATCCATAATCATCATTATATTTTTCGACCATAAAATTAAACACCCTAGAAAGTAAAATATTTATTTACTCAAAAAAATCACACATATATTTTATTAATATAATGTAAAACCATAAATCTCTAAATAATTTTTTATCAAAACCCTATATTTTGTTATAAGAAAATTGATAGTTTATTTTTTAGATGAAATTGAATGAACTTATGTGTCACTGATTTCCCTCATCATCCTTTTTATAAACCCTACAAATTTATAGGGTCACTTATCAAATAGTCAGAAAAGAATTAAATTTTTATTATAAAAAAATTGAAAATAAATTATATAATATAAATATAAATTAATATAATAATTTTAATGAAAATTATGATAGGGTCTTGTTAATTATTTCAATTATAAAACATCCAAACTATTAAAAATTTATTTCCTTTCATCCTTGTTAGTGATTTATTGTGTCTTATTCCAAATCCAACATATCCAATATCTTGATGCTTAAAATAGATAGAATTTTTGACTATTGGCATGTCAAATTATTTATCATGATTGTGAATAGTTTCAAAACTAATTATTTTATTTGAATTACTATTTAATATATTTTATAAATTAGAGTAACAATGGAGGTCTTAAAATGAAAATTTTCTACCCATTAGTAGACCTCATAAATATATATATACATATATATACATCCACCCCCACACCTGTAACCTCACATAGATAGATATCATATCTTGTTATAATTTTTACTATGTATCCTAGAACTAGATTTTTATATGGACTTGTGTATATGTTTATTCAAAAAAATTGGACCCACATGAACGAATGGAGTGGGGGTTTACGCCATATAACTAAATTTGGGGTTATGTATTCACTTTTTGTATCAAATCCATAATATGATACGTGATTCCTATATTTGGGGATTCAAGATATTGTTCCTATTCTATTATAAAAGTTTATATTATTTCTCTAGTAGATTAATAAACTATTATGCTTCCCCTCACAACTGAACATGAGTGAAGAATTCTAATTTTAAAAAATTTAGCTGATAATTCTTATGATAATACTCGACCAAAGATGTATTATTAAAAACAAAATAATGTATTTATGTTTTTAATTTTGCATTAGACAAATATTAAATAACTTATATTTGTCTTTCCACCATTATACACAATATAATTATTAAAAAATTTCATATATTTCATACGAAGGGATATTTTCAAATTTTAGAAAAAATTGAGTGAAAGTAAAAATGGAATTAGTTTTGAAATTAACAGTGGAAGTTGTTGTGTAATTGGAATAAATCACAAATCATTACATATTATATATTAATTTATGAATAAAGTGTATGGTTCAATAGAATTCCCAATAATTTATAGTATTCATGAATGTTAAAGGGGAAATCCACCTCTTGTAATGATGGGAACCTGGACAATGATTTATGAGATTACAAAAAACAAAGGTTTATGTAATTTAATTGAAACTTTACAAGATTGATATAGAAAATTTATAATTTTATTCACCACAATTACATATGTTTAATTAATTTGGGACTTCTAGAGGAATAGTAAATCCTTCTATTTGTGAAAATTCCAGTGGGAATCCAATTTTTTGGATGTTATAAATTTCCAATAAAATTTTGATAATCTACAAAAACACATTCTACAAAAAAATTGTATGATTCATAGTGGAAAT
Source organism: Viscum album (assembly GCA_963277665.1). Lineage (NCBI taxonomy): Eukaryota > Viridiplantae > Streptophyta > Magnoliopsida > Santalales > Viscaceae > Viscum > Viscum album. The sequence goes on along the minus strand of OY728130.1, from coordinate 552,074,676 downwards.
GGATAAGATGATTCCTTACTAGAGTGTCCATGAAATTCAACTAGAACATCCAGTTGAATGTTCAAACCTGTTATTGTTGGAAGTTCTATGGAGAATCACCCACAAGGGATCAATTAAATTTACATTAAATATTATTGAATCTAAACCAAAACACTCCACTGTTATTTTTTAATTTTGATAGAGATAATTGATAGGTTCAATCCACATTGAAACTTATAATAAATTTCACTGAAACATCAAGGGGAAATTTTAATCCTAATATTATTGGGAGATCTAGTAGGTATCCACCTCAAGGGATGACTAAAAGTTCAATTGAAAATATTAAAATGCCTCTATACTCATTATACTAAAATATTGAAGGCTTAAGAGTGGAAATATATTAGTTTCTTCCCCATTAGATGTACCAACTATTTCAATTATTAGTTCTAGTGGAACTTATTTTCATCATATTCTTGTATGTTCTAGTTAGAAGAATCCTTAATTTATAACAAAAAATTCCATCAAAATTTAAGGAATCTCCACCAACAACTACCACTAATATTATATAGATGTTATAAGGGAAATATATAGGTTTCTTCACCATTGTTAGATTATGGAACTTTAAATAGATATTTTAGACCTATTCTTATATGTTTAATTGGGAAGCCACCATAATGGATAACTAAAAAGTCTTCTAAATTTTTTTAAATCCAAACAAACACTTTCCATTTAATGTTTTCAATATAGATATTGGTAATCTATTGGTTTCATCCAAAATTGATCAACTATTAAATTACACAAGATTATATTGTTCTCATATCATATGTTCTATGAATTTTAACTAAATGTTTCCATTCATAATTTTTATGTGTACATTTTATATCAAATATAATTTCATTAGAATAAATTATTCAAAAAATTAAACAAAATTTTAATGTGGGTAACACACGAACATTATGAGAATGTTCGTTTTAGAATATGTGTAATGATATTATATATTATAATATAACAACATATAAATTTATTAAATTTGATTAGTTATAAATATACAAGTTTAATATTTATTTTCCATCAATCGATACATTCTGTGTTAGTTGTGAGGAATCAATGTTTAATGCTGGGAATATTTGAAGTCATTTAGGGATTACCATTGTTGAAACTGAAATAAAGTGCTTCATTTTATTCATACATGTGACAGTAACATCATATATATAAAATTAGATTTTGAAGTTCTGTAATTTTTCTTGAAAAAATAAAAACAGATAGTAATTATTAAATATGTTATTGGGGATAAATCAGATGACTATACTGACATTATAACAATCATCTATTTAATTAGATGTTATATTGTTTTCATTAAAACTACATGTGGTTAATTGAAATGGTTTTATTACAAAATCATTGATTTTTTAGTATATAAAATAATTCTAATGTGGTCTCATGTGATACACAAAAAAATGATGAATTTAGTTAACAAATTCCCCAAACATCATTCTAAAGAATATTGTTTTCCCCATATAATATTATGGTTATCAGCTATAAAATTATAATTTTTAAAGGATACATTTTATTATAAATAAATGTTTTAATATTGAAAAGATGAACCATTATTATAGTAATATAAAATTATTTTATAGGTTTATTTCCCATTTAAAATTAATTATAATCAGTGTTCCATTACATACTATTCCATAATCGCTATGATATGGGGAATCCTGACCGAATCTTCCAACAATACTATTAATGATTTTAATTTAATCATATTTTATTTAATCAATTTTTTGTTTTTTTACAAAAACAATTTGTTTTCATATATAGTTGAAATAATTTATTAGCATTTTTTCTTATAAATATTGTAAGAATATAAAAATATTAGAATATATATATATTAGTGTCGTCAATTATATGTATATGTGTTTATATATATGTGTATATACAAGTGTGTGTGTAATACATATATATACATATATATATATATATCTATATGTATATTTGTTTTGGTTTTGTGTAATATTTTTATGAGTATGTTAAATTTTTTACCCATTGTCATGTCACGAAGATGGATTTTCACAGCATGTATGGATATCTATCTCATTATATATATATATATATATATCTCAAGAAAAGGTTTTCCCTAATATATTCATTATCTCACCCTTTTTGCATTCATGTGATGAGTTTATCATCGCACTATGTTATTCTCATTGTATTCTTCCCTTCTTTTGCAATTCATAATAGTGTGGATTGTTTGATGTCTAAATTTTTTTGTCTTCCATATTTATTTTAGACATCCTCTATTATTTAGTAAATAATTTAATTTTATTAAATCACTATAATTATATTTCTAATCATCAATATGATATCACTGTGAAATACACCATAATTGTTTACATGATTGGATATTTTATGGTTTTGTATTTCAAATTGGAATGCCTAGAGATTCCCATCATTATTTCATCACTATTTTAGTCATCTATTCTGTTGTTACTAATTATTTTTTTGATTTCCTCTCTTGTGTAGGTTTTGGATTATTTTATTTTTACTTATTCTTTTAGAACATGGATTCCCCAACATCATGCTAACTAATAAATACGTCATCTTTGATCCCATTTTGGGTTTGTTGTGATGGTTTTCATAGAGGATTGAGGTGGTTTTGTTGTTTTTTTACATAACAGTTATTATGAGACCATATAAATGTGTAATCATCCCCACTTTACATGTTTGGAAATTCTTATTTTTTTCAAACTATTTTCCTGGGATAAACTTGTATAATTTTAGCCTCAATGGTAGAGGTCTATGCATTAACTATGTTACTTCTTATATTATGGAATTTTAAGGTTGATAATATTTCATGATGGTAATTGTTTTCCATTTATTAAATACATAAACAATGGGTTTGTTGTTACCCTTGGTTGAACATTCCACTTATGTGATTACTTTTTGATCTACTAGTTCCTTTTTATGGGTCATACTATTATCGAAGGATAATTAGTGTATCTCAAATTTAACAATTCCACACCAATATATATGATTACATTATCTCTATGTGAGTAACACCTAAATATATGTTTTCCATTATCTAAATGAGTTCATAAATAAATAAACCAAACTCAGTTTTATATATGATTCACCATAATTAAGATAATCCAAAGAACATTAAAAGGTGATATGGATCAATAAAAGAAATAATAGTTCAGACTATTTCCATTTGATTTACACAATATAGATGTCAATTCAACCCTCTAAAATACACTATTCACATAACACAGCAAATACCACTTATTCATGTATCATGAGAAACTAATCACCGTTACAATGAAAGCTACACTCAACATAATACATGAATGCGAAGATTCACTTCGATTGAAGTGACTCTTCTATAAAACATGATAAACTATAATGATTTGTTGTTCCTAAAAATCCTTTTTATTTTTCACATATAATTTTCATGAAAACAAAGAAATATACTCTTAAAACCAATATATCTGAGTGACTACTAAAATCCCCTATAATTATATCTTTATGTGTTAATTTGTAAAACCAATGGGCTTAGTTTTATAAAATACAACTAATTCAATCTCATGTAATGGGATTGAAGAATTAGTTCATCACTTAACTTCTTAAAATCAGGGAAAGTATCATCCCAACCCAGATTGTGAGATTATGGAGCATATAATTCATATTATAATTTTCAAATTTAGACATTATATTCTCTAAAAAAATCTATATATCATTAAAAATAGTCATTTTTAGTGTGGTAATAAATACTACATTGTAGGATTCTATATAAACTGTTCAACTACATAATAGACTTCTTTACTATGACGTAAAACTAATATTCATTGAAATTCTATGTTCGTGGTCCACAACATTTTTGAATGACTTCATCTAACTAGGTACATTTTTTCTGATGCATAAATCTAATCCATGTACTACCCCTAATCAAAGTATGATCTCTTCTAATTTCATTGATCATTGAACCAACTATATTGTGGACATTAAAATTTTGGTTTAATCTACAAAAACATTAATATAAATTAAATCATTATAAAAACAAATTTAAATTTCCCCAAAACATTAGTGTACATTCTAGTTTGGGAACATCCTTATCAATAGAGATATGAAGTATTATTTTATCAATAGTGTTGACATCATGATATATATATATATATATAATTGAAATCCCAATGCCACATTTTCCTTGTCTCAAGATGTCTCTTTAGAGTGGAAATCAATTATTAAAAAAAATTAAAATATCATTTACCCTATGGTGTATACATTATGGAAAATCCAATGATACTAAAAATCAGCTGGTCATCACTATAAAACACATCATGGAGTTTTTTCCCTCTACAGTGTCAGTTCCCTCAAAACTGAAGTGAAATATAAATTTTGTTTTTCACCTCATATGATTTAAATTATTCTCTATAGAATAGAACTGTTACGCGGTCTATTATTTGAACATAAATAATTTCTCTACGGTGTATAATTAATATTTCATATAAATTTATCCATTAACTAAAAACCATATATATTGAATGAATCCAAAAAATTATTCAATAAACATCCTCCTCTACCCATCCTTCATCGTCTTCAGTACTTAGGTGTAAGATTCAATATTATAATTAATAGAAAACATATATAATATTAATTTCAAAAAACATACTCTAAGGTTTGTTTAAAATATAATAATAATCACACCCCACCCCACATAGTTAATAATTGAATCATAAGTCATAAATTGTAAACATTCATGAGAGTAGTTTACTGTCAGAAATATGTGTTATATAATGGAATCCTCTCGATAAGTATTCATTGACCTTAATAAATTTAATACTTTACACCTTAATAACATCTCCCCAAAATAGTCAATCAAACTCCAAGCCCCTACATATAACTCATGCCTTTAAATAATGGGTAAAAACACAAAACACATCCCCATATTTATCTCTAACATCAATAAATTCTCCCCCTTTCTCAAAAAACCCAATGATAACATCCTTAATATTTCATAAAAGTGAGTTGTAAATATTGATAATGAATTGAGGAATGTAATATTAACTTTCCAATCCTGAAATATCAAAAGTTAAGTGTGGTTATCCATCACCAAAATATTATATAGATATGGCCTATTATTGGTATCTAGATCGAACCGGTGATATTCAAAATCCACTAGTCATTGATCCGTGGTGATTATTATAGAAACGTGATTTATAGGAATAAAATAAATCGATTTCAAAATATTATATATATATATATATATATATATCGCTATTGATAATTTTATGTAAATTTTCTTTTTTCCTTGAGTATTTAATATGAATCCCTCTAATATTTATCACACATATTCTTTCAAAAATGATTTAAATATGAGATAAAACATGAATTATTATGTATTTAGGTTATATTTACACCTGTATCAATTGATTACAATCCCAAGTGTTCATGAAATATTTAGAATATGTAGTTTTTATGTATATTAAGTCATTAGTTTTTTAATTTCCCTTGAAATAGAAATTATTACAAGATATTGAACTGCTTTAAATATTGATTTATTATCATCAACGAGACCATTCCAATACAAATGTAGTCATATTAAAATAATTTGTAAATAAATGATAATTGGATACATGAAAAAGGGAAAAAATAATTATCTTTGGTGTGGATAAAATGTATTGTAAAAAAATATTGATCTTCCTATAGATAGTCGCATTAATTTCATCACCATACCCATGTTTTTGAAAATTTCATAAATGTCTCCACTAGATTATCGATTGGTTTAGAATCATCCATATAATTCCACTTAAGAACCAATTTCTCTAGTTTAGTGGGAGTTATAAATTCCCAATAATTCCTTTGATTAACCTGAAGAGGAAGGCTAATGGATAATTTATCTATTAGATACATATCAAATTTCACCCTTATAAGATTTGATTTTTTTAATTAGGTGTAATTTATGACACTGAATATTTTTTCATCAACATATATTATAACATCAATTAAATTCCATTTCCACTTCTTGATATAGATGTTATGATCAACCCTTCCACTGTGATAACCAATATTCTTTATGTACTGATGCTACCAAGAGTACGTGGATCACAGTTATTGTTTTAAAAAACATAGATCCTTCTTTTAATAGGAAAAAATTCATTTAAATTGTTTAATGATAAATCTATCCAGTTTCTCAATATTGATTTTATTTTATTGGTAATCCATTTAATAATTGTGATTTTATATCCATTTGATGAACATTAAAATGAATTTTCAAAGACATAGTCATGAGTAACGAGAAAACCTTTAAATGTTCCATATGTTAAAATGTTTTGTATATATTGATCTAGTAAATATGTTAGTACCCATTTCACATGAGTGTTTTGTTTTTTCATTTTAAATTATCATTATTCATTTTGGATTCATTTTTTATTATGCATTAGGTTATAATAACATTCTAGTTTTTTAATATCGGGAAAAAAATATTATAGGGACCCCGACTCCAATAGCCAAAATCCACTAGATACTCTATTATATCAGAAATGGTATAATTAATCACATCCTAAGGGACTAAATATTTTAGTAGTCTCGGGAAAATAGACATATACCAGAAATTAGAATTACAATTGAATACATAAAATATTACAATTGTCTTCATTGAGAACATTGTTATTCTATATAGAATGTACCATCATATCAAACACAAAAAATTTCATAGTGTCCTTTAGAAAATAGAAAATATTAAAGGGTTGAGCTCAAATGCACAGTAAGGGTATGTGTGTAGATGATGCTATGATTAAAGAAGTAATAATCAATATCAAAAGGCATATAAGTGAAACACATGCCAATAAATCAAAATATTGATCATTAAATAGTAGGAATAAATGGTGATCAAATAATTCCATATAAATAATTAAATGATATTAAAAAATAACCACAAATATTTTAACTAATTGAATAATCACATGGAATATCAAGGAAGAAATTAAATAATATCGAATACATAATGTCAGAAAAATTAACAAAATAATTAAAGAATTATTTTAAGACTTTTTATAGTCTTTTTCTCATTTTATTCCATGACATCGTACATAAATGTGTAATTCATCAAAAAAATAGGCAAGATAAATTGACTCATGATACCTACCAATGAGTTGATGGGAAATGTAATTTTGGGCCCCACTCATTAAATAATAAGTGTAATGCCTACCTTATTTGAAAGGGAAGAAACATAATCCACATAAAAATTCATAATAAAATATAAAAACTTATTAAATGTGAATAATTACCCCAATTGACAAACACAATCATAAACTATGAAGAGTAATACGGTGAATGGTATTGAAATTATAAACCCCCAATAAAACTGATAATAAACCATCAAGATAAATAATAAAGTTAGTATAAATTAAACATTTACCCAATTGGATCATAAGTATTATAGTGGTTATTGGTTTTTAATTACTATAAATTTTATATTAATAACATTATATTATTTTATAATGAAAAAAAATCATTATAGACTAGAAATATTTTTAAAACCAAATATTCAACAAATATTTTTTAATTACATCACATATAGGTTAATCATTGAAAATTTTTAATATTATTAATAAAAAAATATAAAATATTAAAGATGTTTGAAATGAATTTAATTAATATAATTATAAATGATAAAAAACATTGAATCATTTTTAAAATTTTAGGTATTTTTAATTTTTTTTTACCAAATACAGTAATAAGGTATCATTTTATGAAAACATTTTATTAAAATATTTGATTGAAATAGACTGTAAAATTTTTACTATAACATGAGGATGTTCATTAATAACCAGGGTAGCCAAAAATATATTTATTTTAATATATAAATATTAGATAATTCTATGACGGAGTCCAAAATAAAAAAAAATCCATATTAATGATGAGAATCTAAAATAAAAACATACCACATTGAAAACTTTTGAAACATTAAAACCATCATAGAAATAACTCCAAATAAAAAATCTCATTAATAGTATTATATTTTTTATAGAAACCAAATGGGGTAGTATATAAACCAAAAAATAAATAAGTTATGATTATTAAATATGAATCATTGAAATAAATGTTAGATGGGAAACCATTACCACTTGTTTGAAATCTATAATATGTGTCTAAAATATCTATATAATAAATATATATATTTTTAAAATAAATTTATTATCATTATCATATATCAAATAACATATATGATTTACTTGTTGTCTGTTATCACTTTTTGGTTATATTTTTTTAATCATTGATTCAGGTTAAAATTTATTTGTTTTTTAATCTAGTTTTTGTTTTTCAATTGTTTTAATGTTAATTTTATCATATTTACATCATCTAAATAATTCAATAAATTATTTTAAAATAATTTCATTTAATTATATATTGATATATATTAATCAATAAAATTTATATATAATTAATGGATTACACAATTCATAGAGATGTTTTTCCCTTCTTTCTGGATAAATGTTGTTTCTGTTTTTTACTACTGACTTAAAAAAATATTATTTAACCATTAAATAATATAAATTATGATATATATATAATTTATATAAATAATATATATTCTTATTACCATATATACAAAAAATAAAATGAAAAATATTTTGGTTCCCTACGTTGAGGTGGTTGTCCACACATATACACAAGCATTGTTGCTATTTTCAAATTGGTTGGAAGTTAAGAAAGGTGTATTTGATATTACATAAAATTTATTACTTTTATATATAAATACAAAAACATATTCATTAAATTTAATCCTTACTACCTTGCTTGAAATGCATTATTGAAAAATGTATCACTTCACTTTGTGAGGCGGTTGTCCACCGTACACATGAGTGATGTTATCATGTATCTCAATGAATGTAAACTAATAATTTTGATGTAAAATGATAATAAAATATTTATAGTAAAAAAATAATATATATATATATATATATTGAATCCATAATTGTGAAAATCCATGGATTATGGTGTTGGAAAATGATGTATATCGGTTTGCGAGGCAGTAGACCTCCATACATGCGAATGATGGTTTTGTATTTAATTTGAAGGATGTGATGATTTATATAGTTTTTAAAATAAAAATTATAAAATATATGTTTATATTGGATACTATAGTTATTAATTTGGAAACATTTTAAAATATTTCATGGAGTGAGAAGGTGAATAATAACATAAATTAATTGGTAACAACATTACCTATTCTTATGACATCCTCTTTATGTTTAACCTAATGCATTAAAATATTTTATGCATGATCACACCATTTGATATAGTATATGGGAATTCAATTGTGGAATACAATTCGGTGGTTATTGGCTGAAATTTTTTCATTGGAATCATTAAGAAGAGAGTAAATGGGGTGTCCTATTATTGGTGAGGTGAGTTGAATACATGATATTTATGAAAATAAAAATGTGTAAAAAAGATTTATTACTTTATTTATATCTAAAAAGTTAAACATTATAAAATATCAGTAGTTATTTGTTCTACTTATTTTGATACAATGGGTTTTTGCAATGTTAATTTGTAATTTTACCCCTCATCATTTTAGTTTAATCCCTCGATAATCCCATTTCCACAATAATTATAGTTAGTAATACTTACTATTTTTAGTATTTAGAAGGTAAAAAAATTAATTATCACTTACCAAATTACCTAAATCAATATTATTTCAAATACTGAATCATTTTTTCAAAATTTCATTAATATTATTGGAAAATTGTAATTTCAAATTAATCCTCCAATCATGATGAAAAAATGTTTTTCAAAGAGAAAATCTTCAAAGGATTAAAAAAATTACATCAAAAGTCAATATAAAATTGATTCCAAATCCCCAAATTAGATATTTTGTAATATTATAGAACATATTTTAATTTAAAAACAATTCAAAATAGTATTTAGAATTTAAAAAAAATTATATTTAATGGTTTCTTTCAATTTAAATTCAGTATTTTCATCTATTCCTAAAAAATTAATTCTTTGAAATAATTATAATAAACATTGAAAAAGATAATATTGATATATATATTCCAATAATTAATTTTATTTTTGAAAATTAAATTAAAATTGGTAATGATAAATTATAAAACATTTCTAAAATTTTATTAGAATATATTATTCAGAAAAAATATAGTTTTTTCATATAACATTTCAATAACTATTAAATGTTATTTATTATATTTATAATAAATTGAAAAATATGTAATTTGTTTTATACATGTGAGAACCATATAATTCTCATACAATAGTAATTATTATTTATACCTTCTGACATAATTACTAGGTTATAATGGTCATGTTAAGTGGATAAAATTTTAAAAGAGTGTCAAGTTACGTTTAAACACACTATTGTGTACATCACAAGATAATAATGTCTTCGGGTGGTGTATTTTTTTATGTTTTGTTTTGTGTTTCATACCTGATACAAATCCTGATGTTCCAATTTCAATATCATGGATTGTTATACATCCCCAATATTCCTTTTTCAATATTTATAAGACTCACTTGCCGGAAATTGACCCAATTTACATCTAATGAACCATAATCAAATGAATTTTATTGTATTAGAGATAAAATTAAATTATATTATTATGTATTCATTATTTCTGTTATTTCATGGGTTGTTTTTTCAGAAATTATATAATTATCAGTGATTTTATCTTTTTCAGATCACTTGTTTTTTTACAACCATGATATGTTCCCCTAATCAAAAAAATATATCATCAAGGATTGTTATATCCATTCGAAATCCCCATGTATCTAACATAAATTCATCACTTTCCTAAAATATTAGGTTATTATTTACTGAAATTTATCATTTTTTGCTCAAATATACACAAGTGTATTAAATGTCTAGTTACATACAAATATGGAATGAATAATGATTTCAAAAAAATCACTCATCCATCAGTTAATGCTTCTATATGATGTTAAATTGGATGAATATACAAAAACTATTACTTCATCTATATGTGACTTGAATTTTAAATTACATTCTTTATAGGAAAGAAACAATTTCATCAAAACAATATAAAAATTCGTAATTTAACTTTTTTCAATATAATATTTAATATTGAGTATTTAACTCATATAAAAATTACAATACCTGATGGGAGATATAATTTCTTATTAGAATTTATTCATTCCAATGAAATTATGTTAGAGAATTTATAATAAGCATTATCCAAGCCATGTTGTGGATATTTTGATTTTTTACTCTAAATAAATCTAATATTTTGATGTGTTATCATGAGTAACACATAATTTTTAATACAATAAATGGCTAGATAATCATCCAAATGGGTATTTGTAGTCTATATTTCATTTTATGTGTGATCATTCTAATTTTTATACCATGAATCGTGATCTTCTCCAGGGTATCTAGTGATTTAGCTAAATACCTTTTTAATGGTTTTAATCACCATCTGTGAATCCATCTTAATAAAATCATCAATAGAAAATATATTTGAAACTCTTTTCATCAAAATATTAAGTATTTATTTGACTATTAGAATCTACAATTCCATTTTCTTATTATCATGATGATTATAACTTATTCATATCATATGTAGTCCAAATTTCAACCCCGATTGAGATGAATAACATTTATAAATATTTTCACATGTTATATAGGGAAAATCACATATTCAATCATTATCTAATATATTGTTTACATATTTTTGGATAAAATTATTGATTTACTTTTACTCTAGACAATTTTTGCTTGCATGGGAACCATGAACAATGTATACCTAATAATGACGTAAATTATTCCTTGGGTTCATATTTCATATTGAACATCTAAACCATATATACTTTTAAAAGTTAAAACAATATTTCCAAACTCAATAGAATATCCTGAATCATATAACATAATTGCACATTGATGATTATGGCTATATCTATCTACTATGCATACTTCCATTTTAGGTCCTATAAAAAATCCATATCCTTTTGAGAGTCGAAAAATGTAGACTATCTTCATATATAAATCAATACACTCCACATTTTTGTATTTGGAGTTTGTGATATTGTTTTCATTTCTCATCATGTGTGAGGTACACACATTACCATGAACAAAAAAAATGGACTATCCATTTTCGATAATGTAAATTCTATAATTGTTTTCATTTTCATGTCTTCTTTTATTCCACCATAAATATTCAGTAACTTTTATTTTTCGTTGATAGATCTATTAGACTCTATGTCAATAATTTTTATTATTTTATATAATAATTAGAATCTGTTTTCTATTTTCACCATGTTTTCTTGAGGTTCCTAGAAACAAATTGGCACCTTTATAAATCTCTTTCAGTAATTTCCATCTGACCCATGAGGCATAGTATTCTTTTTTGTTAATAAATACATCCAACAAAATATTATAAGAAATGAATTAATAGGAAAATGACAAGAAACCAAAAACATGATTCTGGAATTGTTTCATACAAGAAAACAACATTAAAATGGATAAAAATATGAAATGTGTCTCATTTTTCAAAAGAATAATAACATCATATTTTGTATCCTTCTATAAACTGTTTTATGAGTTGAAGGATTTAAAACTTTTACCAAATCTATGTTCATTTTGAAAGATATATTTTTTTTCTAAAACAATATATTGCGATTTTCTATTTATAATAGTACATCTCAAGGATTTTATCTTTGGTTTTAATGCATTAAACTTGAGGGATAGTAATAAACTCATTAAAAGTAACTGTATTGAATTTTATAGATATCAATTTGGTTCATGGATCAGAATACCTTATATAATTAGTATTTTATAATCCCTAACACTTTATTTCAAAACCTTCACATCTTCATGTTATTTAATTTTTTATCTACTTAATTTACATTATTAATTATGAAATTTGTGGTTTGATTTTTTTCTCAACCTTGATTTTGGGTCCCACATCCTACTATGAGTTATAATAAATTACAGATTAATTTTTCTCAGTCTCTTATTTTTTTATGAGTTTTTTTCCTCCTCTTATTTGATAAAAATAAATTATTCATGAAAAACATCATTTTTTTTCTTAGTCATAACCCTCAAAGTTAAATGTGCATCATGGGATTTATAGATTTTTAAACAAAGATCTAATTTACCATTAACGTCGTTATTCCCAATAATATATCATTATCATGAGGTATATCTATAAAAAAGAAAATATCATCTTCATTGAGGTACATTAAATTATATTCATACAGTACATCTGACTTATCCGAACATCCATCTACATGATTTAACATGATTATACATTTGAATAATTATCACCATGTTTCTATCTTAATTTTTTCACCCATTAACTGTTTTATTGCATATTCATTATCCTCATCATCTTTAAAATGATTCAGAAACATATCAATGTGATTTAGTAACTTCCCTTAACTTCCATAATAAATTATATTTTTTACATTTAATTTTAAATTTTTATAACTTGTATTAAAGAAAATGAAATATATCACATCATTGAAAACATATTAATCTAGATATTCATTAATATAATGATATTTCATATATTTGAATGAATATTTATTTGATTTATCATTCATCATTTCTACATTTTCACCATTTCTATTTTTTTACGCAAGAAAGTTAACCATAAATGATATCATGATATATTACTTTTTAACCTAAATCTCATCATTTAATACCTTTACATTATAACACATACTTAATATTGTCAATACTATTTTTAAAATTTTCAAATCATTAATACTTTCTCCAATTCCTCATTTATCTACCTTAAGATAATTTAGTTGATCGAAAAATTCCTCAACTATTTCGATTGGGTTTATCCTGAAATCGTCACACTTTTTCCACAACATGTTCTATGTTTCCTCACAAACATTATAATCATATTCATAAACATACTAGAGTTTTCCACATCTAGAATTAATGGTTTTATGACAAATTTCACTTGTATAAACATTGATGCATATGTATTTTTGTTAAGAATTGATTGAATTCACATCTAGATCAAATTCCTGGTATTCGATTTTTTATAAATTCGTGATTTCCTTGTTTAATAATATAACATGGTTTATATCATGTAAACAACCATCCACAATGACATAATGTATTACTACATATTATTATTCAACTGGAATTTATTTCTAATGAATATTGGTAATATAAGGTGATTAATAATTTTAACTCTAGTAATGCATTGAAGAGATTAAATATGTCAAAGCATAATAATTCTCGTATAAAAATTATTTTCCCCTTATCAAAGATTTTACACCGAGGGGGTAAAAAATGAGACATTATCGATTCAAAAAATCATCCACTTTAAATATGTTCTTATTCTCTCAATTTGAGGAACACTACATTATCTATAGTTTTTTATCTCGATGAGTGATTACTGTAATCAATCACATATATAGATTTACATGGTTCACCCAAACATGGATAATATAACGATTATACAAAATAAAATTTTCTATGAACCTGAAATAATTCAATTCACTGGTATTGTTTCATTTACACCATAGAGTGGTCACACTATCCCTCCAAACAATGTTTTCATAGAAATTAGAAATGATATTTGTCTATCTTATAATGAGGAAACCAATAATTCAATAATGACAACCTTATTCATAAAAATATACTTATTAGAAAATTCCCCTTTTTGTTGTGTCTCTTCTAAATAACTTGATGAAAATACTGTGATTTTATGCTCCAAGAATTCACCTTTTCTCCACATTAAATTTTAAAAAAATCCTAGTAAAATACAATCAAAATCCTTCCATAAGAGTGTATACTCCACTCCCATGGAAATATATCACTATGTTTTAATCTATAAAATCAATTTATGTGTTTTTAGGATATTTAAATACATTTTTATAATCCCTGATATCATATCAATTAGTTAATACAATCGCATCTTAGGATCATTCCATGTGTCATCGGAACCTAAATGTGGTGATTATGATCATTTAATTCACATTATATTCATAAAATAATGTCATTATATTTTATGAAAAAATATATGTTTTATTATAACTACTAATATTTGTTTCTATAAAACATACATCAATATAGGATCATCCTCCCAAATATTCACAGTGTTGTAGTCTTATTTTTTATTCAATAGTGGCATTCAATAAAATTCATTATTCATGTTCTCATTAATTGTGGCATGAATACCTATTGCACGATCTAGATTTCTGATGCATAAACATCCAAAATGAATTACCAAAAATAATTTCAAGATCTCATATAGCTTATTGGCACATCAAACCAAATATAGTGTGGCCATTTACAAAAAAATAGGCTATTATTATATTCAATAAAATCAAATAATAATTTTTTTCTCATTTAAAATAACCATTACATATTGTGTAGTTGTAATGTGTGAATATAAATCTAAATTGAACTATAACATAAACAATTTTCACAAAATTATAATCCCATATTTTCAAGCAGTATTGAAAAAACCATGTGCATACTTTCAAAATCCCAAGATTTTTATATGGTGTGGGATTTTCTACATCAATGAATTCTGTTGAAACATGTTCTTCACATCGTAGTCATATTTGTGACTCTATATAAGTTAATAATAACTTCACCACCCCTATATATATTTTTGATGGTGTAGTCTTCCCTCTATGGTATATTCTCCACCAAAACTCTAGTGACTCATAAATTTAGTTTTTTACCTTATATGATTTCAATTATAGTATATGACATATACCAGTTATTCAAACCTTTACTAATGTGTATCCAATTTTCATATGGGATAGAGTCATTCTATCCAATCTATTTTTCATCTAGATATATACCATATTGATTGACCTATTCCATAATGCTACTCCAAAACCACCTCTTCTCTAGAACCTTCTTCATCATATAAACTCAGATTTAATTGAGAAAAACACACAATTGATTATAAAAACATAAGTTATTTTCTCAACATGATTAAATTGTTGATTTAAATTTTATTGGGTTTAATGGTTCATTTGTTGCTGGAATCATTATTCAATGGTATCGTAGAATGATATGTAGAATTATGTTGATATACCCTTGAAACAATTTATGTGGTAGTGTCTGATGATCATTTTAGAATGATGGATGGGTGATGATGATGGATATTTAAGAAACATTCCTCGGTTCATGTGTTCTTCAGAATATACTATATGTTAAAATTAATGGGTGGGGGAAATCTCGTGAAATAATGTTTACCAAAATAACCCCTTCTACGATCATCCCTCGATGTGGATAGTTGGTTCATGGGATATCTAGAAATACCTCATTGCTTCCTGGGTGACCTATTTCTTATAGTGTATTTTGTTTTGGTTTTTTTATTATTTTGTGTTGTTGGTGTTTGGGCATGTCTTGTGTGATGTCAATGGTTCATTATCATCCATAAAGTAGAATTGATTGAAATAAAAAAATTGAATGAGAGAGAGTATAATGAATTTTTAAATGAGATATGTAACCTTAAATGTTTTGTATATATTTAACATGAATCCATTATAATAAAAAGAAACAATAAAAGCACATGACCATTTATATTGGAAAATTATAAACTCTCATAATGATTATACATGAAGTGAAGGTACATTATAATCTCTTTGAAAAAAAATTCTGAAATATTCTACTATTTATATTGATGTTTATTTAGATCTCATTGTTGGTTATAAAATAATTTTTTTGGTAAACTAGTGATAAAATATATGATGCTCAATAAAATTAAGGGTTCAAAATATAAACCTTATAGTTTATAATTTAGAATGATTTTCATACATTTGTCAGGTTTTTATGGTAAACCATTTAATAATTTTTCTGGGGTCCCATATCAGAATATAGTTTACACATAGCTTTGTTGAATCATTTTGTATGGAATGTTTTTCCTAAACATTATAAATTTTTATCATGATGAACAAATATGAGTCATGGAAAATAATATCCATTGGGATGACAGATAATGGTAAAATATCTTCTCTATTAATATTTGATGAATTAAATTAAGATTGAGGGTATAATTTCAAATTTTCTGATTGACTTTTCATGTGAAAAATTATGAAAAATGGTTGTAAAAAAGGAATTTCATTCAAATTAGTTTTTTAAAATGTTATGACATTTCAAAATAACATTTTTTATTCATATGAAAAAGTTATGTTTTAGTTTTATTCACTTGTTCCAAAATTCAACAAAAATAATGAAATATGTAATCAAGGATACATGACCATTATCGAGTTAATTGAATTGTTTTTACTGGTGATGGGGTCTTAGTTTATTTATCTCTCAATAATGTCTGACCCTATTTAAACGAATGAAGGATTTTTGTTCTTATGCTAAAAAAATAGTGATGAAGATATATGAAGGTATAAATTGAATGTAAATAATATTTCATTATAAAATGAATTGAAATTATATTGAAAAAAATAAAATGACTATCATGTATTGATGAAATATCTATTGTGTATAGATAAATTTAGTCTTTCTCTAAAAAATAACCAATATATAATAACCATGTATTATTTATATGAAATTAATCTTTAAAAATGTTATATATCTCAGGAAGTATACATTAATTAAGAAAATTATTTTATATTAAAAAAATGAAATGTTTTTAAACTATCATTTTTTGATATAATTCTTAACATGATAGTTTACATGGTTTTAGGGATCTTACAATGATGTCTTGTACATTGAAGATTTATATACCCAGTTGAATGATATGTGAAAATGTTGGATTGGTATGTTGAAAGTTAAACTCATGCAATGGTTTTTATTATGCAGTTGTATAATATCAAAGAATCTATTTTATTTTTCATCAAATATTTTTACAATGTAGAAGCATTATGCTCCCATAATCTCATCATATAGGGTATCATGGGGTGTAAAAAATTCAATAAGGTATGTTTTCACAATTATCACCACTATTTAGAAGAAGGGAGATAATTTTATATAATAATACTATGGTTGTACTATATATTAAACAATATAAATAAATTATAAAAAATATGATTCTGGTAAGGGCCTAATGTTGGATATCAAGAGAAGGTAATCAGTATCATATAAGGTTGTTTTAAAAATATATTTTCAATGATTTATTATAAAATATGACAAAAATTTCTAGATTTTTATAATGTTTATATGGAAGAATAATTTTACATTTATTTTTGTATAGTGTAAACAGAATTAATTTCAATATGTGTTATAAAAAATTCATTTGGAACATAGTGTGATTGAAAATAGTTATGTTACTCTCGAAGAAAACATGATGAAATTATTTAGTATTATAAATATAAATTGAAATTCAATGAACATTTCGTACATTTTTAGATAAAAAAATATAGGAATGTGATTATACGACATTCCATGAAATAATTGTTTCAAGAAAATGGCCTGATAAAAGAATTTTAATCAAAATAAATGAATTTAACTTCCATAATTTGATTTTAAATCATGCAGAAAATGTAATTTATAAAAGATAATGATACCATTGTCAATGAAAAACATAAAAAAAAATCTCAAAATGGGAAATTACCTAAAGATGAAAATCATGTTTGTGATATGAAACTGAATGAAGGTGATAAAAAAATAATGGTAAGTAATTTGAAAATATTTATAATTCCAAAAAAATGAACTCATCTTCATCATATATTATTAAAAAAATTATACTGAGATGTTTATTTGTGAAATTTGAGGTTTTAAAAAATGCCAGTGGTCAACATACATAACAAAATAAAATTCTGTCTTTACATTAGCGTCAGTACACATGTTCACCTAAAAAGTTTTATAACAAACTAGAATAATTTTGTACATGAAAAAAATAATATAAAATATGAATATATTATGGTTAAATTAATATATTCCATATAGTTTACTCATAAATAATGTAAATTAATTTGTAATTAGTTGATAATTTCAATTACATTATATATTTAGATTATAATAATGGAGGATGAAATTAGTAATTGTGTTTTCTATGAAAATTAATATTTCAGTTTCGATGAAACATTATATAAGAAATCATATAGATGTTGTTGTATATTCCAAATCTTATCCAATAACATAATATGTAAAAATCATACACAATTAATATTGTGATTCTTTTATATCTTATAATAATGAGATACAGTTTAAGTTACATTAAAATATATTTTTTATTAACATTACATTTATAATGTTTATTTATTTATAAATAGTAATTTATGAAATTTCATAATGTGTTATAAAAATAATCCGAATGTAACAAAATAATCACACCAAAACATTGATGAAAGGATGGTGTACAGTGAAATAGAAAAAATAATTTTATATACATTACAATTATATTTTATAATTTTTTTGTTATAAAATAATAAAATAATTATGATTTTTCTATTTTTAAGAAGATGATCATCCACAAACTCCATATAACTCTATCCCAAGTAAATTGAAATCTAAAAATGATCATGAAAAATAAAAAATACAACTGATAGATTAACACACCCAAAAATTATGGTAATCGATACAAAAAATGAAACATTAGAAATAAATTTTCATAAATATATTAGAAAATAAAAATGAATAAATATACATCTTTTTTGTTTATAAATAATACAAGTTAACTATAAATCTACATAAGAAGTAATTATATAGATTTTGTGGTTTCCCAAAAAATATGTTCATACAAGAGATGCGATATTGAAAGTCTCACCGTTCTATGGTTATTAGAAATCACAATGAAAAGTGTATTATAACAAGAAAATATGGGATATGAACTGTAATATTGAATCTATAGAGGAAAATTTAAAATAGAAGACAAAATCATTGAATAATTAATTTTAAGGAACTATCAAGAATAATCAATACAATACTAACCATATTTTATAGGGCCACAACATAAGTTTTAATGATTATAATTACCCTAAGACAATTAAAATAAATATGGAATTCATGTTTTTGAAAAATAATTATATTAATGATGAAAAAATATTCATTAAGAATTCCACTGTATTTAAATATTATTTGGGTTAATCTAATTTTATAATTGTCAATCTAAAATCAGTCATTTACTTGTTTCTAGAGATATAGAATAAAATATTTTTTGATATAACGTTCTAATAAATAAATAATTACTTAATAATAATTATTAATATATTCATTTTCCTCACAGACCTATAGATTCATTACATATTCAACTTAATTATTTTGATATTTATATGAAAGAACATGATTTTTAGAACATTTTGAGAAAGCCAATTTAATAATTTAATGAAACATAATGAAAACATGTTATGCCATTTAAAAATTATGATTCATTAAATATATTATATTTATATAATAATTCATTGATCTAATGTATTTAATGAAAACAATAATAAATTAATTTTTTTAAATCATGGTTTCCAATAATTGGATATAAACCTTCCAAGGATAACTTTACCATAGAAATAGATTTTCCACATTTTATTATTTTATAGGATTTCACAAAAACAATGCTATAAAATTTTTATATTATGTGATTCTATTTAAAGAGAAAAAATATGGAGGATTATACAGTGATCTAGTTAGGAATGTGAGTATAAATAATATACAAAAACAATAATGGTAAGGTGCCTTTTAGTTGATATAAATATGGGTACAAGTAATTATAATGTGATTCATTACCCTTATAAATCCTTGGAATATATATGAAGAAAAGAAATAATAAACTCCATATTATAAAATAAAACCTATATCCCAAAAAATTCATATTAATTCATTTTGAAACAAAATATAAAAATTGAAATACCAAAATAAATCATATTTCAACAACATAATATACAATTCTATTCTTAAAAAATTAACTATATTTCTCAATACCCAATATCCCATAATAACCTAAAAAATTATATAATATATATATATATATATACTTAGAATTATCTTTTGAAATCCCAAACATGAAAATTATGAAGGGGAATAAAAATAAATTAGTTGATATAAAAAGGACACACATGATGTGTATCAATGAAAATTATAATAGTGTTATAAAGGGGAACCAACGCCCATCAGGATGTTATACAGTTTTTCAAGATCAGAAGGGGACAGTTCATTGATTTTTCAATCATGTATGATGTTTGTGGTCCTCTAATTAAGTTGAAATAAACGATTTTATCAATTTTATATCCTATGATATGATTAATGTTTTGAACATTTTATATTTTCAAATTTACTCCATTTGGATTATTCAAGAAACTAGAAATGACCCAATTAATATGTTATGGGGCCTCATATGTTGTTGTTTAGAGTTTATAGGCTTTCCCTATATCATCTACATGATTATCACCCATGTCTAATTGGAGGTGGAATATGTGGTGGTTGGTGTTCTAAACAAATGAATCACCAAAGAACATAATTAGATGGAAAATTTCCCTTATGATTTACTTTATCTTCATGAATGATATTATTATAAAGTTCCATTATTTTATCTATTATAACCCCATGTTTTTAAAATAAATTATCCCTATTAAAAGTTCATGGGAATTAATTTATTAAAGAAGTAATGACAAGTTTGATTTTCCCCCGTCATCACCATGTCCCACTAAACCCATATTTCATCCAAGTATAATAACATAGTTCTGAATAAAATATAGAAAAAATAAACCTCATGCTGCATCACTAATAGTTTTTCACTCTCATTTACCAACATAAAATTTACAATGATACCATAAATTTATAATGTTATTAAAAATCACCCACAACAATTTCATTTCATATGATGTTTGTTGGAAATTATAGCTACCTACCCTTAACTCCAAGAGAGGATTTGACATCCCATGATGGAATCATTGAAAATTACAATGTCATATAAATGTGGGTTATATCATAGACCTACAGATCCCATTATCTCATGGGGTCCATCATCACATGTTGGCATTGGTTTATAGCCATGACACCATATCCATATCCATCATAGTCAGAAATCCTAAATATAATGTTCATTAAACTAGATTCATCCTCTTCCAATCCATGACCCAATCCATGTACAAGTACCATAATGTACTATATTTTGAAGGAAGACTAAAAATGATACAGTAGTAAACCACTATTCCACTCTCAAATATAGATATGTATTGAGAACACATAATACCTAAAATATTTTGGCTTTAGTAACATTAATTTTACCCTGTAGGGGACGATAAAAATAAAAAAAGGTGACTATAATAAACTACATAAAATCATTACCTTGATGTTTTACACCATAACTGCTCTATAAATCCCATAATCTACACTTCTTCTCCATATTCATACACTACTGAATACTACTACTACTAAAAAATCAACAGACTAATGTTTTCATATCTATAAGCCACAAAATGCCTATATATCAATATTTTCATAAAATCATCTAATTCCAAATTAACATTTTCTAGCCATAATATATTTATTATATAATTCAATTACTAAATTAAATGAAAACCCATTTAAAGATATTTTCCACATTTATTAAAATCCATTATTCGTTAATTATATATATTAATATTATATTTTTATCCTATACCCATTAATGGATTCATTATTTCAATTTAAATTTCATTTTAATTGAGAAACAGAAAAATAACCTCACAATCAACATAATTAAAAACCTACAAATTCTATCAAAATTACATTAGAATTATACATAGAAATATTGAAAACCATTCAAATATCAAAATATATAGAAACATATGAAAACCATGTAACCTACTATAAAATCAACTTCCCAAACAATGAAAATAACCCTAAATCATATCCAAATCCATTGATAAAATATCCATGAATGGTCAAAACACAAATACAAATAAAAATTATTCAATAAAACATGATTTTAGTTGTAAAAAAATCCAAAAATTTATTTTAACATGGGATTAAATTTTTTATCACCACATTCATGAACATGGAAATATAAATTCCCGATAACTAACATATTACCATATTTAAATAACTTATGAATGATGAAATCGTGATCTCCATTCAAGAAATTGATATGAATATGTAATAGTATAAAAAATATTAATAGTGATAACAATAAAAAAATAAAAAAAATATGTATTTATTGATTCATGTAATACACATGTGAATCACTCCGTTCTTATTAGTTTTTCTTTATACATGGTTCATTTTCATAATGAAGTTAATTATTTCTATCCCCCTAATGAAAAAATGATATGTTACTTAAAGGGAGTTCCCAATCCCCTAACCTACAATTAAACTTCACAAGGTACTATGAAATAACATGGGAAAGAGAAGCCAAAATGATAATACCCATATATGGGGACCCCATTTCAACTAAAATAAATCCACCCCGATTAGCATTATATACCTTATATCAATAAAATTGATAAAAAAGTAATATTTTTAATTTTTAATGATTAAATGGGATGAATGTGAAAAAATAATGATGTAACAAAAATTGTTTAATCACTAACGAATATCAAAACATTTAATATAATATCTAAGAAACAAATTAGTGGTCTCCCAAAAATGATTCGATTGGATACCAATATCAATTGACTAAATATAGGAATAATTGAAATTATATGAGATTTTGAATGTTTACCTTGGATAGGGACATCTAAAAACTCAATTCCTAGATGATGACCATACAACAATGGGTTAAATTTAAATTAATCCTTGAAATCGTGTCTCAATCAATAATAAGATATGCTTAATCGAATAGAATACCATTTTCAAAAGTGCATTTCCATAATTTTAAATTAAATCCCATGAAATCATGAAAAAGTCATTTAACCATACCATGATATATCTCAAGAACCATGGTGGAACAATATTAGAAATAGAATGGGCACAAAATCATCCACTCCATACTCCAAACCCTACCCATGAGAACCACACCTTAACTCATAACCTAACCCTTATCATGATTAGCCCTAGAAAATAACAATGCTAATTAAAAAAACAAGATATACGGCCTCCTAAAATAACATACCCCATAAGATATTGACCACTTGAGAACATGTTACAACTAAAATGGTATAGGATATTACCATGAACATACATAGAACATTACACACTACTATTGTAGCGACCTGACCCATGAAATCCCGAAGTCGATGTCTACTACCATTATGATGGCATAAGATACCAATAAATTGTATCCCAAAGGACCAAACCATTTACTATACGTGGTATACCACATATATATGCATGTCTTATATTATAAACTAAATAAACTAATAGAAACATAATTTTATTAATTTTTAGGATAATAACGTTATTCTATCAAGCATATCCTTGAATATCATTCATAGTACACATCAACGGATCTAGAGGAAAGGAAATATATTAAGGGTGAGAGAAAATCCTCAATATGGATAAAGTCGAGTAGATGAAAAAAATGAATAAATGCGAATAATCATTATGGAAAGGTAAATACTAAACAAAAAATCCATGATATCAATAAACCAAGAAGGATGTGTATATAAAACATGGAAAGGTAAATTACTGAACACAAATTTTATCAAAAAAATAAACTACGATGGAAGTGAATAATGAATATGGAAAGGTAAATAACTGAAAACACATGCCATTAAAATAATAAACTATCAATAAAATTCATATATATATATATATATATATGTCAATGAAAAAAATGATACATAATAACTATGTCCAAATGATGCAAATGATTTATTGTTGAACGTTATGTCATTGGCACATGAAAATTGATATCGTCAATAAATATAAAATGAGAGTTTAAATATACTTGTAGAAATGTGTTTAATTTTTACAACAAATTTGTCTCATAATAACTTATTAATTCATTGGGGTCTCTATAATGTATGGTCCCACTAATCAATTTTTATCTAAATCATTAATCAAATCGAATATCCAATTTTTGTTTCGAATATCGATAAGGAATAAACATTAAAAATTTATTAATATTACTAAAAATAATCATGTAACTATCAAAGTGAATAATCTATGTAAAAATGATATATGGTTAGAAAATAAAAATATCCATTTAACATTATATAGATAATTATGAGAAATTCAATGTTCAGTTATCAAATGAAATTTAATATTTCAAGGGGAATAATAAAGAAATTAAGGAAATAAATTTTCATACAATATGTGGCCAAATAAATCATAAACTATACATAAGAATAAAACGGATGGAATCAATAAAACATATCCCATGGGGTGAAAAAAATGGTGTCATTTCATTGAATAATATAAGTGTTATAAAAAGATATTTTGAAAAGTATCATGAGGCAAATATCATTTGAATTTTGAAAAAAATTGTAAATAATTTTATTTGAAATGAACTTTTAAAAACATTTTATTTAAATAATTTCCTTTTAGTATTGAAAAATGAATCTTTAAAAGAATGATGGTGGGTTAATCCTTACATGTCATATATGGTAAAAATAACATTATGATCTCATGGAAAAATGTATTTGAAAGTGACTTGTTCGAAATACATTAAGAATATTCCCTTAACAACATTTTTAAAAGAAAAAAGGGTAAAATTTTCATTAATAAATCACTTTGTAAAGGGTAAAAAGATATGATATCTTTTATAGAGATATGGGTTTTGGTAGAAAATAGGTTCTCTGACTAAAGTGATAAATAATGCTGGTTTTCTTAAGAACATTTTCTAATACTTGTTAATTACCAAAAAGTGTAAAAACAGTCATATTAAATTAAAAAGATCATGAATAACCATAGTATATGAAAATGAAATGATTTAATAAGAAATGACAAAATAATTTCCTCTAATTGAAATTCAAGTGTGAAAAATCATGAAAAATGATATTGTAATGTAGACCCAGGAAAATATTATAATGATGAGGTGGGAATATAACAATTTTCTTATTATTTTATCATTTTTATGTCCACTTAATTAATTGTAAATAAATTAATAGATATTGAAAATAAGAATACACATAATAATATAATGTTTATGACAATGAGAATGTAGTATAACCAAATTAAATGGTGTTGGGTTAGAAATTCTTTTCCTCATGGGTTACATGTAACTAGAATCCAATTAGAATATATCATTCAAAATTAAACTCAAAATATAATTAATAATGAATGAATCATTATATTATAATAAATCATTGAAGTATATGAACCATATATCATAAATTTGTTTCATAATAGCAATTTGATTGTTTTAATAGAATATTAAATTCACTATAGTATCTCAGAATGAAAGGACAATTAGTTAGATTATCGTGGAAAAAAATAATATTGGAACATTAAAATGTGTCGCATACCACATTGAAATTATTTAATCATAATCCCTATGAAGTAATAAAATTGAATAATACTTATAATACCATAAGAACAATTGGATTCATGATATAAAATATCAATGTTTAGTACATATTCTATAAAAAAGAAACTAGGTTTATAACAATAAAAATTTTCAAAAGAATATAAATTGATATCAAATCCATTACATTGTGTTTCCATTTTGGCTTGATTATCCTTTGACCTACTATATATTGTTTTAAAAAATGAAAATAATTATACAAGAAAAATAATTTTTTATAATATCATATATTATTTTCTTATAATATCTCATGACGCTTTTGATAACAATTATAAATTACTTTCTCTATTCCAGGTGTTAATTGTCTAGTTTTTTGGACTATGTTATGACTTGAAAATTGTTGTTATTATTACATTAGACATGATTTCAAAATATCCATAATTTAATTCATCATTTAATTATCATATATATCTACTATATATTTGTTTATAATATTTCATGGTGTTTGGTGATAGGAAAAGAATGTTAGTATTCATAGAGACGGTATGCAGTACGTACACATAAACACTACTTTCATTTCCTTATCTTATTTGAATAGAATGAAATGTAATTGTATATATATATATATTAAATATAGTATCATATCTATGTCATATATGATACATTTTTATATAAAACCATAATTTATATATTCCATGTATCACATGAACAAATAACATTGCTCAGAAGAGGTGATAGTCCAAACTTTCTCAAACAATATTTTCGTATTCCCACAAAATGAAGTGGATAATGTTATGTTGTATAAAATAAATACATAATAATAAAGACATCATAAGTTTAATATATATCATACATAAACATCATTTCTGTTATCATTCCCATCCATTGTATATGGTAAATGAAAAATGAATGATATCATTTTTGAAGGTGGTAGTTTTCCGTACACATAATCTATAATATCGTTACCCATTACATGGATGTGGGTTTATCTGTTGATCTAACAGTTATACTAAAATAATATCATTATATTTAGTACACTAGTGTTTCTATATAATCATTTAATAATAATAATTGATTCAGAGGATAATGAAAATAAAATTAAGATCTTGTGGAAGGATGTAACATCTAATATAGGTAACACCTTTTGGTTTGAACCAAAGGGATTCCATTGATGGATTTTATACCAAATGGGGGATTTTAGGATTGGTGGAGTTATTTTTAGGATCTATTTGGTCAAATAATATTGGATCAAATGTGTCTTTATTGGTTTGTGAAATAGGTAGGTCTGAGTGCCTATTTAGAGTGGAAGAAGAGTGGAATTCTTGTAAATTTTGGAAAAGATAATTCCACACACGTATTCCTAATGAAAATTGGATCCAATAATTTTATAATGTATAATATAATTAATCATGTACATTTGATGACAATGGTTGTATTTAAAGTAAAACCGTTCAAATGTTTAATACATTTTTATATCTAATTTCAAATTGAAAACGATTATAATGATATAAATTGGATTATTTAAAATATAATTGATCTAATGAAAAATTAAAACCAACGAAATATATAATTTAACCTTATAAATAAATTAGATTAAAAATAGTTCTCAATTAAAATTGAGTTTTTTTCACTATTAATCAAAATGTTAAACTACATAGAAAAATATCAATACACCACAGTAAAATAAATTTTATATTTATATTTTAATTAATATTTTTATTTTAACATAATAAATAAGTAAATGTTCCAAATATGGGATTTAAAAAATATTATCCATTAAATGGAGGCAAAAGTGCCTTTAAAATATAAAGGATATTATATGTAAAACATGGTTTGTTCTTATCATAATATTATAAAATATTTTAGATACATATCAAAATATTTAATTAGATATATATATTCTCATAAATTAATTAATAAAATTCACAACTTTTAATTTATGAGCTATGTTATATTTTATTATTCCCAATAATAATATTTTATTAATACGTTGATTCTAGGTAAAACATAATCTAGAATGTAATGCAAGTCGTCGAATAAAATCACTGTTGTTTATAAGGAATTCTAACTCAATATCTCGTGAATCCTAATATATATAAATGGTTAATTTTAATTAAAATTTTAAATATATTTTAATTTCTCAAAATCTTATATTCCCTTATGTTTTCAGTGTTGTGTGACATTTACCATATTGAATATAATGTTCCTGCTCTAGAATTTTTG
The DNA here is from genome assembly GCA_963277665.1 of Viscum album. Lineage (NCBI taxonomy): Eukaryota > Viridiplantae > Streptophyta > Magnoliopsida > Santalales > Viscaceae > Viscum > Viscum album. The sequence continues at coordinate 552,046,243 of OY728130.1, read as the reverse complement.
TTGTTACATTTCCCCGCATTAAATAAACTACATCCTAGCAATTTAAACTCGATCAAGGAAATATATTGTTTGATACCTCTTATGTTGACATCCTACAATATCAAAAGGGTTCATAAAACATCTTCGAGAAAATTAATAATGGGAATTAAAAATATTTGTAGGGTCTAACATATGAATTGGTCTCTACGTAGGATAAAATTAGTGGAAAGTAGAGAAGAGTACATGTAAGATAATCATAAATATAATGGTGTTAATAAGGTCATCAGTAAGAAATAAATGAATGATATTAATAAATATTGAAGTCCCAAATGTTATAAATATTCAATGATTTTGATAACCACCCTTTCAAAAATTATTTTATTATGACAACTTTTTATATATATATTTCATAACGTTGAGGAAGTATTTTATTACCTACATATATATGGAAGTATATTTACATGATATGTTTCAATTGACACAATTATATATATTTTTGGTGCTTCTATCTATATCCAATTTATCTATTTATTTATGAAATTGATATCCAAAAATTATCTTTTATGACTAAAGAAACAATATATTCTCTTAATATTTCTTATGGTCCATTAGAGTAGAATGAATAAATACATGTCTCAAACTATACTCCAAATTCAATATGCATAATAAGTTAAAATCAAAAAATAAAAATTAACAAAAATGTTTCATTAATAATATCTTATCATCAAACATATTAACAAAAAAATGACATATTAACTATGATATTGGGTATTCAAGTGGTCGGCGTGAAGCCCTTATCATCCTTCGGTCATGGGATCAAGCCTTGTGGCACTGCCGAACTAGATTGGAAGTCCCATGAAATTTAATTTTCCTAATTCGAATGAAATATTAATATAATTTCATAATAAATATTATGGACATCCTTGAAATATGTTTTATTGCAAAATAGGCTTTTAATATAGGGTTTCAATACAACATCAATACACACTTACATCATTTGTTTTATTTCAACATGGTCATTCCTGGGTTTAATTTTTATCATATTCCATTAATTACAAAAATAATAAATAATGGCGTGTAATGAAAATTTGAATTGGAATAACAATATCCCCTAGGAATCTCAAACCAATAGTGCAGTATTGCCCATTATCATGTTCTGGGTTACACCAAGTATGGCCCAGTTCACATTATCTGAGTTTTAATTCCTATGTACATCTATACTAGAACCATGACATCTTGTAGTATCTAGAAAAAGTTATATTTCTACGATGTCCCACATAATATCTATCTTACCAATATTTGATGATTCTCTTATATAATTATCCTCAATTTCTACCTTAGGGTTATGTTCAATAAACTAGGTATTCCTAAATGTAGTTCCCCAAGTTTCTACAATACCTAAAATAATATCAAATATAGTAAATCATTCCAATAAATCCACGAGGCGGTGTATTCTACAATTACATTGGAATAAGATACATGTAAATAATGTAATCAAGTACTAAAAAAATTTGTAGTATTTCAATCCATATAAATAAATGAGTCTTATATTTTAAACTAAATATAATAGTTACATAATAATTTATTATTCTCTTTAATGGATAAAAAATTTATTCCATCTAACATATCCTAACATATCTTCCTTCGTAAACATCATGGAATCATTTAGAATGTAAAAAAATAATGTTTATCTCAAATTATTAGTAAGGGTAATGTTAGTGGAAGAAATAGTTAATCATTACGAATAATAATTTTAGGATGGTAAATAGTAAACACACATTCTATGATATTAATTAATTTATAGGGAATTGTATAAAAAATATGGAAAGGTTAATAACTAAACACACATTCCATAATATCAATAAACTGATATAGATGTGTATAATCAATATTGAATGTAAATAGTGAAATAACACATGCCATTTATAAAATAAACTATAAATTAAATGGATCCATCGATATGTCAATAAACAATATGTTAGATAAATAATCAATGAGTCAAAATAACAAAAAATATTAATTACTGGATGTCACGCCTAAGGCACAAGAAAACCTATTCTATGAAGACAATTCATAATATTGTTAAAAAAACACATATAACCTTGTTTAATTTGAGAATCTAATTTTTCTAATATGAACCTGTCAATGCATTGAGCAGATATATAAGGTCTTTCACCCAAAAATCAATGCATGTAGAAACAATTCCTCTTATCAAATAAACCATATGCCTTCTCAAATATTATTATTGATTGAATAATATGGATTTATAAATATTTCTAACTATATTTATATAATATTAAATGTAGGAAATATATGTAAAAATAATATATGGTTTATGAAATTAAAAAATCCATGATAAATTATATCGATAATTAGGTGAAATCCATAATTCAATAACCATTGGAAATTGAATATTTCATGGGGTTAAACATATGAATTAAGGAAGTTATGTGGAATACTATCCTTGAACAAATCAATCATAATATATCTAGAGGAATAATAAACATGGATTCCATACCACATATCCAATGGGGATTAAAAATAATATGTTTATTTTTATTGAATAATGGATTTATTATAAAATGATCTTCTAAAAACCTTCTTTAGGAAAATATCCTTTAAATTTTTAATGAGCTAACCATTCATTTTTATTGAGAACTACCACCTCAAAAAATGATGTTGTTTATTTTTTTCCTTTACCACATTTCATATATAGAAATTATGGTGTATACAAGTTTAATATAAGATATATATTAAATTTATAATGTCGTTATGATTCTATAATTATTTTATAAGGCATGAATTTATACACTCTAATTAATTTAAATACGATCACATTGTTTGGGAAAGCGTGGAATTTAACCTCCTCAAAGTGAAGTCATACGTTCACAGTATAAATGGAACATATAAAAGATGTGTTCAGTAATATTGTGAAATAAATGAATTATATAGTTTATTAAATACCTAATTACCATTCTTCAAAAATAACATATGAATGTTTTGTTTTCTTTATCACACACTGAAAAGGTGATATGTTTATTTATGGACGTATAGACTACCACCTCCTCTATGTTATGTGAATCCATTTACATCACAATAAATATATATATATATATATGTACATGTTGTTAAATAAAATGTTTTTTGGGAAAAAAATATAATCCTAGAATCAAATAATTCTACATACCTTTTCTCTATAATGATCATTGACAAATGATAATGTTACTCATGCGTATGTATGAACTATCATCCCCATGATTATAACATTGGTTTATTTTTTATAACCATCTTTAATGATGGTTTTTAGAGCTATAATTTTTGTATAAATATGATAAATATTACATTATTATTATTATTCTTAATTTTTTAATATGATGATCAATTTGAACCTTTTTGACCAAAAAATTACTTTTTTTAAACATGAACTCAATTTGGTCCAAAACGCTTGACATAAACTTAGTTATTTAATATTTTGTTTCAAAATTATAATAAGTGAAAAAAAGTAATCATAAAATTGAAAATATTTATGAATAACATAAATAATAAAAATGTGTTTTTATCTATGAATATTAAGACACATGTGGAAATTATGACTCAATGTAAGGAATTTCATCTGAATATAAATTCTATTGAGAATTATTTGTTATTATGAACCTAGTTTCAATTATATGATTTATATGTAGAAAATTGAAATATTATATCATGAATCCAATTGTTCAGATGATTTCCTATGTTTAATTTAATGTTATTTCTTCATGATAATTATGATTTAAATGGTTCAAGGTAGTATGAGACAACTTGGATTTTTTAATGTTTACTTTCCTCATGAATGTTCTTAATGATTATATTTTCAATCCCTCTATCATCTGTTATTGTTAAGTTTATCAGGAAAGAATAACATTTATGTAAGAATGTTTTATTAAAAACTTTTTTATACCAAATTCTTATTCAATGTATATTATTATTTCCTATAAAACATAACACCTATTCATATAATTTTTACTTTAACAGTTACATGAATATTTGGGGAAATATTAATAAATCTGCATTCTTTATTCAATATAGATATTTCATAACTCATATTATTTATTATGAATATTTTATATAAGGAATTATTTTGAACATCAGCGAAGAGTGGGGAGATGATATTATATATCCCCTTAGTTCATTAATAGGTTTTAATGAGATAAATAATTTGGCCAAATCAGAATAGTTTAAACCAGCTTATGAAAGGTCCTAATGGTATTGGTTTTCATGTGACTCAAACATGAAATCAAGTAAATAACAATTTTCCTCACTAATATTAAATTTACTATTTTTTCATGAGATATTTTATTTTACATCATCTATGGATATAGTTCTTTCTTATCCAGTTGATTAAATGGAATGGGTATATAGTTTCATACCTTGACATATTTATTATGCCTTATCCAGTTATTTGAATTTCATGTGTTATCAGTTATTACACATTCCATGTTAATTTATTCACATTGATTATTTATTTCTTCTACATTATAAACACTTATGGAGAATTTTTTTTCACCCTTATAAAGTTTCCTTTCCCCAGGTTATTAAGATGAATATCAGGAATGAGTATTAAGGATGAGGATTGTTTTCTTATGTTATACATTATTTTTTCTTATAAATGTACTTGGGGTGTCATGTATATATTTAGGTTTTCCAATATTACTAAATTATTCCATAATTTTTGATTTGATTCCATGTAATAATTCCAATTTTAAAAATAAAGGCATCGACTCTGGGATTCTGGGGTCAAGGAATTATATCAATGACCTCAATCATTATTTATATTAATTTACAATTTTTCTCCATAACATACAATGCACTCATTTTTATAACCCTAGTCATATTTTATTCGAAATGATTTTTTCCCTTCACCTAATATATTATTAATCAGATTTTTAATTTACCCCTTCTTTTTTGTGGGTTCACAACAAAAGTACATTCAAATGTCTAACCTTCAATTATAATGGTAATGTTGAAATTATGAGGAAATAATTTATTAAAGTGGGAGGATATAATAACCATTTATTTTAAAATAAAAAAATTATTTTAAATTTAATATATAGTACACAATAATTAAATAACTTCTGTTAAATGAAACAATTATTTTCTTTAATATAATGTGTTACATGCAAAACCAAGTTTTACTAAAATACAAAATATTGATAATTTTATTATTTAATATGATTGATATTTTATATACACAGGAATAGTGGGAATGAATAGTATTCAATATGTTATGAAAATATATATTTTTAACATTTTTATTAATAATAAAATTCTTATTAATAATATCACAATTATTTAAAAGAAGAAGAAATGTTTTACGAATAACACTACTTTGTCTAAATGATGGTATACTTGTTCTAGGAGAACATATTTCAAAAATATACTATAAAAATTTTCGAAAAATAATCACAAAGTAAACAATAGTTTTTTATATAGGAATATAAAAATTATCATAGGGCAAATATTTGGAATTTTTCTCAGATGTTTCATTCATTGGGAATAGTGGAAAATATAGAATTTTATTTGAAAACACCTTTTTAAACTAAATAGTTTTAATGTTAAATTATATTTTAAATTTTATTTGAAGTAATAATAGTTCAATAATATGTATATTAATATAATCTAGGTAATTTGAATCTTTTTCATGTTTAATTTTTCATTAAAAATATTGTAAGCTTTTGAAGTTTTCAACATTAAAACCCTTCGTTCTCGTAACATTTAGGAAATTAATTTTAATTTCTATTATAAATCTTATGTGAGTTGAATTTATCTAAATGGATTACATATTTGGAATATTCAAAATATATAGTATAGTTAATGTAAACAGAATTCTAGGCCATAATGATTATTAAAAACATTTAGTATTTTCTAATGTGATTAAGGAAAAAATGACCTCACTTAGTTGTTAATCATAGAATATAATGTGTAAAATTGCACACCAACTTTTTGAACACTCATTCAAGGCCATATTTAAACCCTTATCACCTTGGAATCAATTTTTATCAGTTATATAGTAAAATATATCATTAATGTTACCTATATAATAAGTTAAATAAGAAAAATGATAAAACAAAACTTCCATGATTTTAATATCTAGAACAAATTCAGATCAGAAATACAATATAATGTAGTTATACATATTATGTTCAAGTTGAAATTATTTTTTTGTCCTGAAAATAATTTATCTTCACTTTTAGTGATGAATTAGATACATAAAATTCTTAAGAAACACCATCGTATTAATTATTCAGTTAATAAATCACAAAAATAAATGATATTAATTTTTTTATAAGTGAAGTAAATTCATTGAATAGTTATCGTTTATTAAATTTTTATATGAATATTCTATATTCATATTCTATAATTTCTTTATGTTTTTAATGTTTAAATATAATAAATAATGACAATATTGATTTTAATGTTCTTCTTTAATAAATGACATTTTTTATATGATTTAAAATAAAAAAAATACTATCCTCTACCAAGTAATTGGTAAATGTTAAAAAATATCAAATATGTTCCATTTATAGTGATTTTTTTAAATATATTATTTATACTAAATAATGAAACCTTTTTTAACATAGTTAATGTTATTGATGAATTTATGTGTGCTACATGATCATGTGTTAAAATTAATTTATAAGATAGATGAGTTTTTTATTTTATAAATTATATATAATATTTACAATAAGTTTTCTAAATATTCTATTATGTATCAAATTAACTAAATATTAAAGTATAAACAACCCTTGTTATAAAACTAGTTACTATGGTAGAAAAAATGATAAACATGGCTAAAATTAAGGACTAAGAAACAAAATGAAAAAAATTCTATTATTTTGTGTTGTTTAAGTGTTTCTCAAATAAAAATTCCCTACAATCCATTATATTTCGATTTTTTAAGAACATGATGGAAGGGTAACCTCTAAATAGTGAATAGTATTTAATATTTACAGTTATGCCACCCCTTTCCCTTTATAAATGGGAAATCACAAACCTCATTTATCAAAACCTCTAATTCCTTTAGGATCATCCAATCCATACCCAAATAATACCCCCACATCTATACACTCATAATTGAAGACATAATTTATGATGAAAAACATCCTTGTATGGCCTTTTTTGGAACCCAAAAAGAGTTACTCAAGGAAGATATAACATTCATCAGTATGCATTTTAGTTTTATTAATTTCCTCTCCCCAAAGATTTATTCTTATAAAATCATTATATATTGAAATCAGTATTATCAGTATAAAAAGATTTTATTATTTTATGGTTATAACCTACACTAGAAAACACCTTCTTCAATTGGGTTATGAAATAATTGTTTTTTTGAATGGAGGACTACCACCTAATGAAACTAAGTCATTAATATTTTCATTGCCACCTCTCTAGTTTTGGTATAAAAATAGATGTATAGTTCATATATAATATTTATAGAATTACTATAAAAATATAGTCATTATATCAAATATAACATTTTTATATTCCATTCTATAAGAGATATGATAACGTCGCTTGTGTTGATAATGTACAACCGCCTCATGAAGTGATTATAATTGTTTCTCAAAAAAATGTTACATGGATAGTAAGAAGTGTAACGATAATTAATTTATATTATATTCATGAAATATTATTTATATTCATGACATGATTATATTTCTGTAGATATAACATATCATTTTATTTATTACCTTTTCATTCATTGAAAATTCACTAATTTCATTCATGGTTGTGTGGACTACCGCCTCCTCCAATTGTTGTGATTCCTTTCACATATAAGGAATGATAAATGAAATTATATAAAAATTAAAATAATGGAAATTATTATATAACTATCATTATATAAAGATAATGTAGTACTTAACTTTATCCAATAAGGAGCATTGAAAAATGGAAACATAACTCATATGTACGTACGACATATTGTCTACATGGTAATAAAATTAGTAAATTTTTGATAACCATATTTCCCAATGAATACAAATATAATTTTTGTATAAATATTAAAATTATTTTTCGACTATTATTTAGAAAATTTAAATAATGATCATTTTACCGTACTAAACCTAACTAACTTATTTTTGAAACATAATCCATATCTGGTCAAAACATCCAACTGGAACATATTTGATTTAGTAAATATATATTACATGTATATAAGTGTAATAAAATTAAAAATAATCATTAAAAGGGTTCTCAATAATATTAAATAATAAACATATGTTTGTTATTCATGAATATATTGAAACATTATTATGAATCAAACTTGAGGTAAGGGTTTTCTTTCATCTCACTTTTATTTCAATGAGATACAATCCAAAGTCACCACTTATTTCTTTTTGTTGAATATACTACCCATGAATGTATTGTATAATTATAATAATTATATTTATTGGTATTTACATATCCAATTATAAATCACAATTTCATGGGGTTTATGATTTAAATGTTACCAAAGAGGTAAGGTATTTTCATCAAAGTTTTCCTTCCTTTAGACGTTTGTTATGTTATGAACCTATCTTTGTTTATAAGGGGTATATACATCCAATTTCACATGTTATTGCAAAATTTTCCTTATTTTCATGATATTATATGTATAATTTATGTTATTATATCAAGGTTAATGTGATTCAATGTTACAAAGGTGGTAAGAGTTTCTCTTTACAATCTCATCTATTATTGGGATTTTTTTTGATTATGTCCCCAACCGGGAAGTATAATGATCTGCCTCTAAATATTTCATTGGACTTTTTATATCATATATTTATTCCTTTATAATACATTTCTTACCATAATTTTTCTATATTTATGTATTCATGATTTGAAAATATGTTTTTATGAAATATCACGTTTTTTCTCCAAAGAAAATTCTTCCAAAAACCTGATTTCTAAAAAATAATTTCAAAAATATTTTAAAAAGTATTTTCACAAGAAAAAATATTATCCGTAATAAAGGTATCAAATTATTTTAGAAATAAATGATTATATTATTTGATGATTACTATGAACTATGATGATTTTAAAAAAATTATGTTTTAAAAAGTGATTTTGAAATTGAAAGGGTGTTTTTTTTAAACAACATTAATGATATTTTAATGGTATTTCAATTATTCTATATCAACAAACCTTTGTTACCAATTTGAAAATGGTGATATTTTTTAGTGAAATCATCCTTATTCTTAATAATTATGGATTATGATTGTTTCAGAGAGATTGTTTTAAAACATGTGTCTTTTACACATGTGAATTATGTTTAAAAAACATTAATATGGAAGACATTTATTATAAATGGTTTAATCTTGTTATAATGAATTTTATGGTGAAATTTATTTTTTACATTATACATTTCATGGTTCTTGTCCAATATTTATTTGATTGGGTGGCCCAAATATCATCTTGTGATCCCATGACAACTTATATAATCTGGTCGCCCAAATCGAGGTGGGTTACCATATTTCAACTAATATGATGGGTCAACCCAAACAATGCTAAGAGATCCTATTACTGATTACATGAAAGGTGTACCCAGATATTGCTCAAATTCATTAAGTAATAATTATTATATAATTTATCAATATGGTTATTCAAAATAAAATGTTTTTGAAAGGGTTTTATGATACTGATGATCAAAGTTACTGAAGAGGGGTTTTCATTTATTTTTATGGGTTAGTGGTGTTTCTTATTATCAAGATTAACATCACATGGATCAAGATTGTTGGTTCTAATGGATCTTTCCTTTTCGATGTTTTCATAATTGATGATCCATGTATTTATGTATATGTGTTAATTTATTATTCAAACATGCACTCTGATTATATTTCCATACCATTATGTGCATCTTATGCTCACATATGTCGTTCAATTTTGATTAATTATGTTTATCCTTACTAAGAATTTAATATCACACTTCTTATGCTTATTTTTCCCCAAGTTATAAATAATAACATTAAGGAGTTAATTATAAAAGGGATTTATTATGGATGATTATGATGACATAATGTGGAACAATAAAAAATAGGTCAAGTGGGACAAATGCACATTTTATGTCATGGGTATTATTTTTGTAGGTAATTTCTTTATTCAATGAAAATGAAATCCTAAATGTTTATTTATAAGTTTTGGGATCAAATAATTATTTTTGATTTCTAATGGTTTTAATGTAAAAAATTGGTCACAATTATTATAAATAAATAATGAAATTTAATTTTTATAATTTTATCATTGAATCTGAGAGTGCCACTTTATGGATATTATAATAGGAGTCATTGTTATGTGCGTATGGTTTTTCCCATTTACATTGTGTTTTTTAATCAATGACCTAATTATATCTAGTATTATGTGGTTTCCAATTACAATTGTCATTCAAAAGATTAATTTGTGTTTTTTCATCAGAATAATTGAAACAAGGACGTTTTTAGAGCAAATTGATCCTCCTCACAATGCTTGTTTTGTAATAAATCTAATTGGGTGTATACAAAACTATATCCCTAAGTCTATAGTATTAAAATAATTTAGATCAATTTATTTACATTAGTGAGAAATCCCATGGGAGATTTATGAGGACCTCACTTCAGATATCACCTTCTGGAATGAAGAATGTCTTGAAATGAAATTGTAAGAGGTCTTGAGAGAAAAATAAATATGTTGGTTCAACATATCTAGGGTTTATTTCAGCAAACAGGTTGACTATAATATCAACTATGTTCTTCAAAAGTCTTCATCTAGATGAATAAAGAACATCATATCTAAATCATTGGTCATGAATAGATTTTATACTTCTAATTGGGTTGATATATGGGAGGTAATCTAGAACATTTACATTGACTTGTTTAGCTCTTAGTTTGATATCTCAATGGGAAAATATTTTTGATGATTGGAGCCGTATATTACTAAAGTTATATCACTTGAATATGAATCAAACATTTATAAATATTTAAGTATAAAAAATTTACAAATAATTCATTAACTAAAGGATCCTAGAATAACTGGTATCTATGCCATATTATTCTGAAATTTTTAGAATATTTGGTGTCCTAACAATTCCAACCTATTATGGGGTATGTGGGAAGGATCTATATGTTTGTAAAAGGTCAATAAAACTCATATTGTTCAAATCCAAATTATATATACCCTATTTAAATTTATTGATTTCAGGAATATTAGCATGTGAAATTTTGTTTAATCTATGATCTCGAAAATATTTTCCTACTAGTAGAGTATTTCCATTCAATAAATTATCTCTATTTATTATATTGATTTTCAACGCAAGAGACCCATTTAAATATATTGTATCATTTCAAATAAAATTTTACTCTCATTGAAAAATCAGTATACCTCTAAGAGGGGGACATTGGAAATGAAATTTTATATAATAAAAGATTATGATAGGTTATAATTGGACATTCTAGAAGTGGTTATGAGGAAAGTGGTATATGGTCTAAAACAGATTGTAGAAATCATGAGCCACATTAACATTGTTTACCATAAGATCATGATTAATGATTCTCTCACAATGAACATCTTAATATCCCTAGGAGTTTATTATAGAGACCTTCATTCTCCATAAGTAATTATCATTATTAATATTATTTTTCTCGCCTCTTGAAAATGAAAGAAGGGATGATCTCATAAATTGGGATATGGAGTGAATTTATAGTATTCTAATTTCAAACTTTTTTATTACTGATTATCATCATCAAATTTTCTGGAGAAATTCCTCCTGAATTTCATGATTTTCTTATAGTTATTGATTATTTTACTTAATATATTGGCCAACTATTTTTGTATTCCAATGTTTGGATGTATTTTTTTTAGGTTGTGAAATATTGGAGGAGGGAAACTTTCATTATTATGTGTCGGGTTAAGATTTTTCAGAAACATAATCAATATTTAGGGATCCCAATGGTCATTGGGTATTCCAAATGTGATGTCTTCTTCATCATTTTTGAATGTTCATAATAAGATTTATGGAAGGTCATGAATGAATCTCACTAGGTCTTGGAAAGATGTTCTTATTCATGGGGTGGATCAATCAGATAAAAATTAAATGAAAAATATTTTCACAATCCCATATATATTTATTCAAAAAATCCATTAAACTATTTTTAAAAATATTCAGTTTTTAAATGAAACAAAATATTTCCACTAGATCTCTTGAATGAATCTTTGTATACCAATTGATTGTGGGGGTATGAGCTACATGGAATAAATAGGTTATAATAATTTTCTCAATGTTATAAAGGAGAGTAATTTAATTTAATAAACAAATAGTGTGTGCATAAAACATTTCAATGCCATATACCTCACCAAGAGCGACATTTTTCCACCAGTCTTGGTCCTAAATAGATATTTTTCTAGAGGAGTAATTGAGGCTATAAGGATTTCATAAATTATACGATTTATTTGGGAATTTTGAAAATTTTTATGTTAAATAACTAGATATATCCGTTTCTTTATTTTTTTACATCAGGAATCCAACCATTAAGACAATTCTTTCCATAGCGCAAGTTTAGTGAGGGATCTATTGGATTTTGAGCTTTTTTGGATCAGATTTTGGGAAGCTTGATATTTTGTTCATTGAGCATCCAATGAAATCATATTTTAATTGTTCTAGTTATTTTAGGAGTACATTTCAAAAATTTGTGATGTAAATTCATGTGCATGGGTTTCTACTCTATGTGCTCGTGATTTTGGGAATAGAATCATGGAGGGAGATTCTGTATAGTTTCCACTGGGGTATAATATGTAGAATTTAATTGTTCCACTGAAGGGAAAATACATTTTTTAAAAATATATACATTAATCCTCCTAACTCAAGAACATATATTAGAGTTGAACATGTTTGAGAATGAATTATTCCCACATAATATGTCTATTTTGGAATCCAATATTACATATGATCATTCTATGCACTTGTGTTGCTCGGATGTGGTTCTCTTTGGCTACTAGGTATAGTTTTAAGTTTAAGAATTTTGTGGATATGAAGCTTGATGTTTTGGATTGGAATAAATATCTCCTAGTATATGATATCAAATGTTTGTGCATCCACGCAAGGGTTATCTATTATTTGTGAAATGTGTTATATATTTTTTTCATTTTCAAAGATGCATCTTTGATGATGTTTCAGAATACTCTATCCAGGTGAATACCTTCCACAATAAGTATAACTAAAATTAATGATGATGTTTCATTTCCTGGATATGGTATTGTTGGTCTCGAGGATATTATCCAGAAAACTAGTGGCACATTAAATGTGGGTTGACAAACAAATGTTGTTTTTTGGGCTCCTAATATGGATAAAGAAGTTGATATTTGGAATTGGGTGGAATTTTCATCACTTCATGGTTAGATAAATATTAGGTTGAATTAGATTTCCATATTATTATCAACACATTAGAGGATGGTAGATGAGGTCAATTGAAATTATTCTCTATAGTTGACAACATCAGGTTTTTGGAAACATTGTCCTCTTTTTCATGCTTTCTCATTTGTTGGAGGAGAGGGAAACATGTAATCATTTTCACTGAATCTATGAGGGGATATATGTGACATTTTTGGTACTATTTTTCTTTTCCCTAAATTTATGCTACAAGCCTTCAGATGATATAAAATATGAATATTTCAATGGGTAACATAATAATAATATTTTTTTTATTGCTAATTATTCATGTATGTATTATATTGATTGTATATAAATATTTATAAATGAATATATAACTATCAAAATAAATGATATTATAAGATTTCTAAATGAATAATTTTGAAATCGAGTAAAGTAGAAAAATGTTAAAATTTGATATAATTTAAAAAGGAATAAATAATTTTAAATTAAAAACAGAAAATAAAAATTACATGAACACACCTACATACATAAATATTCATAGATATAAATCTCCACATACATACGCATATACATTCATATCCACATCCACTTCCACATACAAAAACATATACACATACACATACACATACACATAAATATACACATAGACATACACATACATATACACATACATACATACATAAAAAAACACATACACATACACATACACAGATATAAACACATCCACATACACATAAACATACACATACACATACATATACACCTACACACACAAACACATACACAAACACAAACACATACACGTACACATACACATACACATATAAATACATACACATACAATCATCGATAAATACATACATCCACACACATGTATAAACATACAAATATATACCGTTACAAACACCTACATACACATCCATAAACATACATATGTATACATACACATAAAACATAAATATACACATTCCACATAAACACACACATATATATACATTTACACACATATACATTTACTCAAACATACATAAACACTCACACACACACATGAATGTATGAATACACATACATACATACAAATATCTATAAACAGACATACACATACATTCACACATACATGCATGTTCATCCACATAAAAACACATAAAAATTCAAATAAACATTGATATACACTTACATACATCTATATAAACACACACGCCACAATTATATTCACATAAAAAACCTACAACCACATACAAATAAACATACACACACCCACGTAAGGACATGCATGTATATCAATAATATTATACATTCATTTAAATACATTAAATTATGTGTATATTTTAAATTTTATAATATGAAAATAAATATATACATTAATATATAACATATTTAAATAAACATACATTTTTTTATATATTTATAAAAAATTTAAAATTAAATATTGATATATTATATTTATTCTAAGGAGGCTTGGTTATTCAAAATTATCTATGATATCTTGAGGTCGGTCAACTAATATGTGACCCAACAAAGTGAGCCACAAGGCCTCAAGAATTAATCCCTATATTCCAAAGTTTCTAACTTGTTGTGAGGGTCTCTGTGGTATAGTGAGGTGAGTATTCCATCTACATCCGAGTGGGTAACAATAGTAATAATATAACTGAATAGTTGCCGAAACAATATAAGGATGAATAATAAATTAAGAATAAATTATAATTCACTAAACATGGTCAAAATGAATCAAGATTATGATTTATTATTGATGACTAGATGATACATAAATGATTAAAGTAGAAATTAAAGAAGTAATACATAAAATACTTGTAAAAATGGACAATAATAAGAAAATACATTCGAAAAAATCATCGAGATAACTTGACCCAGTCCTCTACACCAATAAAAGAAATCAAAAACCCATAATAAAGAGATTACCATTATTAATACATATAACCATGAGGTCTTTCTAAGTACCAAATGGGGACCCAAACTGGGTGGGAATTTACATTATTAGGAATCCACAATTGAAATCTCTAACATATCCATCCAATGTTATAAATAAATATTATATGTGTTGGGATAAGGTTCCTGATTGGAAACCTATATAAAAATACCAACATAGATCAATATCAAAACTACTTTGAGAATGAGTCCTAAAAATACACATAATTGAAATGGCCAGGACATGAGGTATATATCAATGGTTCCTTTGAATAATTTCATAAGGTAAAAACCATTTCCTCTAAATGTAATACAATCTCATAGTAATTTATTGATCTGTGATAATAAGGAGAAATATTTAGGGGAAGACACATCTACATAAAATTCTTGTATAAATTAATTATATTTTATATATATGATCATGAATGATATTCCTATTGGGGAATCTATGTATTTCATAGGATGTAATATAATTTCAATGACTCTATGATCATGTGAATCATATTAATACTCTAGAGTCCAAGTGTCGCTCAAGTTGTAGTATAAATAAATCATCTCTATTATACCATACTTAGTATTCATACATGGGTATACAGGTTTGAAAAAAGGTGTAACATAATTCATATTCATCAATGAGATCATGAAATGTATTCATATGTAGTAATCCAAGTATCAATCTAGGAATGACATTATTAATCCTACCATTGATAATTTTATTGGTATTCATATATGGGAATACATATATCACTCAAATTATAAAATTGTATCAAATTTCCTAGCATCCTATAAACACATTCGGTATATAAACTCAGGTAATGCTCAATCGATTCTATAATTGATTAACACCGCCATTTTACATAGTTTCAGAATTAAAATCACATTCAATTATTGAATCTCATTACAATTATGAAAAACAATCAAATCACAATTACATAAATTTAAATTTCAATTGGCATTCAAACAATAAGCCATTAATATAAGTAGGATAGTCATATTGAGACTAAAATTGAAATTAACTTACAAAATTTTGGAAATATCCCATGGTTTACGATATCTCATCATACACAATTTTAAAATATAAATTTACCATTTGGATGAAAATATTTCCCTGCTACCCACTGTCCACTCCTCAAACCACAATGATGGAATAGGCAGCATGGTCACTCCTTAGTATTGCCTCCCACTTAGACCTTCCTAGTTGGGTAGAGGTTATTAACTAACCCGATATATCCCCATCCATATCCTTTAACACAGTTTAATTACCCTACCCTTCTACGCATCTTTCCTGATAATGAATTTATCCCTAAAGATCGGTTCCATGAATATGAGGTTCTTTTGATTCTGATTTCATACAAGGAATTCACTAGGGATTCTTTGAAGATTGATCTCACCATTTTGGATCACATAAGAAAGAAACTACCATCAATTTATTCCATGTATTGGTTATTATTCGATTCATGGAATTTATAATAATTGGATATTGTTTAGCCTTTGGACAAGTTACATTTTATCATATTCTCAACAAAATATTATTTATTTTAGCTCGGGTCAATTATCCGTGAACTATAATAAGTCTTTAAATATTTCACTTCCTGTAGATGTTAAATATTAACTAGAAAGGTTGTCTTCCCCTCATGGATATATAGATCTCCCTCACTGGACTTCCCCTCTCATTTTATAATTTGGTGATTCATAAATTGATTAGATATGTACTAGGATAATTACATAAAGTTGATCAATTCACCCAAACTATATTTCATAGAGAATAACCACTTATTTTCATTGAATTAAGCATATCAATGGTTCTGATTGATTTTAATTACACCATAAAAAAGGGGAACATCATTACAATTAAAATTTTTACTACTAATCATGAGTCCCTTGTTTTATTGTAGATGTATTGGCCATGATATTTTTAAATGGTGACATGGGGAGAAAGATGACCCTCATGTGGAACACTCAAAATTTATATTAGTTAAATATGGTCATTCAAATGTTTCAATACTTTTGAAATGTGTGTTTTCTTTATAACCTAAACAAATTATATTTGAAAAAAGTTAGGATTGAGGACTAAATTAGATCATTGTAGGAAAAATAAAAAAGTAAAATGAATAGACGTTTTGAGAACCCCCATTAAATTATCAATGAATTCATTATAAGTGGATACTTGAAATGAGTTTTGAAGATAAGGATTGTGATATTGTGAATCATAACATTTTTTTCTTTAATTATAGTATTTAATGTAATAAAAACCCTTTAAAATTAGTATATCATTCAGGGATCCCAGTTGGTGGTAGTGGTATATTTTCATTTGTGGGTAGAAATGATGCTAAAATGGGTCCCCATGACTAGTTTGGTTTGGATATGTGAGTTTCTCAAATTGAGGTATCCTATAATTTGGTATCACCCTCTTCCATGGTATATCTCCACAAATAATTCACATCCTTTAAGGAGATGGTGGAGGGAAATCATGATCATGAACGGTGAATAATACCACTCCAAGGTTAAAAATAAATCATGTTTTATAATCATCCATGATATAAGAAGAGAAAAATACTCAATGAAGATAACCCCAATACTTATTTATATGGGGTAAAAGACCTATTTTAATTTTTTTCCTTTGGGTTTTTCTTGAGAAGTGGATGAAAATAAATCCTACATTCTGGTAGTACATAAATAAGAAAAATAAAAATATCATTACCATGAAACGAATATTCAAATATAATGATGCTCGTGGTCTCTAAATCATATAGTATATTGAACCATATAGAGGTGGTGGTTAGGTAGGATGCATTGCAACCTTAATCAGGTATATCTTAGTAGCTAGGAAATTATAGGAGAAAACATTAACCCATAGATTTAATGGTTAGGATACTCTATCATACATAACTGAGGAACTACACCAATTACTTTAATATGAGTCATTTGATGGGGTATAAAATGATTCTGCAAAATTGGGAAGAATTTAATGATAGTGCCTTGATATGGGTTATTGGGATGGAGGCAGCCAAAAAAGAAAAATTTCTGAGGTTGATTATTAATTATAAGGAATGGATATTGGAGGAGGATTACTAGATTATTGCTTCCAAGTAAGTAGTTGATAGGATTACTAAATGAATGATTGACATTGATACTAATGAGTATTATAGGTTGTGGATCAACAAGAAACATCACATTTTGACAGGAGGATTACAAAAAATGAACATCAACCTCGTAGAGTATATTCAGACATGGGATAAGATGGATAATAATTTTGATGAACTTATAAAGGAGGATCTATATACATGGTAAATTCACTTCATCTAATAATATATAGGAAAATTTTTTCTAATAATCTTAAACATTTAATCAATAATTTTTGAACTTATTATTGTTTTTGATGAATGTATTTTTTTGATATTGCGTGGTTTCCAACATTCACCAAAAATTTATTTCCAAAAATAGAAAAATTAATATTATTTCAAAAAATATTCAATTTTAGGATTTAATAGAAAATAAAAATTGTACCAAGGCCATGTCATTATCAAGTTCACTTTACAATTATAAGGTTTCACTAGGGAAATCGACAAATAGGTAAAAAAGAAAATACACACCATATGGGTGTATTGTGCTTAAGTGGGGTACATTGTACCATAGAATATATAAAACCCAATAAATCATTACCTGTTTTTTGTTACAATATGTAAAGTCCAACAAATATAATGGGGTGGTTTTTTATCAATAATAAAACAATATAAATTTTTATTTAATTGAACATACCATAATTGGTGGTTTTTGTTGAGCTATTTAACCTCAAACTAGGTATATCTAATTAATATCATGTCTAAACACAGTCTTGTTGATCAATTTGAGGTATTTGATATTATACGATCACCATGTAGAATTATTATCATTCAAAACAAAGATTACAATTTATAAACATCCAAAAGATTAAATAAAACATATAGGCCACCAACCAAAATATAAGGTTACTACACTCATTCAATTACAACATTTTTTCAATATGAAATTTGATAAATAAAATATATTCATCAAACACGCTGAAAAGAGTGAATATTAGATCACATGATGACAACATTAAAATGATGATAGAAATATGGAAAATAGGTAAGGGGGTAGTAGAATCACCAATATGATTCTAATGACTGTGAATACAATCGAATTGGTCCATGAAAAAAGGATACATAACATGGTGGAAGGGAGGAGAAAGGAATATTTGGGGAAATCTTATTGGAATGAAGGATGAAAATGGAGTGGAACACATTAATGATCAGAGGTAATAATTGTAATTTTTCATATTTTAAGTGGAACCCGTATAGAGACCCTATTTTTCTTCAATTAATTTTACAACATTCTAATGAAAAATAGAATAAAAACATTTCATAAATATAATCCAATGGTATAGTGTATTGAGAAATCTAATACTATACATAACATTTACAACAAAAATAATAAATATTTATTTAATTCCTTCATATCTAGTTTCTTATAGCCCTTGTGTACTCCATAGTACACGTAGTCACCAGAGGATATACAAAAAAAGGGATGAGATATAATACAAGTAAGTGTAATCATAAGTACATGAAGTAATGTATCATTGGTGAGAACAATCATAAAATCATTTATATAAAATCAATGAATGCTGAAATAAAAAAACATCTAGTCTTAGTGGTTAACTACCACTCATAGTATTGAACAATGCTAGCATCATTTTGACACATCATTTCAAATTAACTCGTCAGATTCATCACATTAACTAAATAATTATATCACTTTATAATTCCATTTTTACCCATCACATTAAAACATTCATATTGTGCAATATAATTCTTGGTGCACCAATCACGTGATAAAATTTACATTAACATGCATTCCACATACAAAATATGCCAAACATGAATATAAAATAAACTATGGAAATAAATTGGGTTCACATCATAAATAATACATTCAACAAAATTTGGTTACAAAAATTAATGAGGGAATATCATACGTGACATAGAACCATTAACCTTGAGTGATGAGTGAAACAATCTTCAAGACTCAAAAATATTGTGTTTATTTTAAAGAAGAATTCTTTTAGAAAATTTTTGATTTTTCAGAAAATTAATTAGAGATCATTTATATCCTATAAAATGTATTATAATGATGAAAAAATTATTTTTTGGGAATATCTAATCTAAAAATGGGTTTAATAGGGAAATCCCAATGTAAGAGAGTTGGGTCCAAGAATTTCACTATACCTTGTATCAAAACACTTTCTTCACATTAAAGTATTATATAGTGACATTATATTCATTAAATAATAATTACATATCATTTATTATGTGAATTTTATTCAATGTGGTTTTATTATGTTCTATTATTAACCTTTGGATGAGTTATGGATCTTAAATTCATTGTTTGAGAGTGTGAATTTTCATAGCTTTTAGGAACATGTCTCTTATATTCATGAATGGGTCTTCATTTGAAAGTGAATAAACATACAGAATTGTTAATTTATATTATTAGTTACATTCCATCGATATAAATGATCTTATAATATATTTTTATATATCATTAGGATGAGTTATTAGATAATATTGCAATGATAAACACTTAGTTTAATTTGGTGTTTTTTGTCGCAATGAAATTGTTTTGTATTACTATTTTATATTATTTGTGTATAAGGATTCAATAAAATAATATATGATAAATTAAATATATTATTACTTTTTTTCAACCATTAAAATGGCTTCAGGACCAATCTCAAAGATGGTAATTAAAATTTAAATCTCGTCATTTGAGAATGTGATGAAATAACACATATCAGATTGTGTTTTCATATATGGTATAAAAGGAGAGGGAATGAGAGATTATGAAGAACTATTACATTGGAATATTATAATTTCATTATATTCATGTTACCATATTAGTAATAACATTTCGGTTAATGTATGTGAGAAAAGAAAAAGAATAAAATAGAGAGCCGCTTTAGGTGAGAGGATTTATCCTTTTGAGGAGACTAAGGTGAGGTATGGTTGAGTTATAGGATGGGTTTTGTTGTTAGGAATAGTTGAGGTTGCATGGGTTGGTAGGGAAACAATGTCATTGATATTTAGAAGGTGATGTAAAACTAGAGATCGGCTAAGACATAGGAATTTAAGGCCCTGTATGATATGATCCAAGAACCTTTAATATTACAATGTCTACTAAATGTGGTGATACTAGTTGCATTGTAGAGACCTAAGAAAGAATCATGCACCATTTTCATTGTGCGTGCATTTGAATGGGTATACCTTGAAATAGGTTATCCTAAAATGGATAAAAGAAAAAAATAAATTAATTAAAATTGAGTCTTCTATATTATAGATTTAGGATAACTAATTATTTTTTATTTTTCATGTATGGATCCAGGTCAACGTACTCATTAGGTTAGAGTAGCATCTATTCAACAGGATGTTCCAGTAGATCGTTACATGGTAGAGGTCGACGACAATGAAACATGGAGGAGGACGCTCTTATAGTTTCAGCACCAGAGTCTGCATAAGTAAGAGGGATCCGGTTCAGATGCAGTCAGAAAAGACTTGTTGGTGGAGGTCGAGGTAGGCATCAGTTCGATCCATGATTGGAAAGAGCACTGGGTGTCTATGGTTGTGAAGATGCTATGTCAAGCTGTGAGGTAGTGATGGTTCTTGTTGCTCAGGGATCGTGAGAAGTCGGTGATCTCATGGCAGGCGTTTTGAGGTAAGTTTAGAGTCGAGTTTCTTTCTTCAAACATGAAGGTGTCCAATCTCTAGGAGATTCTTACCCTTAAAAAGTGGAGATCTAGGGTGTGAGAGTATGAAATACATTTCAAGAACCCTTTACGATATTCTTAGGACCTATTACATATGAGGGGGACATGGAGAGGTATTTTGAAAAGTCATTGAATTCAGAGATCCAGTGCTAGGTGGCCCATTTTATGCTGAAGACATATATTGAGGAACTGGTGAGGGTACAGGTCTTTGGGAGGACAATGTCCAGAACCAGATCATCATTAGAGCGGAGTCATCATGATTCCTCACGATGTAGATTTTTGGTCTGGGGTTCCCAGTTTTTAGGGAAGAGGAGTTTCCATTTGTTCGGGGGTAGGTCCTAGCCCTTAGAATCCTATTTCTCTCGGGGAAGAATCTCTCAGTCATATGCCAAGGGATCATACACTTGTTTTTATTGTGGTAGTCGAGATCATCAACAACGAGAGTGCCCTAAATTTCAGAGCAGTCATCGTGCAGCAGGTGTTCGGCTCCAGGTTCCTCCATTGAGGCAGTTCTAGCTGACGCAGAAGTTGTAGGTTGCACCATCTTGGGATCAGAATAGGGTAGATGGTGTAATAAGAGGATAGAACCATGATGCTCCTAATCCATAGAGAGTAGAGTGTGGTCGTGTTAGTGCTCATCAAGAAGGCCAGAGAGGCTGTGGAGGAGGTCGTGGTCAGCTTCATGATTTTTCGTTGCCAGCGCCACACATGCCAGTTGGGCGTTCGAGGTACCCTTTTCTTTTATTCTTATTTGGATTATTCCTTTTTTCATTTTATGGCGTCACACTCCTTCATATCACCTACCTGTTTCCTTGTATTGGTACATGAGGAAGAGAGGCTTCTAGTTCAGTTTTCATTTACTATGCTATTTGGTGGTCGAGATGACTTGTATGAAGTATGTAGAGAATGTGAGATTGTGTTGGGGAACTACTACTTTGGGGATAATCACTATGTTTACAAACACAACCATATGATGTCATCCTCGATATAGATTCGTTGTATTTAGTGCAGGGTATCGTTGATTGACACAGGAGGTGGGTTGTGATATTTTATGATAATGGAGTGCCAGTGGTGTTTGTTGGAGAGTGAGACCCTTGGATGGGTCGGAGGCGTGTTCTATCATTATCATCCTTGATGGCTGATTTGATACTAATTGCTTCAGATTTTTAGCAGTTGGAATTTCCTAGGGTCATATAAGTGTACCCGGATGTCTTTCTAGTAGTGGTTATATCATTACCCCCTCGACGAGAGATTGATTTTGGGATCGAGATACAACTAGGAGCGTCTCCTATATCAATTTCTCTATATAGTATGTCCATTTACGAGTTATGATAGCTACGTATAAAACTTCATGGTCTGTTATAGTGCAGTTTTGTTTGGCTGAGTCTGTCTCCGTGGGTTGCACCAGCTTTGTTCCTGAAGAAGGATGATTTATGTTTGTGGTTTTGTATTGATTATCAACGCTTAAACAATGTGACACTGAAGAGTCACTATCATCTTCCATGGAATGATGATTTATTCAATTTAATGAAGGGTGAATGTAGGTTCTCAAAGATTTATATGTCATCCGGTTATCATCACATGTGTGTGAAGGATGAGGATATCCTGAATACTACTTTCCATTTCCGCCATGGGCATTATGATAATTTTTAATGATGTTCGCTGTGACAAATGATCCAAATTTGTTCAGGGGGTTGATGAATGTCGTGTTCCATGAGTTCCTAGAAAAGTTAATGGTGGTTTTCATCGATGAATCCTTATGTATTCCATGTATGAGGAAGAGCATGCAGAGTAGCTGAACACCGTTCTGGGAGTTCTTCATCAACATATGTTATTTGGGAAGTGGTCGAAGTGTGATTTATTGGCTCGAGATGTCTGTTTCATGGGGAATGTTGTGTCCCAGCAGTGAGTAGCAATGGATCCATTTTTGATAGAAGAAGTTGTTTCCTGGGTAGGCCCCAAGACTGTGGAGGAGGTGCAATGTTTTATTGGCCTTGCAAGATACTACATGATGTTCGCATCCGATTTCTCTTGGGTTGTGACTCCACTGACCGCATTGACCCAGAAGGTTTAGGCATTCATGTGGAATAATTAGTGTCATGTAGCTTTATAGTATCTAAAATAGAAGTTAGTATGTTCTCAAGTTCTTTTCTTTCCTATAGGTAGAGTTTAGTTTGATGTTTTATGTGATGATTCGTATTGGGGGTTAGGCTATGTTCTGATGCAGTATAGATCATTTGTTTCTTTTGGGTCTTGGTAGTTGTGACCCATGAATATAAATATGCCACCCAGGTTCCTGAGTTGGTAGTCGTGGTATTTTCTATGAATAAGTGGATGAATTACTTCATTGGAGAGCGCTTTCTGGTTTTCATCGATCATAGGAGCCTAAGGTATGTTTTCTCCCAACGTTACATAAACTTTTGGAGCATTTGTTTATTTAGTTCATAAAGTAATACAACTTTGAAATATTATATACACATGGAAAAAGGATTGTTGTAGTGGAAGGGATGAGCCAAAAGTCACATAGTGATGCAGCACATGAATTTGGTAATGCTTGGAGAGTTATGTAAGAAGCTTCAGCATTACATATCGACATGGGAGAAGTTGGGGGTAGATATTGTCTTTCCAAGATGACGGTGCAGTCATATCTGATGCAACTGTTAGAAGAGTCTCAGTTGGGGGATCAGGAGGTTGGGTTTTTGGAGAGATAGAGTTGTTTGTGGCAAGGACTATGATGGTTGGTGTTAGGATGAATAACACTGAGTGTTTTATCACAGAAGGATATCAGTTCCTTTTTCCATGTATGAGATGGTTCTCAGGGAGTTCCATATTTCTCCTTTATCAGTGTATCATGGAGTGAAAACGATTTATCGAGCTATGAGGAGTCAGATTTGTTTTCCAGAGTTGAAGCATGTTTTTTCAGAGGTTGTGTATCGATTTTTTGTCCTCCATAAGGTTAAGGCCGAATACCGTTTTCCTGGTGGATTGCTCCACCCATTAAATGTTTCTCAGTGGAAGTGGTAGGACATCTCAATGGACATTGATAGAAGTTTACCTTGAGATCAGAGAGGACATGTCGCTATTTGGGTGGTAGTGGATCATGTAGAAAAATCCTACGAAGTCATAGAGATCACGGAGTCAATCTTTGTGGATGTTTTGTCGAGGCAGTATCTGAAGGAGGTGGTGCGACTTCATGGAGTCCCAAGGATGGACATATTTGATAGATATCTTCATTTTACCTATAATATGTGTAGTGGTCTCTATCATGATTTTGGTTCTCAACAATGCCTTAGCACTACTTTTCATCTACAGACGGACGGTTTGAAATAGAGAACCATCCACACTCTAGATGACATGTTGTGATCTTCTGTCCGGGATTTGTGGAGGTGTATTGATGTGTAAATTACCCTTGGTGGAGTTCACATAGATCAATAGTTTTCACTCCACCATCGTTATGGCGCCATTTGAAGCCCTGTATGGCCGACCATGCAGTTCTCTGTTTTGCGAGACTGGGGCTGGAGAGTTTTCAATTATTGGGCCAGAACTAGTGAAAAATACAATCGAGATGGTTCATATGATTCGTGAGAGGAGAAATACATCACAAGATCATCCGAAATAAAATTATGATCAAAGAAGGAGTCCTTTGGAGTTTGATGTTTTGGATTACGTGTTTTTTAAGGTGACTCGCCATCGTGGAAAGCGAGGGTTTGGTCATGGGAGTAAGCTTTATCCCTAGTTTGTTAGGCCTTTTGAGGTGTTGGATTGTGTTGGAGATGTGGCGTATTGGGAACCACTTTTCCTATAAATTAGATGAATACATGATGGTTTTAATGTATCAGAGCTCTGTTGTTATATTCTTGATGTCTCTCATGTGATTGATTTAGTAGAGATCGATGTTGATGAAGATGGTGCCATTGAGGAGTGACTGGTAGAGATCCATGACAAGAAAGATAAGAAGTAGTGCATGTGTTTTATCCCCTTGGTATGTGTCTTGTGGCGACATGGGGCATGGAGGATAGTACCTGGGAATGCGAGTCCCTAATACATTCTATGTACCCCTGAGTTGTTTGATGTTTAACTCTTTTTGATTTATATAAAATTATGTTGACTTTTTTTGTAGACCTTTCATGATTATGAGATGGATTTATTTGTTTTTTTCTTTTGGCTTGATCTTTATTGATATGTTTCTCAATGGGAGGATTTTCAATCCACGTTTTGGTTTTCCTTTAGGCTGGTTATGAATTATCAAGGATGCGAATGTTTTGAGAGCGTTATGATTTAATGTCATGAACCACTCTTGTCCATTCCTCTGCGAAAATCTATTGTTTGAGGTGTTTTGGGTGGTCAAGGTGACCTATCCCCAACACTTTTCCGAATTTCTAACTCTGTGAATAGTTCCACTATTAAGGCCCATGGGGGCGGTTCCACCGGTGATGCCGATGTGAACAGTTCCTATTGTAGGCTTATGTGAACAGTTCCAATGGTAGACTGATGTGAACACTTCCAACGGCAGGCTTGTGTGAATATTTCCAATGGTAAACTGATGTGAACAGTTCCAATGGTAGGTTAATATAAATTGTTACCATTATAGACTGATGTTAACAGTTCCAATCATAGCCTAATGTGAACAATTTCACTAATAGGCTTATGTGAACAATTCCATTAGTAGACTAATTTGAATTTTCCCAATTGTAGGTTTATACGAACTGTTCCAATCATAGACCGATGTGAATAGTTTCAATAGTAGCCTTATGTGAATAGTTCCAATGGTAGAATGGTGTGAATTGTTCCAACGGTAGCCTTATGTGAATAGTTCCTACGGTTATCTTAAGTGAACAATTCCAATGGTTGACCAATTTTAACAGTTCAAACGGTAGGCTTATGTGAACAGTTCCAATGGTAGACTGATGTTAACACTTCCAATGGTTGGCATATGTGAACAATTAGAATGGTAGTCAGATGTGAACAGTTACAATGGTAGCCTTATGTGAATAGTTCCAATAGTAGTCTTATGGGAACATTTCCAATGGTAGACCGATGTGAAAAGTTCCATAGTATACTTATTTGAACAGTTCCAATGGTAGGCTTATGTGAACAATTCCAACAGTAGATTGATGTGAACAGTCCAAACAGTAGGCATATGTGGATAGTTCCAATGGTAGATCGATGAGAGTAGCTCTAACAACTACCTTATGTGAACAGTTCCAATGGTAGGTTGATGTGAGGAGTTCCAACAGTATACCGATGTGAAAAATTCCAACGGTAGGTTTATGAGAACAATTTTTCAAGAACGGCGAGGATCCAACTACATCTTCTTTTTCCATTTCCAAATTTTGATTTCATGAATAGTGTTTCCATCCTCCTATAGTTTCGCCCCTTGGATGTTTCCTTTGACATAAATACACTTAATGCCTCATCTTAATGACTCTAAGTCTGATTCAAAGGCCACAAATCCTATATTAATTTTCCTATGGCTCGGGATTCTTTTTCTTGGTCAAACAATGTGGTATAATGCGATCCTCCTTTAAAGGAAAATAAAATGTATCTTAAATCATTTCTCCATTAAATATTCTAAAGGGATGAGATATCTACCACCCTATTTCTTCCTCTTGGTTCTCTAGTGTGAGATGCACGACCCTTTCATTCCATCCTATAGGAGTTGTTCGATCAAACATTCCTCCTTGGATTGGTTCCCCTCTATTTTTGATGCAACCAAGAAGTATCGATCAATATTCTTTATAAGATATGATCTATCTTCATTCTTTTTGGTTCATCTCCTTATATTTATCCTTTAACATTAATGGAATACTTTTTCCATGTTCCAAATGGAGTTTCTCGGGTGTTGACCGGTCTGGTGGTGTCTCTACATTCTCAGGTGGATACAATTTTTATTGGGGGATGAGCTTGTAACCCATTGTCTGGATCCTTCTAGTATAAAGAACGCCAAGAACCATTTGATGTTGGGGATTCATTACTTATCTATTCTTTTACTGCAACAGTAGTGTTATCTTGTTTTATCACACTATATCACAATGCAATTGACATAATAAATATTTGAACCTGATAAATACATTGATATCGATCGTATGTTAGGGCCTCTTGTTTTTCAATATAGTGTGATATTTATGCATTCATTGTTTATCTTTTAGTTATTAATGGTAATTGGTAGAGATCATAATGATATAATTAATTTATAATTGTTTTACTAAAGATATATAATCATTTAAATGAATCATATTGTTGTTTTTGTAATTTGATGTTAATAAGATAAATGCAGTAAGAATGATTAATAAATTTGTGATAGCTTACTATTTATGTTTCACAAACTTGGAACCTATGAATTATAAAATAGTTAATTCTTGAAGGATTAAAGAACTTGTTTTTTGAAAACAGATAATTACTTGTAGGGTTCTGAGTTACCATATTTCATGTTTAAAGACCAAGATCACAGTTGATATTGTGATTGTTTTCCTCCTGCTTATGTTGTGATGTGAGCATGGATGTCTATTGTGTTATGTTGGGTAGGGAGACATATTATATATGGAATCATTTGATGACTAGAGTGGATATATGCATCAATTAATGCATGTTGGTGTGGGGGAGGACATATGGTATGATAAGAAGGGTTAGATGTGAATGTTTGGATGCTTGCTGATTAGTGTTGGTTGTTTATCTTCTTTACTTTCCCCACAGCTCAAAGGAGCTGGTTTTCTTACCCTCCTTCCAAAAATGGGATAAGACACATGTGGTATTCCATGTTATTTCTATGTTTACCTTCTAGAGAGAGGATGGGTCTATGCTATTTCTATATGCAGAAAAGACTCAGCGGGTAATTCATCTACTCACAATGTTGAGCACCCAGGTGATAAGTAGCTTATAATGTTTTTCTAGAACTCTACGGAATATTAGAAATTAATTTTTTTAATAAATTATTGAATAAATGATGTTAACCCATGGGGATAGAGCTTGCGGGGACACAATGCAGAGATTGCATTTTTAAATGAATAGTGGACTTTGGGTGTGATTCTTATGAAATATAATGCAGAAATTGTTAGTAGTTAATGAATGTTTCAGGAATTAATTAGCATAATTTGTAACTAAAAAGGGTATGAATTAATTTAATAATTCTCTATAAATGGTAGTGTTCTTATATGAAACCTAGTCATAGAAGTGGCAGGTGGGAATCCAAGAGATTTTAGTTGTAGTTGAGTCTAAGACTTAGTTGTGCCCAAAATGTAGTTGTGAGCTCTAGTATATTCTGTATGTTTTTTTTACTATATGATAATCCACCCCTTCAGTTAGGGAAACTGAATCCTTGGGGATTCTGAGCCCTGGGTGTGATTTTCCAGACATTCCGTTAGGAGGTTAGATGGATGACTACCCCCATTGGGCCCACTCTAAACTCATAGTAGTTACATGTGTTGGTAGGAAAATAGTTTTTTTCCCCATATATGTGTGTAGAGGGTTGTAATGGATTGTGGTTATTTACACACATATATTTTAGATATAGATTCCTATATACTACTATATGTGAAACTTCTATATGATGTGATGGCTTCTGGATCCCTACTCTGTTTATGGGATGTAATGTCTACAGGTATGATGCTTGATGTATGATACATGTTATTCGAGCTATGGTTGATCCCAAAAACAACCTATTTATTTTTCTTATGTGTATGTGGTGGTTTTTTTTTCATGAGGTGCATTATTTGGTGCTTCTCATAGGTCTCTACGAGTAGTGCTTTTTGGATAGAGATGCTTAGGATGTGAGACATAGGGTAAAATCGGAAAACTAGTGTGGAAGTAGTAGTGGGATACCATTGATATTCATTATTATATTATATAATCTTGTATGTGATACTTGGTGAGAGTAGACATGGTGAGGTTGGAAACTTAGTACACCTTTTTAGGTGACATGTTTGTTTCACTTGTTGTTAATCATGCTTTAGCATGCATTAATTACTTTTGCACGAGAGTATGTATGGAGGTTCTTACTGAGTATACTGTTATACTATCCCTATGTGTATATAAATTGTTTTTCAGGTCACGTGGTACAGGTTGGAGATCATGTTGGTTTCTACAAGCTTGGGGTTATAGGAGCTCTTTTTGATTCATGGTAGTTTCTATTTTTTATATTCTTTTGGATATTTTATGTTTTTATTGTCTCATTTGTAGTATATTTTTATGTCATTACATTTGTGTACTTGGGATTTCATTTATAATATTTTTTTATTTAGAGATGGTTTGTGCCTATATTATCTCACCCTTTCTCATGTGTTCTCTTAGAGTGTAATGACTCCCATTTGTGTGTTTACTATACCATCAGTGCTAGTCAAAAACCTGGTCCCCACTGGATGTTAGAATCAGGGTTCATTATATCTATTTTCACATTTACAACCTAGAAAGGGTACACCTTGTTGGTAGGGGGTCATGATAGAGTGGTATCAGAGATCTGGTTGAGGGACATGATGGATTTCAGTGTTAGGAATAAGTGAGGGTTCATGGGTTGGTAGGGAAATGGTGTCAGTCATGTTTATCATGTGATGTAAACACTGGAGACTAGCTGAGACATAGGTATTTAGGGCCCCCCTGTGATCTAATGCATGATCCTTTATGTTTACATTTACTAATAAATGATGTGATACTAGTTGTAGGGTAGAAGCCTATGAAAGTATCATGCATCATTCTTCTTTGTGCATGTGTTTGAAAGGGTACACCTTGTGATAGGTTAACATAATTTCAAAAAAATAAAACAATTAATTAATTAATGTTGAGACTTCCATATTCCAGGTTAAGGGGATCTAATATTTGTTATTTGGTAGGTGTGGCTCCAGGTTGATGTCCTCGATAGGTTCACACAGAAGATGTCCAGTAGGCTATGGTAGCAGATCACTGTAGGGTAGAGGTTGAAGACAAAGACACTTGGAAGAGGACACTCTGAGAATTTCAGTTCCATTGAATGAAAAAGTACAAGGGCTAAATTTCAGATACAATCATGGGAGACTCGTTGGAGGAGGCCAAGATAGGATTCAGTTCGATAAGTTCTTGAAAGGAGAACTGGGTTTCATTTGTTGTGATGATTTTGCATGGATCAACAAGGTAATGGGGGTTATTGTTCTTTAGGGATCGATTGGAGTTAGTGATCTAATGGGAGGTGTTTCAAGACATGTTTTTAGACATGTATCTTTCTTCAACCGCGATGTTGTCTAGTCACTAAGAGCTTCTTACCCTTCCAAAGTGGATATCCAGTGTGATAGATATTGGAACCCATTTCCGGTTCCTTTTACAATATTCTGCGTACCTCTTTACAGATGAGGAGGCTGCGGAGGGGCATTTAGGGGAGTCTTTGCATCCAGATATCCAACACAAGGTCACCCCATTTATGATGAAGACATATCATGAGGTAATAACAAGGGAAGAGTTCATCAATAAGACTTTGGGATGAACTAAGTAGTCATGAGAGGGTTGGCATCATGACTCTTCAAGATGTAGAGATGTGGTCTGAGGTTCCCAATTTTCAGGGCAGAAGAGTTTCCGTTCGGTCGGGGGTAGGTCCAATCCCTTACAATCTAATTTCTCTAGGGTAGCGGTTCTAAAGCATATACCAAGGGATCAAACACTTGTTTTTAATGTGGTGGTCAATTTCATCAGTATAGATAGTTCCCGACCTTTCAGAGTAGTCATCATACTCCAGGTGTTCCACTCCAGGTTCCTCCGTTGAGGCTGTTCTAGGCGAGGCAGCAGTAGATACTATCTTTGGATTAGAAGTGCATAGATTGGCCACGTAGAGGATGACCCCGTGATGCTTCATGTCCTCAGAGATCAGAGTTTAGTCATGGTGGTGGTCATCATTGGGGTCTTAAAGGTCTTGGAAGAGGTCTTGATCAGCTTCATGCTTTAGCGTTTCAAGTTCCAGGAAATCCATACATCATGTGAGGTACCCATTGCTTGTTTTCTAAATTGTTGTATGACTTGTTTGATTAAATAGTGGAACACTCCTTCATATAACCTACCCTTTTCCATTCTTTGGGACACGAGGTGGAAAGGATTCCTATTCCCTTGCCTTTGAATAGGCCATTTGGAGGTTAATCAGACTTGTTCGAAATATGTAGAGAGTGCGAGCTTGTGTTGGGGCATCACTGCTTTTGGGTAGGCTTCCTATATTTACAGATACAATGATATGATATCCTGGTCGGTATCGATTTATTGTATTCGTTGTAGGCTATCATGGATATATTCAGGTTGAAGGTTGATTTCTTCTATGAATATTGAGATCTAGTTGTGGTTGTTTGCGAGTGAGACCCTCAAATGGGTTAGAGGAGTGTTCATCCCCCATCATCCTTGATGGATGAGCTGATGCTATCTTCTTCATAGGTTATGCAGTTCGAGTTTCCTATGGTCATAGAAGAGAACATTAATGTCTTTACAAAAGAGTTTGTAGAATTATCCCCACAATGAGAGATAGAGTTTGTGATTAAGTTACAACTAAGAGAGTCTCCAATCTCTATGTCTCCATATAAAATGGCCCCATATGATTTATGAGAGCAACATATACAACATGATGGTACGTTATAGTGCAGTTTTGTTTGGCCGAGTGTGTCACCATGGGGTGCACCACTATTGTTCATGAAGATGGTTGATGATAGTTTGCAGTTCTGTATCGATTATCATCTCTTAAACAAAGTGACCATGAAGAATCGCTATCAACTTCCATGGATTGATGATTTATTCAATTAACTGAAGGGTGAAAGTTTGCTCTCAAATATCGAATTACAGTCAAGATATCATCAGATGTGTGTGGCGGATAAGGATATCCTAATACTACTTTATATTGTCTTCATGGGAATTATGAGTTCATTGTAATGTTGTTCGGTGTAAAAATTTATCTAGTTTTGTTCATGGGATTGATGAACATGGAGTTCTAGGAGTTCTTGGATATCTTCGTGATGGTTTTCATCGACGACGTCCTTGTTCACTCCATGTTAGAGTAGGAGCATGTAGAGCATCTACACACCATTTTTGGAGTTCTTCATCAACATCCACTCTTTGAAAAGTTGTTGAAATGTGTGTTTTGGGATCAAGAAGTCTATTTCATGGGGAATCTTGTGTCATAATGGGGAGAATGGATCCATCGAAGATAGAAGCAGTTGTGTCATTAGAAGCACCCAAGGTAGTGGAAGAGGTGTAAAGTTTCATTGGTCTTGCAGGATACTACATGAGGTTCATAGTTGATTTCTCTCGGTTTGTAACTCCTCTAACAACATAGAACAGGAAGGATAATGCATACATGTGGACTGATCAGTGTCAGTTAGCATTCGAGTATCTAAGGGAGAAGTTAGTAAGTTCTCCTGTTCTTTTTCATCTACTATAGAATGTTCAGTTTTATTTTCTCCACGAGGATTTGCATCTTGGATTAAGATATGCTATGTTCCATCATTTATTAGTTGTTTCATATGGGTCTCGAATGTTGTGTCCCACTAATGTTACTATGAAACACATGATCTCTAGTTGGAAGTCGTGGTGTTTTTCTAAAGTTGTGGAGACATTACCTTATTGGTGAGAACATTGTGGTTTTCACCAATCATAAGAGCCTAAGGATGTTTTCTCCTTGTATGAAATAATCTTGTGACACCATTGGTGGATGGAGTGCTTACATGAATATAACTATGAAAAATATTATACACATTGAAATGGTAATTTTGTAGCTGATGTGCTGAGTAGGAAGTGACATAGTGATGCAGTGTGTGACTCTGGTGATTCTATGAGAGTTATGGAAGAACTATTAGCATTAAATCTTGATATGGAGGAAGTTGGGGGAAAAGGTTGTTTTTTACATATGAAGGTGTAGTCATCTCTAGTACAGTAAGTGTAAGAGTCCCTATTGGAGGATCTTGAGGTGGAGGACTGGAGAGAACGAGTTGTTTGTGGCAAGGCTACTGATGGTTGTTTTGAGGATGAACAACCCAGAGTGTTGTATCACATAATGCTATTTGTTCCTTTCTCCATACATGATACCGTTCTCATAGAGTTCCATAGTTTTCCTTTAGCAGTGTATCCTAGATTGGAAATTATGTATTGATCCATGTAGAGTCAGTTTTGTTGTCTTGGGATAAAGCATGAGGTTGGGGAGTTTGTGTCTCAATGATTGGTCTGCCAGAAGGTAAAATTGAAACACTGCATTCCGGGAGGTCTACTGTAGCAGTTAAATGGTCCTTAGTGAAAGTGGAGGACATCTCATTGGACTTTGTTACTGGTTAACCATGAGTTTAGGGAAGACATGACTCAATATAGATGGTAGTGGATTGTTTAACAAAATCCTCCCACTTCATAGTGGTCAAGGAGTCATGATTGGTGGATGTTTTGTTGAGGTAGTATCAGAAGGAGATGGACAGACTTCATGGAGTCCCTTGGATGATTGTTTTTGATCGAGATCCTCATTTTACCTCTAGGGTTTGGATAGGTCTCCATCATGCTTTTGGTTCTATGTTATGCCTTAGGACTAATTTTCATCCACAGATGGATAGTCAGAGAGAGTGAACCATTCAGACTCTTGAAGACATGTTTTGGTCATGTGTGTTAGATTTTTGAGGTTCCTGGATGATGCACTTACCCCTAGTGATGTTGTCTTACAACAATAGTTTTCAATCCACCATCAGTATGGAGACATTTGAAGCCCTGTATGGATGACCTTTCCACTCTCCATTTTGTAGGACTGGGGTTTGAGAGTAATCAATTATCACACAGGAACTAGTGCAGAATACAATAGAGGTGTTTCATGTGATTCATTGGAGGTTCAAGACAACACATGATCGTCAGAAATCAAATTTTGATCAAAAAAGGAGACCTCTGGATATTGATGTTTGGGATCATGTGTTTCTAAAGGTGACTCCCTAAAATGGGTAGTGAAGGTCTTTTCATGGGAGTAATATTTATCCCTGGTTTGTAGGGCCATTTGAGGTGTTTCCACGTGTTCGAGATGTGGCATATCTAGTAGCACCTCCCCCACAGATGATCCTGATACACGGTGTCTTTCATGTCTCATAGATCCATTGTTATCATCATTATGACTCTCAAATCATCAATTTAGGAGAGATTGATGTCGAAGATGATGCGAACTTTGAGGAGCAGTAGAGATACAAGACTGTAATGAGAAGGTGTTGTGCGGGTGTTCTATCCCCTTGGTTTCTGTCTTGGGGTGATCTGATTACGTGGAGGAGAGTACCAGGGAATGTAACTCGTAGATATGTGCTCAATACCCCGAGTTTTTTTTATGATTAACTGTATTCATGTTAAAAAAATATGTTCTCTTTTTTATTGTCGACCTTTCATGTTTTTTATATAAATTTTTTGTGGCATCATGTCCCTTGCCCTATTTTTAGAGTTATCTCGAAGGGTGTTTTTCTGGACCTTGTTTTAGTTTCCCTTTTGGTGGGTGTTGAATTCTTGAGGATTAAAATGTTTTGAGAGGTATCTGATGTAATGTAATGAACTTCTTAGGACTATTCCTATACAGAAATCTAGAGTTTGAGGTATTTTGATTGGTCAAGGTTACTTATCTTCAACACTTTTCCAAATTTCCAAATATGTGAATAGTGCCAACAGTGAAGCAGTTGGAACAATTCCACCGGTGAGGCCTATGTGAATAGTTTAAATGGTAGGATTTTTTTGAATAATTCCAATGATAGACCGATGTGAACAGTTCCAACGTCAGGGTTATGAGAAGAGTTCCAATTGTAGACCGATGTAAACCATTCTAACTGTAACTCAACGTAAACAGTTCCAACGACAGGCTTATGTTAATAGTTCCAACTGTATAAAGATGTGAATAGTTCCAACTATAGGATCATGTGTAATGTTCAAATAGTAGACTGATGTGAACAGTTCCAACAATATCCTTATGTGAATAGTTCCAAATTAGACCGATGTGAACACTTCCAATGGTAGCCTTATGTGAACTGTTCTAATGGTAGGCTTCTATGAACCATTCCAACAATAAACTCATGTGAATCATTCCAACGTTATGCTTAGTGAATAGTTCCAATGGTAGACCGATGTGAATAGTTCAATTTCTAGGATTATGTGAATAGTTCCAATGGTATATCTATGTGAAGAGTTCCAATGGTAGCCTTATGTGAATAGTTCCAACAGTAGGCCTATATGAATAGTTTCAACGGTAGACTGATGTTAACAGTCCCATTAGGAGAATTTTGACAATAGTTCCAATGGAATACTAATGTGAACAGTTCGAATGATAACCAGAAATGAACAGTTCCTATGGTAGCCTTATTTGAAAGGTTCCAATGGTAGACTGATTTGAATAGTCCCAATGGTAGGGTTATGTGAATAGTTCTAATGGTTGACCGATGAAAAAAGTTCCAACGATAGCCTTATTTGAACAGTTCCAATGATCGCCTTATGTGAATAGTTCCAATGGTATGATTTTGTGAATATTTCCAATGGTATACCGATATGAATAGTTCCTATGGTAGACTTGTGTGAATAGTGTTTCCAGAATGGAGAGGTTATAACTGCAACCACTTTTTCCATTTCCAAATTTTGATTTTATGAACAATTTTTCTAGATTCCTACAGTTTCTCCCCTTTGACATTTCCATTGATATAAAATGCATTTAAATACTCATTTTTAGGACTCGAAGGCCAATTTAAAGGCCATAACTCCAATATTTTTTCCCAAGTCTCGAGATGCTTTTACATAGTCAAACCTGGTGGTTTTATGTGATCCACTATTAATGGAAAATACATCATATCATAAATCATTTCTCTATTAAATCTTCTAAAGGGACGGGATATCGTCCACACTAGTTCTTCCTCTTTGTTCTTTGGTGTGAGAGGCTCAAACATTTAATTCCTTTATATAGGAGTTGTGTAATCAAACATTCCTCCTTCGATTGGTTCCCTTCATTTTTTGAATCTACCAAGCACTATTGATCAACTTCAATATAAGGTATGATCTATTGTCATTATTTTTAGTTAATCTCCTTATGTTTCTCCTTGCCCTATTATGGAATGATATATCAATGTTCCTAATAGAATATTCATGGGTGATGCCCAGTGTGGTGGTGTCTCTGCATCCTCGTGTGTATACAGTTGTCCTGGGGGGAAGAGATCATAACCCATTGTGTGGATCATTC
This sequence comes from Viscum album, assembly GCA_963277665.1. Taxonomy (NCBI): domain Eukaryota; kingdom Viridiplantae; phylum Streptophyta; class Magnoliopsida; order Santalales; family Viscaceae; genus Viscum; species Viscum album. The sequence continues at coordinate 552,009,031 of OY728130.1, read as the reverse complement.
TAATATAAATAATTCCATGAACGATTTCAGGTAGTGGATTCATTTCTTCTATATTCTTTTACTGAAACTTTAGAGTTAGCATGTTTTATCCCACTGGATCACAATGGAATAGGAATAATAAATACTCAAACCTGATAGATAAATTGATATTGATTGAATGTTATTGCCTCTGTTTTTTCAAGATTGTGTGATATTTATGCTTTATTTGTTTAGATTATTGTTCTTGATGGAAAATGGTAATGAAAATAAAAAAAGAATTAATGGATAATTTTTTCTCTAAATATAATGAGGAATTTAAATGAATCATGTTGTTGTGGTTGTAATTTTATGTAAACAAAAGTGATGTTGTATGAATGTTTAATTGATATGTGATAGCTTACTGTTTAGGTTTCTCTATGTTGGAACATATAACTAAAAAATCGGTTAATTATGGGTGGATTAAATACCTAGTTATTTGATAAAAGATAATTACTTGTGGGGTTATAAGTTACCCTTTTTCTTGTTTAAGGGAAAAGAGCCCAGTTTACATGAATTTGTTTTCCTGTTGCTTTTGTTATGATTTGATCCTAGAAGGTTGTTGTGATATGTGGGGAAGGGAGGCCAATTGGATATGGAAACAATTGGTTCCTAGACTGGTGAGAATCATCAGTTTATTCATGTGGTTGTCGGGGAGGACATCAAGTATGATAAAACATGTTGGATGTGAATGTTTTAATGCTTGCTGGTTATTTTTGGGTTTTTATCATCTTTACATTTCCAACTACCCAAGGTAGCTAGTTTGGTTACCCTATATCAAAAAGGGGGTGAAGACACATGGGGTATGCCACGTGCTTTCCATGTTTATCTTCCAGACAGAGGATGGTTCTATAATCTTGGTATATCCAGCAAAGACTCGACGGATAGTTCATCTACTCACAGTGTTGATCCCAATTGTGTTTAGTAGTTTAGAATGTTTTTCTAGAATGTTTGGAAATATGGGATACTAATTCTGTTAATAAATGATTCAATAAATGATGTTAACCAATGGGGTTGGAGCTTGCTGTGAGACAATGATTAGGTTGAAATTTTAAAGGAACATTGGAATTTGGGTGTGATTCTAATGATATATAATGTGGAATGTTTTTATGGTTAATTAATGTTTAAAGAATTAATTAATGTAATGTGAAACATAAAAAAAGGGAATGAAGTTGTAACATCCTAGGTAAATAAAAAAATAATGCATTTTCACATTTATTAATATTTGTGAATTAAATAGTAATTCTACATTAAATGGAATTCTATGTTCGATGGCATACCCTATACACAACAACAAATTTCTTTGAATTCATATGTTGCACACAATGTTGGGTCATACTAAAAAATAATAATATAATCTTATTTTAAATGGTAGTTAGCGTCTAGTTGTTTTTTTGGTTGGAATGAATATAAATAACTACAATTTGTTTATAATTGTCTGTTTAATTTTTTCACACTTACCCAATAAAATTTAGAGGCTTTAAATGTGAATGAATTTAATTTTAAGCAAAAATACTCTAATATTCATTAATGTGTAGATTTACCACCTTTTGATGGAGAACCATCTTTAAATCAAGTTTTTGTTACTTTTACATGTTCTATTTGAAAAAAAACTTATATAGAATCAGGATATGAAAATTTGATTCGGGTAAATTTTTGGTATTTTTCTAAGAAAATTCATTTTTAAATAAATAGTAAAAAATACAGTTTTTTCATTCAAAATTTCATTTTAATCTAATATATTTATATGGATAGATTATATTTTTAATTGGATTTAAATTTTAAAAAGATTATTTTTTACCATTTAATCCAAAGGTGGTCATTGGATGTAATTTCACTTTGAAATTGGACAAAAACAACTGTAAATCTTTTTATAGTTATTATTTTTAAAAACCATACTTTTTTGTTTTGACAACGGGAATTAATTTTAAATTAATTAATGAAATATATAAGTTTTAAATTTTTTAAAATATAAATTATTTTTTATTTTTGTATATAAAATATATCTTAGGCTGAATTTTTTGTATTTTTCGGAAAAAATATAAGTTTTTAATGAATAGTGAAAACACTATGTAGTGATTAAAAAACTGAATTTTTCATTTAAATAAAATTTTAACAATTATATGAATTTAATTCTGAAAATACAACACACATGGTTGTTATTAGTATGTAAAATATTCTTTAAGAAGATGAAAATAATTTTTGGTGAATAATAACTTTTGAGTTATATTTACTACGGTTAAAAGAAAATAGGGTAATTCAAGGTAAAAAGAATATTATAATAATATAGAGTTACCATAAAAGTTGTTCTAAACTTATTGTATGAGTCATTTCAGACCATGGTCATCCTTTGGTAGAATTTGGGACCCCATGGAGCCACATAAGTGTGATAATGAAAATTTATATTTATTAAATTAAAGTGAAGGCAAAAATGACTTAAACATATATCTTTTAGTAAATACATATTTACACAAAGTTATATATGTTATCTCATTAAATATTAATATTAATTATAAATTTATGATTATTTAATACAATATGGTATTTTAATAAATTTTATACATCAAATAAATTACATTATTTTTGACACAATATTGATGCAGTGTTTACCTCATTAATAAATGATTTAAATAAATGAGATTTTAAATATTAAAATAATATCTAAAACCTGTCCAATTATTATTTGAAGATTTTATTTTGACCTTTAGTAATCATATATTCTAATTTAATAAGTTTTAGTCCTTTAGAAACTGATAATCATTATATAATAAAATAATATTTTCACACTTTCTTAAAGAGCCCCTCCTCCCCCTTATAAAAATCCCTCACCTCTAACCCTTTCCTCACACTTCTCAAGCCCCTTAGATCATCCTCACTCTACCCAATTATGCTCCCTAAATACCTTTATTTCTTCTATAATACATAACTTAGGCAGAAGGCACATCATGTAAACCATTTGGATCAAACCAAAGGGAGATAACCAATTTAAAGGTAACCTCTTATCTTAAGTCCTTTTGTTTTATTTTAATTATCCAACCCACTAAACAAATTTTATTCCTTTATTTTATAAAATACATTGTCCTCAATATACTTGGTTGTTTTATGAGATTTATTATAACTACACTTACAAACACCTCCATCGAATGGGTAAAAACATACTGTTTCTGTGGATGGCGAACTACAGCCTCACGAAACGATGATTGTTCAATATTCTCCTATCACCTCTTATAGTAGACATTAAGATAGAACTATATTTAAATGTGATATATATAATATTTATATTTTCATTATTCTTATGTATTTTTCAATTATATAATACCTTTATGGTTTCCAATATGGGTAAACGCGATAATTTAATTTGAGGAAGTGTGGACTACAGACACCCTCAAAGTGATACGACTCGTTCATTCATACATGGAATGTATAAATGATGTTGTTAATGAAATTATATATTATATATTACTAGAATTAAAATTTAATTATGTATAATTATGTTTTCATTCCATTAAATTTTAAATCGAAATGAAAGTAGTGTTCATGTGTACCTACGGTTTACCGTCTCCATGAACGTTGCAGTTCATTTCTTATATCCATATGTTATGTACTATTAAAAATAAATATATATACGGGATATATATGATATATATTATATATAAATCATGAATATAATTATTTAGATAATACACCTTTTAACACATTAACAACTTGTAATTAATAGATGTTCATTTTTAACTCAAGTTCATAACATCAATAAAATGTCCGAAATGAACTCAAATAATTAACTAATTTTTTATGGAATGATAATAATTGATAATAAAGAAAAAATAAAACTTAAAATTTTTCTTATAAAAGTATAAATTAACTTTAGTTTATTGTAGAGTAGATTAAATAATGAATGGGTCAAGTCGGACAGGAGGTAATGGAACTTTTTATCCCAATTACTATTCTCTGGGTTAAACATCTACTTCTTGAATATGCCATGATATGAAGATGTTAGATATATATTTTGATATCCTATATTTGATTTTTAAATTAATTATGAGAACATATGGTGAATACACTTAACCGATCTATTTTATTTATAAAAGGAACTTGGTAAAGGATTTCGTCTCAATATTCTATCATTGAGGCATATTTCTTATACACGACAATCTTTTATATGGTGTATAAACTCCTTTTAATTTTCATATAATTAAATAATAATATTTTTCTATGAGGTTTTTTATTAAAATAAAATAAAAAAATAATGTTTCTTTTTAATGTAAGCGGTGACAACCACCTTTCTGCAACAATGAGTATTATTTGATCTATGGCTTCCTTAACAAGCAGTAATGTTTCTAAAAGGAAAATAAATAACATATACTCTTTTACATATTTTGGTGTTGAAAATGGTTTTGATAATGGATTTTTTATACCAATATATTTAAATTATATATTGTGATTGAAATGTGGAATTGTTATCTTTCCTTTATGTTAGTTTTCTGTGTTACGAATATGTTATGGTTTTTGGGCATTGTTTACATATAGAGGTGGTTCTGTGATAAACCTATGGTGGGTGTGCCCAATTTAGCTCTCCAACAAATTGGGTAAAGCGGGGGTGTTAAACAAGAATGTTTCCCCTAAGTGATTTAGGGAATGTACTGTGATGGGTATTCTAAACGTAACACCCTATGTAGTTTTGATAGCTACAATTTATGCATGATATGGATGCCACATGTTACCATTATGATTTTTGTTTACGATTTAAATATTATGATTTCATGAGGTATGTTAAAGATCTTATGTTATGTATGAATAGATGAACTAACGTTTTCTTTATATGTTTTATAACACATACTGGTCTTTTTATGTTCATCCCAAGCATTGAAATGTTTTTCGCTGGACGTAAAGATGAATAGGGTCAATGATTAGATAAAGGAAAATCCATGTTATCTAAAACATGGAACTAGACATGACTCTTTTTTTCATGGGTTTATTTTTTGTGAAAAAATGGAAATTGATAAGAAGTGTCTACTTTTAAATTTTTGAGATGTAATGAAATAGTTATGGCCTAATTCTCTAAAACTCCAAAACTGAGTAGATTCTCAATGCGAGTCATTCATTTAATTCAAGATTATGTAATGTGTAAGTCTGAGTACTTATATTTGGTATCAGAGGTCAGTTTAGACAAATGTAGGAGTTATAATATTGTTAAATTAATGTACATACATTACTAAACTGTAATACTAAAATTATATATCATTTAAATTTTAACATGTTGCTTTTCCTAATATATATTTTTTGTTACGAATGGTATTTTGTAATAGAAAAATGGAAGATCTTCTGGGAAGGCATACAACGGGAAATGACCTTCCAAATTAGCATCCTAAGTTGGTCAAAATCTGAATTGAATAGTTTCTTATAGTGATTACTCTGTTGACTCAGGTGATAAATGGTGGTTGTTTTTATAGATGATATTTCGGTATATTCTAAAATTAAAGTGTAAATTGAACATCATTTAAGGTTTTTCCTGAAAACCATTTAATAAAAGAAATTATATGGGAAATTTAACACGTGATATTTTCGGTAACAACAAATTTATTTTTTTTGGTCACATTGTTTCAAAAAATGGTGTAACTGTTGATCCTTCTAAAAACAATTTGTTGAAAATTTACCAAGACCCTTAAATATAACTGATATCCATATTTTTCCTGGTTTGGCAGGTTATTACAGTAGGTTTTTTGAAAAAATTTCATTTTTATCTAGCCTAATGACTATGTAAACTTGAAAAGGTATTATGTTCATCTGGACAAAAGAATATGATTATTGTTTTGAGGAATTGAAATGAAAATTGGAGAATGAACCAGTTTTGGAAATACCTTCTATAAAAGGTGAGTTTTTTTATCTCTAGTGATTCTTCATTGAAAGGACTCGACTACGTCCTTATGCATAATGTGCATGTAATTTCTTATTCATTACTTATGTTTAAATCTCATGAGTTAAATTACCCTACACATGATTTGGAATTTTCTGCTGTTGTTTCTTGCTTTAAAAATTTAGAGGCATCATTTATATGGTTTAAAGTTTGAAATATAAACTGATCACAAAATATTTAAGTATATATTCACTCAAAAATAATTGTACATGAGGAAAATGAGATGGTTCGAATTAATCAAGGATTATGATTTCACAATCCATTACCATCCTGGAAAAGCAAATAAGGTGGATAATGCTTTGTGTCGAAAAGTTAATGCTTCATTAACCATGAAACATTTCGAATGAGATCCTTTGGTTATGGATTTGTTAAACATTTGAATTGATTTTCTTGGTGCATGAAATTCCACTATTTTTTTCAGGTGTCATTGAAATAATCTCCATCAGACAGAGTTGAGAAAGCACAGAATGAAGATAGTGAGTAATAGAAAAAGGTAGAGTTGGTTCAGAAGGGTAAGTTGAATGATTTTAACACTCATAATGATTGTGTTTTTATTTTTCGAAAGAGATTATGTGTTCCTTTTCATACACATTTGAAGAATGAGTAGTTATGTAAAGCTCATAGTTCTCAGTTTTTCAGTTCATCCTAGATGTACTAAGATGTATGAAGATATTCGGTAATATTACTGGTGGGGTGGAATGGAAGGAGATAGTGCTTATTTTTCTGTGAAGTGTTTGACTTGTTAGCATGTTAAAGAAGAGAGACAGATACCAAAAGGGATGCTTCAATTTTTATGTGTGACAGAGTGGAAATGGGGAAATATATCCACGAGCTTTGTTGTCAAATTAACAAAGACATCTCGAGATAATAATCAAAACTGGTTTATTGTTGATTGATTGACTAGATCTGATCATTTCCTTACTATTCAAGAAAATTTGTCTCTAGATCAACTTTCTCTGTTGTATGTTAAAGAGAAACTCATGTTTCATGGAGTTCCTATCTTTATTATAACAGATCATGATCTCAGGTTTATTTTTATCTTTTAGAAATGACTTTATAATTCATTGGGTACTGTATTAAATTTTAGTACAACTTTTTATCTACAATCAGATGGGCAGTTATAACGAACAATTTAGACCATGGGGGATATGATACATGATTTTTCACAGGATTACGAGGGATGTTGGGACAAACATATTTTTTTCATTGATTATTATTATAATAATATTTTTCATTCCAGTATACAGATGGATCCATTTGTGGAATTATATTGGAGGCAGTGTCGAACTCCATCATTTTGGGATGAAATAGGTGAAATGAAGTTGGTCAGACCATAATTGGTAGAAAAGATGGAAGGAAGGGTTAAGTTGATTCATAATCACATTATAACATCTCAAAAAAGGCAGAAATCTTTTGTTGATAATCATAGGATGGATATTTCACTTGAGGTTGGTGATCATGTATTTTTCAAAGTATCTCTATGAATCGCTTGATGCATTTTGGGAGGAAGGGAAAGTGGAGTCTAAGGTTCATTAGACATTTTGAAATCCTGGAGAATGTTGTATCATTTGCATAAAGAGTGGCATTACCTCCATGTTTATCCTAGGTACACAATTTTTTTCATGTTTCAATTTTGAGAATGTATATTCCATATCTATCTCTTGTTTTGATCCGAGAGATAGTTTAGTTGGAAGAGATTCACTTTTATGAGGAACTTCCAGTCATGATTTTTGACCGAAGGGAGCAAGTCTTGCGGAACAAGGTAATTCATCAGGTAATGGTTTTGTGGAAAAATAATATGGTTGAAGATGCAACTTGGGATTATGAAAACGATGTGAGGGATTAATACCCCCACTTATTTGATAAGAGAATAAAAATTGCGAGGAGGCAATTTCCAAATGGGGGGAATGATGTAACATCTTAGGAAGATAATGTAATAATAATTTTTCATATTTATTAATATTTGTGAATTAAATTTTAATTTGTCTTTAAAGGGGATTCTATGTTCGATGGTGTACCTAATAAACAACAATGGGTTTCTTTAAAATCTTATGTTGCACACAACGTTGGTTCATACTAGATAATAATATTATTATACTATTTTAAATGGAAGTAAACGCCTAGAATTTTTATTTGTGGGAATAAACAGAACGAACTACAATATGATTAGACATATTTTTTAAATATTTTTACATTTATCCAACTAAATATAGATGCTTAATATGTTAATAAATCTAATTTTAAGCATAAATACACTAATATTCATTAAAAAAAAGATTTACAGCCTTTTGATGTTGATCCCAATTCAAATCAAGTTTTTGTATCTTTTATATTTTCTATTTGACAAAATAAAATTCTTCTTTAGAATCCGGAAATCAGAATTTAATTCGAGAATGTTTTTGGAATTTTTCTGAAAAAAATCATTTTTAATGAATAATGAAAAATAATGTATTTTAATCCAATAATGCCTTTAAATATAAATTATTTATAGTGTTATATTATATTTTTAATTTCTTTTAATGTTTTATTAGATTATATTTTTACCATTTAATGCAATGTTGGTCGTTAGATGCAATTTCAATTTGAAATTGGACAAAATCTAATGTCAATCTTTTGAAAGTTATTATTTAGTGAAAACACATTTTTTAACAATGGTAATTAATTTTATAATTATTAATGAAAATTATTTTATTTTGATTTGATAAAATAGAAAACATATTTGAATTTGGATGATCATATATAGCTTAGGAATAATTTTAGGTATTTTTCTGAAAATCTTCAATTTTTGATGAATTGTGAAATCACCGAGTAGTAGTTTAAAAACTGTCTCTTTTCCTTTTAATTTAAATTTTACCACTTATGTGAATTTATGTTTGATAATATGACATACATGGTTTTTATTATTATATAATTTTTTTTAATAAGATGAAAATTATTTTTGGTGAATAATAACTTTTGAATTTTATTTACCGTGGTTAAAGGGAAATCGGGTAATTAAAGATTAAAAAAAAAATCATAATAATACAAAATTACCTTAAAACTTGTCCTAAACTTATTGTATGAGTAATGTACAACCATGGTAATCCCGGGATCGATTTTGGGACCCCTTGGACCCACATAAGTGTGATAATGAAACTTTATATTATTTAATTTAATGTAATGACAAAAATGACTTAAACATTTATCTTTTAGTAAATTAATATTTACATAGGGTTATATAAGTTACCTTTTTGACAATAAATATTAATTATAAAGCTAAAAAAATTTACTACATTATTCTGTTTTTTTAATATTTAGATATCAGATAAATTAAATAATTTAAGACATAATAATGATGTAGTGTTTACCTCATTAATAAATGACTTAAATAAAGAAGATTATAAATATTAAAATATTATCCAAAACCAGACCAATTCTTATTGGTTGAATTTATTTCGAACATGAATCATATAATAATATACTTTAATATGTTTTGGACCTTTAGAAATAGAAAATAATTATATAATAAAATATTATTTTCACACTTACCTAAACAGCCCCTCCACCCCTTATAAAATTCCCTCACATGTAACACATTACTCACACTTCTCAAGACCCTTGGATCATCAAAACTCTACCCAATTAATCACTCTACATCCTTAGATTCCTACTAGAAGCCTTACCTTAGGCTTAAAGAAGTTCAAGTAATCTGTTGGTTCAAACCAAAGGGAAATACCCAATTTAAAGGGAACGTCTTCTCTTAAATCCTTTTGTTTTATTTTACTTCTCCAACCCTATAAACTATTTTAATTACATTATTTTATAACAAAAAAAATCATCTCCACTATTCTAGGATTATGTTATGATATGTATATGAACTAAAAAAGTACACACATTCATCTAATGTGTAAAGAAAATATTGTTTTTGTGGACGACGAACTTCTGCCACATGAAATGATTATTGTTCAATATTCTTCTACAACCAATTATAGTGTCCATTAAGATTGATCTCTATTTAAATGTGGTATAAATTATATTTAAATATTACCTATACTTCTGTATTTCTCAATTATAGGATACCTTTATGGTTTCCATTATTGGTAATCGCGATAATTTCATATGAGGAAGTGCGGACTACAGCCCCCTCAAAGTGAAATGAATCATTCATGTCATATGTGGAACATATAAAGGATTTATCTAATGAAATTATATATTATATTATACTGGAATTATGATATACATATGTATCATTATGTTTTCATTACATTAAATATGAATTATAAATGAAAGTATCATCCATGTGTAAGTACGGCTTACCGTCTCCATGAACGGTGCATTTCATTTGTTATCTCCAAATGTTATGTACAATTATAAATACATATATATACTAGAAATATATTATATATATGATATATAAATCATGGATATATTTCTAGTGATAATGGACCTTTGACCACATTAACAACTTATAATTATAAGAAGTTCATTTTTAACTCATGTTCGGAACATCGACAAGATTTCCATTAAGAACTCAACGAATTATCTAAATTTTATAGTAAGGTAATAATTGATATAAAAGGAATAATAAATTTGTAAAAGGTTCTTAATCCTGTATAAATTAATTTTAGTTTATTATTCTATATATTAAATAACGAAAAGGTTAAGTCGAATACGGGGTTAGGGAACATCTTAACCCAATTTCCATTCTTTGTGTTAAACTTATACTTATTGATTATTCCATTATATGATTATGTGATATATATATTTTGATATCTTAACTTTTATTTATGCTTTCTTTATGTGTACTTATAGTGAATACACATAATCAATCTATGTTATTTATAAAACGATCTTGCTTAGGGACTTCATCTCAATGTCCTTTCATTGAGGCATATTTTGTTTTACACATGACATTATTTTATACGGTGTATAAACACCTTTGAATTTTCATTTCATTTAGAAGGAATATTTTTATAAAAGGATTTTTACTAAATTAAAAAATAATTCTTTTTAATATAAGTGGTGACAACGACCTTTCCTCCACTGCGAGTATTATTTGATCTATGGAATCCGTAACAAGCCACAATTTATTTAAAAGGAAAAAAATTTTCATATAATCATTTACGTATTTTGTTATTGAAAATGGTTTTGAAAATGTATTTGTTATTTCAATATATTTAAATGATATATTTTGATTTAAATGTGGAAATTTTATCTTTCCTTAATGTTAGTTTAATGGGTTATGAATATCTTATGATTCTTGTGAAATGTTCATGTATACAAGAGGTTCCATGATAAACATCGGGTTGGTGTGCCTGAAATAGCTCTACAAAGCATTGGGTAACATGACAGAGGTAAACATGAATGTAACACCCCAGGTAAATAAATAATATGACATTTTCATATTTATCCATATTTGTGAATAAAATATTAATATGTCTTTAAATGGGACTCTATGCTCGATGGCGTACCCAACATGCAACAACGAGTTTCTTGGGAATCTTACGTTGCACTCTAATAATAAAATAATATTATTTCAAATGGTAGTTAACATGTAGCCGTTGTATTGGTGGGAATGGATATAAATAACTAAAATATGATTATATATGTTTTTAAATGTTTTTAAAATTATCAAATAAAAGATAAAGGAAAAAAATACGGAAAGAATTCAATTTTAGGCGTATATTCCCTGGTTTTCACTAAAGGGTCACTTATCGCCTTTTGATGGAGAACCGTCATTAAATATAGTTTTTTTCACTCTTATACATTAAATTGGACCAAATAAAACTCTTCTTAATAATTGGGATATCAAAATTTACTTTGTGTAAATTTTTGGTATCTTTCCGATAAAGTTCATTTTTTAAATGAATAGTGTAAAATGTTGTATTTTAATTCAAAACCACTTTTTAATATAACGTATTTATATTATTAGATTATCTTTTTAATTGGTTTTAATGTGAAATTAGAATATATTTTTACCATTAAATCCAATAGTGGTCATTTTAATTAATTTCACTTTGAAATCAGACTTAAACTAGTGTCAATCTTTTGATAGTTATTGTTTCATAAAAACACGCTATTTGATCTGACAGAAGGAATTAATTATTAAATTAATTAATGTGACTTATATGTTGTGAATTTTGTAAAATATACTTTATTTTTGAATTCGGAATATCAAATATAGCTTAGGGTGAATTTTTGGGATTTTTCTGTAAAACTTCAATTTTTGATGAATAGTGAAACCACTAACTGGTACTCATAAAAACTGATTTTTCCGTTTAAATGAAATTCTTCCATCTTTGTGTTTTGAATTTAAAAAATCCGACATACATGGTTGTCATTAAGAAGTAAAATGTGGTTCAATGGGATAAAAACAATTTTTTGGTGAATAGTAACTTATTATGTTTTTAATCGCAATTAGAGGTAATTAGTGTAGTTTAAGGTAAAAATAATATTTTAATAATATGAAATTAACTTGAAACATCTCCTAACCTCATTGGATGTGTCATGGCCGACCAAGACAACCCATGGGTCAACTTGGGGACACCATGAACCCACTTTGGTTGGAATATGACATTAATATCTTTTTATTTAAAGTTAAAGTAAAAATGAGACAAACATGAACTTTTTTACTAAAACAATATTTAAAAGGGGTTATACGAATCATATTTTTGACTATAATGATTCATTGGAAATATAAAATGATTTCCTACATCATAGTATTTTTTTTATAATTTTTGGACATTAAATAAATTTAATTATTTATGACATCATGATGATGCAGCGATGACCTCATTATTTAATGATTTAAATAAAATGGAAAGATAATGTAATATATAAGACCTACACATGTCAAAAACATATTGGATGAGTGTATTTAGAACCATTATCACCTTATACTCGAAATACATCAATGTGGGACCTTTAAAATCCGAAACTCTTTTGAAAATAAAGTATCATTTTCAAACGTTACAAGAGTGCCCCTCCTCTCCTCTTATAAAAGGCCCCCACCTCTACCTCATTACCCACACTCTCAAAGCCTTTGGCTCTGCCAAACTCTGCCCATTTTGTCTTTCCACTTCCCTCTATTACTCCTTGAAGCCTCACTTTGAGCATAAGTCTTCCCAAGGAAGTCTTTGAGCTCAAACCAAGGGGAGTTACCCGATTTTAAGGTAATGTCTTCTTTTGAGTCCTTTTGTTTTATTTTTCTTCTCCAACTCCCTAAACTCTTTTTATTATTTTCTTTTGTAACAACTCCAGTATAATAAATATACTAGGATGTTTTTAATAGAAGTATTCGAGCTACACTTACACACGCCTACATCTAATGGTTAAAGAACATATTGTTTCCGTGGATGGCGAATTTCTGCCTCACGAAACGATGATTGTTCAACACTCATATAACACCTTCAAAGGTGGCCATTAAGATGTCACTATATTTATATATGGTATATAATATGTTTATGTTTTACTTAAGATTCTGTATTTTTCATTTTTGGCTTACCTTTATGGATTCCATTATGGGTATACGCGATATCTTCATTTTAGGAAGTGCGGACTACCGCCCCCTCAAAGTGATGTGATTCGTTAATGCCATATGTGGGACATGTAAAGGATGGATTTAAAGTTATTATATATGATGTTATACTGGAATTATAATATACCTCTATATCATTATTATTTCATTCCATTAATGTATGAGATAGAAATGAAAGTAGCGTTCATGCGTACGTACGGCTTACCGTCTCCATGAACGGTGCATTTCATTTCTTATCCCCAAATGTATTGAACTATTAAAAGTACATGTATATAATGGATATATATAATGAATGATATATATAAATGATGAATATTATTCTGTAAGTAAAATATACATACCTCTAATTTAATTTTAATTCCATTAATATGACAATGAAATGAAAGTAGTGTTCATGCGTACGTATGGCTTACCGTCTCCATGAACGGTGCATTTCATTTCGTACCTCTAAATGATTATGTAATATTATAAATACATGTATATTATGGATATATATGATACATATGATTTCCAAATCATGAATATAATTCTGGATATAATGAACTTTTGACCACACGAACAACATGTAATTGTAAGAAGTCCACTTTCGACTTAAGAACCAAATATCGACAAAACAAACATTATTAACTTAAATGATTACATAATTTTTATAACATGGAAATAAGTGATCTAAAAGAAATAATGAACTAGAAAAAGGTTCTTAATAAAGTTTAAATTAACTCAAGTTTATTATTCAGGATGTTAAAGAACGATCGAGTCAAGTCGGACGCGAGGTAAGGGATCCTAATCCACTCTTTATTTTTAAGTACACTCTTTTATGTCATTCCTTTTAAAGCTCATATTTCTTGTTATTGGGATGTTATTTTATATTACTATTACTGTAATTTTTATGTTCATGTGATGAGATACCCTATTCTATCTCATCAATCCATTTTGGATGTTTTGAGTGGCGCCGTTATGCTGCCGAACTTTCGTAAGAGATCTAACCTCTCTCTTTCTTTTTAAGTACACTCTCCTTTATGTCACTTATTTTAAGCTCTTATTTGATATGTTGGGGGATGTCCTTTTATATTCCTCTTTCTTTAAACTTTAATTTTATGTGATGAGATACCCTATTTCCTCTCATCAATCCATTTTGTATGTTTTAAGTGGCGTCGTTAGGCTGCCGAGTTTTCGTAAGAGATTTTTCATCTCACTTTTATTCCCGTGAGATTTATGCTACATTGCCACAATTTCTTTTGAGTGGTTTATGTACTGAACATTATTACACTCCTTTTTTAATATACTTCCATTTATGGGTATTTACATATTCATTGTATGACACTTCTTCAATGGGGTGTACTTTTCGAAAGTTACCCAAGTTGGTAAGGGAACCTTTCACCATCCTCTTTTTAAAAGACTTCGTTTGTTATGTCCTTTAATTCACATACTATTATATTGGGATATGTTATTCTATATCCTGATTGATGTAAATTTTATTTCCAAGTGATGATATTCCCTTTCTATCTCTCATCAGCTCATTTTTTGATTTTTTTAAGTGACGTTGTTAGGCTGTCGAATTTACCAAGGGAACTTTTTAACCCAATTTTGATTTCTTTGGGTTCAACATGTAGTTATTGAATATGTCATCCTTTGAATATTTGTGAATGGCCTTTTATTTTTTTACACATAATATCCAATTATATTGGGTCTATTTATATTTTTCACACAACATTTTGAGATTGATTTATCCTTAATTTAAGGATACCTTCTTTATAAGGGATTTGATCACATTTTGCATCTCTATTGAGACTTCATTGTTGTTATGCACCAATTCACTCATATATGGTGTATATACTGTCCTTTGGAATATTATATCATGAATACATTTATTCTAATGATATTATAAAGTTCTGATTAAATGTTATTCCTCATTTATTGTATTCAAGTGTCTCTAATTTTGGTAAAAACCCCTTTAACCAAAATATCGCTTTAAATGTTTTAATGAATTGTTTTTATTAATATCCATGTTTTCAAAATGGTTTTAAGGATTTATTTATATGGATATTAATGTTTTAAAATGTTAAAAGCTTCAAGGTGGTATGGGACTTCGTCTCAATCTTCTTTCATTGAGGCATATTTTGTTTTATACAAAACCTTCTTTTATACGGTGTATAAACCCCTTTGACTTTTACGTTTATCCAAAAGGAATCTTTTTTATACGAAGCATTTTAATAAACGACAAAAGGGAATGTTTTTTCGTACGTATGCGGCGACAATGACTTCTCCGCCGCCGTGACCATTATTTGAGTTTCGGCTTCCTCTACAAGCCATACCTTCTTTTTAAAAGAAAAATAAATAACATGTTTTACTTTTCTTTTATTTTGGTATTGAAAATGGTTTTCATAATGTATTTATATCAATGTGTTGTATTGAAATCATGTTATTGAAAGGTGTAAATGTGATGTTTCCTTTATGCATGTTTAATTTGATAAGATTATGTTATGGTTCTTGGGCATTGTTATGAAGACGGGTGGTTCCGTGATAAACTAAGGGCGAGTGAGCCCGATATAGCTCTCCAATGCATTTTGTAACGCGAAGGAGTGAAACGTTAAGGTTTCTCCGAAGAGATTTATTGAATATAATGTGATGGGTATTCCAAACGTAACCAAGAGGGTCACTCCCTACGTAAGAATGTTATGAATACCTCAAGTTACCTTTATGTCTTATGATTTCTATGATTTATTCATGGTTTGATGAAGTATGTTAATGTGCCTATGTTTTATGGGTAGAGTATGATTTCATTTTTATGTATATATGAAATCATGTTTCCTTTCCATATTTTTTATAACCCTTACTGAGATTTTTATGCTCATCCCACGTTTTTGAAATGTTTTTCACAGGTCAAGGGAAAGGTACAAGATGTGATGATAGTGTCAAGGATGTGTCAAGAAAGAATCCATGTTTTATTTTAAATATTTTTCCATTGATGGGAAGAATTAATACTGTCTTTTATGTAACCACTTTGTTTAAATGTGGAATGTAATGCAAGTTTGATGATCTAATTCTCTAAAACTCTAAACCTGAAAAGATCCTCAATGTGTAATCTTGTAATAACTCAAGATTAAGTAAGGTTTAAGGCTGGGGCCTTATAGTTGGTATCAAAGGTCGATTTAGATAACATTAGAGGTTAGGGTATTGTTTAAGCATAAGTGAAATTACCATAATGGATAGGATTTTAGAAAGAGTCCTATTTTTAGATAAAGTGAATGAGTATGTGTATCATAGTATTTACCTTCCACATTAGTACATGATGGTTTTTTTGATATACTCACACTGACATTTCTATTTTTAGTGAATGGATGGATCTAGTAGGCACCAAAGAGACAACAGGTTTGAAGGAAACTGTGGCGGTTCTATGATTAAGATACTAGATAAAATGGGGGATTCAATGAGGAAACTCGTGGTTGTTCAAAACCAACTATCAAGGAGTCATGATCCACCACTTGAACCTTGGTATGATCTGTAATGCATCATTTACGAGATGACCAATCGATGTGGAAGTTCAGGTAATAATTATAAAGGTAACCATTAGAGTTTATATGATCCTTACTTTTGAGGTAATTATGGGTTATTATATGATATGTTGGAAAATGAAAGGCATGAGATAAAATTGAGGTTAAAATATGTTATGATCATTTTTTATGATTTTATCTCTTTTTGGGGAATGATTTAAGAATTATATAGTTTTGGAAAAAGGACAACACGCAGACCGTGTGAAAACCCGTCTCGTCAGACAAAGCTGCAGGAATTGAACCCACAACCAAAGTGCGACTGGTATTTATCGCCTACCACTGGACTACATGAAGTCTCTGGTTAGTTTGACTGATTCTTTTTAGTTAGATGATTTTATGAATTAAGAGTATGTTGATTTTGGGTTATTTATGAAAATGATTAACCTATCATGGAGGATATGTGATTAGGTTAATTACTTTTCAATACGAGACTTTAGGAGCAACTGATGTTGTTTGGAGATAAATGTTACAATTTAACATGGAAGACTACGTGACTAAATCCTTCAAATATTTGGGTTTCAATCTTAGATTGGTTTACTTTGAAGAATGTTATGGACAAATTGTTTATAGGATGGTCCTCGTTGAACTTTGGGTTTTGTTGGACAAATTTTGGAGATTAAGCATTGATTTTCTTTTTAATTGGTTATCCTTTTCTAGATTATCTGACCTTGTACTAACCATTTTGGTTTTGGTTTTGGTTAAAGCCTAAAGACATTGGTTTTATAATGTTCTATTTGGTGGATTAGGTGATTCTCTAGATGTTGTTTATAGTACTCTTAATGCGAACAAGTCTTCCTAAATACTCATCTTTTGGAGAAAGTATGAGTCTGTGTAAGAAATGTAGTAAAAGTTGAAAGTCAACATGACAAGTAAGTATGTTTCCTTATGTTTTAGTTAAGCTCAAAAATAAATTCCTCAATAAAAAGTAACTTAAAACAAAAATGTTGACTATTAACTTTTCCTACTGGGGAACCCAACACCGTTTAACCCATCACAAGTTTGTGATTTTCTTATTGTTAACTTTCTCCTAAACATGTTTTCTATCACTCTCCATCAGAACATGACCCTATGTTTTCTCCTCCGTGTCAATATTTTTCTACATGGAAGCCTAGTATGGGTTATCTCGGGTGACCTTTGTACTTATCTTTCATTATTTTAAAGTGATGGTCTTACCGACTCTTGTTCCGATGTGGGACTTTCAAGGATGTTTCCAAGCTTAATTTTAAAAATTTCGAGGACGCAATTCCCAAAAGGGGGAAGGATGTAACACCCCAGGTAAATAAAGAATATTACATTTTCATATTTATCCATATTTGTGAATAAAATATTAATATGTCTTTAAAGGGGACGCTATGCTCGATGGCGTACCCAACACGCAACAACGAGTTTATTGGGAATCTTACGTTGCACTCTAATAATAAAATAATATTATATCAAATGGTAGTTAACATGTAGCCGTTGTATTGGCGGGAATGGATAGAAATAACTAAAATATGATTATATATGTTTTTAAATGTTTTTACAATTATCTGATAAAAGATAAAGGCTAAAAATATGAAAATAATTCAATTTTAGGCGTATATGCCCTGGTTTTCACTAAAGGGTCACTTATCACCTTTTGATGGAGAATCGTCATTAAATATAGTTTTGTTCACTCTTATACATTCAATTGGATCAAATAAAACTCTTCTTAAGAATTGGGACATCAAAATTTACTTTTTGTAAATTTTTGGTATCTTTCAGATAAAGTTCATTTTTTTAAATGAATAGTTTAAAATGTTGTATTTTAATTCAAAACCTATTTTTAATCTAATTTATTTATATGATTAGATTATATTTTTAATTGGTTTTAAAGTTAAATTAGAATATATTTTTACCATTAAATCCAATAGTGGTCATTGGAATTAATTTCACTTTGAAATCAGACTTAAACTAATGTCAATTTTTTGATACTCATTGTTTCATAAAAACACGCTATTTGATCTGACAGCGGGAATTAATTATTAAATTAATTAATGTGACTTATATGTTTTGAATTTTTTAAAATATACTTCATTTTTGAATTCGGAATATCAAATATATCTTAGGGTGAATTTTTGGGATTTTTCTGAAAAACTTCAATTTTTGATGAATAGTGAAACCACTAAGTGGTACTTATAAAAAATAATTTTTCTGTTTAAATGAAATTTTTCCATCTTTGTGTTTTGAATTTCAAAAATCTGACATACATGGTTGTCATTAAGAAGTAAAATGTGGTTCAATGGGATAAAAATAATTTTTTGGTGAATAGTAACTTCTTATGTTTTTAATCGTGATTAGAGGTAATTAGTGTAGTTTAAGTAAAAAATAATGTTTTAATAATATGAAATGAATATGACACATGTCCTAACCTAATTGGATGTGTCATGGCCGACCAAGACAACCCATGTGTCAACTTGGGGAGCCCACGAAGCCACTTTGGTTGGAATATGACATTAATATCTTTTTATTTAAAGTTAAAGTAAAAATGAGACAAACATGAAATGTTTTACTAAAACAATATTTACAAGGGGTTATACAAATCATATTTTTGACTATAAATATTAATTGGAATGATAAAACAATTTCCTACATCATAGTATTTTTTATATAATTTTTGGACATTAAATAAATTAAATTATTTATGACATCATGATGATTCAGCGATGACCTCATTTTTTAACGATTCAAATAAAACGGAATGATAATGTAATATCTAAGACCTAAACATGTCAAAAACCTATTGGATGAGTGTATTTATAACCCTTATCACCTTATCCTAGAAATAAATCAATGTGGGACCTTTAAAATCCGAAATGTTTTTGAAAATAAAGTAACATTTTGTAACATTACAAGAGTGCCCCTCCTCTCCTCTTATAAAAGGACCCCACCTCTACCTCCTTACCCACACTCCCAAAGCCTTTGGTTCGGCCAACCTCTTCCCATTTTGTCTCTCCACATCCCTATCTTACTCCTTGAAGCCTCAATTTGGGCATAAGTCTTCCCAAGGAAGCCTTTGAGCTCAAACCAAGGGGAGTTACCCGATTTTAAGGTAATGTATTCTTTTGAGTCCTTTTGTTTTATTTTGCTCCTCCAACCCGCTAAAATCTTTTTATTATTTTCTTCTGTAAAAACTCCAGTATCCTCAATATACAGGACTTTGTTATAAGAAAGATTCAAGCTACACTTACACACACCTACATCTAATTGTTAAAGAACATACTGTTTCCGTGGATGGCGAATTTCTACCTCACGAAACGATGATTGTTCAACACTCATATAACACCTTCAAAGGTGGCCATTAATATGTCACAATATTTTTATATGATATATAATATGTTTATGTTTTACTTAAGATTCTGTATTTTTCATTTTTGGCTTACCTTTATGGCTTCCATTATGGGTATACGCGATATCTTCATTTTAGGAAGTGCGGACTACCGCCCCCTCAAAGTGATGTGATTCGTTACTGCCATATGTGGGATGTGTAAAGGATGGATTTAAAGTTATTATATATGATGTTATACTGCAATTATAATATACCTCTAAATAATTATTATTTCTTTCCATTAAAGTATGAGATAGAAATGAAAGTAGCATTCATGCGTACGTACGGCTTACCATCTCCATGAAGGTGAATTTCATTTCTTATCCCCAATTGTAATGTATTATTAAAAGTACATGTATATAATGGATATATATAATTAATGATATATCTAAATGATGAATATAAATCAGGAATTAAAATATAAATACCTCTCATTTAGTTTTAATTCCATTAATATGGCAAAGAAATGAAAGCAGCGTTCATGCGTACGTACGGCTTACCGTCTCCATGAACAGTGCATTTCATTTCTTACAGCTAAATGATTCTGTAATATTATAAATACATGTATATTCTGGATATATATGATACATATGATATCCAGATCATGAATATAATTCTGGATATAATGAAATTTTGACCACACGAACAACATGTAATTGTAAGAAATCCACTTTCAACTTAAGAACCAAATATCGACAAAACAAACATTATTAACTTAAATGATTACATAATGTTTATAACATGGCAATAAGTGATCTAAAAGGAATAATGAACTAGAAAAAGGTTCTTAATAAAGTGGAAATTAACTCAAGTTTATTATTCAGGACGTTAAATGACGATCGTGTCAAGTCAGACCCGAGGTAAGGGATCCAACTCCACTCTTTCTTTTTAAGTACACTCTTTTATTTCATTCCTTTTAAAGCTCATCTTTCTTGTTATTGGTATGTTCTTTTATAATAATAATACAGTAATTTTTATGTTCAGGTGATGAGAGACCCTATTCTCTCTCATAAATCCATTTTGGAAGTTTTGAGTGGCGCTTTTAGGCTGCCGAATTTTCGTAAGAGATCTAACCTCTCTCTTACTTTTTAAGTACTCTCCTTTATGTCACTTCTTTTATGCTCTTATTTGATATGTTGGGGGATGTTCTTTTATATTATACTTTCTTTAAACTTTAAGTTGATGTGATGAGAGATGGTATTTCCTCTCATCAATCCATTTTGGAAGTTTTAAGTGGCATCGTTAGGCTGCCGAGTTTTCGTAAGAGATTGTTCATCTCACTTTTATTCCTGTGAGATTTATGCTACATTGCCACAATTTCCATTGATTTGTTTATGTGCTTCCCATTATTACACTCCTTTTGTAATATAATTCCACTTATGGGTATTTAAATATTCATTGTATGACACTTCTTCAATGGGGTGTACTTTTCGAAAGTTACCCAAGTCGGTAAGCGAACCTTTCACCCTCCTCTTTTTAAAAGACATCGTTTGTTATGTATTTTAATTCACATAATATTATATTGGGATATGTTCTTCTATATCCTGATTGATGTAAATTTTATTTCCAAGTGATTAGATTCCCTTTCTATCTCTCATCAACTCATTTTTTGAATTTTTGAAGTGACGTCGTTAGGCTGTCAAATTTTAGCAAGAGAACTTTTTAACCCAATTTCGATTTCTTTGGGTTCTACATGTAGTCATTGAATATGTCATCCTTTGAATATGTGTGAATGACCCTTTATTTTTTTACACTTAATATTCAATTATATTGGATGTATTTATATATTCCACAGATAATTTTGAGATTGATTTATCCTTAATTTAAGGATACCTTCTTTATAAGGGATTTCATCACATTTTACATCTCTATTGAGAATTCATTGTTGTTATGCACCAATTCACCCTTATATGGTGTATATACTGTCATTTGTAATATTATATCATGAATCCATTTATTCTCATGATATTATAATGTTCTGATTAAATTTTATTCCTCAATTATTATATTCAAGTGTCTCTAATTTTGGTAAAAACCCCTTTTACCAAAATATCACTTTAAATGTTTTAATGATTTGTTCTTATTAATAACCATGTTTTCAAAATGGTTTTAAGGATTTATTTATTTGGATATTAATGGTTTAAAATGTTAAAATCTTCAAGGTGGTATGGGGCTTCGACTCAATCTTCTTTCATTGAGGCATATTTTGTTTTATACAAAACCTTCTTTTATACGGTGTATAAACCCCTTTGACTTTTACGTTTATCCAAAAGGAATCTTTTTTATACGAAGAGTTTTACTAGACGACAAAAGGTAATGTTTTGTCGTACGTATGCGGTGACAATGACTTCTCTGCCGCCGTTACCATTATTTGACATTCGGCTTCCTCTACAAGCCATACCTTCTTTTTAAAAGAAAAATAAATACCATGTTTTACTTTTCTTTTATTTTGGTATTGAAATTGGTTTTCATAATGTATTTATATCAATGTGTTGTATTGAAATAATTTTATTGAAAGGTGGAAATGTTATGTTTCCTTTATGCATGTTTAATGTGATAAGATTATGTTATGGTTTTTGGGCATTGTTATGAAGATGGGTGGTTCCGTGATAAACTAAGGGCAGATGAGCTCGATATAGCTCTCTAATGCATTGGGTAACGCGAAGGAGTGAAATTTTAAGGTTTCTATGAAGAGATTTAGGGAATATACTATGATGGGTATTCCAAACGTAACCAAGATGGTTACTCCCTACGTAAGAATGTTATGAATGCCTGAAGTTACCTTTATGTCTTATGATTTCTATGATTTATTCGTGGTTTCATGAGGTATTTTAAAGTTCCTATGTTTTATGGGTAGTGTATGATTTAATTCTTATGTATATATGAACTCATGTTTCCTTTCCATATTTTTTATAACCCTTAATGAGCTTTTTATGCTCATCCCAAGTTTTTGAAATGTTTTTTCACAGGTCAAGGGAAAGGTACAAGATGTGATGATAGTGTCAAGGATGTGTCAAGAAAGAATCCATGTTTTATTTTAAATAAGTTTCCGTTGATGGGAAGAATTAATACTGTCTTTTATGTAACCACTTTGTTTAAATGTGGAATGTAATGCAAGTTTCATGATCTAATTCTATAAAACTCTAAACCTAAAAAGATCCTCAATTTGTAATCTTGTAATAACTCAAGATTAAGTAAGGTTTAAGGCTGGGGCCTTATTGTGAATGCTTCTACAAATAGATTTAGCGAATATACTATGATGGGTATTCCAAATGTAACTCCCTAAGTAGCTGTGATAGCTAAAATGTTAGCATGACATTGATTCCACATGTTACCTTTATGATTTGTGTTTATTATGTAAATCTTATGATTTCATAAGGTAAGTTAAATATAATATGTTTTGTATGTATATATGAACTAATGTTTTCTTTCCTTGTTTTATTACTCTTTCTGTGCTTTTTATTCTCATCCCATGTTTGAAATGTTTTTCACAGGACTTGAATATGAATTAGATCAAGGATAAGATTAAGGAAAAGTCATGTTGTCTAAAACAAGGAACTATACATGAATCTTTTTTTCAGGAGTTATTATTTTGTGAAAAAATGGAACTTTAGTATAAATTTCTACATTGTATTTTTTGAGATGTAATTTAAAATTTATTTTCTAATTATCCAAAAATCATAACCTGATAAGATCCTCAATGTGAATTATTCATTTAATTCAATATTATGTAATGTTTAAGGTCAGGTACATATAGAAGAATTGTAATAATTCTATTTAAATGGTTCTATTCCTATAAGAAACATAGTTTTAAAAGTGATAGTTGGGAATCTAAGAGCTGTTAGTTGAATTTGAGACTACGACTAGGTTATTCCCATAGTTTGGCTGTGATCTATAGTATATTTTGTACCTTTTGTGTTTTTTTACACTACTCAACCCTGTTAGTTAGGGAAACTGACACCCCAGGGATATCAAGCCCTGTGGGGAGGTTCTTTCCCCAACATTTTTCTGGGAGTATGGATGGTTGATTACCCCCTTTTCCCATGCTCTCTTCTCGTGGTAGTTACATGTACTGGTAGGCACAATAGTTTTTTTCCCAATATATGTGTGTAACGGGATGTAATGGCTTGTGGTTTTTCACACACATATATTCTGTATATAGTTTTATATGGACTATTATAGGTGTAACGTGTATATGTTTTGATGGCTTGGGGATCCTTACTCGGTGTGTGGGCGGTAATAGGTTGAGGTATAATGTCTGCCATATGATACACATTATCAAAGCTGTTGTGGCTTTTGGAAACAACCTGGTTACATTTCATATGTTGAGGTGGCAGTTTTTTTCATGTGGTTCATGATGTGGTGCTTTGATTAGGTGTCTCCAGGAAATCATTTTTTGAGAGACATGCTTAGGACGTGCAACGTTAGGGAAAAGTGGCAAACCAGTGGGGAAATAGTAGTGGGTGCCATTGATATTATTTATTATATTATATACTATTGTATGTGATACATCATGAGTGTATCCATGGTGAGGCTGTGAACATAGTATGCCTATTTAGGTGACGAGTTAGATTCACTTTTTGTTCACTGTGCTATAGCATGATTTGTTTACATTTTCATGAGAGGCTTCGTGGAGGATCCCACAAAGTATACTATTATACTAACTCTATTTAAATATATACTATTTTTCAAGTCACATGGAGATTCTTAGATATTAGGATGGTTTCTACTGGCTTGGGGTTATAGGAGTTGGTTGGGCTTCATGGTTGATTCTGTGTTTACTTTCTTTGGGGTAGTTGTAGTTTTTCCCCTTTCATTTGTAGTAGTTTTGAAAAAAATTTAATATGTGTACTTGGGATTTCTTTTATATTTATATCTGATTTGGAGTTAGTTGGTGTATACAATATCTCTCTCTTTCTCATTTATTCTCTTAGAGGGTAATTCCTCCCATTTAGGATTTAATTATAACCTCAGAGCTAGTCACCAAATCGGGGCCTACTGAAGGTGGGACTCAGGGTTTTTTATCTTCCTTATAACACTTCCAGACCAGGAGAGGTAAACTTTGTGGGGAGGGGGTCATGAAAATAATGGAGTTGTAAACAAATAACAATTTCACATTTCAATATAGTTTTCCTAATGGGACACTCTCCCATCCATACCAACTTTAGTCAAAAATAGAATGTTTATGGACATGTGCCATCAAGCAGTTACATAATAATACTAACCATGACCAAACGTATAAAATCCTAGTACCCATGAATAAAAAAATATGGTTCCAACAATGAGATTATAAGACTATACTAACAAACAATAACTGAATGATAAATATGGCTAATGGGAAGTTTTAAGGGGAAAAAGTAAAAAACAATCAATAATAAACTAATTTGATTTTCCCAATGATCCATTGTAAGGTATTCATATTAAAGAATCCATGTATTTATTAAGGTGAATTATAATTGTGTCGTCCCTACAACCCCATGCTAGGTATTCCCACTCAGAAATCCAAGAACCACTCATGGAGTAATATAATTCAATCATCCCTATGATTATGTCCATGTTATTCGTACACATGAATAAATGTATGGATCAAGCCTTAATATGATTACATTGGGCACTATGAACATTTCCAAGGTAATAACCAACTTTAATTGAAGTATCTCAGATGGTGTAGCATCACTCATTTATCCTATGAACCCTAAGAAGTATTCATACTCAGGAATTCAATAATCTCTCAATGAAAAATGTAGTCTCAAGTTTCTTATGAGCCAGTCTGAGGAATACTTAATCTTAACCCATGTATCACTCAAAGACTACTATAATAAAAGATCAATGTCATGTGATATGATATTATAATTCACATAACATTTAATTTGTTAAAACCATTATATTTTTAAATGTTTTTCTAAACCCTAATAAGTAAATTTAAATTTTACTAGGAACTCAAACCATAAGACATTAACATATGTAAGTCATATATAGGTTCACGTTGAAACTAACCAGCACACTAAGGGGTATCTCCCATGGTTTCCCATATTTCAACACACACTACTAGAAAATGTATATTTTATATGAAGACATTTATATAAATGTAAATTTACTAATAGTCCATGTAATTATCAAGGCCAATCCACAATTCCATAATTTACTAAGGTAAATAGCACATATGTTACAATATATACACAGATTACAGAGATTTTTTTAAAATGGATTAAAAATGTTCCATGAGATTTATCGACCACAATTATTATTTTACAACTCATTATTTCAACTTGTCAACATTAACACCTTCGAATGGGTAGTGTCTTCAATGGGAAATAATAATGATCATAATTTTTTACCTATAAAAACATTATATGGTGGTTTATTATGTGTTTTTCAACCTCCAACAATGTATATGTGTGTCATAAAATTCATAAACATGGTGTTGGTGACCAATTTTAGGTACATATGACCATATAATAAATACGTGGAATGTATGGTGTGTGGAATAATGTGGAAAATATATAAACAGCTAGACATGTTGGAAAACATATAAACCACCTACTATATGTGGAGGACACTACACATGACTGATATCATACATTGATACAATCTCGAATGATAGAACTCAATGAAACTATAAAAAACCAAAAATAATAAGGCATATTAACCTGCACATAGATAACACCATAGATGATGAGTTAAATATAAAAATGTTATAAAAGGAGTAATGTGCTACCTATAGACCATTAAAACATTTAATGATGAACAAAAAGGGCCAATAATGAAGTTGGTTTCCTTTAGATTAAAATAGAAGGATGGGGTTGAATCTCGTGGTTCTCATGCAGAAATGAGAGTGGTAAAATTGTTGAATGCATTAAATAGTAATAGCGTAAATTTTGTAAATTTTACCCTTAGTAAAAGGTTCAACGATAGTATGTATGTTCACAATAACCACAAACCAACTGTGTAAACCTAAATATCCACACACCCACATGTCACATTGTTGGATCGTACTATTTACCCTATGGTGTGCCAACCATGTGGTGCTACTGTCTAATGTATGAATCCTCACATAGATTTTGTACATGTAATGTTAAACCATTTTCTAACAATGTTGGTCTAACTACAACCTAAAACCAAAGAAAACTATTTCTTGGATCCGCTATTATGGTTTAAGGAAACCATGATCCAATATAAAATAAACCATAAAATTGAGTTTAATAGTAAATATTAACCTTGTTCCAACCATACACACATGGTTTCCCCTCCCAAATGGAAATTTCTGATGCATGGCTCCCAAAACTGATCTGCTATTCGAAGACACCTCTCGAGAATTAAAAAATATCAGAATATATACCAATAATTTTCTCCCACTAATAGAATTATATTTTAAAACTAGTTTTTATATTCGGTCCATCCATAAAAAACTGAAATTCCTTTAGAAATTCAAACCCATTAAAAATACGGGATCATGGGATATTGATCCTAAAATTTATTTATGAAATATTATTTTTGGTTCTAGCAGATGAAAATCTAGATCTTGTGGCACACAAGTGCTATAAAATATATTTAGAGTATTTTCAAAAAAACACCTACTGCCAATATCCAAAAAATAAAGTCAACTATTTTTTTCGTCTATTTCACAAAAATTAGGAACCACCGAATGATGTTGGGTGTCATCCTCTCCTCCATGGGGAGGATATCAGTTTATTAATTCATCTATATTGAATTTCATTTATATCTTACAACTATATTCTTTATATTTATACAAAGATTTGGGATGTATATGGATACTAATATATTATATTTACATATAAAATTTTCATTATCATAATTAATAATATTTGTAAACATAATTATTTATTAATATTAATTTACTATTCATTATATATAATGATTATCAAAAAATAGGATATATTTTTTATAATATTTTTATATAAATAATATTTACATACTATATTTACACACACATATATATGTGTGTGTGTGTGTGTGTTGTTAAATAAATATTCTTAAAAAATATATAAATAAATTTAATATATATAAAATACATTATTCACTGTTCCACTTATAAGTTATCTTTTCACATGAATAATGACCACATTATCCAACTTCTAAATGGTAATTTTATGCAACTCTTCTACATCAAGACATTTTGTTTGTTGGTGATAATTTTTGGAACATATATAACTTTAATAATTTGTTTTTGTCTTATTTTATCAATATTTGACACAAATCCTTTTATTGTAACAAGTAACATTCAATGTACCAGACCCGTTATATTTAATAATTATAACCTACCACTATGATTACACATGAAATGCTGTAAAATTATGTTTTCCCTATATATGTTAGGACCCAATTTTTTTTGAAGATATTTATGTTTATTAGGGTTTATATATGGAATATATTGTTTTGGGATAAAATTTTTATAATGTATGATGATCATTAAAAATGAAGAGATCACAATGATATACATCTAATTTTGGATGATAAATGAATTTAATACTTATAGATGTTTATAAATGTAAAAATTGAAGAACTATAATGGTGGATTGTATGTGAATAAGTTATATACGTAGTTCAGATAATATTTTGAATAATAAATTTTTTTATCATAAATTTTTACCCAGGTGAATAAAATAAAAATCATAGAAAACAATATTCAATGGAAATACAGAAGAACACATGATAACTTATTCATTAATATTTAAAGACTAAAATAAGAATGTAAATGATATTTTCACTATTTATGGTAAAATTGTATTGAAATCCCATTTTATAATATGTGGTAAAATTGATCAATTTGATTCAAATTGGGGTATTAATTTGTTTAATATTAGGTAATTAATGTTTGACTTTATTATATAAAAACATTTTCCAAATTGTATCATTGTTACGTTACAAAATGAAACTTGAAAAATAAACTACGACATCTATTATAGGATATACATGAAAATTTTGTGGATTAGGGTGTAGTTGGTATCTATAACGATGTGTGGGGAATTTTTTCCCCTTTATCAGATCATATTATCTCATTGAAAGTGAAATTTTAGTTTTTAAATGTAAAAAATGGTGTAATAGTTCTAGATATTTATTAATAAAATATATGAAATATTTTCCCATTGAATGAAATATAATTTTAATTTATTAAAATTGAAATTATTTTCATGTGGTAAAACTACATTTTATGTCTATGAATATTTTTTTTATTTTGCTGAAAAATTTGCAACGCAAAAAAATTGACAATTATGATTTTTAAATAAATATATAGAAATGATATAGATAGGGTTAATTTTCATGTAATACAAAAAAATGATGTCATATTATATATATAAGTTATTTTCCAAAAAAAAAAAAATATTTTATATATTGGGTGACATGATGGTTCTCTATGTGAGAGGGAAATAACAACGTGAAAAGATACATTGTATATCGATATGCCTCATCAAATGGTGTTTGATGATTTTAAAATGGTATACCAAAAATATATTTCACCAAAAAAGTTATGTTATAGAGTGATATATTATTTATTAATACATTTAATTATTCATTAAAATACTATCTAAATTAGATAAATCATGTTTAAGAGGGTTTCTAGATCGTGAACTAATTTCAAGAAAAATGATATTTTATTTATAATCACATATTAGAAGATAGATCACCTTATTTATTAATATAAATATACAAAGAAAGATCTATTTTTTTAAACACATAAAGAAATTCCTATGAATTCGAATCCATCAAGGGCTGAAATTTTGATAGAAAATATAAATAATCCATATGTAATATGGTTGTTTTGAACCCATGTTATTAAAGATTTATTTTAAGATTTGAAATTGATTGTGAGAATATGTTGATGCTTATGAATATGAAAATGTTGACATCAATTATATTATAGTTGATGTGTAATTTATAACTATATATTATATAAAATAACTATATGAACACTATATAATTAAATATATTATAATAACATTTAATAATTAAATGATGAAATTATCTATTATCATGGGAATATTTCTAGTTTAATTGAATATTTCATATCATCTAATCATCGTTAAAATATGGGAGTAAGATTTTAGAACACTATTGGTAACACAATTTGGATGCAATTGTAATTATAATATAACTGTAATTAGATAAATTATTTTTTTATGTTTAAAAGTTAATTTTATTTAGGTGGAAAATAGATTTTGAATCTACTGATGCTTCCAATATCATCATACAACATTACGATGATCTAAAATTTTTATAATTTTATAATTTTAATAACCATTCTAATGGTAATAAATAGACTAACATTTATAAATATACTATAGGTATTAATGTTGAAAATTTACAAGGTTAAAAAATGTAATAGGTCACCCCATCGTGAAATTAATGAAATTTGTTAATGTGATAAGGTGGGGTAATAGAATTGAGGTTAAATTGAATCTTTTGGGTCAACATTTCAACACCAATAAATCAATTTTCATTATTTACCATATCATTAGAACTCAAATTTGCATGATAATTTATCTATATTCTTGGAACCATGTTGTTCTTTCTAGTAATAATATTTAAGTATAATATTGTAACATTTAAATACACATTTTATAATTTTTTAAAATATATTAAAGAATGAAATATTGAAATGGTAGTTATTTTACATTATATAATACATTTATATTAAAATATTATGGGATTAAATTCATAATAATAATTTATAAGAAGTTACATAGATCATTTTAAATGAGTATAACCTTATGAATTCAATTGTATTATAAGGAATTTGGCACACCCCACATAAAAAAAATAATGAAATGTAATAAATGACACAACAAAAAATAATACAATTTCCCATCATAGTAAAGTGTAATTTGATGTATATTGAAGAATATTATGACAAATTTTATATTATATATATAATGTACATTTATTCATAAATGTTAATTTATGAAATATAAACGGGCTTCAAAAAATAAACAATGTGTATGAAAATCACTATACTCCCACTTTAAATCAAGTCATTGGTATAATAAAAGATATATATTACATATAAAAAGTGGTTAACCCTTTAAAATGAAATATGTTAAATATATATGATTTTGGATGCATCCTTTTATACAATTAATCACCAAAAAGTAGTATGATATATACTAGAAATATATAATAACCTTATATAGGTAGGATTATTAGATATTACAAGTAATAGGATAACCATTGAAGTCTTGAGATCAATCTGTATATAATTATTTATGATGAAATGTACTCATATAAGTTTATTTATTATTTACATGTTGATATTTTTTTAGATTTAGATATAGTATCTGAGGGGAGTGATCCATACAAATTCTTAAAGTTATGTATGAGACTAGAGTTTTCTAGAGATAATTATTTGAAGATAATTTTGAATGAAGGTGTTTTGGAATAATCCATTATAAGATTAATCAACTTTGGAAAGAAATTGTTCATGGTTAAATAATTATTGTTCGTTCTAGTACTTCATTTCAACATAAGAACGGAAAACATGACTATAACCATCTCATGAAAATCAATGAATTCTTTATTAATAGGTAATAATTATTTTTCATTATTTATTAATGATTAATAATGATATGATTAGTTGTATTCCCTAAAGAATAAGAACAATGTGTTCGAAATTTCCCATAAATGGAAGAATATGATTGAAAATGAGATAGGAAGAAAAATCAACATACTATGAAAATATAAATGTAGAGAATAAAAATCATATCCATTCAAAATGTGTTTTCATGATGAAGGTATCTTGTGACACTATAGAGTTAAAAATATTTAAAAATAGAGTGGTTTTAAAAAATTATAAATCAATCCCTCATTGAAAATGTATGCTGTATGTCATATTATTATAGTTTGAATAAATGTTTTTTGGAAGAATCATTGATGTATAATAATAAATTGAGAACTAATTACCTGTATTTGTGTTTGATAGTAAAATTATGATATAACATGTGTCTCATGAGAATGTTTTTTTATTATGATCCATTTAAATATTTGAATACAATTCTTATTTTAATGACATAGAATAATAATTTCCATAGTCCATAGACCATTTATAATTTGAATGGGATCAAGTGGGAACCATTTAAAGGTGTCCATGGAGAAGGATTTTTTAGATAGATATAAGAATAAAAAAGTATATTTTCCCCCAGGGAATTATAATTCACCATATTTCCAACAATATCTAGGAGTTTTACATGGGGTTCTGTATGGAAAAAATGCCTTAAATAAAAAGTAATCAACCACTCAATATTCTATACAGGAGGGTCTGATGATGGTTCTTAATGAAAAGAGAGTGGATCAAGGCTATGTGTTCTCCCCTTCCTCGTGTATAAATACATTAGGGTGAAAGAGTGATCCAATGGATAAGATAATTAATATATATCATATATTAGAGAATGAATATTTAGATTACTTAGATATTGATGGATGGAAAACTATTATTCATAAGTGGGAGAAATTATAAACTATTAAAAAATCCTTGATATGCTACCTATGAAGTAGTGATAAAGACTATGATATGATGCAGCTAATAATATATATAAGGATGATAACTCCCCATAATAATATGGATATTAGGTATACAGTAAGTCCACATCCTATTATCTTTTCAGATCATTGAATTTGAACAAGGGATGGTTGTTTCAATGGAATACACTATTTACAATTGAAAGATAACCATATCCAAGAAATATTATTCTAAACTTTCGTACCCCATGATGAATAAATCAATATGTAATGGATTAGGTCCCATGTAAGTTTGTACGAATAATTTTATGATTTTTCTAGTCAATGGATGTGGATTTTGAATATTGGAGTTGAATGAGTCGATATTTAATGTGAGATCACATAACCTCTTTAGCCCTCTAATAATCAAAGCACACCTAGGGTGAAAAATAATCTTGAGACCACCCCATATAGTGAAGGGGATATTACTTTTTATTATTAGATAGAAAATTTAAATAGGGTTATGTATGGAAGTATGTTGATGAATAACTGATGTTCTAACACTTTGAAATTTTTAAAAAAGATCCTTACACACGATAGCTTATTTGATACGCAATAACAAGCATAATCGACCGACAAAATCTATAAAATTATGAAAATTGAAATAAATTTGAAGGGATTTAATAATATTAAATAATTTAAATATTTATATACAATACCAACTCAAAATAAATATTTTAATTATTCTTAAAAAATAATCATGCAATTTATAGTAAAATTACATTATACTGAAAAACAAATTTCATAATTATTGATTTAAACATATTTTTTCACGAAAGTGTTACAATTGAAATTTGGTGATTTTAGAAAATTTATATGAAAATATTTTCAATTTTTTTAAATCACCATATCAAAATTAACATAGGGTGATATTTTTTGGATTTTTTAAAAAATGGTGATTTAATAGTGAATAGTGAAAATTCCTGATTTTTTTGTTAAACTATAAATTCATTGAAATAAATAATTTCATTTAAAATACCCATTATATTTTGAAAAATATTTAATGTAGAATAATTATAATTTAGTACTATTGTAACGAAATAATTAAATTTTTCTCTTCATTTTTATTTTATTTTAATATATGTTTATTTTTGTGTTTGAATATGGGATTTTCCATAAAACAATTTGAATGTTCATAATGGTTCTCCTTTCCAGTTAATTAAAATAATAACTAATTAGTAATGCTTCAATTTATATTTATAGATTTTAAACAAATAAATACCTTTTCATATTAATACAATAAATATTATTAGTAATATAGTTAATATGAAATCATCTGTTTCATGAAAATAAATATCTTGAAAACCTAGAATTTCGAAAAATCCAAGAGATTAATTTTAACTAAAATTTTCCACATATGTGAATTGAATTTGGTAAAATTGGATCCATATTTATAATTATCACAATTTAAATTTTATTATTAGTTTAAATGAATTCATTACCATAATTACAAGTGAATAGTGTAAAAATTAATTATTGTGGTTAATGTGAAAATAGATTCACTCTATAATATCATGAAATGATAAGGGTCAAATGACCTCAACACTTGTCTAAATACATTTTTATAATAAATTTAGAACATATCATGTCTAAGCCTCTATAATAGTGATGTTCCCCGTAAATGTGAAAAATTGGGCTACTCATTTTTTTTAGAAATTAAAAGTTAGAAACTCACATCACTTATAAAAAATCCACCCCATATAATCTCCTCTTAAAATCATAGAAATATGGTTACATCTTTCAATATTTCAATAAAATTCCATAAAATCCCTAAAAAATTCTAGAACCCTTAATTTTATCATAAATCAAAACTAAGAATGCTTTTGGTGCTAACCTAAGGAGGTTTTCTGAAGATGATGTATCATCCTTAACAAAGTAATTTTATTCTTTTTCTTCTTCAACCACAATAAATATTTTTCATCTTTTAATATAAAATAATTCCTTTATATCAAGTACAATTATATGTTATTATTTTATTTTAGTAACAAAAATATATATCTTCCTCCATCAAAATGGATATTAAATCATTTTTTTGTATGGAAGACTACAGTCTCATGAACCATTTTCATTCAATTTCCAGTATCACATCTCATAACTTTTTGAAATTATGTATTTAAGGAATATATAAAAACGTTTTTTTCATATTTATACATTATTGGTTATTATATTATATAAACCTTCTTACCTTCCATTTTGTGTGGGGTAATTTTTTTTGAAAAGGATGGTGTAACATTCCATGAAAGTAAAGAATTATGGATTTTCATATATATGTCTATTTATGAATTAGATATTTTCTTAGAGGCTTAAAATGAGAATAAATCCAATAATAAACATAGAATTCTCTAATATTTTTAAAAGATTGTTTTACCACCTTTTGATGGTGAACCATTTTTAAATCTATCTTTTGAAAATTTTATAAGCACTATTTGTAAAAATAAACTTATTCTTTAGTATTGGGACAATGAAATTTACTTTGGATAAATTTTTGGTAATTTTTTGACAATGTTCATTTTTTAATGAATAGTGAAAAATACTGCACTTTACTTTAAAACATATTTTTCATATAATTTAATTATATGGATAGATAATATTTTTAATTGTTCTTAATGTGTAAATATAAAAAAAATTAACCATTTAATCCAATGGTGGTCATTGGAATTAATTTCACTTTTAAATTGGACATAAACAATTGTCAAACTTTTGATAGATATTATTTCTAAAAAACCAACTATTTGTTTTGACAACGGGAATAATTTTTAAACTAATTACTAATATTTTTTTGTTTTGAAATTGGTAAAATGGATTCCATATTTGGAATAATAAATTCCAAATTATGTAATTAAGACTCTTTTGTTTTTTGACATTATGAATAGTAACAACAGTAATTATCTTTAATTATCGTGATTAATTAGTAATCAGGTAGTTAAGGGTAATAAAATAATATCATAATAATATAAAATTACCCCAAAATGTGTCCAAATGCTATTGGTTGTGTCATGTCTGACAATGGGATGCCTTGTGCCATCTTTGGGACCCAATGGAATCACTTTTGGGTGATAGTGACATTTTATTATATTATTTTTTTAAAGGAAACTGTAACCAAAGTATGTATCACCCAAGTAAAACAAATTTAGTTTTGTCTGTGTAAATGTTTTCTTATAATATAAATATTCATTGGAGAGATAAACAGATTTCATACATCATGATATTTGTTTTATAATTTTTAGACATTAAATAAATTAATTTATTTATGACACCATGATGACGCAGTGATTACCTCATTAATTAATGATTTAAATAAAATGAAACGATAATGTAAAATCTTTGACATAAACTTGTCAAAGTCCTGTTGGATGGGTGGATGTAGAACCCTTACTACCTTATCCTTGATATATATAATTTTGGGACCTTTAAAATCTGAATATCATTATCTAATAAAGTAACATTTCTTGACTTTCCAAGAGTGCCCCTCTACCCTTTTATAAAAGTCCCTCACCTATACCACCTTACCCACACCTATCAAGCCATTGGATAGTCCAAAGTCTTCTCATTTTATCTCTCCACATACCTCTATTCATCCTAGAATACTTACATTAGTCATAAAGCTCTTCATAAAACCCTATTGGTTCAAACCAAGAGGTGTAACCCGATTTGAAGGTAATGTATTCACTTGTGTTCTTTTGTTTTATATTTCTTCTCCAACCCCCTAAACTTTTTTTATTCTTTTAAATTTTTTTAAAACCAGTATCTCCAATATAATTGGATTTTTTTATGAGAAGTATTTTATTTACACTTACACACACCTCAGTCTAATGGTTAAATAACATACAATTTCTGTGGTTGGCGAATTTCTGTCTCACGAAACGATGATTGTTTAATCTTATTTTAACACATTTCATGGTGGCCATTAAGATGTAAATATATTTATATATGATATATATTATTTCTATTTTTTCTTTATGATTATGTATTTTTCATTTATGGCATACCTTTATGATTTCCATTATGGGTAAACGCGATATCTTCATTTTAGAAAGTGTGGACTACCACCCCCTCAAAGTGATTTTATTCGTTAATGCCATATGTGTGACGTATAAATGATGGAGTTAATGATATAATATATGATATTAAAATATAATTATAATATAACTTTATATAATTATGATCTCATTCCATTAAATATGAAATAAAAATTAAAGTGGTGTTCATGCGTACGTACGGCTTACCGTCTCCATGAATGGTGCATTTCATTTCTTACCTCTAAATGTTACATAATATTATAAATGCATATATATATTGAATATATATGATATATATGATATCTACATCATGAATATAATTCTGGATATAATGGATATTTTACCACATGAATAACTTGTAATTATAAGAAGACTATTTTTGACTCAAGTAACAATGAACGAAAAAACGACCGTTCATAACTTAAATAATTACATAATATTCATAACATTTTGATAAGTGACATAAAAGGAATAATGATCTTGAGAAAGGTTCTTAAGAAATTTGAAATTAACTCTAGTTTATTATTCTGGAGATTAACGAACGATCGAGTCAAGTCGGACATGAGTTAAGGGAATTTGTCTCAATCTCCTTTCATTGAAGAATATTTTGTTTTATACACAACATTCTTTTATAAAGTGTATAAAACCCTTTGAATTTTAATTTTATTCAAAAGGAATTTTTTTATATGAATCATTTTACTAAACAACAAAAGGGGATGTTTTTGTAGTACGTATGCGGCGATAATGACTTCTCCATCACGGTGACCATTATTTGAGTTTCAGCTTCCTCCACAGGCCATAAATTTATTTTAAATGAAAAATAAATACCATGTTTTACTTTTCTATTATTTTGGTATTGAAAATGTTTTTGATAATACTTTGATTATATCAATGTGTTTTTTATATTTTGTGACTGAAATGTGGAAGTGTTATGTTTCCATTATGCATGTTTTATGTGATACGATTATGTTGTGGTTCATGGGCATTGTTTATAAAGAAAGGTGGTTCTATTATAAACTAAGGCCAGGTGAGCCCGTGATAGCTCTCCAATGCATTGGGTAACACAAAGGAATTAAACGCTAAGGTTTCTTCGAAGATATTTAGGGAAGATACTGTGATGGGTATTTCAAACGTAACCATGAGGGTTCCTCCCTACGTAAGAATGTTATGAATGCCTCAAGATACTTTTGTGTCTTATGTTTTCTATGAGTTATTCATAAATCTTATAATTTCATGAGGTATGATAAAGTGCTTATGTTTTATGAGTAATGTATGATTTCATTAATTCTTATGTATACATGGACTAATGATTTCATTCCGTACTTTTATATCCCTTACTGAGATTTTATTCTCATCCCAATTTTTTGAAATGTTTTTTAGAGGTCATGGGAAAATTAGATGATGTGATGATAGTGTCGAGGAAGCTTCACGAAAGAATCCATTTTTTATTTTAAATATGTCTCCTTTGATAGGAAAAATTAATATTTTATTTTCTATAACCACATTTTTGAAATGTGGAATGTAATGCAGGATTTGTGATCTAATTCTCTAAAACTCTAATCCTGAAAAGATTCTCAATGTGAGTTCTTATAATAACTCAAGATTAAGTAATGTTTAAGGCTGGGGCCGTATAGTTGGTATCATAGGTCGGTTTAGATACCTTTAGGAGTTATAATTATATTAAATGATTATCTGAAATATTTTTTTTATTGTAAAATTGAAAATGATATAGTATTTGAAGGTTACCATGTTTCTTCATCTAAGACAAGTTTGTTCAGAATGGTTTTCCACAGAGGAAATAGGGAAGCAGTGCTAGAGAGGAATACAGAAGGAAATGACCATCCGAATCAGCAACCTAAGATGGTCGGAATTGGAACTGTACAGTTTGTTGCAGTAATGGAACAGTTCACTCAAGCAAAAATTGGTGGTGGTATCCATGCACGAGATCAGCCAGATCAACCACAGAGGAACATGTCAGTGGTGGAACATTTCATGAGTCAACATCCCCCATTATTTAGAGGATCATCTGGCCATGTGCTAGTTGATGGGTGTATTAAAGCACTGGAGAATATTTTCAATGTCATGGGGGGTTCAGACAATCAAAAGGTTAGTCTTTCTCTTTACTGTTTGGAGGGTGAAGCAGATCGGTGGTGGTCGATGGTTAAAAATTTCAAGAACACTGATGAGATTGATGCTCTTGACTGGGATGAATATAAAGGAATGTTTCTTGAGAAATATTTTCCTAAGGCTGTTCGACTTAAGATGGAAAAATAATTCTTGGAATTGAGGCAAGAGGACGAGTTAGTGGCTGCTTATGAAGAAAGGGTCACCCGATTGGCAAGGTATGCTCCAAATTTTATCTGAGACCTTGATAGTAAAATCATTTATTTTCACTCAGGATTAAAGCCAAAATATCGAGGGGCTTTAGCTTATCGTGAATTCAAAGGTTATGAAAATCTTGTTCGATGTGCTGAGAAGGTGGAAATGGAGTTTTCTGATGATCAAGTGTTCTATAACAACCAACAGAAGAAGAGACCGGGGTGGCAAGAGAAAGGGAATAATCCTTCAAAGAAGTTTGATGGAAAGAAAATTATGTCTTTAGTTTGTGATAAATGTGGTAAAATGCATGCTATGGAATGTATTCTGAATTATGGAAAGTTCTATTGATGTGGTAAGATGGGACATAAGGCTCGTGATTGCACTAAAAAATATCAGGGTGATGGTAAGATGAAATCTGATTTATAGTTAGTGAAATGTTTCAAGTGCAATGAGATGGGTCATTATGAAAAAGAGTGTTCGACAAATAGCTCAAATGATGGGAAGCAATCAGACTATAAGAAGAAAGGTGTGGTGAAATCCTTTGCAACTACATCAGTAGATGTTGGGCCATCAAATGACGTGGTATAAGGTACTTTGTTTTCTTTTTCAGATTATGCCAATGTGTTGTTTGATTCAAGGTCTACACATTCTTTCATCTATGAAAAATTTTCTAGTAAATTGGGAATTCCATCTCAAGAATTGACTCCTAAACATGTGGTAAAAACACCTGGGGGAAATTTTTAGGGAAAAAAATTTATAATTATCTTCCTATCCTTATCTGTGGAAAGAGCCTACTTGAAAACCTTATTTTTTTACCTCTTGTAGAGTTTGATGTTATATTGGGTATGGATTGGCTCTCTGTTTACCATTCTATGATTGATTGTAGAGCTAAAGAATTTTCGTTTCAGAAATACTTTTATTTTTTGTACATGAATGAACCATTACTGTTGACAACATATCAAGAGGCTGAGAAACATGTAAAATATGGAAATTAATTTTACCTTGAACAAATTTTTGAAGACAAAGGAACCTTTCAGATTAATGATGTGCCAATGGTAAATGAGTATCCTGATATTTTACCTGATGAGTTTCCTGGAATAATACCATATCGGGAAGTTGAATTTACTGTTGACTTAGTTCTTGATGCTAAGCCAATTTCAAAAACCCCCTATCGAATGGATCAAATTAGACTTTTAGACATGAAGAAGCAATTGCATGATTTATTATAGAAAGGTTTCATTTGACCTAGCACATCACCATGTGGTGCTCATATCATATTTCTTAAAAAAAAGAGGGTTCTATGTGACTTTTCATTGATTATAGACCCTTGAATAAAATCACTATTAAGAACAAGTATCCTTTCCCTCATAACGATAATTTGTGTGATCAGCTCCAAGGAGTTCAGTATTTTTCAAAGATTGACCTGAGATCAGGGTACCATCAGTTAAAGGTAAATGAAGCAGTTGTTCCAAAGACCACATTTCGTACAAGATATGGCCATTATGAATTTTTAGTAATTCCTTTTGGGCTAACCAATGCACCTTCTATATTAATGGACCTTGTGAATATAATTTTCCATGAGTTATTGGATAAGTTTGTGGTTATTTTCATTGATGATATTTTGGTGTTTTCTAAAAGTAAAGAGGAGCATGAATGTCATTTAAGGGTTATTTTGCAAACCTTAAAAGAAAAGAAATTTTATGGTAAATTCAAAAAGTGTGATTTTTTATTGCCAAAAATTTCTTTCCATGGTCACATTGTTTCTTAAAATGGAATAACAACTGATCCTTCCAAAACAAAGCTTGTTAAAGAATGGCCAATACCCAAAAATGTAACCGAGA
The DNA here is from genome assembly GCA_963277665.1 of Viscum album. Lineage (NCBI taxonomy): Eukaryota > Viridiplantae > Streptophyta > Magnoliopsida > Santalales > Viscaceae > Viscum > Viscum album. Next base: position 551,967,997 of record OY728130.1, on the reverse strand, counting down.
TTCGTATTTTTCTTGGTTTGGCAGGCTATTAGTGAAGGTTGGTTAAAAAAATTTCACATTTATCTAGTCCAATGACTAAGCTAACTCGGAAGGGTGTTAAGTTTTTCTGGACAAGATAATGTTATGATTGTTTTTAGGAGTTGAAAAGAAGATTGGTCAATGCTCCAGTTTTGGCACTACCTTCCAAGAATGGTGAGTTTGTTATCTACAGTGATGATTCATTGAAAGGACATGGTTGCATCCTAATGAAGAATGATCTGGTAATTTCTTATGCTTCACATTAGTTGAAAACTCATGAGGTAAATTACAGTACACATGATTTGGAATTAGCTACAGTTTTTTCACTTTAAAAATTTGGAGGCATAATTTGTATGGTGTAAAGTGTGAAATATATACTGATCACAAAAGTTTAATGTATACATTCACTCAGAAAGAATTGAAAATGAGATAGAGGAGATGTATAGAATTAATCAAGGATTATTATTGTACAATTCATTACCATCTAGGAAAATAAAATAAAGTGGCTGATGCTTTGAGTCGAAAAAATAATGCTTCATTAACCATGTTACGTTTGAAATGTGATCCTTTGGTTAAGTATTTGATGAACTTTGGAATAGAAGTTGTTGGTGCAGGATGTTCTTCTGCTTTGTTTCAGGTGTTAGTGAAATTTTCTCTATCAGACAGAATTAAGCAAGCACATAAGCAAGACAGTGAGTTGCAGAAAAAGGTAGAGCTAGTTCAGAAAGGTAAGTTGTCTGAATTCAACATTGATAATGATTGTGTTTTGAGATTTGGGAAGAGATTGTGTGTGCCTTATGATTCACAGTTCAAGAGAGAGTTGTTATGTAAATCTCATTGTTCTCCATTTTCATTTCATCCAGGTAGTACTGAGATGTATATAGATTTTCGGATGTATTACTGGTGGGAAGGAATGAAAAGAGATATTACTGATTTTACTATGAAGTGTTTGAATTGTCAACAAGTTAAAGCAGAGCGGCAGTTACCGAAAGGGATGCTTCATCCTTTACTAGTACCAGAGTGGAAATGGGAGAATATATCCATGGACTTTGTTATGGGATTGCTGAAGACATCTCGAGGTAATAATGAAATCTGGGATATTGTTGATCGCTTGAATAAATCTGATCATTTACTTGCTATACTAGATACTTTTTCTCTAGATCAACTTTCTCGTTTGTATCTTAAAATGATAGTCAGGTTACATGGAGTTCCCCTCTCCATTGTATCTGATCATGATCCCAGGTTTACTTCTAACTTTTGAAAATTCCTTTAGAGGTCGTTGGGTACAGAATTAAATTTTAGTACACCTTTTCATCCTTAATCAAATGGTTAGTCAGAATGAACAATTCAGAATGTGGAGGATATTCTACGTGCTTTTTCAATGGATTATCAGGGAATTTGGGACCAATATCTTTCTTTGGTTGATTTTTTTTATAATAACAGTTTTCATTCCAGTATACAGATGGAACCATTTGAGGCATTATATGGGAACCGATGTTGAACTCCAGATTTTTGGGATGAAGTAGGTGAAAGGAAGTTGATGGGAATAGAAATGGTAGAAAATTTGGAAGAAAATGTACAGCTGATACAGAAACACATGATAACAGCTCAGTGCAGGCGGAAAAGTTATGCGAACAATAGGAGGAAGGATCTCTCTTTTGAGGTAGGTGATCATGTATTCCTCAAAGTTTCACCATGGAAAAGTGTGATGCGATTTGGTAAGAAAGGAAAGCTGAGTCTAGGTTTCATTGGACCATATGAAATTCTAGAGAGAGTTGGATCAGTTCCATGCCTAAGACCTCCGAGTGTATGTCAGGTACATAAAATTTTTCATGTTTCAATGTTAAGGAAGCACATGCCAACTCCATCTCATGATTTGAGTCCAGAGGTAGTTCAGCTGGAAGAGAATCTATCTTATGAGGAACAACCAATCCGGATTCTTGACCATAGTGAGAAATTATTGTAGAATAAGATGATTCATCAGGTGAAGGTTTTGTGGAAAAACCACATGAATGAAGAGGCAACATGGGAATCTGAGAATGCAATGAGAGATAAATACCCCAACTTATTCAATAAGTAAATAAATTATGGGGACACAATTTTTAAAAGGGGGGAAGGAAGTAACATCCCATGTAATTAAATAATTATGGATTGTTATATCTAAGTCTATTTATGAATTAGATATTGTTTTAGAGGCTTAAAATGAGAATAAATCTAATCTTAAGCATAGAATTCTCTAATATTTTTAAAAGACTATTTTACCGCCTTTTGATGGTGAACTATTTTTAATATCACTTTTGATAATTTTATAAGCTCTATTTGAAACAATAAACTCATTATTTAGTATTGGGACATTGAAATTTACTTTTGACAAATTTTTGGTATTTTTCTGAAAATGATCATTTTTTAATGAATAGTAAAAATACTGCATTTTACTTCAAAACTGGTTTTTCATCAAATTTAATTATATGGATAGATTATCTTTTTAATTGGTTTTAAAGTTTAATTAGAATATATTTTTACCATTTAAACCAATGGTGGTCACTAGAATTAATTTCACTTTTAAATTGGACATAACAAATTGTCCAACTTTTGATAGATATTGTTTCTAAAAACCCCGCTATTTGTTTTGACAACGGGAATAATTTTTAAATTAATTACTAAAATTTTTTTGTTTGTAAATTGGTAAAATGGATTCCATATTTGGAATCAGAAGGTCCAAATTATATAATTAAGACTCTTTTGTTTTTGGACATTATGAATAGTAATGACGGTAATTATCTTTAATTATCATGATTAATTAGTAATCTGGTAGTTAAGGGTAATAAAATAATAACATAATAATATAAAATGACCCCAAAATGTGTCCTAATGCTACGGGTTGTGTCATGTCCGACCATGGTATTCCTTGTGCCAACTTTGGGACCCCATGAAATCACTTTTGGGTGATAGTGACATTTTATTATATTAATTTTTTAGAAGGAAAGTATAACCAAAGTATGTATCACCCAAGTAAAACAATTTTAGTTTTATCTGTGTAAATGATCGCTTACACTATAAATAGTCATTTTAAAGATAAAAAGTTTTCATACATCATGATATTTGTTTTAAAATTTTTAGACATTAAATAAATTAATTTATTTATGACACCATTATGACACAACTATTACCTCAATAATTAACGATTTAAAAAAAATGAAACTGTAATGTAAAATCAAAGACTTATACTTGTCAAAGTCCTATTATATGTGTGGATTTAAAACACTAATCACATTATCCTAGAAATATATAATTTTGGGAACTTTAAAATATGAAAATCATTATATAATAAAGTAACATTTCTGGACTTTCCAAGAGTGCCCCTCCTCCCTCTTATAAAAGGCCCCCCACCTCTACCCCCTTACCCACACCTCTCAAGCCATTGGCTGGGCCAAAATCTACGCATTTGTTCTCTACACATCACCTTCTTCATTCTATATGCCTTACTTTAGGAAGAAATCTCTTCAGATAACCCTTTTGGTTCAATCCAAGGGGAGTAACCCGATTTTAAGGAAAGGCCTTCACTTGTGTTCTTTTGTTTTATTTTTTCTTCTCCAACCCCCTAAACTATTTTTATTCATTTATTTTGTAACAAAACCAGTATCTATAATATACTAGGATGTTTTTATGAGATTCATTTGATTTACACTTACATACACCTCCATCTAATGGTTAAATAACATACTGTTTCTGTGGTTGGCGGATTTCTACATCACGAAAAAATGATTGTTCAATCATCTTTTAACACATTTCATGGTGGCAATTAAGATGTCACTATATTTATATATGATATATATTATGTCTATGTTTTCCTTATGATTCTGTATTTTTCATTTATGGCATACCATTATGGTTTCTATTATGGGTAAACGCGATATCTTCATATTAGGAAGTATGGACTACCGCCCCCTCAAAGTGATTTGATTTGTTAATGCCAGATGTGGGACGTATAAAGTATGGAGATAATGATGTTATATATGATATTATAATGTAATTATAATATACCTTTATATAATTATGATTTCATTCCATTAAATATGATATAGAAATGAAATTTGTGTTCATGCGTACGTACGGGTTACCGTCACCATGAATTGTGCATTTCATTTCTTACTTCTAAATGTTATATAATATTATAAATTCATTTATATACTGAATATATATGATATATATTATATCTAAATCATGAATATAATTATGGATATAAATTATATTTTACCACATGAACAACTTGTAATTATAAGAATTTTATAATTGACTCAAGTTACAAAGATCGACAAAACGACCGTTATTAACATAGATAATTACATAATGTTCCTAACATGGTGATAAGTGATAAAAAACGAATAATTAACATGAAAAAGGTTCTTAATCAAGTATAAATTAACTCTAGTTTATTATTCAGTAGATTAAAGAACGATCGAGTCAAGTCGGACATGAGGTAAGGGACTTCGTATCAATCTCCTTTCATTGAGGCATATTTTGTTTTATAAACAAGTTTCTTTTATATGTTGTATAAACCCATTTGAATTTTACTTTTATTTAAAATGAATATTTTTATACGATGCTTTTTACTAAACAAAAAAGGGATTTTTTTTGTCGTACATATGCGGCGGAAATGACTTCTCCACCGCGGTGACCATTATTTGAGTTTCGGCTTCCTCCACAAGACATAACATATTTTTAAATGAAAAATAAATACCATGTTTTAGTTTTCTTTTATTTTGGTATTGTAAATGGTTTTGTTAATGCATTGATTATATCAAAGTGTTTTTTAAATTTTATGATTGAAATATGGAAATGATATGTTTCCTTTATACATGTTTTATGTGATACGATTATGTTATGGTTCTTGGGCATTGTTTTTGAAGACGGGTGGTTTCGTGATAAAATAAGGGCGGGTGATCCCGTGATAGATCTCCAATGCATTAGGTAACGTGAAGGAGTTAAACACTAAGGTTTCTCCGAAGAGATTTAGGGAATATACTATGATGGGTTTTCCAAACATAACCATAAGGGTTACTCCGTACGTAAGAATGTTATTAATGCCTCAAGTTACCTTTATGTCTTATGTTTTCTATGAGTTATTCATAAATCATATGATTTCATGAGGTATGATAAAGTTATTATGTTTTATGAGTAAAGTATGATTTCATTAATTCTTATGTATACATGGACTAAGGTTTTCATTCTGTACTTTTATATCCATTACTGAGATTTTTATACTCATCCCATGTTTTTGAAATGTTTTCACAGGTCAAGGGAAAATTAAATGATGTGTTGATAGTGTTGAGGAAGTGTCATGAACGAATCCATTTTTTATTTTAAATATGTCTGCTTTGATGGAAAAAAATGAATATTGTCTTTTATGTAACCACCTTGTTGAAATGTGGAATGTAATGCATGATTTGTGATCTAATTATTTAAAACTCTAAACCTAAAATGATTCTCAATGTTTATTCTGTTAATAACTCAAGAGTATGTAATGTTTATGGCTGGGGCCTTATAGTTTGGGCTCAAAGACCCCTTTTATTGAAAAAAAATGAAACAGTGAAGGAACATACAAGATCAAAAAAATTAAAAAAAACATATCAATATTTCCGATATAAATTAAATTATAACAATATTAAAGATATATTTATTATTTTATAATTATAAAATATCATTTTAACTGTTACCTAAAAAATTATAATATCGTTCGTGGAGGATTAGACTACCGCTTCCATTAAGCAATAAGATTAATCTTTTTCAACACCACATCCAAAGAATGATATTTATATATATATATGTATGTATTTATTTATAAAGATACATTATGTTATTTATCTTATTATTATAAATATATGATGATAAATTAATAAATAACTTATTTATTTAATAATCATTGAAAAATGAAATTGTTACTTATGCATACATTTGGCCTACAATCTTAATTATGGTAACATAATTCATATTTTATTTCCATTATTAATAAATAAAATTAATGTAAAATTGATGTAAAAATATGAAAATTAATTCCATATTATTATTATGTTGTTATTGAAACAATGTCCTATTTTACCATCCCAAAAAGCACGTATTTTTTGAAATAATCAACAGATAGTCCTCAAAACACCTAATATGGATTTAATTTATTAAATATGTGAATATGTAATTATATGTAAAAACAATTTATCATTAATATATATATTATAAAACCTAGAAAATGTAACCAATAAATCAAAATATTTAGGTAATATTATTATTCATGTGTCGGTGGACATACAAGAAGTGTCTTGATTCGAGTTAAGGGATTCTTGTCTCACTTTTTATTTATATGAGTCATAGGCTACATTGACCAATTCTTTATATTTTTTGTATATAAATCCCCTATAAAATGAAATATCATTAATATTTAATACGTAATAAAATTTTAAAATAAAAATTTAATTATTTCATCAATTAGGATTTGAATTAAAATTCACTATGTAGTAAATAATTTCATATTAAAATTTCATTACATTGGGTTATATTGCATATTCAATGTATTTTATATTAAATTATTATATCAGTAATAAAATTTTGACATCTTATATAATATTTAAACTTTTTTATGTTGATTATTATTTTATATACAAAATGGAATCATTTAATAGTTCTTGAATTATATGTCATGATCTTTGTAAGTGTTATTCATCTCAAATTATCTTTTATTGAAACAGTTGTGTATGATATGACCATATATTTTCATTGGGGTTTATGTACATACCAATGACATGTTATATCATTTTAATACCCAATTTCATGATATTTAATTTATAATTTGATGTTATTATTTATTGGGGATGATAATTGATGATGTAATAATGTGGAAAAGGCTTTAGGCTATAATACCATTATTATGAGATTATTATGGTTCAAGGTTTCCTAAGAGGAAAACAAATGATATTATTTTCTTGAACCAAATATTATTGTTCCAAAACTTTAATAAATATTGATATCATGATAGATTTAAATTCTCTCCAATATGAATTGATGAATGATCAGGAAAAAAATTTATATGTGATACCAATATTATATTTTTTTAGTCCTGGTATATTCCTCTTATATATCCATATTATTAAAGATATTTTATTTTCCAAAAATAATTTATTTCATTTATCCATTTTATATTATCTTTTATCATAATTTAAATTGTTTTAAAATGAATTTTATTAAACATTTCCAAATGGATCACTTTTGCCTCCATTATTCCAAATGTTTTGAAAAGAATGTTTACATATAAAATTTATGACATGAACAAATTTTCTCACCAAAATGTCAATTATATTCCATTTAATATTCCTTATATGTTTTTATCATTATTTTCTAAGATACGTATTCCATCAATACATTTTGAATTTTTTGTTTTCAAATGTGATTTTTGAAATGATTATTTTAATTCCCTCAAATAATTTATTAGTGATCATGAAATGGTATTCCCATTCATCATTGAAAACAGTCCTTAATGATATTTATGATACAAAATATATATTTTGTATTGATACCATACCCAATTTTCATTGGATGGATAATGATTGATTCAAATGCATTGTTATGAAACTAGTTTCCTTTCCACAGGTCAATCGTGTTTCAAAATATTTTCTTATTGAGATCACTTATTTTATAAGAGTTAATCATGATTCAAAAATATTATTATAGAACCCATTTTTCAATGATTTAATATGTTTCTAGTAGATTCTAAGGGAAACTATTTCATTTCCATGGTTTAATAACATTATTAATGGAATAATGATTTTATTTTGTTAGTTTTATGATAAAATGGTTCTATGTGTATTTTGTATTTCTATTGAACGTTTTTATATGATGGGTAAACTAATATTATCTCATTTGATATGGATATATCACTTATGATTTTTTCACCTACATAGTGTTTTTGGGCCCGATATAACATATATGATGACTATGAAAAGATAACGTTCTAATTCCCTGGGTAATGAATATGTTCTCCCAAGAAATATATTGGAAGTCATCTGTATAGTTATTCCAATTGTAAGGGTTCTATATTCATTTAATGAGGACGATGATCCAAGATACCAATATTTATTCATTATTTATCTATTTTTATAAATTTTTCCATTCGTCAATGTTGAAATCACATGGATCAGGATTTATTTATTTTCAAAAATCCTTAATTTTTTATTTATTTATTGCTTACCACATATATATTGATCTATGTATATATGGGTTTTAATATTCTTTTGTTATGTTTATATAGTATTATTATATCATCATACACTTGTTTTCATCATATTCTCAACGATGACATTTATTTTTTAAGGCTTATGTTCACCCTTACTAATCATTTGATTTCAACCATATTATGATTCCTTTATCATGGGTTATGAAGAATTTTTTTGAATGAAATATCTATATAAGGGTTTAATATGAACGATCATGATGACATAATTTTAAATAAGAAAATATGGTCATGTGGGAGAAATGATCATTTAAAGACATGGTTATTGTTTATATAAAAGTATTCACTAATTATCCAAAACTCTAAACCTAAAAGGACCATGAGAAAGAAATTCATCCAAAATTTCCTTTTTATGTTCTATGTTTTGGAAGGAAAAAAATGGGGAACCTTCATGAGTATCAAAGATGTAAATTTAATGTTTATGTTTGTTCCAATGGATCTGGTAGTGCAGGATCAAGGCTATTATAGTTGGTATCAAAGAGTAATGTTGGATTACATTGGTGATTAAGATGTTTTCATATGATGTTATCTAAATATTTTTTGATACCAAAATATTTTGATAATATTATGGTTGATCATTTGTTTAACGTCTTAGGAACCCCTTTTGAGGTTTTAAATTGGAAATATGTATGTTCATAATGATTCTTTTGGATACATTTTATTAGGTTAAAGTAAATCTAAATCCTTTGAATATACTTAATAATTACTATGAATTTTTGTTTGATTAATATTTAATGTATTTATATGCTTGTTTATTTATATGATATTATAAATTGGATTAAAATTTGGACAAAATATTTTGTCATATAGATGACCATTGTATTGAAAATTGATTTGGTGAGAAGGTTATTAATGTTATTTTATAAGAATATTGTTGTATTTTGGGGATTATAATATGAAAGTAATTATAAATCCATTGAGGTTAAATATCTCTCTAATTTCGAGGTTTTTAAAGTTTTATGGTATATTAGGTTATTTTTGTATGGATTGATTTTGTATTAACTATCTGTATTACTATTCAATTTTTTGTACTTTTGTTAAATTTCGTCATGTGATTGTTTATTCATTTTTGGAATTCTGATATGATATGTTAAAAAATATAGTTTTTGTTAATGTAAAAAGTTATATCATATCCTTATTATACCTTATATGGTTGTATGGACCTTTAAAGTTTTATTTTATTTATTTGGTCATGAAAAATCCTCTTGAATATCCATCACATAATGAAAAAGAAGATATTTTGTTGGAAATTGGATAAAGATATGAATTTAAACATATCACGTTTGTAAATTTTATTTTTTCTTTAGTCTGTATGGAAAATAATTATACAATCCAAGGAAAAGGATCTTTAAATTTTTTGTTCAATTAATATATTTTATGATGATATCATTTTCCTTGTTCAAACCACATTGGTTTATGGTTTAGTGGTTGTTTTCAATCTCATTACTATTAATATTCATGTGATCAATGGTCTATTTCACCCTATATAATTTTTGTGAATTTAATTTTTTTTTATTTTTCTAAATCCTGACTTCCTCCATATGTTCTAATATTGAGTTACCTTGTTTCTGTTATTTGGGATTCCCTTCATAAAACATTTCCCATTTTATCAAGAGGAAATTTTATTAACAATTTTTTAAAATGTTATTTTCCAACATAGGAATTTTATTCAATACTAAAACCATTGATTATGAAGATTTAAGATAAAATAATTGGTTCATAATTTGTTACATTGGGGGAGGATGTTAAAAACAGATATTTCAAAATAACATCATTTTGTTTGATTGAATATTCTACAGTCAACACCGAGCTTAATCCACACGTGAAATTTATAACTGACCTAACTGATAAATTGGTACATATGAATGGGATTATTATGTTGATATATATATATATCATACTAAATATTAATCAATAATAAATTATTATTATTTAATCAATATATTTTATGAAAAGTCCCATTATAGTTCAAATTATATTTTCTTCATAAATGATTATTATTGTATTCAGTGAGAATGTATTATAATTTAATTGTATATTTTTTTTAAAAATTATATTTTATATTTAAAATATTTTTTTGAAATTATTCTTAAAATTAATATGAGGTGATATATTTTGAATTTAATGAAAAAATATATATTTATACGAATATTACAAATTACAGATTAATGTAAAACTTATTTTTCATTTCAATATATAAAGAAATTTTAAATTACAATAAATTTTTGAAGAATAATTCATGTAATAAAATTATTATTAAGTAATATTTGATCCAAATAATAACATTTGAGTCATCAATATGTTTTATTTTAGTACAAGTTTATATGTTGGGTCAAAATGGGATGGTTATAAAAACAATTTAATGTGCACAATACTTCTCCTTTTTAATTACATATAATAAACCATAAAAAGTAATTTATTAAATGATATATATATATATATATATATATTTTACATATCAATAAATAATAATATATAATCACAAAATATTTTTTTATTCATATGATTTAAATAATATTATATTTATATCAAAAAATATAGTTCCTGAATACCAGATTTTGCATCACGTCTTTGGGATTAATATTAAATTGAATTATTCCACATAATGAAATTGATTTTTCAATATGTATTAAATATTTTAAATAATAATAATAATTATCATCTAATAAGGAGAACATTATTTTTGACCATAATGAATACTGAATATAGTAAAACTTAATTATCACTTTAAGGTGAAAAAGCGTTTCATGGGCATTAAAATAAAAAATTCGGTTGAAAATGAATTAAAAATGTAATCAAAAAAACTTTTCACAAAACACAGACAATATAATATATAAGTCCCAAAAATGGATCATTTTTTGGACTCTGTGTAGTTGCAAAATATGGGTTGACCTTTTTCATTAAAACAATTAAAAATGTACACCTAAAATCTTTTATAAATGGTCACCCACTCTCTTCTCCACGTCACACCCTAAAATCACATTATATTATCCAGTTCCTCACCAATGTATTCTGTAATTAAATACACTCATCCTATAAATAATGTTTTATTCACAAATAAAACCTATTAAATCTTTTGGTTCTTCCTAAAGGATATTTTATAAATAAGAGGTATCATTATTAATAAAGATATTTTATTCTATTCCTTCCTTAAAATATATAAAATATTTTTAAATAATTATGAAAAACAATTATCTACCATATACTAAAATGATATTTTGTTAATGTAGTATCCTAAATTCATATCATATTCCATCATGTGGGATATGAATCATCATTGTTTTGTGGGGAGGACTACCATCTCACCAATAGATGTCATTCATCTTCCATCATATCTTCTCATGTCTAGTACTAATGAATTATTTTAAGTATATATATGTTAATTTTAAAATATTTATACTAATGGAGTTATTAGATCACATATTTCATAATACATTATATTCTATGGGGGAAGGGATAACATCACTCTTGTGCCTGGCGGAGTGCCTCCTTGAAGAGCAATGTGATTTTATTTTACTAACACTTTTAATGGAGGGAAATAAGGATGTTGTTAATTAATATATGTAATATAAATTAAATAATAAATATATATAAGAAATAAATATAAATCATAAAATTAAATATATAATATTAATTCTTACACTAAAAAATCGTAGTGTCCTTCGTGAAGGTATTCATTACCTTGTCCAAAAAATGATGTGATTCGTAATTTTATCACCACATCACAAGAATGTCATATATACTTAATTATAAAAAAGAAAATTTTCATTTTTATAATATAATAATTAAATATATATATTATAATACATACCTTCATTCCATATTGATCATTGGAAGATGGAAACGTTACAGATGCTTACGTATTCCATACTGTCACCATGATCGTAACTTAGATCATTTTTTATAACCATTTTACATGAGTGTTTTTTAAATTATATTTCATGATTCAAATGATAATTCTTTCCTGATTATGATTCTAGATATATTGAACCAATTACCTCATTGAACATGGTAAGCACAAAGAAGCCATTTGAAATAATGACAAAACATCACCGAAAACACTGTATGATGAGTTAACTAATAAAGTATTTTAATTTGTAATCATTATGAAATAAAACAAATGATTTAATTATAAAATATATAACACATAAATATTATTTAATTAATAAAATAATAATTTTATTATTGTTTTTAGGTGGTAGATAACATGAAATAATATCTATTCCCATTACATATTTCTATGTCTCATATACTATATTCAACACTTATTTATATTATCTTCTATATATATCAACCCTTTTAAGTGTAATATAATTATTCCATAATTAGTAATAATTATTTTAGTTCACATTTTGGTTTTTTTAAGAAATGGGGATTCGAATTGAATTCACTATGTGGTATAGAATTTCATTACACAATTTTTATTAATTATGTTATCTTGATTTTAGGTTGTATTTTATGTTAAATGATCATGTTTATAATTTTTTATTGTATTATATTATATTAATACTTATATAATGTGAAAATAAATTTTATAAACATCATATAATAATTTAATAAATATCTAATTCAATGGTAGAATCATGGTAAGGGTTACTCATCTCGAATTCTATTCTATTAAGACATTAATTTTATATGATCCTATAATAATTTGTGAAGTATATATAATAACAATTGAAATTAAATATAATAGAACTCATTATTTTAAATATATTAAATGTTCCATTTAATGATATTCAATTTTGGTTATTATGATTGAATTTTCGAAAATGTGGATATGGTTTTATTTTACACCCTTTATTCATTTATTAATTTTTATGTTAATAGTTACTTTGGAGGAAATCACATGTTATGGTTTTATTGAACCAAAAATAATTATTCATTAATTTAATGAATTTGGTTAAAATTTATTTTTCAATTTCCTTCCAATTGGTTTAAATAATTATCAATAATGTCTTTTGTAAGTGATATCGATCATGTATTTTCTTTTATATTTGTTTTCATACTCTCCAACATCCAGGTCTTATAAAATACGTTCCAAAATGTTATTTTATAAGAAAAATATTCCATAAATATATTTTAAATTAATTTTTCCTTAATTTAAAAGGTTTTATATGGTAATTTCTTAAAAATTTAGACATGGGTCACTTTTGACACTATTTTTCTAAATGTTTTGAAACAAATGATTATTTAAAAAATTTATAACATGGAGAAATGTTCCCACTAATATTTCTATTATTTTTCATTGATTTACAATTATATATTTTCATGTTTATTTTCATATTTAATTTTTTAATAAATATATTCTCCTATTTTTTAATGTTATTTTAAAGATTGAATTTTTATTTTCATCAGAATTATTTTCATTGATATTTTAATGATATTTCAATTAATCATTGAAAATAACCTTGAGGTTATATACACTATACTGGGAAATTTCTTTAATGATTTAAAATTCATTCTTTATATAGATTGTTTATGATTTTTAGAGCGATATTTTTACGGAACTCATTTCTCTTCCCCGTGTTAATCTTGTTTTTATTTGGAAAAGATAACAAAGGTTCAAATTGATTGTTATAAAACCCATTTATTTTCAATGGGTTAATCATGTTTGAAGGAAATTGTCTTGGAACCCATTTTTTCAATGGGATAATCATTATATAAATTGAATATTGAATTTTTGTATATATTATATTGAAATCTTGGTTCTATGTACCTTATAGTTGGATCATGTACATTTTTATTTGATTGGTGTTCCTAAATAGTACCGACTAAGCCTCATATTGTTTATACGATTGGTGTACCCAGTTCACATAAGATGATCCCAATATTGTATATAAGATGGGTGTGTATAAATTAAACTCCATTTCATTGTGTAAAGATTTTTTTAAAATATAATTTTTTTGGATGATAGATGTATGTTAAATCTAATGATAATGGTTCTATATGGTTTCTTTGATGATGATATCCCCAGAAGCAAATATAATTTTATAATTTTGTAAATGGTTATAAATGATTCCCATTATCAAAAATAATATAAAAATTCTTATTACTTATTGAATTTCATGAATCCTACCTTTCTTAATGTTATGTGACGTGGAACCTAATTACGGATATAGGTATTGGTGTGTATGAATATTGTTATGCTATGCTTATAATGTTCAATTATGTCATAAAATCCAAATTCTCAACTTATTCTCACTAATGTCATTATATTTTAATTGATTATGTTTAACCATAATGACATGTAGAGCTCAAACGTATTATTATTCCCTTTACATTAGTTCTCAATTTTTTTTTGAATGAATTATTTTTGAAATTGATTCATTTGTATGATAATGATGACATGTTGTGAAATAAGATAATATAGGTCAAGATGGAGGAATAATCTTTTAAATATATGGGTTTTATTTATATAATAGTGTTTCATATTTATATAATACTATAAAAATTCCCATGAAAATATAAGTTATTAAATATTTCCTTTTGATTTCATAAGTTTTCAATAGTGAAAATTGTTTCAACTACATCACTATCAATGCTGACAGTATAATGTTTGTTTTTTTCATTACGAGATCACAGAATGTGGGTTCATGGATTTTAATGATTCACATTATAGAATTGAAATCAGACCTATAATATCATAAAATTTAGTTTAATTGTGTTTTATGTTTGATATATTTATAAAAACGAAACAAAAAGGATTATGTGAATTGTATTAGAATATAAAATTAATAATATTTAAATGATTTCGTTATATACTAAATTTTGATTTAGAAGCTGTGAATAAAAATATATGAATTTTAAAATATATTTAATATTTCCATACTCAATATATATTAATATCTGAATTCTTAGTGAATAACAACACTATTTTTCGTAATGTCATTTTCTATATCAAAAATTCATTTTTTTTTTCAAACAATGGGTTTCATTTAATTTCATGTTCATATATTATAATGAATTTATAATTATTATAAATGTTTTCTATAAATATAGGCACTATTTTGAAATCATCATATCATTTTTTACTTATGTTATGACTTTGGGATTTTCTTAATATGATTACTTTTTCATTAAATATTTAAAAATACAGATTTTTTCGAAATACTATCATTTCTATTTATTAAATAATGTAGTCTAAAATATCTATTATATATTTTTACTGTTATTAATGTTACATATTATCATTTATATATATAATAATCTAATTAATCCCATTTTAATTAAAAATATTTATCATATTGATATTAGTTGATTTTTCTACATGAAAACACAATTTACTAAACAAAAAATTAAGTTATATGAATTTATATTAAAATTAATTTATACGCCATATCATAATTTAATTTTGAAAAATAGACACCATACATGGAAAAAATAGTTTAAAATTTTTTAAATTCACCCTTTTCATCTTTAGTTGTTATGAATAGTATCCATGTTATATAATTATCATCACACTGATGGTAAAACCGAAAAAAGGGTTAAACAATGAGATATGACATTAAAATAATAAATAACCCTTTATGTTAATATATTTTATGAGTTTGGTTCGAATATAATATTCTATTTTTTGAGGATATAGAAATTGTTTTCCATCATTATATAATATTAACTTATGTATTAGTTATGTATAGAAAAATACACAAATTTAATCTCTTTTTTAAAATCATACACTTTTTATGGGAATAAAAACATGATATGGTTGTTTGTAAATTATAATATGTAATATAAATATATTATTTTTATGGTATTTTTTTATAATTACAATAAATGTTTACCCAACACTGACACTATGATTGTACAAGTAGTAGAAAAATATAATTCCTACTTTTAAAAACATTAATACAAATCAGGATTGGATGAATTATGGTGATAGAGAAATTTTATGACTTATTATAGTTTTTAATTTTTGTTATGTGGTTTATATTATTAAAAAAATCATATTCTTCTAAATTTTAACGTCAAATTAAGTGAATAGTCCCAACAACGGAAATAATTTATTCAATGTCAAATAATATTTTATCAAAGGAATAAAAAATAATAAAAATCTATAAAGATAATATGTTGAAAAAAATTTGGCCTAAATTATCATCCCATGACCATTTAAGTTCTAATTTTACCTTTTATTTAATTTTATAACCCATTATGATTGAAAAATATGTTACATCAGTAGAAGATAAAAAGGGTTGAAAGAGGGTTCATTTAAAGAGATAAGGATTAAAATGACAAAATAATATCTAAATATTATTTACTAAGTTTTTTCCAACCATTTCATATCATTAAATAAAATCTATAAAATTTTTAAAACACCTCATAATGAATGACACATTGTAATATTTTAAAATTTAGAATATTTTCAAGAGTATTGATTCCCTTATAAAGGAGACCCTTCTTTTCTCTCATGTATTCCAAATTTATGCCCATAGACAATGAAAACTCAACAAATTTATATTGTAAACATGTATATTCATGATTTATATGTTATGTTGTCCTTAATAGACCATTCCATAGGTCCTTTCAAATGGATGTAATGTTTGTATACCGTTTAGAATGTAATTATCCTACCCATCAAATTTAAATTTATTTCTTCTTATACCCCCTCTAAATATTTGGTGTGCATCATATAATAATATATTAACATTAATAAATAAACTAAAACGTTATTTTTTATGTATCAACCAATATCCTTCAAATTTTCAATGAAATAGGAAATGATAGATTGACTCATGTTTACGTGTGGACTAATGGCTATATGTAGCAATATTATTCATTTATCGACACAAAAATTGATGCTAGGTTTTTATCACTCATCTAATATTTCTGTTTTTAATTTATGATATTATTATACAAATGTAAAGATAAAATATTATTTAACTTTCACAACCTATCCCCAGGGGCCCGTGTCGTGACTACCCCATGTCCACCTTCTATAGTCCAGGGACTGGCAACTGGCACAAATGGAATAAATCCCCAAACTGGGAAGGAATTGCCTTTATAACATGAAAACTCACACAATAGAGTACGAGCTGGAAGCAAAACACAAAATAAAACTGTATAGAAAAGGAGTGCTAAAAAATAAAAGGGGGCCGAAATAATCCCAACTATAATGTGTAAGGAAACTGAAAGTAAAAGTACTTGAAAAAGGGAAAACATCTCCGGTATCATCCATCGGAAAATCCAACCTGAAGGGTTGGTACAGATAGCCTCCACAGCACTCCATGTCCGCCTGTCTCTTCTATGTACGATCACGCCATGTGGTCCGCCTCTAGGTACCGTCCAGTCCGGGTACACTCAGCCTCGGACAGCGTTTTTAATCATCTGCATCCAACACAACAAGGTGCAGGCATAGCCCATGTAGGGGTCAGTATAACGATACTCAGTAGGGACCCCGAGACCCTCAAGGTCTCACAAAACCTACAAGGATAAACCACAAAGTATGAAATCAACATATAACCCCACTTAGGTATATTCCCATACAAATACCTAAGTTATCAAATAATCCTTCTCAATCATGAGATAGACACAAAAGTTATTGACTTATCTCAAACCAGGATTTTATTCTAGGGATAGTATCTATTAACATCCCCAATCACACTGTTGAAACCTTGGATGTGGGATAACTCCTACTCTATTGTGTACAGTGGGCCTGTCGTGTCACCATGGTGCTTCCCACTAACCTTGGACTGTTGAGGTACTCCTCTCGTTGAGTACCGTGGGTCTAATACATCACCAAGGTGCTCCCCACAGTGGGTCATCTATGTCACCAAGGCGCTCCCCCTCATATACTACTGAGGTACTTCTCCTGTCGAGTACCTTCAGTATACCGAGACACCATAGCGCTCCCCACTGTGGGTTTGCCTCAACTCCAAGGCGCTCCCCACTAGGCTAGCCGAAACACTCTGAGTCGAATCGGTCCGCAGTAATAATGTGTCATCTAGCTAATACGTCTTCGCACTAAGCTCCCTCATCGTCGGGAGGATCCGATCCACAAGCTACTGGTCGATACTCCAACAGTCATGAAGTCCCACGTAGAGGTATCTGAAAGGTCCGCCACATTGTAGAAGTCTCAACGCAACAGACAGAACGTCAATCAGACACTCAGTCTGTGAATTATTTGTTTTTTAGTCTTGGGGGCCCGGTTGGATTCGTCCACAATCTAGCCTATCCATATCTCAAATATACCCGGAACTCTAGTTGGGTATACTAAAATGGACCGTCTCACTCCAAGAATACCAGCGCTGCTGACAGTTCATCAAATGGTCGTCCAGTGCCAAAGATATGGCCAAATAAAGTAAATGGGTCGATAGTGGGCCCAGGTCCGGTCCGACCTGGTCTAACCCTGTCTTGGCGGAACTGGTCTAGGTTGACCCGGTTAGAACAATTGGGTCTTTCCCGGCCCATTGGGTGGGCAAGCCGGTTAGGTTCGGCCTGGTGAGCACCACAAGGGTGTTGTTCGGGGTAGCCCGACCCAGAAATCTGCTGGTGCGACTGAGGTCGGTTTGACTGGGAGGCCGCAGGTCGGGGGTGTAGGAGGCGGCCGGGTAGACTGGTGGGTGGGAATTCCAGAAGGCCGGTCGTCCGGTGGCTGGGAGGGGGCCGGGAAGGCCAGCAAGCGGCTAGGGAATCCAGCGGCGGTGCAGGATGGGGTGGCTCGGCCAGTTCGGCTGGCGCACTGCGTGACCAGGGCGACTCAGTTGGAGGTCATGGTTTGACCTAGAGTGCGGCACAACCGGGGCGCAGCGCAGCTCATGGAGGCCACGAGAAGCACATACTTTTCTTGTTTCCTTATTCACCTTCAATGTCGCTTCATATTTACGTCTCCATGCTGAGGATCATCACAATCAAGAATGACAGAGGGTTTGGGCCATGTTGGTTTGGCCCACACCCTCCGCGTTATGGGTTCTAACATTTGGCAAATCAAGAATTAAGAAAGATGAACTTCAATTTTTTCACAACCTCCACATAAATTCATTTCCAACTGAAGAAGAGAATAAGGAAGATAATATTAATCAAATTACCCCATGACCTTGATCGTTGGACGTCGTTGAAGTAGCGGGGAAGAAGACAGAGGAGATCGTCGTTTGTCGCGTACGCCACACATTTTCAATCTGGAGCTCATGCATCAATTTTTTTACGATTATGATGAGGAAATTGGGTCATTGAATACATCCCATGTCAGTTTCCTCTGAGGAAGAGGTAGAAGGTGCTCCATTCTAGCATTCTTCGTTGGAAGCACACGTTCTTCGTTCTTTGTTGGGAGATGGGGTTCTTCATTGGAGAACTCTAATTCTCCCAATCTCTCCTCTCCCCAATATTCCACACAAATACGAAAAGTGAATAGACAACCCCTCTAAATAATATATAGTCTATTATTTTAGAGTGATGGGTTTGAAATTCAAATTGTTTCATTTAAATAAAAAAGAATAATAAATTAATTAATGGGTAGGATTTGTCATAATAAATTTTGTTTCGGCTCAAATAATTAAAGGGGAGGTGGTGGAACTATAAATGGTAGTGGAGAACAAGGGGACCCCTTCATTAATGAGGGGAGTTGAGGGATCTTCCTCTCCTCCCATTAAAAAGGGTCGGGTGGTCTTCACCCCTATTATTCAAATGAGAGGATATGTGGTCTTGGGTGGTCCCCACCACATTAACCCCACATGGGAGGTTGAGGCATAGTGGTTCCCACCACCATAACCTCTCATGGGAGGGTATGGCTGGGTGTTCCCTACTTCCATCCTCCACAAGGAGGGTATAGATCTAGTGGTACCCACCTCTAAACACCCACATGGCTGCTCAAATAAAAATAAAGTGAAGCTCACTTTATTTTATTATTTTCCACGAAAAATCAAATACTAACTTTTATTCTCAACCCACTGACATTGAAATAAAAGTATCCTTAAGTTTATATCGGCACTGCAAGTTCAACAGTGCACTCAAATTTCAATTCTATGAATCGGTTCAAAATTTATAAAAACACACTCATAGGTTTACTGGACGTACCCGAACAAAACATCAAAAATTGATTCCAAGCACACCAGGCCTCGAAATCATGTGCAGTCAGTTTTCACAGACTCAGAAAATTTCAATGTATTTATGAACCAAATTTTCTTTGAAGTTATTGGTCATTACATTCTCCCCACCTCAGGGAATTAGGTCCACATAAGATACACATCTAACTAAGGGAACAATTGGGGGTTCTGAGTATGCATTTGAGCCTCTCGCTCCCATGTTCTCTCATGCAGGTTCTCGTGCTGCTAGAGAATGCGGACCAGAGGTATCAACCATCTACTAAGGACTCACTCCTGTCGATCCTCATTCCTTACTAGAACATCCATGAAGGTCTCCCCATCATCGACGTCCAACTCTCCCTGGTCGATGATGTGAGAAGTGTGTTCCACATACCACCTCAGTTGGGATAAATGGAAGAAGTCATTCACCCGGTGCAAATGTGGTGGAGGAGCTAAGCGGTATGCCACCACATCGATTCTGCTAAGGACCTGGAAAGTTTTGATGAACCTCAGAGATAACAATACTCTCGAAAAAATCTCTCTAAACCTCGTTGGGGTGAGAACCGTAGAAAGACGCAGTTGCCATCATCGAACTCTAGAGGTATTTGTATCCTGTCAGCATATGATTTCTGTTTTCTCTATATAGTCTTCATCCACTCCTGGATGATCTTCACCTTCTCCATGCTAGCTCATACTATCTCTGGTCCCACTTGTGCTGACTCCCCAATGTTAGTCCAGCACAAGGGTGATATGAAAGGTACCCCGTAAAACTCCTCAAAAGGTTCCATAACAATGGTGGAGTGATAACTGTTCTTGTATGAAAACTCCAACAATGGTAATTGATCCTCCCAGCTACGATCGAAGTTGAGGACAAAATCACACTACATGTCCTTGAGGGTCATCATGGTCTGCTCAATCTAACCATCCATCTGAGGATGGAAGGCGATGCTCAGATGAAGCTGTGTCCAGAAAGTCTCCTGCAACCCCTTCAATAACAAGGAAGTAAACCGTGCATCACGATCGGTGACAATAGAAGAAGGTACTCAATGTAGCTGCACAATCACCTTCACCTAGAGGCATCCCATGCTCTCTACTAAACCATTCTCTCTGATCTGTAGGAAGTGGGCCGACTTGGTGAGTTGGTCGATGATCAACCAAATAGAGTTGTGTCCCATGGATGTACATGGTTGTCTTATCACAAAGTCCATGGATATCCCATCCCACATCCACTCTGGGACCTCTAAAGGATGAACCAAGCCTTCTAGTACCTGGTGCTCCGCCTTCATTTGCTGACAAGTGAGGCATCAAGAGACAAACTCTCCTACTTCCATCTTCATACTTGTCCACCAGTGTTTTCATCGATGGTCCCAATACATCTTCGCCACTCTTGGATTTACCGCTAAAGGGGTGGGTGTAAATCCGTCAACACTTCTTCTTCAAGTGACACTAGTACCACAGTACGTCCCTTGAAGAGGAAAATGTGCTCTCCGCCTTCAGAAAATCTATCAGGTGTCTGCCCTGTGGATATCTGATCACGTCTTGTCTCGTAGTTAGTGTCCCCATGTTGTGCCTCTCTAACTCACTGAAGAAGCGGAGGAGTGATTGTAAGAGACTGAAGGAAATTTGCTCCATCTCAGTCAACAAAGGATATCTGCAAAGCATCCATATGCTTTGTCGACTCTTATAGAATCTATATACCAAATATACTACTAAGTGCATCTGCTACAACATTCCCCTTCACTTGAGTATATACTATCTCGAATTCATAGTCCTCATGGAACTCAATGCAATGTCATTTTCTCAGGTTCTGGTCCTTCTAAGAGAAGATATACATGAGACTCTTGTGATCAGTGTACATAGTAAAATGGTCGCCCATAAGGTAGTGCCTCCACATCTTCATGGTGAAGACCACAGCAGCCAACTCCAGGTCATGGGTAGGATGGTTCTGCTCATGCTATCTTAGCTGCCAAGAGAAAAATGTGATCACTGCTCACTCCTGCATCAGGACACACCCAAGTCTAGTCCCTGATGCACCGTCGTAGACTACATACCATACTCCCTCCTCTAGAACCCTCATGATGGGGGCACTGGTCAGCCTCTTCCTCAGCTTCTGAAAGCTATGCTGGCATCTCTCCGACCACAAAAAGGTTTCCCCTTCTTTGTCAAGGTTGATAGTGGTGCTGCAACTTTGGAGAAGTCCAGTACAATCCTCCGGTAATATCAAGTCAAAACCAGGAAACTATGTACCTCTTTCATACTCTTGGTTGGCTCCTATGAAAGTAATTCCTCAATCTTCAGTAGATCTACTTCAACTCCAGCCTCTGAGATGACATGTCCCAGAATGTGAAAATCTTGGATCCAAAACTAGCACTTTGAAACATTACCATACTGCTGGTGCTCTCATAGTGTGTCCATTACTACCTGCAAAATGTAGGAATGCTTCTCCTTAGTAGTAAAGTAGATCAGAATGTCGTCGATAAAAACTACGACAATGTGATGGTTGTTTTGCTGGTAGATCTTATTCATGAGTCCCATGAATACCACAGGAGTGTTGGTTATGATGAAAGGCAAAACCAAGAACTCATAGTGGCGCTACTCAAATCTAAAGGTCGTCTTCTGCACATCCTCATCTTGAAATCTGAGCTGATGATAGCCTGATCTGTGGTCTATCTTCGAGAACCACCATGATCCCTTCAGGTGATCAATGTGTTCGTCAATCCTTGGTATTGGATACTTGTTCATCACGGTCAACTAGTTCAGGGGATGGTAGTCGACACAAATCCTCAAGCTTCCATATTCCTTCTTGGAAAACAGAATCGGGGCTGCCTAGGGAGAAACACTAGGCTAAATGAATCCCTTACCCTGCAATTCCTCTAACTATACCCACAGCTTGCGAAGCTTCATAAGAGCCATCCAATATGTGGGTGTAGATATCGTTGTTGTATTGGGGTACAATTCAATATACAAGTGCACATCTTTATGAGGAGATAGACCTGGGACATCATTAGGGAAAACATCCATTACTGGTCCACCACTACAGGATTAGTCGGACTCTCCACATCAACTGCTCTGAGGGTAAGGCAAGCCAAATGATGGGTGATCGGCTGTACTCTCCTTTGAGCAAATCCATCATATTCTACAAAGGCTCCCTTATCACTGTTGATGGTGAACCTAGTCCCATCTATGCAGAAACAATGCAGTTTGTGCCAAATACAGTCAATATGGTCATGCACTATAGATAAACAATCCCTACCCAAGATGACGTTGTAAGGCCTCGATGCCTTTACGAGGAGATCTCAGCCATAACTATCATCTCCGGAGGGCCATGATCATAAGCCTCAGCTACCTGGAGCTAAGCTCTAGCTTGTCCACCTACTCCCTATGGTCAGGGTGGACCTCCTGGTGGTGGTGACAGTAACACCTTGAAACGTCTCCCACCACCAACTGCTCAACCAGCTACTATGCCACATCTTCCTACACCCTGCAGACTGCCTCGATCAAATCATTATCTATGCTTGGGAGGTCCTTCGACCGTATACAGATCATCTAAACGGTAGGTCAGACATTCATGAGCCATGTGACGCTACCTCCCACATGAGAAAAAATGGCCCCTCCTGGTATATTTGTCTCTGCCCCAGGTGCCCCTCACAACCGATCCTAAGTCATGCAGTCGTCCACCCATGGGTTTGGTCCTCTTGGACCTCTGCGGCATCAGTCTACTGCCAGCTACGAAAGATGCTACTACATGTCAACTAGTGGTGAGCCTCGCTGCAAGAGACTGCTCATCAAGGAAACTCTCCACTAAGAGAGATCGCTCCAACAACCCTTCATGCGTCGGGATGCTGAGGGAGATCATTGAAGCCCTAATCTCTCGCCCGATCCCCTCTTCGATGGTCTGGGCCCTAACGAATGGGTCTTGTACCATATTTGTGGAGTAGTGTGATACGTCAGAGAACCTCACTAAGTATTGTGCCACTTTCATGTTGTCATGCTGCAGGTTACGTAGCTCATGTATCCGCACTGCACGTAAGGTGGATGGGACAAAATCCACCCATAACAGGCTCTTGAAGTCATCTGAGAGTAGTGTCACCTCGTCATGCACTTGGAGCATCATGATCCAACATCTTCCTACTACTGCCTAAATGAGACTTGCGACAAAGACCACTATAAGGTCGTCTTGTGTCCCTACCAGTCTGAAGAGTCTTACCACATCCTCCAGCCAATCCTCTTCTGCATGAGGGTCCTTCTCTCCCATGAACCTAGTTGGCCTCCGGTACTAGAACTCATGCTATGTGCTCCTACGGCATGCATCATCTGCTGCAGGGGCTGGTGGCATCGGTGGCCCAACAGGTAGTGGTACTGCTGGTGTCACTGCTGGAAAAAGGCCATGCACCGAGGCCTCATTGCTTGGTGGGATATCTGTACCTACAACTCCCAGGACTCTTGATGGTCATCCATAGGGAGGAATCATGAATGAAAAAAACATGACATGGTCAATAGATTATACCTGGTGACCTGACCTTGTTGAGTTAACGTAAGGAAAACATTTTAAAACTCACAGGCAATCCGTGTTTTTATTCACAATGTCATAAATCCAAAGTCAGGTTCCTAGTGTATGGATACGTCGGTCGCGACACCAACACTAGACTCCCTAAACTGAGAACCACACTGACTACTCATATCTTTATTGATTCATAGAAAAGAGTGATCAGAGTCCTAATTTCTCCGATAAAATCGACTCCTCTGATACCAATTTGTCATGACCCGTCCCACGGGCCCCTACCATGACTACCCCAATATCCCCTTCCATAGGCTACGGCTGGATACTAGAACCAAAGGCATAAACCCCGAAACTGAGAAGGCATTGCATTTATAACATGAAAACGCACACAACAGTGTACGAGCTAGAAAAAAACACTAAATATAATTGTATAAAAAAGGAGTGCTGAAAATATAAAGGGGGCCAGAAATACAAGCCCAACTCTAATGTACAAGGAAATTGAATGTACAAGTATTGGAAAAAGGGAAAATGGATCCTAGATCAACCAATTAGAAATCCTACCTGAAGGGTATGTGCAGATATCCTCCACAACACTCTACGTCCACCAATCTCCTCGGTGTACCATCACACTGTGTGGTCCACCTCCAGGTACCATCCAGTCCTGGTACACATAGCTTCAATCAGCTCTGTCTATCGTCTTCATCCAACACAAAAAGGTGTGGGCATCGCCAGTGCAGGGGTGAGTATAATGATATATATTAGGGACCCCGAGACCCTCAAAGTCTCACAAAAACAACAGGGATAAACCACAAAGTTTTAAATCAACAGATAACCACACATAGTTATATTCCCATATATATACCTGTGTTATCATGTAATCCATCTCAATCATGAGGTAAACACAAATGTTCGTAACTCAGATGAAAACAAGATTGTATTCTAGGGGAAGTATAAAGTAACCTCCCCAGTCACACTGTCGAAACCACGGCTGCAGGAGAACTTCTCCTCTATCGAATACAGTGGGCATGTTGTGTCACCAATGCACTTCCCACAAATCTTGGATGGCTGAGGTACTCATCCAGTCGAGTACCATGGGTATGCAGTGTCACCAAGGCGCTCCCCACCGTGGGTCTGCCATGTCACCAAGGTGCTCCCCCTCGTAGCATGTAGTGGTAATCCTTCGGTCGAGTACCGTAGGTCTACCGCGACACCAAGGCGCTCCCTACTATTGGTCTTCTGTGACTCCAAGTCACTCCCCACTGGGCTAGTCGAATCACTCTGAGTCAAATCGTTCAGCTGTCGTCAAGTCTCAGGAAGCTACTAGGTCTCCGCACAAAGCACGCTCATCTCCGAGAGGATCCGCTCCACGAGCTACAGATAAATACACAAACTTTCACTAAACACCATGTAAATTTTTCTCAAAGTTCTGCCACATCCTAGAGGTCTCAACTCAATCCTTAGTGCATCAATCGGATGCCCGGTCTTTGAGTTATTACCCTTTTAGTCTTGGGGGGGCTGGTTAGATTCGTGCACAATCCAACCTGACCACATCTCAACTATACCCCGAACTATAGTGGGGTATACTCAAGGAACCGTCATGCTCCAAGAATACCAGATCCACTGACGGTTCGTCAAATTGTCATCTGGTACCAATGATATGGCCAACGAAAGTAAAGGGGTCGGTATTGGGCCTGGGTCTGGTCCGACCAAGTCAGACCGACACGGTCCGACCCAGTCTAGGCTGACCTGGTCTGGGTCACCCCGGTAAGACCATTTGGGTCTGGCCCAGCCCATTTGTTGGGACATACTATTAGGTTCATCCTAGAGAGAACTGTGAGGGCGCAGTTCCTGGCGGCTCGGCCCGGAGGCAGAGGTGGCGCGACGGAGGTCAGGTCTGTCAAGAGGCTGCGGGTCAGCCGGGGGCCAGGAGGTGGCTGGGAAGACCGGCAGGTGGGCCAGCAGTCGGCCATAAGGCTACTGGGAAGGCCGGGAGGTGGCTGGGTGGGCAGGCCGGTAGGCAGCCAGGCAAGCAGGCGGCAGTGCGGGCCGGGGTGGCTCCGCCAGTTCGGCTGGCAGATGGTGTGGCCATGGCGGCTCGGCTGGAGGGCCACAGTTCGGCCAGGAGGGTGGCACGACCAAGGTGGGAAGCGCGGCTCACGGATGACATTAGAAGTGCATAATTTTCTAGTTTCCTTCATCACCTTCAATGTCGCTTCGTTGTTATGTCTCCATACAAATGATCATCACAAAAAAGAATGACAAAGGGGTTGGGCCATGTAGGTTTGGCCCGCACCCTCTACATTAAGGGTGTTGAAAATTGGCTCATCAAAAGTATGAAAGATGGACTGAAATTTTTTCACAACCTCCGAAATGATTTTTTTCCAACCGAAGAAGAGAATAAGGAAGGTAATATTACTCAATTTGACCACCTACATTGATTGTAGGTCTTCGACAAAGCCATGGGGAAGAAGCTAGAGGAGATCATCGTTCATCGCGTCTGCCAAACACATTCAATCCTGAGCTCATATGTCCGTTTGAAGATGACGACGAGGAGAGAAGACAATCGTCGAAGATGTACCATGTCAGTTGCCTCTAAGGAAAAAGTCAAATACGCGCCTTTCTTGATTTCTTAGTTGGAAGAAAACATTCTACATTCTTCGTTGGGAGATAGGGTTCTTCGTTGAAGAACTCTAATTTCCCCAAGCTCTCCTCTCCCAAATATTCCACCCAAAGGACAAAAGGGAATAGATAGCCCATCCAAAT
Source organism: Viscum album (assembly GCA_963277665.1). Lineage (NCBI taxonomy): Eukaryota > Viridiplantae > Streptophyta > Magnoliopsida > Santalales > Viscaceae > Viscum > Viscum album. The sequence continues at coordinate 551,940,423 of OY728130.1, read as the reverse complement.
AATAGATTGCCTATTTTTTTATATTTTTGGGTTTAAAATTAAAATTTTAGCATTTAATTAAGATAGATGGCTCAATTAATTAACGAGTAGGATTTGGCATAATAAATTATGTGTTGGCTCAAATAATTAATGAGGAGGTGGTGGAACCATAAATGATGGAGGAGATCAAGGGGCTCCCCCTCATTAATGAGGGGAGTTGAGAGATATTCCTTCCTCCCATTAATAGGGGTCGGGTGGTCCCCACCCCAATTATTCAAATTGGGAGGTTATGTGGTCGTGAGTGGTCCCCACCACATTAACTCCACATGGAAGGTTGAGGCATGGTGGTCCCCTTCACCATAACATATCATGAGAGGTTATGGCCTGGGGGTCCTGACTTCACACCTCCACAAGGAGGTTATCGATCTTTTTGGGCCTACCTCCAAACACCCACATGGCGGCTCAAATAAAAATAAACTGATGCTCACTTTATTTTTTTATATTCCATAAAAACAAAAAAAAACTAACATTTATTCTCAACCCATTGTCGTCGAATTGAAAGTTTCCTTAAGTGAATACCAGCGCTGCGAGTTCAACGGTTCCCTCAGATTTAAATTCCGAGTAGCAGTTCTATAGATATGAAAACCCACTCATACATTTACTGAACGTACCTGAAAAAAACATTAAAAATTTATTCCGGGCATACCAGTCCTCCGAATCATGCGTCGTCAGTTTTTGCAGACTCTTAAAATTTCCATGTATTTAAGAAAAAATATTCCACCGAAATTCCGAGTCTTTACATACCCCCCACCGCAGGGCTTTGCATCCCCATAAGCTACAACTCAAACTAAGGGAAAAAGTGGGGGTACTGAGATTTCATCTGACTATCCCACTCCCATGTGCTCTCCTAGAGGTTCCCATGTAGCCATCGAATGTACACTAGAGGTATCACCCATCCACGAAGGACTGAGAAGGGTCCTGCACGTACCTCCACGCTAGGATAAATGGAAGACGTAGTGGACTTGGTTCAACTAAGGTGGAAGAGCTAAGTGGTATGCCACCTCATGGATTTTGCTGAGGATCTAGAAATGTCTGATGACCCTCTGAGATAACCTGATGCCTCGGCCAAATCTCCATAAACCTCATCGATGTGAGACCCGTAGAAAGATGTGGTTTCCATACTTGAACTCTAGAGGTCTTCATCTCCTATCATCATATGACTTCTGTATGCTCTGTGAAGTCTTCATCTACTCCTGGATGATATTCACCTTCTCTGTGGTAGCTCGTACCATCTCTTGTCATACTAGTGCTAACTCCCCATGTTCACTCCAACACAACGTTGATCTACAAGGTTGCCCGTATAATTACTCAAAATGTGTCATCCCAATGGTGGAGTGATAGTTGTTGTTGTTTGAAAACTACATGAAATATAAGTGATCCGCCCAGCTGTGATCGAAGTCGAGTACAGAAGTACACATCATGTCCTCGAGGGTCGTAATTGTCCACTCAGTGTGACCATCCATCTTAGTATGAAAGGCGGTGCTAAGAAAAAGTCGTGTCCCAAAAGCTTCCTAAAACCCCTTCCATAGTTGGGAAGTAAACCGCATGTCACGATCGGAGACAATAGATGATGATACTTCATGTAGATGTATAATCTATTGCACGTAGAGGTGTTCCTAGCTCTCTACTGAACCCATATCTCTGATCTGTAGGAATTGGGATGACTTGGGGAGTCAGTCGACGATCACCCAAATCGAGTCATTCCCCCTAGATGTATGTGGAAGTCTTGTCATGAAGTCCATGTATATCTCATACCAATTCCACTCTGGGACCTTTAAAAACTTAACCAACCCTACCGGTACCTGGTGCTCCACCTTCACTTGCTGACAAGTGAGGCATCGAGAGGAATACTCTTCTACTACCTTCTTTACACCTGGCCACCAATGCTGTCATCGAAGGTCTTGGTACATCTTCACCACTCCTGGATGTACTGCTAAAGGGGATGTGTGTAATTCCCTCAACACTTCCTCCTCAAGTTACAATGGTACCACAGTACATCCCTTGAAGAGGATGAAGTTCTCCCCACCATCAGAAAAAATATCAGGTGCCTACCCTTTGGATATCTGAGCACATATTGTATCGCAGTCAGTGTCCCCATGTTGTACCTCCCGGACTCACTGAACAAGTGGAGGAGTGACTATAAGAGACTTCAGGAAAGCTGCTCCAGCTGAGTTCACGAAGAATATCTGTAAAGTAGAAAGCTACTCTATCACCTCTTCAAGCAGTTGTATACCATATCTCTTATTGTGTGCATCTTCAACAACAATCCCCTTCCCAGGATTATAGACTATCTCGAAGTCATAGTCCTGGAGGAACATAATCCAACATCGTTGTCTCAGTTTCAGGTCCTTCTGAGAAAAGATTTACTTGAGTCTCTTGTGATTAGAGTACATGGTAAAATACTCGCCCATTAGGTAGTTCTGCCACATCATCAAGGCGTAGAACACTACTAAAAACTCCAGGTCATGGGTAATGTAGTTCTGATCATGTTGCATAAACTGTTGAGAACCATACCCGATCACTGCTCTCTCCTGCATCAGGATACACCCGAGTCTAGTCCTTGATGTGTCACAGTAGACTACGTACCCAACACCCTCCTCTAGAAGCCTCAATATGGGGGAAATAGTCAGACTCTTCTTCAACACCTAAAATCTCTACTGGCATCTCTCCGACCACACAATGGGTTTACCCTTATTCATCAAGGTTGATAGTGGTGTTATATCTTTGGAGAAGTCTAGTACGAACCTCCGGTAATATCCAGCCAAACCCAGCAAACTACATACCTTCGTCACACTCCTGGGTGGCTCCCAAGAAAGTACCTCATCAATCTTCGCTGTATCTTCTTCAACTCTAGCCTCCAAGATGACATGTCTAGAAAGTGAACCCCTCACAACCAAAACTGGCACTTCAAGAGCTTACCATAAAGATGGTTCTCTCGGATGGTGTCCAGTACTACCTGCAAATGGTAGGCATGCCCCACCTCAGTAGTCGAGTAGATCACAATGTCGTCGATGAAAACTACGACAAATCGATCGAGGTCTGGATGGAAGATCCTATTCATGAGCCCCGTGAATACTGCTAGAGCATTGGTTATGCCGAAAGGCATAACCAAAAACTCGTTGTGGTTGTACCGACATTTGGAGGCTATCTTCTGCACATCCTCATCTCAGACTTTGAGCTGGTGATAGCCTGATCTGATATCTATCTTTGAGAACCACCGTTATCCCTTCATTTGATCAAATAGGTCGTCAATCCCTTGGAGTGGGAACTTTTTATTCACGGTCACCAGGTTCAGGCGACGGTAGTCAACACAAAGCCTCAAGATTCCCTCCTCCTTCTTGGTGAACAGAATCATAACTGCCCAGGGAGAAACACATGTCCAGATAAATCCCATCCCCTACAAGTCCTATAACTATACCAGCATCTCGTGAAGCTCCACTGGAGCCATACGATATGCTGGTGAAGGTATCCATGTCGTCCTGGGGTATTGGTCAATGTAGAATTCGACCTCTCTGCGTGGAGGTAGTCTTGTGACATCAACAGGGAAAACATCCACGTACCGGTCCCCAACTACAGGATAAGTTGGAATCTCCACATCAACTACTCCGAGGGTATGGCAAGCGAGCTGATGAGTGATTGGTTGTACACTCCTCCAGGAATGTCCATCCTATGCTGCAAAGGCTCTATTCTCGTCAGTGAAGATGAACATGGTCCCATCTGTACAGACACACCACACATTGCGCCTAATATAGTCGATCATAGCATGGACTGTAGATAACTAGTGCATATCCGAGATTATGTCTTAAGGCCTTGAAGCCACTATGAGGAGATCCCAGTCGAAGCTATCGCCTCCTAGAGTAAGCTAACGCAGCCAAAACTTGTGCGTAATCATCGAGTATGCTCCCATAAGAGTATCTAGCCGTAAGGATCAAGCCAACGACTCCGTCGGAATCTCCGAGATCCGAATGAGGGAAGTGGGAATAAATGAGTGACTGGAACCTATGTCTATAAGTACTACATCTATGGTGGAGTAGACACAGATCATGCGCCAGATATTCTCTGGAGCACCATGATCATAAGCCTTAGTTGCCTGGAGCAGAGCTCTCGCATGTCCACCTACTCCATGTGGTCTAGGTGGACCTCCAGGTGGTGGTGGAGGTAACATCTTGAAATGTTTCCCACTGCCAGCTACTCGACCAACTCCTTTTCCATGTCTTCTTGTGCCTTGCAGAACGCCTCGATCGAATCTATGTCTCTGCCTGGGCGGTCCTTCGACCGTCTCCTGATCATCCAAATGGTGGGTCGGATAGTCATAAGCCCTATGAACCTAAATTCCACATGAGAAACACTACCCACTCCTCACATGTATTTCTCTACCTTGGGTTCCCCGCACAACCAATCCTGAGTCATGCGGTCATCCACCCATTGGACTGATCCTCTTGGACATCTGCGGCATCTATCTAATAGCAGCAGCAGAAGACTCTGCTGCATGTCGACTAGTGGTGGGTCTAGCTAGTGGAGACTGCTCAGAAAGGAAACTCTCCACTAAAAGGGCTTGACCCAACACCCCTTCCTGCGTCAGGATGCTGATAGAGATCATTGAAGCCCTGATCTCTTGCCTTTTCTCTTGCTCAAATGTCCAGGACCTCAAGAATGAGTCTCGTACCATATCTGTGGTGTAGCATGAGCAATTGGTGAACCTCGCTGATTACTGTGCCACTGTCATGCTACCCCGCTGCAGGTGAATTCACTCCTGTATCCACACTGCATGTAGGGCGGCTGGGAAAAACTCTGCCTGAAACATGCTCTCGAAGTCTTACCATAGTAGCGTCACCTCGTCATGCACTTGGAGCATCAGCCTCCACCATCTACCTTTTTCTTCTTGAAGGAGACTAAAATAATGGATCACCATATGGTCAGATGGTGTCCCTAAAAGTATGAAGACTCTCACCACATCCTCAATCCAATCATCAACTGCCTGCGGGTCCATCTCTTACCTAAACCTAGGCGGCCTCTGGCACTAGAACTCATGCAATGTGATCATGTAGCGTGTATTGTCTACTTCTGGGGCTGGTGGCATCAGTGCCCCAATGGGTTGTGGTACCACTAGTGCGTCACCTAGAAAAGGGACCTGCAATGAGGCCTTGTCACTCGGTGGGCTATCTGTGTGTTCAACTCTTGAGACTCTAGCTGGTATTCTACGGGGAGGCTTCCTAAAAAAAGATGCGACATGGTCAAAATATTATACCTATAGAGCTGACTTGGTTTAGTTGACATAAAGAATTTTTCTTAAAACACACACGCAATCAGTCTTTTCATGCACTGAGTTGGAAATTAGAAGTCAGGGTCCTGGTGTATAGATACGTCGGCCACCGCACCAACACTGGACTCTATGAACTGAGAACCAAACTCACTACTCTTAACACTATTTCTTCATAGAAAAGAAAAATCAGATTCCGATGTTCTATGGTAGAACTGACTCATATGATACCAATTTGTCACGGCCTGTCCCCTGGGTCCAATGCAATGACTACCCCAAACCTACCTTCCATAGGCGAGGGGCTGGCGACTGGCACCAAAGGCGTAAATCCCTAATCTAGTAAGGAATTTCCTTTATAACATGAAAACACACATAATAGAGTACGAGATAGAAACAAAACACTAAATGAAACTGTATATGAAAGGAGTGCTGAAAAGTAAAATGGGTTCCAGAAAGACAAGCCCAACTAAAAACTATAAAGAAACTGAACGTACATGTACTAGAAAAATGGAAAACTACTCATGGATCATCCATCAGGATATCCTACCTGATGGGTAGGTATATATAGCTTCCAAAACACTCTACATCTGTCCCAATCCTCCATTTACCATCACAATGTGTGGTCCATCTCTGGGTACCATCTAGTCCTGGTATAATTAGCGTCGGTAAGTGCTATCCATCATTTTCATCCAACACAACTAGGTTCCGGTATAGCCCATGCATGGGTGAGTATAACGATACTCAGTAGGGTCCCCAAGACCCTCAAGGTCTCACAAAACCAACAAGGATAAACCAAAAAGTATGAAATCAATAGATAACCCCACTTAGGTATATTCCCATTCAAAAACATAAGTTTTCACGTAATCCATCTCAATCATGAGGTAAACACAAACGTTACTAACTCATCTCAAACCATGATTTTATTCTAGGGGGAGTATCAAGTAACATCCCTTGTCACACTGTCAAAACCTCAGCTACTGGAGAACTCATCCTCTATCGAGTACAGTGGGCCTGACGTGTCACCAAGATGCTTCCCACTAACCTTGGACTGTTGAGGTACTCCTCCCATCAAGTACTATGGGTCTTCTGCATCACCAAGGCACTCCACACTGTGGGTATGTCGCGTCACCAAGGCACTCCCCCTCGTAGCCTGCTAAGGTACTCCTCATGTTGAGTACCGTGGGTTGGATGCAACACCGAGGACCTCCCCATTATGGGTCTTTCGTGACTCCAAGGCACTCCCCACTAGGCTAGTTGAATCACTCCAAGTCGAATCGGTCAGCAGTTGTCAGGTCTCAGCCTGCTACTAGGTCTCCCCACTAAACTCGCTCGTCTCCGGCCGGATCCACTCCACGAGCTACAGGTCGATTCTCTAACTATCACAAAGTACCATGTAGAGATATGTCAAAGGTCTGCGATGTCATATAGGACTCAACACAATAGACGACGCATCAATCGGACACCCGGTCTGTGAGTTATTAGCCTTTTAGTCTCAGGGGCCAGGTCGGATTCGTGCACGATCCCACCTGGCCATATATCAACTATACCCTGAACTCCAGTGGGGTATACTCAAAGGGACTTTCGCGCTCTAGGAATACCAGTGCCGATGACGGTTCGTCAAATGGTCGTATGATTCCAAATATATGGCCAAAGAAAGTAAAGGGGTCGGTAGTGGGCCTGGGTCCAGTAAGACCCAGTCAGACCGACCCGGTCCGAACCAGTCCGAGCCGACCCGATCTAGGTCGACCCGGTGAGACCATTCAGTTCAAGCCTGGCCCATTTGCAGGTCCACCCTGTTAGGTTCGGCCTGGAGAGCACCGCGAGAGCACTGTTCGGGGCGGCTCGGCCCGGAGGCCGAGGTGGCACGACCGAGGCCGGTTCGACCAGCAGGATGGGGGTCGGCCATGGTCAAGGAGGCAGCCGAGAAGACTGGTAGGCGGGCCAGCAGGGGCCGGGCATGCATGAAGGCGGGACAGTGGGCGGCTGGGCAGGCCGGCAGGCGGGCCGTTGGGGAGCCAGGAGGTGGCTGGGCAGGCCGGTATGTGTCTAGGGAAGCCTGCGGTTGTGCGGGCCAGGGTGGCTAGGTCAGTTTGGCCATCGGACGTCGCAGCCAAGGTTGCACATCCAGGTGATCACAGTTCGGCCTAGAGTGCAGCGCGGCCACGGCGAGGTGCGGCTCGCGGAGGTCGCGGGAAGTGTGGCCTTTGCATGTTGCATGTGTCTCCTTCAATGCCGCTTCGTTTTTACATCGCCATGCTGGAGATCATCATAAACAAGAAGGATGGAGGGTTCAGACCATGATGGTTTGGCCCGCACCCTCCGCGTTAAAGGGTGGTAACATTTAATTCATCATAAAGTTAAATTAATGAACATAAATTGTTTCAAAACCTCCGCAATGATTCATTTCCAAATGAAGAAGAGAATAAAGATGGTAATACTACTCAAATTAACCCCTACCATGATCGTTGGTCATCGACAGAGTCGTGGGGAAGAAGATAGAGGAGATCATCGTTTGTCGAGTCCTCCACACACTTTCAATCCCAAGCCTGTGTGTCGGTTTGTTTATGATGATGAAAAGGGAATTCAGTCATCAAAGATGTCCCACGTTAGTTGCCTCTGAAGGAGAGGTTGAAGACGCTCCTTTATAGCTTTCTTCGATGGAAGAATGAGTTCTTCATTCTTCGTTGGGATATGGGGTTCTTCTCTGGAGAACTCTAATTCTACCATGATATCCTCTCACCAATATTCCGCCAAAATACCAAAAGTGAATAGTTTCCCCTCCAAATAATAGATTGTCTATTATTTTAGATTGTTGGGTTTAAAATTCAAATTGTAGCATTTGATGAGTAGAGATTTCTCAATTAATTAATGTGTAGGATTTGGCATAATAAATTATGTGTTGGATCAAATAATTAAAGGGGAGGTGGTGGCACCCTAAATGGTTGATGAGATTAAGAGGATCCCCCTCATTAATATGGTGATTTGAGAGATCTTCCGCTCCTCCCATATAATGGTAGAGGAGATAAAGGGGATCCCCCATTAATAGGGGTTTTCTATTATTGATTGTGTGAGTTGTTTGTTCAGTGAAATATTTTATAGCCCAAACTATATGACATTTGATTCTATGTAACTACATTTATATTAATAATTATTTTTCCATCCATACCTATCTTTGTATGGTGTAGGATTCCCTATATGCCATAGGGTCCTCCAAAACTCAAGTCCTAAGATGTAAATAATTTTTTCTATGTTGAAATGTTATAATACATTTCATTATAGCATATAACATTTCTATATCAAATATAACATTTTTCTAAAACATATTTATCCTATAGATGCAACCCATATAGATTGACTGAATCAATAAAAATAATCCAAAATTGACTTCTTCTCAACAAATTTCTCCAACTTATAATCTCATTTGAAATTTTCAACAGGAACAGTCAATTACTCACATCAAATGTTTCTTTTTAAACACATTTAGATTTCATCTATAAACAAATATGGGTTTAATTTTTTATTAGTTATGGGAAGTTTTATTAATATGATATCATAACCATGGATAAAATAATATTTAGATATGTGATGGAAATTATTTTTTAATTGTGATGGTAGATTGTTACTCACTTATTTATCGATGAATATTATGGTTTCTTATATACCTTTACTTTTTACAAGTATTCCATGGACTATACAACGCATTCTAAAAAGTGTATGAATGTTGAGGGAAACAATTTGACCTTAATTACAACTTACTATGGCCATAAAATGATATTTAGAGTTGGTCTATGGTTTCATGTTTTTGTTTATATGATTTTTATTGTTTTTTCTATTTCTGCAACTGTTTGAAGATGTATAGTGGATTTGATATGGTTCCTTCTCATCCATAAATTTTAATCTTATGAAATAAAAAAATTGAAAGATATAAAGAGTAACCAAAATTTGGAAATGGGATGATAAACTTCAACAATATTTTATCCATAGTTAGCATCAATATTTCTGTTATAAAAGAAATACTCAATAAACATAACCTGTTATATATGAATATTACTCACTACCAATGATATTATACATCATGATTAAGTACATTATGATTTATTTCCTTATTTTAGAACCAAAAAATTTTATAAATTATATTTACATTTAATTATCTATATAAGATTATAATCTAAAATAGCTATGGAATAAAGATGTTTTGATGTATGATGATCATCAAAATAAATATTTCACATGAAAATTCATGTAGTATGTAATGAAAAATAATATTCCTTATTATGGAACTTTTCTCAATGTACAACATAAATAAAATGTTGTGGTGTAACATATTTCAATAAATTACACACTGAATTAGGTCGACACATTTTATAAATATACAATCTCATGAGAATTATAAATTTTTAACTTAATGAAATAATAAAAAGCCTGCTAAAAAATATTCTTTGTGAAGTTAGTAAAAGGTATGATACCATCTCAATAAACACTACTAAAAAATCGAGCAATAGTGACTGCCATTGGTGGTATATTTAGGCCTCTAAAGGCCGCCCAACAACCTCCATTGGTGGTCGCTTTAGCTTTGTCCCTATAGGCCAACAACGACTGCCAATGGCGGTCACATTAGGTGGCCGAAATTCTGAATTCGACTGTCTCACGCCGTTTTGGTGTTTTATGACTCCGGAAACGCGTTTCCGGTTACCGTAGTCAAAAGAAACCTCCGATTGATCTTTCGGCTTCCCAAACATTTCACAATTCACACAACGTCAATTTTTGTACGGTTTTATGCCATTCCATGGTCGTTCGGGTGGTTTTGGCCCCCCAACGCGTCCTTTTAGCGCCCGCCTAGCTGCTGAAAACGACACAATCGGTCGTACTGCGTGCACCACACATCTGATGGGTGTGTCGTCTCATCCTACACATCACAAATAATATTCCTACTATTTTCGTGTGGTTTCAGGTCATTTGGAGCATGTTAGCTCCGAATTCGACCGTCTCACGCCGTTTTGGTGTTTTATGACACCAGAAACGCGGTTCCGGTCACCGCGGTCAAAAGACACTTCCGATTGATGTTCTGTCTATCTGACCATTTCACAATTCACACAACAGCCGTTTTCGTATGCTTTCATGGCGTTCTGAGGTCGTTCGTGTAGATTTGACCCCCCAACATGCCATTTTAGCGTGCGTCGAGCTGCTGAAAATGACACAAACGGTCGTACCACGCACACCGTACGTCTTATGGGCGTGTCGTCTCCTCCTAAACGTAAAGAATAATATTTATATTTTTTTCCTATGGTTTCAGGTCATTCAGAGCACATTTTCTCCGAATTCGACCATCTCACACCGTTCTGGTGTTTTTTGACTCCGGAAACGCATTTCCAGTCATCGCCGTCAAACAACAACTCTGATTGACGTTCTGTCTATCCGGGGTGTGGGGAGGGGTTGTTTGGGGTGTGGGGAGGGTTGTTCGGGGTTCAGGGGGCCTTTTCGAGTGCGGGGAGGGCTGTCCGGATTGCGAGGAGTGCTGTTCGGGTGTGGGGGGCTGTCCGGGGTGTGGGGGGCGGGGGGGGGGGGGGGGGGCTGTTCGAGATGCGGGGGGCCTGTCCGGGGTGCGGGGAGGGTTGTCCGAGGTGCGGGGAGGGATGTACGGGGTGTGGGGAGGGGTTGTTCGGGGTGCGTGGAGGGCTTTCTGGGGTGCGGGGGAGCTCTCTGGTATGCAGGGAGGGATGTTCGGAGTGCGTGGAGGGTTGTCTGAGGTGTGGGGGGTTGTCCGGTGTGCGAGGAGGGCTGTCCGGAGTGCGGGGAGGGTTGTCCGAATGGGAGGGGGTTGTCCGGGTTGAGGGGAGGGCTGTCTGGGGTGCAGGGAGGGTTATCAAGGGGGCGAGGGGGGCTTTCTGAAGTGCGGGGGGCCTGTCCGGAGTGCGGGGAGGGCTATCCGGGGTGCGGGGGGGGGGGGGGGGAGCTGTCCGTGGTGAGGGGGGAATGTCCGGGGTGGGGGGAGGCCTGTCCGGAGTGTGGGAGGGCCTTATGAGGGCGGGGGGCTATCCATGGTGCAGGGAGGGTTGTTCGGGGTGATGGGAGGGCTGTCTGGGGTGGGCCGGGGACTACAAATAGTGAACTCATCTCATTCTTCAAAAATTAGTTTAATGGATTATATTAGGAATCACATGTTTATTTCAAAAATAATACCGAACATTTAATTGAAAACATTAAAAAATTAAATGAACAAAAATTATCCAAATCATTAATCGGTTTCATGGTTACTTCTCAATTCATGCACACAAACATTGCATCAGGCCAAAACACACATGATACCCCCAAATTACAAAAAATCTCACTAGAAACCCAACATAAATATCAATAACTACCCCACCATTAAAAACAGAATCACACCTCGTGAATATGATGCATCATGTGTGGTCGTGACTACTACCTCCATCAGGTTGGTCAAGGGCCTACAACAAAAAAACATGATGAATATTTTCCTTAAAAAATAAAATAAATAAAATAAATAAATATAATATAAACCTGCATCGTCTGATCCCATGCACCATCACCTGGACGCACATATTGCAGCAGTTCTCTAACCTCAGCGATCAATTGAGCATTTACCTCCTCGGAAGTGCGCAACTGTGCCTCGAAATATGACAACCGCTGTGTTATCTAAGCAATAGCAGGACTGAAAACTGCATCACATAACACTACAAAAATGAGGAATCCCTATTCCATAGTTCAAACTATTTCCATGCCCGTCTCGACCAATAATGCGATAAATGATCTCATCCCTTCGCATGGGAAGCTGTCGCTGGTCCTCTAACAGATGTTCTAACTCTGCTTCAAATTGTGCCTGTGAAATATTTAAATATATATACATATATTAATATACAGATTTTATGTAAGTATTGGTAATGAGTACAAGCACTTACTATCAATGATGCAGCCTCTGGATCATTGTGATCACAAGTCCTCATCCACGCCGACATTTTATCTATCGGTGCACCTTGCTCCTGAAACTGTATATGAATAGAATATAAACACAAAATCGTATTAATTAAAAAATTAAAAAATAAATAAAAAATACCTCATGTCGGATATGAGACACGTGACGAGTCTCGAGCCTGTGAGGTGGTCCCTGCAACGATCGATTCTCATAATGGTGTGTTGACACCTCCTACATTCAATTGATTCAAATTTCTTTCAAATCACACATTCTTGAAATTATATATACCAAAATAAATATACAAACCGCAACATCATCAGTAGACTAATATGCAACTAAATCAAACCACTGAGCCGGGAGGACACCTCTCGGGACTTTTTCCAGAATGTCTGGGGAACCCACATTTGGTACCCCGTGGTCCCTCTTGACTTTTCCTTTATAGTCTTTCCACATCTTACGAAATTTTCTCATACACACTGGCTGAAACTCATCAGGACATACTTTCGAATTTTTTTATTAAAGAAAAAAATCACATATGTTATTATTGTTTATACATAGGGAATAATGTAAAATAATCTTTTTACCTGAAACTCCCCCCAAAGACGATCTAATGTGTCCTGAGGGATAGAAGCCCAGTCACGCGTGGTCAATGGAAATTTATGAGGGTCACATATGATATAACCCAGATGACGAATAAATGAAGGGGAATTCCATCCCACAGGATGAAATACCTCATCAAATGAAACATCAAAAGTCGTGTCGAAATTCCATGATAATATGGCACGAGTAGGGCCTCTCCTGCGAGAGGAAGAAGCAGTCGAGTCTGATCCTATTGAAAATAATTTTATATATAAATTGACAGATGTTATAAATATATAAATATATATTTTTATCAATTACATAAAAAAGAGACAATGAAATTCAAACATACCTCGACCCTAATACGTAGATTCCTCAGATGGATGATGTCGATCTTCTGCCTCTTCCCCTGACATGCCTGCAGTCATGGAAAACATTAGTAAGGCGACTATCCAAATTGTCCAAATGATAAATTGGATTGTTTTAAAAAAAATCAAACTTGTACAGTTGGTAATCAAACAAAAAGGGATTGAATAATTAGTTGTAAATAAATTTTAAAAAATCAGAAAGTTAACAAAATACATATACAAATTATGTACAAAACCAATCAATGCATATCCAAATTTCAAATTGAATTAAAAAAATTCAAGCAGCACATTAACCAAATGATGAATACCTCAATGGGAAGATACACCAAAAATAACATCAATATAACATGATTTAAATCACCCTAAATATTTATAACTGAATAAACTTCCAAATGTGACGATTAAAACTTACTCTGATTTATAAAATGGTTAGATAATTTATGATATCCTAGGCTGAATAGAAGGAAAAAAATTATACCTTTCATTAATCATGAAAATCAACTGTTTCTCCATCAACAGCCACTCTATCCCAATAAATATCGGCTTCACGTTGAACTATGGTATGTTGATCAAGCTTTTGGGAAGTAAAAGGAACAGTCTCAGGTTCATCTTGTTCAAATACAAACCCACATCACAGAGAAATTTTGACAACAACTTTCCAACATGGATTCGAAGGAAAAGTAATGAAGAATACTTGTTCCGCTTGTGATGTCAAAATGAAATGTTCTTTATCAACTCGCGCATTTCTTTATAACATATAGTTAATATTCACCAATGAAAACTGATATTGATTGGCTTTACATCCACGCACTAGATCAACCAAATTACACTATAACAATATGTACTTCAACCCGTGTGTGTATAAAAATTCAATGATGTCTTTCAATTGACCATAGTAATAACCATATTCGACAAATGGATAACTAATTCAACTATTTTGTGTTGCTCGTTTGTCATCAACATCATTAATGCGAAATAAAAAACCATTAGCATCTATAGATTTATAACGATAAGCCGTTATAGATGGACCCTCAGCCAGTTGGATAAATTCTTCAGTTAGTGTGGGGTCCCCTAACTTCCTCAGCTTATGAACCTACATAATTCCTAGAAATCAATAATGATATATTCAGGAATAAATTAGTAATATAGTTCACTCATAATGAAAATCAATTTATACGTACATAATCCTTGAAACAATCATGAAATGACGCATAATGAGACTATTGAATTTACAACTAAGTCACACGATACACCTCTTCTTTTATCTCAATAATGTGTTTCCTACAAATGATAACGCGATGTTTAAATGATCAACTTATGAAAACAAAATATGTAAAAGTTATACAATAAAATTGATATGATAATTACTGGATTAATGGTTCAACTGATGGATTATTAAACAAGATAAATCTATGTGCCTTTATCCACTAGATGTTGTCCTTATCATATGTGCTTCCTTCTCCAACTGGACCATCATGAATTTGAGAGGGCTTCAATAATTTTGTTTCAACATCTGTAAGATATTCCGCAAAAAAAGTAGTACACTCATCCATGAAATAACCATTGTCTATTGATGCCTCCGGATGAGCTCTGTTGCGTACAAATCGTTTCAATGTACTAAAATTCTGCTCAATAGGATACATACACCTGAATTGCACTGGACCAACAACCATTACTTCATCAGTTAGGTGCTTTTTCAAGTGGACCATACCATCGAAAAAATAGGGGGAAATAGTTTCTCAAAGTAAGAAAGCGTAAGTAAAATTCGGTCATGTAAACTTTTTAAATCACTCATTCGTTGATTTATTAAACAAAGCTGTCTAAAAAAATTATTCATCTCATTCAACGGCTAAACAACATTGGGGGATAAACAATCACAAATTGCGATTGGAATCATGTGTTGAAGTAGTATGTGATTTTCATGACTGTTCTACCCTTGCAATGTCTTTCTCCTCAGATTCATACACTTTGAAATATTAGAAGAGTAAACATCAGGAACCTTGAGCATCTTAAAAATGGAAAGAAATTTCTCTTTCTCCTTTGTAGTCATTGTATACTGTGCAGCAGGCATATATGCCTTGTTTCAATTAGCTAACTATAAACACAACTGTTTCCTTAAACCAATTTATTCCAAATCATGGTGTGCATTAACATGGTCCTCTGATTATCCACTCACACCTAAAATGGTCCACAATATGTTATCACATACATTTTTTCAATGTGCATGACATCCAAATTATTCCTCTGCATGTTAGTTCTCCAATTCAGAAGACTATAAGAAATACTTTTATTTTTCCAACTGTGACTGTGCTGCCTACCCACAGCTCGAATATTACGTACCGGAGGAGCCACCAAATCCTGAATTTCATATACCATGTAGATTTTTTCTTCCTCAATATGCATAAACATTTAGACTCTTTTCATGATCATTGGTGTTGGGATGAAGTCTCTAGAACCATCAAATCCTACTCTTTTCTTTTCTGAACATCTGCTGAGGGGGGAGAAAACGTCTATGACCCATGTATGCCCATTTTTTGGAATGATTAATCCATATAGATTTTTTAATTTTGTTGTAACAAGGGAAAGAAAATTCCCCTTTCGTACTCCATCCTGATAAATTTTCATAAGCTGGAAAGTCATTGATTGTCCACAATAAAGCAGCATGCAGTTTGAACATTTCATTCATTTCACCGTCATAAGTCATCACTCAATCACCCCAAAATTCATTCAATTCATCAATCAATGGCTGAAGGTAAACATCAATCATATCCCCTAGAATTTTATGTCCATAAATAAGAGTGGAAAGTAATATAAATTGTTGCTTCATACAACGCCACAGAGGAAGATTATATGGAACCAACACCACAGTCCATGTGCTATGAGTTGAACCACCCATAGACATGAATGGATTGAAACAATCTACAGCCAATCCCAATCAGACATTATGAACATCTTTGGAAAAGTTGGGATGTCTCTTATCAAAATCCTTCCATGCATGAGAGTCTGTCGGGTGGGTTAACATATCACTTTCATGAACTCTTTCTACATGCCATCTCATTAAATAAGAAACTTTAGATGATATAAAAAATCTTTTCAACATCGGTTGAAGGAGAATGTAATGAATTTTCTTTACAGAAATCGGTTTCCCCTGTATCACAATCTGACCTTGATGAGTCTGATTTCCCATGTTCTCTTTCCACATGGAAGCACCACAAACCATACAGATATCCAAATGGGCAGTTTCCTTTCTTAACTACATACAGTTGTTTGCACATGCATCTATGGTCTCATATGAAAAACCTAAGTTCTATGTCAGCTTACGATCATGGTAATACGTCTTTTGAATCTTAGCATCGACAGGAAGAAACTTTTTCAATAACACCAACAACATGTCGAATGATGTGTCTGACCAATGATTCAATGTCTTCAAATGCAATGACTCCATGATAAATGAAAATTTATTGTAAGAAGTACATCTAGGATATAATTCTGTTTTTGAATCATAAATTTCATCATAAAACATCCCCGAATCATGATCTGCACTAGAGCGAAGATTTATCTCACTGGTCTTATGATTCTAGATGTCAATGTCTTCAGGATCCAGCCCACATACCATTTCAGTAAGCATTTCATGCATTGGATCAGTCATCCTTGCATCAGCATCCATCTGAACTGCATCCGTATTTTGAAAAAAAAAACATATTCTTCTACATGACAAGTCCAACTCTTATAATTTTTCAAATATCCATTAAAGAATAGGTGCTCCCACACATTATCTCATGTGAATTGATATCTGTTAGCACATTTTATAAATGTACAACTAATATAGTCACTTTTAAATCCTCTAGTGAAGTCAATAAACTTGATAATGCCATTGAAATATTCTCCAGACGTTCAATTTGGAAGATCAATCCAACTCTTATCCATAATAAGATCCCTATAACAAACATTTTCACAAGACTTATTACATTTTCATTTTTCATATCAAATATATTTAAAAAAAATACTAATTAATTATTTGTGAACCATTTATAAAATAATAATTTATGTGAAATCCCATGTCATACCTGATTGTGCTATAAACCTGGTAGGGAGGGGAGCTGAATGAGGTGTTTTGAGGGAGAGGAGAGGAAGCAGAGGGGAGCCGGAGATGGAGCCGGTGCGGTGAGGGAGGGGACGGGAGGCGGCGGCGACGGGGAGCCAGAGGAGAGGAGGCGGTGAGGTGGCGATGGTGCAGTGAGGGTGGGATGACGAGGGAGGGGACCGAGGACAGGGGGAGCATAAGTGGACGAGCGGCAGCGACGAGGGGACGAGTAGTAGTTGTGCGGTGAGGGAGGGGACCGGGTGGCAGCGGTGCAACAAGGGAGAGGACGGTGAAGGAGGGGATGGGCGGTGGTGTTGCGGTGAGGGAGGGGATGAATACGGAAAGGACGAGGGTCGGTAGGGAGTGGGGGGGGGTGTTCGGGTGGGCGGCAGGGGGAGGTGGGCCGAGGGCGGAGGGCGGAGGCTGGAGGGCAGAGGGGTCGGAGGCCAGAGGACGGAGGGGCTGGAGGCCGGAGGCGGGAGTCTAGAGGCCAGAGGAAGTCCCGAGGGCGGCCAGAGGGCTGCTGGAGGGCTGCCGGAGGCGGGTGGCGGGAGGCCTGAGGGAAGAGGGAGTTCGGAGGGTGGCCGCAGGGCGGAGGGTGTCCAGAGCCTGAAGGCAGAGGCAGAAGAACCCCGGAGGAGATGGAGGGCAGGGCGGAGGGTAGCCGGAGGGATACCTGAGGGCGGCCGGCAGAGGGAGGAGGCCGAATGGGCGATGGAGGATGACAGAGAGGGG
Source organism: Viscum album (assembly GCA_963277665.1). Taxonomy (NCBI): domain Eukaryota; kingdom Viridiplantae; phylum Streptophyta; class Magnoliopsida; order Santalales; family Viscaceae; genus Viscum; species Viscum album. The sequence continues at coordinate 551,922,427 of OY728130.1, read as the reverse complement.
GGGTGCGCGACAGAAGTTCAGGGCACGCAGCAATCAGGGAGGGTATTGAGGGAGGGATTGCGGCAACGGGGAGGGCGTGCGGCGAGGCTGGGCGGAAAAGTGTTCGGGGGGGGGGGGGGGGTGCCGAAGCCCCGTTTTGTTTTTTGGGTAACCTAGCGACTGCCAGTGGGGGTCGCTATAGGTAAAGGGGCTAAAAAGAACAAATTTATAGTAGTGTAATGGGTGAAAGATAGTTTTCAATTTTAATGTATATATTCATTAATTGTTATTTCCTTTTAGGAAAATAATTATGAAAATAGTTTCTAAAAAAGAAAGTGTTTTTTTAATTAACATATTATAATTAATTTATAGTGGAAAATTTCTTGATTCCATGGAAATAAATTTTTTTAGTGATATTTTATTGGAATTTTATAAAATGAACTAATTTATATGATATACAATATCATTGTATGTAAACACAATATCATTATTGGGTTTATTGAATATTTGGTATTAGAGAAAGAGGTAAAGTAGAATTTTGTAACTCAAATTTCTCACTCTCTTTATTAGAATAGGATAAAATAGTTATTAATATTTTTCAATAGATTAATAGTTATACATGGGTGTTATTTAATGTAATGAATATTTTTTCATTTTATGACATGAAATTAAATGTGTTCGAATGAAATGACTATTGTGAATTGATACAATTTTGAATTTATATAGATAAATTTTCTATTTCACTAATAAATTCTCTACCAAAAAAACCAAGCATTTTTTAAACTCTATATTAAGAAAATTAAAATAACCTATGATGATTCAAGTATTTTTAATAAAAATGATTTCATTTTATGAAAATAAAATAAATTTTCACAAATAAATAGTTTATATAATTGTAAAATTATGGTTTACTTGATGAGAGGGATTTGGAGAGGTTTTATTTGTATATTAAAAATGGATATTCCTCATATAATGATATTTGATCATTTCAAATTGGTGTCTAGTAAGATAATGTCACCCAAAATGTTTGTATTTTAGATTTTTATATATTTGAAATATCCACTTCATTATTATTCAAATACTTATCCAATGTGGATATCATTATACTATTAAAACATAATCATAACAGGTGTCTAGATGTTGAATGAATTTTATGACATGATTTTTTCAAAATTACCATTGTCAATATGAAGACAGATCAAAAATTCATATAAAACTATAAATTTTATTTGATATATTGAAACAACAATGGTTGATATGTAAAATATATATGTTGAAATTATTATATATTTATATATTTAAATGGATTCGATCATGAAACCTATTACCCATAATCAATAGTTTATATGGTTGTTCAACAACTATGTAATTAGTGAGTAATTTTAAAATTTAAAATAAATTTATAGACGATTTTATTTGTTAGATAGAAGAATAAGTTTACATGAGTTAACTTATAGTGAATATTCAGTTAATAGTTACATGTTTTAAAATAATTTAAATGATGAATATATTATAATAAAATATATCAGAGTTTCTATTTTCTAAAATGTGATGATGTTATTCAATATTAGGTATATAAATATAATTTATATTGGAAAGTAATTCATTAGAATTATAAAAACAACTATAGGAGTCAGATTATATAACATTCATGGGAAACTTTTTTTTTCAAAACATTTGTTTATAATAGAATATCAGTTAAAACCAATGAATTCGGGATCCATTAAAGTAAATTTCATTCAACCAGATTGTTGAGGATTCACCCTCTAATTTTACCAATCTCAAAAAAAACAATGTTATAGTGATATGAGAAATGAGAAATTGAATAAAGATGAATGCAATGAAAACTTTTGAGAAAAAAATGAATGTGACAATAATAATAAAGGTACCATGGTGGGAAAATGTTATATGATGGAAAAATAAGATCATTATAAAATGATATTGTTATAATGCTTTATTAATATGAAATGTTGATTTGTTAAATTTTAGGTTTTAAAAAAAGTGATTTGTCTACAAATTAACCCAACTAAATTGATTATCATTATTTAAATTAGTATTATTAAATAAATTCACATGATAATTTATATAAATATAGAAGATAATGTATCGATTGAAACCAAGTAGAAAATTGTTGAAAAATTAATGGTAATTTGAATTTTCTCTCAATATTTTATATACAAATAAAATAGTAAAATTAATCTTTGGTTATAAATTTCCATTTAATATAATATTTATATTTTATTAATGTATGAATAAATTTTTATTAATATATAAAATAATTCTAATTGATCATTTTATTTGACTCTTAGAGTAGGAAATTGGTGATATACTAATCTGAAATCCAATTCCCAACAAAAAAATTTATATAAAGACATACTAAATTGTGAAACATGGGATTATTTTACTCTCTATCTTAATCAGAATGAATCTACATTACATTATAATATATTTTTATTTATATTAAATTAAATGTATAAATAATTTTTTTTCAAAAATTTTGATATAAAAAATTGACAAGGACTTAAAAAAACAACATGAATCTAAATCATGATACCCTTTATTTGAAGCAAGGATAAGGAACACTATAAATGAAAACAATGTTATATTCATCAAAATTATAATAAATATTTTACTTAATATTGAATTATAAATTACCTATTTTTTAAATTAATATAAATTTATCAATAAGAAACTATATTTTCATCTATCTCACATCTTGTAAAATCAACGAAATCTAATGAAAATTAGAAATAACTATTTGTAAGTGAAAACACCCAAAAAATATGAGAATTATAAAAAATGATAAAATAATTGAAATTTATTTTATCTATTTATATCAAATCATAACAATGATAAAAAAAATTTCATTATTTTGTGTAAATATTTGGGTTTACTATCATAGCTAATAAAAATTATTTATATAGGATATAATGTCTCTTGAATAAAATGGTCAGGATAAATGTGTATGTTTTAAAATCTTAGATTGATAATAATTTTGGAAAACATAAACACTATTTTTAATCTAAAAACATGTCAAGACCCGGCCCTCGGGGTATGTGCCCGTGCTACCCCATTCCCGCCTTCCATAGGCCAGAGGCTGGCGACTAGCACAAACAGTGTATTTACCTAAAATTGGGAAGGAATTTCCATTATAACCTATAAACTCACACAAAAGAGCACACAGCTAGATACAAAACACTAAGTAAATTATATAAAAAATGAGTTCTGAAAGGTAAAAGGGGTCCGAAATAAAATCCCAACAAAAAAGTTTAGGGAACTAGAAGTATAAATACAATTGATGAAAGGGAAACCAGTTGCTGGGTCGTCCTTCAGAATTCCTACCCAAAGGGAAGGTACAGAGAACCTACTCAATACTCCATGTCCACTGTTATCCTATGTGTACTGACTCGTCATAGGGTCCACCTCCAGGTACCATCCAGTCCTGGTACTCTCTGCCTCAGTCGGCGATGTATGTCGTCTGCATCCTACACAATGAGGTGCGAGCATAGCTCGTGCAAGGATGAGTATAACGATACTCAGTAGGAACCACAGGACCCTCAAGATATCACAAAATCCAACAAGGATAAACCACGAGAATGAAATCAACAGATAACCCCACTTAGGTATATGGCCATACATATAACTAAGTTATCAAGTAACCCATCTCAATCATGAGGAAAACACAATGTTACTGACTCGGCTCACACAGGTATACAACATATGTAGAGGGATAGAGATGAATAGATGTAGCCAATAAATAATATATTCTGTCGAACCCAACTAGAATCTAGGAATAGAAGTCAATGTTGTCGAACCCACACAAGATCCAGTTATAGTACACAGAGCTATTGAACCCACACAAGATCTGGATCAGTCGTCAGAGCAGTCGAACCCACACAGGATCCAGGAATAGTAGTCAGAGCTATCGAACCCACACAGGATCCAGGAACAGTAGTTCGAGCAGTCGAACCCACATAAGATCTAGGAATAGTCGTCAGAGTGCAACCATCCACATGGTTCTTTCACAAAGCATGCTTGATTCCAAGAGTGTCCGCTCCTCAAGCCTAGTGTCAATACATCACCTGCCACTATGTCCCATGAATGATTATATCAAAGGTCCTAACACATCATAGAGGGGAAAACAAAACAATTCATGTCCAAGACACAGAGGACGGGATGACCAAGACATTTACCAAGGAGTACACTGTGTCTTGGAATAAGGTACATAACGTGTAGTCAGACCTCGGGTTCTGCCCATGTGCAACGACCCATTTCGAATGGATGGTCATGTAGAAAAGTACGTACACATAATGTGGTATGGTTACACACCATGTGTATGAAACTGGGGTTAACTCTGTGTACGCTGTCCATGTGCCTGTATATAGCCTCAACCCATGATCTCCAACCCATGTAACCGGTACACGGGGTAGCCCGTGTCACTGGCCTTGCCTGGATGTGTGGTGGAGTACATTCCTGTGTAATTCACCCTGTATCCGTGTATCGCCGGGATACACGCTGAGTCTCACGTAGCCACCTCTGCCATGCTGTGTGAAGAGTACATGTTGTGTGAAAGGTGTCACAATCCATGTGAAGCGCATCTGACACCCATAACTCCTACCACAGGATGTTGGTACTATATGGTGTGTTCTTCGGAAGTACAAGCCATGTATTCTAGAATTTTCCAAAAACGATGCTTCTGTCCATCACTCATCTTGTGATGAATGTTCTTTATTATGACGGTCCGATCAGTATGAAACTGTAGATTCTAGGACACCCCAAAGTTCCCAAATCATTACCGGCATTTTCGGGCTTCCGATCGTCTCTGAAAACACATTATGATTCAACCACTCGAAGAATGGTCGATGGATGGTCTTCCCGGTCCAGTCCGATATGTCTCCCGCTCTCATCGTCACACCTCCTCTAGGTCTTCGTGATGTTGGGTCTTTAATTTGGGATCATTACATTACACAATGAACCCAAAACATTCCATTTTTCATCACCCAAGATAAATGTGAAGAACACACCACAAGAAATATGGCGGAGAAATCGGGATGTGTTAGTTTGGCCGAGTCCCACCACATTATTTTGATAGCTAGCAGTTCAGAAGAATAATACAACATATGAGAGACAAGGACAATGTTGATCAAATAAAAAACACCCCTACCTTATTTGTTTCTTCAATGGAGGTCACGAGGATGGAGACAACATCGTTGGTGATAGACGGAAGTTGATGAGAAGGGAAGGACAGACGTTGATTGAAGACATCCAACATTAGTTGCCTCCGCAAGGTGCTTCTGATCTGTCTCAGAGTCGTCTTCCATGTTCATTGATATCCGGTGATTGTTCCTCATTGGTTGGAGCGTTCTTTGTTGGAGATAATATGTTTCTCAAAGTGATCTTCTAACCCTCTCCCAATAAAAAAGGGCCAATATAATTTAAATTATGTTTTATTAATTTAATTTCAATTGCACCATTAATTCAAGTGGTGTTGGAATAATAAATTAAAAAGGCGGTTTCACCATTAATGTGGGGGATATTAAGAGGCTCCCCCAAACATAAGAGGGGAGTTCAAGAGGTTTAAGCCTCGGGTGGTCCCCACCACAATAACCAAGAAGAGGGGGTTTAGACCTCGGGTGGGCCCCACCACCATAACCTCTCATGGGAGGTTTGGGTGTGGTGGTCCCCACCTCCAACTTCGACATGTAGGTTTCAACTAACGAAAATAAAAATAAAACTAGAACTTTATTTTATTGAATTAATTCATTAAAAACCCAAAAACTATCTTTTATTTCCGACCATCTGTCGTCCAATTGAATGTCTTGTTATGAAAATATCAATGTTGTGAGTACAACGGTACCATCAGATTTCAATTTCAAGAACAGGTTCAAATGTTATAAAAACCCGCTCATCTGTTTACTCAACGTACCTGATCAAAACATCAAAAATTGATTCCGGGCACACTGGGGCTCGGAATCACGCACCATTAATTTTCGCAGACTTGTAAAATTCCCATGTGGTTAAGAAAAAACATTTCCACAAAAATCTGTGTCTTTAAATTCTCCCCACCTCAGTGATTTACGTCCACATTAGCTACAACCTGAACTAAGGAAACAAGTGGGGGTACTTAGCATGCATCTGAGGCTCCCACTCCAATGTGCCCTCCTATAGGTTCATTTGATGCCAACAAACGCGCACCAGAGTTATCGACTATCAATGAAGGACCCCCTCCCGTCGATCCACACTATCCACTAGAACCAATGTAAAATTCACCCCATTATCAGCATCCAACTCTCCATGGTCGATGATGTGAGAAGGTTCATGCACCTACCTCCACACCTGGGATACATAGAAGACGTTGTGCACCCGGTGCAACTGAGGTTGAAGAGCTAAGTTTTATGCCACCTCACCGACTCTACTAAGGACCTAGAATGGTCCGATGAATCTCAGGGATAACATTCTGCCTCTACCAAATCTCTGTAGACCTCGTCGAGGTGAGACCTGTCGAAAGACGTGGTATCCATCCTCATAGGACAGAAGCCTCCACATCTATTAGCATATGAAGTTTTCCTGCTCCGTGTAGTCTTCATTTTCTCCTGGATGATCTCCACCTTCTCTGTGGTAGCCTATATCATCTCTAGTCCCACCAGTGCTAACTCTCATGGGAATCTCTAGTACAAGGGTGATCTGCATGGTCACCAATATAAAGCCTCAAAAGGGGTCATCCCTACGGTGTAGTGGTAGCTGTTGTTGTATGCAAACTCCATCAATGGTACATGGTTCTCCCAGCTGCGACCAAAGTCAAGGACACATGCACAAATCATGTACTCGAGAGTCTGAATGGTCCTCTCAATTGGGACATCCGTCTGAGGATGGAATGAGGTGCTTAGAAAAAGCTGCATCGTGAAAACCTCCTGCAACCCCTTCCATAACCATGACGTTAACCGTGCTTCACGATCGAACACCATAGATGAAGGTACTCCATTAATCTTCACAATCTCCTTCACATAGATTCATCCAAAGCCCTGTATGGAACCCTACTCTCAGATTGGTAGGATTTGGGGTGACTTGGTGAGTCGATCAACGATCACCCAAATCGAGTCGTGACCCCTAGATGTACGTGGAAGTCCTGTCACGAAGTCCATGGATATTCCATCCCACTTCCACTCTGGGACCTCTAATAGCTGAACCATGCCTGCTGGTACCTAGTGCTCCACGTTCACTTGATGACATATTAGGAATTGAGAGATAATCTACACTACTACCTTCTTTATACCTGGCCACCGGTGCTGTCATCGAAGATACTGGTAAATCTTCACCACTCCTGGATGTACTGCTAGACGGGATGTGTTGAACTCCCTCAACACTTCCTCCTGAAGTGACACTGGTACCATGGTACATCCTCTAAAGAGGATGACCTGCTCCCCATGTATAGAAAATCCATCAGGTCCCTGCCATGGGGATATCTGAGCATTCTGTGTCTCGCAGTCAGTGTCCCCACACTATGCCTCGCTGACTCGCTGAAGAAGTTGGGGAGTGATTGTAAGATACTGAAGGAAGGATTCTCTATCTCTATCCACAATGGATATTTTTAAATCATCCACTTGCTCTATCACCTCTCCATGCAGTTGTATACCAGATATCCTACTGAGTGCATATGAAATAACATTCCCCTTCCCAGGAGTATAGAATATCTCAACGTTATAGTATTGGATGAACTCAAGCCAACGTCGGTGTCTATGGTTCAGGTCCTTTTGAGAGAAGATAGACCTGAGAATCTAGTGGTCAGTGCAGACAGTGAAATGCTAACCCTTATATAGTTCCACCACATCTTTGAAGAGAAGACCACTAGTGGTAAATCTAGG